>CM061750.1:147008356-147608356 GCA_030979885.1 Lolium multiflorum | reverse complement strand
AAGAATAACACCACAACTTAAATATCAAACCATTAAATATTACTCAACATAGTTCACTACTAACATTTAGACTTCACCCATGTCCTCAAGAACTAAACGAACTACTCACAAGACATCATATGGAACATAATCAGAGGTGATATGATGATGGATAACAATCTGAACATAAACCTTGATCCAATGGTTTCACTCAATAGCATCAATAACAAGTAGTAATCAATACCGGGAGAGTTTCCCCTATGAAATACTCAAGATTCAACCCTAGATGTTACAGCGGAGACGAGGTGCAGCGGTGGAGATGGCGGTGTCGATGGTGGAGATGATGATGATCCCAATGAAGTCCAGCTCGATGACGGTGACGATGGCGTCGATTTCCCCTTCCGAGGGGGAATTTCCCCGGCGGATTCCTACCCGCCGGAGAGCTCTTTTCTCTCTGGTGTTTCTCCGCCCCGCAGAGGCGGCTGTGTCCCTTCTCGATTATCCCCCGTACCTTAGGTTTTCGGGTAGATGAAGTACGCGAAAGAGAGGCGGCCGAGGGGGGCTGTGGGCCCCCTCCCCACAAGGCGGCGCGGCCAGGGTGGAGCCCGCGCCGGCCTATGGGGGGCCCATGGCGGCCCTCCTCGGCCCCTCCTTTTGGCTGGCTCCTTCTTCTGGAGAAATAAGACCTTCGGTGTAATTTCCGTCAATTGTTGATCTTCAGAAATATGGTATCCTGACGGTGCTTTTTCCAGCAGAATTCTGACTCCGGTGAATAATTCTCCAATAATCATGAAACATGCAAAATAAGTGAAATAACATAAGTATCATCTCTAAATATGAAATATATCAATGAATAACAGTAAATTATGATATAAAATAGTGATGCAAAATGGACGTATCAACTCCCCCAAGCTTAGACCTCGCTTGTCCCCAAGCGAAACTGAGCTCAATAAACAAGACCACATGTTTATGGAGTGAAGAGTCGATAAATAAAATACGGACAAGAAGCATCACATTTATTAATTCACACAAGACATTCTAGTAAACATCTTCTTCATATAACTCAACTTGAAATAAGTAAAGAGAAATCACAAATAAAGGTGCATAGGAAATCATAATTGGTTATGGCAAACTTTGTTCTTGGTCAAAGAACTATTAACAGATTGTACTTATCTTCCGAGCAAAGCCTTTATATTAGAACTTATATGGCAGAGCTTACATCCTTAATCATAACAATCTCCTCATAATCATTGATAGCCTTCAAAGTCATATTCATTCAGATAAAATTTGTACTAAACAAGGAAGAATAAAAGGCATGATTAAATAGATCATAATATAAATGGTTGGATCACAACAACTCAATTGCTTGCATGAGATGGAGGGAAATAGGTTTACTGACTCAACATAAAAGTAAAAGAAAGGCCCTTCGCAGAGGGAAGCAGGGATTAAATCATGTGCTAGAGCTTTTCAAGTTTTGAAATCATATAAAGAGCATAAAAGTAAGGTTTTGAGAGGTGTTTGTTGTTGTCAACGAATGGTAGTGGGCACTCTAACCCCCTTGCCAAACAGACCTTCCAAGAGCGGCTCCCATGAAGGACGTTATCTCTACCAGCAAGGTAGATCATCCCCCTTCTCTTTTGTTTACACATGTATTTTAGTTTTATTATGGATGACACTCCCCCCAACCTTTGCTTTCACAAGCCATGGCTAACCGAATCCTCGGGTGCCTTCCAACATTTCACATACCATGGAGGAGTGTCTATTGCAAAATTAAGTTGCTTACTGATAAATCAGGGCAAAACATGTGAAGAGAATTATTAATGAAAGTTATTAATTGGGGCTGGGAACCCCGTTGCCAGCTCTTTTTGCAAAATTATTGGATAAGCGGATGTGCCGCTAGTCCATTGGTGAAAATCCGCCCAACAAGATTGAAAGATAAAACACCACATACTTCCTCATGAGCTATAAAACATTGACACAATTAAGGAATAATATAGTTTGAATTGTTTTAAAGGTAGCACATGAAGTATTTACTTGGAGTGGTGCAAAATACCACATAGTAGGTAGTTATGGTGGACACAACTGGCATGGGTTTGGTTTAAGGTTTTGGATGTATGAGAAGCATTCCCTCTCAGTACAGGTCTTTGGCTAGCAAGGTTGGTTAGCAAGCATAAGAGTTGAGGGAAACAAACAAATATACATGTGATAGAAACAATCATGCATCTTCCTTGTAAGCACAAGCAATTTTAACTTCAGAATACTAAACTCATTAGCTAACAAGAAAGAAAGATAATGAAATAATATATCTACATGTACTTCCTCTTTTCTATTTAAACTCAAAGTGTTGTTGCTATTGACCAATGCTAAGTTTGCCAAAACCAAATAGATTTACTTGATGCTCCCAAAGTGATATCAATACTAATGACAAGAGTAATCATATAACAGAAATTGCAAACTAAAATAAGGTGTGCAAAAAGTAAATGATAAGACTTCTCATTAATATTCCATAACGATAACTCACACCAAGGGATACATAGATAACCAACTAAGAGAGATACTTCCACACTGCAAACCATCTTATATAATAACTTCCCTACTCATGATATGACACTACTCGATAGTAAAAAGTAAAAGATAGTGATGATGTGATACCGCGGCACTCCCCAAGCTTGGAACAAACCAAGGGGATGCCAATACCAATGATGAATTACTCCTTCGGTGGTGATGGTGATGGATTCTTCTCGTCATCAGACTTCCAAGGAAGAGGCTCTCCATCAACAAACGATGTCTTGGTCTCGGGAATCCTGAAACTAGCAGCATAGCTAATGCGTTTAAACCTGTTTTCATACTCACAGTTTTGATTCTGAACATCATAAAGTTGCGCTTGAAGTTGGTGGGTAGTGTTGTGAAGCGAGAGGATATCGCCCCACAGCCTTGTAGTCTCCTTCTTGTGTTCATCAATAAGTTCGGACACAATTCTGTGGAAGATGTCCACTTCACGTTCAGCCATCTTCTTGTAGGCGAAGACCTCTTGTTCTAGTTTCTCCATCCTGTCCTCCAAGCTTCCTTCTTCTTTAGGACCCGAACATCTTCTATCTGCAACTCTCCATCTACGAGCAGCAATTCCTTGGGATGCATCTTCAGCTCGTTCATATACGGGTTGACGACGTTCTCAAAGAAGCTGTCCTTCGGAGTTCCCGACGAAGACATGGTGGCTCTAGATCTGAAAACAATATCTGGCAGAAAACAGCTCGAAACAAAACACGACGAGAAAACGATATACGGACCTCCAGGGATCCGGGGGATTATATAGCAAATATTTTTACGACAAAAGGAAGTTCCAGGCCGAAAACGAGTGGAAACGGGACGCCGAGGGGCCGTCCCCATAGGGCGGCGCGGCCAGGCTGGGGCCCGCGCCCCGTGGGGACGTGCCCTCGCGCGTCTCCTCCACTCCGTTTCGATCTCGTAATTTTTCATATTTTCCAAAAATAGCAGAAATATTGTTCGGAAAGTTAAACGCGGACTTTTTATTACTAAAACTGTTACCTATTCAAAGTCGAACTCTGCAGAACTGTCAATTTGGTCTTTGATGAAAGCTTCCGGAGTTACCACTTGAATAACATCAATATCTTCATTATAAGAATCTCCAGAAATATAATGCTTGAGTCTTTGTCCATTCACCACTTGTGTAGCATCATCTTTCAGCGAGGCAATTTTTATTGCTCCTGAACGATACACCTCCTCAATGACATATGGTCCTTCCCATTTTGAGAGTAATTTCCCTGCAAAAAATCTGAGACGAGACCGATACAATAGGACTTTATCCCCAACATTAAATTCTCTTTTAATAATTCTTCTATCATGCCATTTCTTAACCTTCTCCTTAAAAAGTTTAGCATTTTCATAAGCTTCACTTCTCCATTCATCTAAAGAACTCAATTGTAGCAACCTTTTCTTACCGGCAAGTTTAAAATCTTTATTAAGTTCTCTTACAGCCCAATAAGCTTTGTGCTCTAATTCTAAAGGTAAATGACAAGCTTTTCCATAAACCATTTTATAAGGAGACATTCCCATAGGATTTTTATAAGCAGTTCTATAAGCCCACAATGCTTCTTTTAACTTACTAGCCCAATTTTTTCTAGATTTATTAACAGTCTTTTGCAAGATAGATTTAATTTCTCTATTTGATAATTCTACTTGCCCACTAGTTTGAGGATGATAAGCGGAAGCAATTCTATGATTAATACCATATCTAGCAAGAGTTTTTCTAAAACCACCATGAATAAAGTGAGAACCTCCATCAGTCATAATATATCTAGGTACTCCAAATCTAGGAAAAATAACATCTAAAAGCATTTTTAAAGAGGTCTCACCATCAGCACTTTTTGTAGGTATGGCTTCCACCCATTTAGTAACATAATCAACATCGACAAGTATATGAGTGTTACCTTCTGAAGAAGGGAAAGGACCCATGAAGTCAAATCCCCAACAATCAAATGGTTCAATAACAAGAGTATAATTCATAGGCATTTCATTGCGTCTAGAGATATTACCAACTCTTTGACATTCATCACAAGATAAGATAAACTTCCTTGCATCTTTAAAGAGCGTTGGCCAATAAAAACCTGATTGTAGAACCTTTTGTGCGGTTCTATCTCCGGCGTGATGTCCTCCATAAACACTACCATGACACTTACTCAATATCTCTTGTTGTTCATATTCTGGGACACATCTTCGCATAATACCATCCACTCCTTCTTTATATAAATGTGGGTCATCCCAAAAATAATGCCTCAAATCATAAAAGAATTTCCTCCTTTGCTGAGCTGAAAAGGTTGGAGGCAAGTACTTTGAAACAATAAAGTTAGCATAATCAGCATACCAAGGACTATCTCGCGAGCTCACCTTTATTACAGCTAATTGTTCATTTGGAAAACTATCATTAACAGGAACATGATCATAAGCAATATTTTCCAATCTAGATAAATTATCAGCAACAGGATTATCAGCACCTTTCCTATCTACAATATGTAAATCAAATTCTTGCAAAAGAAGCACCCATCTAATAAGCCTTGGCTTAGCATCTTTCTTTTCCATAAGGTACCTAATTGCAGCATGATCAGTATGAACTGTGACTTTTGAATCAACAATATAAGGTCTAAACTTGTCACATGCAAAAACTACGGCTAATAACTCTTTTTCAGTTGTAGCATAATTTCTTTGAGCAGCATCTAGAGTCTTACTAGCATAATGAATAACATTTAATTTTTTATCTACTCGCTGTCCAAGAACAGCACCTACAGCAAAATCACTAGCATCACACATAATTTCAAAAGGCAAATTCCAATCAGGAGGTTCAACTACAGGAGCAGTTGTTAAGGCTTTCTTTAGAGTTTCAAAGGCTTCCTTACAATCATCATCAAAAACAAAAGGTACATATTTTTGAAGAAGATTAGTAAGAGGCTTTGAAATCTTAGAAAATCTTTAATAAATCTCCTATAAAACCCAGCATGACCAAGAACACTACGAATACCTTTAACATCCCTCGGATAGGGCATCTTCTCAATTGCTTCAACTTTAGCTCTATCAACTTCAATACCTCTCTCAGAAATTTTATGTCCCAATACAATTCCTTCATTAACCATAAAGTGGCATTTCTCCCAATTAAGAACAAGGCTAGTTTCTTCACATCTCTGCAAAACTTTATCAAGGTTTCGCAAGCAATTATCAAAAGAATTCCCATAGACAGAAAAATCATCCATGAATACCTCTACAATCTTTTCACAAAAACCATGAAAAATAGCAGACATGCATCTTTGAAAAGTAGCAGGAGCATTACATAAACCAAAAGGCATATGCCTATAAGCATAAGTTCCATAGGGACAAGTGAAAGTGGTTTTCTCTTGATCTTTAGTTTTAACAGCAATTTGTGAAAACCCAGAATAACCATCAAGAAAGCAAAAATGAGTGTTTTTAGATAACCTTTCTAGCATTTGATCAATAAATGGTAAAGGGTAATGATCTTTCTTAGTAACTTTATTAACTTTTCGATAATCAATGCACATTCTATACCCTACAACTACTCTTTGAGGAATGAGCTCATCATTATCATTAGGTACAACAGTTATTCCTCCTTTCTTAGGAACACAATGCACAGGACTAACCCATCTACTATCAGCAATAGGATATATAATACCTGCTTCAAGAAGTTTTAATACCTCATTCCTTACCACATCCTTCATCTTAGGAATTAGACGACGCTGATGTTCAACAACAGGTTTTGCATCATCTTCCATGTTGATGGCATGTTGGCAAATAGAGGGAGAAATCCCCTTCAAGTCATCAAGAGTGTAGCCAATAGCTCCTCGATGTTTCTTCAATATTTCCAATAAACTTTCTTCCTCAAAATCTGAAAGCTTAGCACTAATAATAACAGGATATGTTTTCTTATCATCAATATAAGCATACTTAAGATTATCAGGTAATGGTTTCAAATCAAAAACAGGATCCTCCTTTGGTGGCGGTGTTGTACCTAGATCTTCGACCGGTAAGTCATGTTTAAGAATGGGTTGACGAAGGAAAATTTCATCAAGCTCATTCCTTTCTTCCCTAAATACTTCACTCTCATGATCCTCCAAATGTTGCTGCAAAGGATTAGTAGGAGCAAGAGCAATAGATGCAAGCTGTTCAACTCTAAAATCATTATTAGGCAATTCAGCTTTATAAGGAACTTTGGCAAATTTAGAGAAATTAAACTCATAAGATTCACCAGCAAATTTAGTCACAATTTTCTCTTTCTTGCAATCTATAACAGCTCCACAAGTATTTAGAAAAGGTCTACCAAAAATGATAGGACAAGTCTTACTAGCAGCAGAACCAAGTACCAAAAAGTCAGCAGGATATTTAATCTTACCACATAGAACTTCCACATCTCGAACAATACCAATAGGAGAGATAGTTTCTCTATTAGCTAGCCGAATAACCACATCAATATCTTCAAGTTCACAAGAACCAATTTCATGCATGATTTCCGTGTAAAGCTCATAAGGAATGGCACTAATACTTGCACCAATGTCGCATAAACCATAATAACAATGATCACCAATTCTAACAGAGAGCACAGGAACACTGGCTTTCCTAGACTTATTAGGATGCGAAACAATATTAGAAGCATCTTCACAGAAAATGATATGACCATCTTCTACATTTTCAGTCACAAGATCTTTAACTATTGCAATAGCAGGTTCAACCTTTATTTGCTCCTCAGGTTCTATAGGTTTCTTTGCACTTTTATTAACCACACTAGTTATAACAGAATACTCCTTCATTTTAGCAGGGAAAGGAGTTTTTTCAATATAAGCTTCAGGAAGAATATGATCAACAGTTTTAACTTCAATACATTTACCTATAGGTGAATCAGTTTTATCTTTATAAGGTTCATGATATTTATCAAAATTCTTCCTAGGAAATTCAAAATGAGAGGCAAAAGCTTTATAAAAATTTGCAACAACTTGAGAGTCAAGACCATATGTAGCACTCATATTACGAAATTTATCAGTATCCATAAAAGTTTCAATGCATTCATAATCATAATTTATACCTGACACTCTACCTTTGTCATTCTCCCATCCTTCAGTATTTTCTTGGATCCGATCAAGAAGGTCCCATTTAAACTCTTCTTTATTGCGTGTGAATGATCCAGAACAAGTAGTATCCAGCAAGGTTTTATCTTGAAAAGAAAGTCTTGCATAGAAATTATCAACGATGATATTACCAGGAAGCTCATGAATGGAGCATTTGAGCATTAAAGACTTCAATCTCCCCCATGCTTGGGCAATACTCTCTCCATCATGAGGCCAGAAATTATATATGCGGTTTCGGTCTTTGTGAATTTCACTTGGAGGATAGAATTTAGAATAAAATAGAGGCACAATATCCTTCCAATCAAGAGAATGCCCATCCTTCAGCAGTTTATACCAATGCGCCGCTTTACCAGACAGCGACATAGCGAATAATTTCTTCCTAACTTCATCCATTGAAATACCTGCACACTTGAATAACCCGCATAATTCATGTAAAAACAGTAAATGATCTCCAGGATGAACAGTTCCATCCCCTTCATAGCGGTTATCCACAACACGTTCAATAATTTTCATAGGTATTTTATACGGAATTACTTCCTCACCTGGCGCCTCATCCACTACCTTTGCAGTAGTAGTAGATTTCCCAAATAGAAATTCAAGAGAGGATCTCTCCATAATGACTTATAGCAGCAGGCAGAAACAAAATCAGCACGTACAGTAAAAGTTTTCCTTACCAATTCCACTTACCAATAGCGCTTCACTCCCCGGCAACGGCGCCAGAAAATAGTCTTGATGACCCACAAGTATAGGGGGTGTATCGTAGTACTTTCGATAAATAAGAGTGTCGAACCCAACGAGGAGCAGAAGGTGTTGACAAGTAGTTTCGATGAAGGATTCACTGTAAATGCTCACAGACAAGTTTTCAGGGGGTTTTGATATAGCAGATAAATAAAGTACAAGTAAGTAAAATGCGAGAGTAATAATTGCAGCGAGTGGCCCAATCCTTTTTAGCACAAAGGACAAGCCGGTTTGTTTACTTATAATGACCAAACGTTCTTGAGGACACACGGGAATTTAGTCTAGTGCTTTCGCTTCATATAGTTGATTAATCTTTATTGTTTTGATAAGTGTTGTGTGGGTGAACCTATGCTAATGCACCGCCATTCCTAGGACTAATACATACTTGTGATTATACCCCTTTCAAGCATCCGCAAATAAAAGAAAGCAATTAAGATAAATCTAACCACAGCCTTAAACTCTGAGATCCTGCTATCCCTCCTGCATCGATATACCAACGGGGATTCAGGTTGCTGTCACTCCGGCAACCCCACAATTAGCAAACGAATACAAGATGTACTCCCCTAGGCCCATAAAGGTGAAGTATCATGTAGTCGACGTTCACATGAGACCACTAGAAGAATAACACCACAACTAAAATATCAAACCATTAAATATTACTCAACATAGTTCACTACTAACATTTAGACTTCACCCATGTCCTCAAGAACTAAACGAACTACTCACAAGACATCATATGGAACATAATCAGAGGTGATATGATGATGGATAACAATCTGAACATAAACCTTGATCCAATGGTTTCACTCAATAGCATCAATAACAAGTAGTAATCAATACCGGGAGAGTTTCCCCTATGAAATACTCAAGATTCAACCCTAGATGTTACAGCGGAGACGAGGTGCAGCGGTGGAGATGGCGGTGTCGATGGTGAAGATGATGATGATGATCCCAATGAAGTCCAGCTCGATGACGGTGACGATGTCGTCGATTTCCCCTTCTGGGAAGGAATTTCCCCGGCGGATTCCTGCCCGCCGAAGAGCTCTTTTATCTCTGGTGTTTCTCCGCCCCGCAGAGGCGGCTGTGTCCCTTCTCGATTATCCCCCGTACCTTAGGTTTTCGGGTAGATGAAGTACGCGAAAGAGAGGCGGCCGAGGGGGCTGGGCCCCCTCCCCACAAGGCGGCGCGGCCAGGGTGGAGCCCGCGCCGGCCTATGGGGGGCCCATGGCGGCCCTCCTCGGCCCCTCCTTTTGGCTGGCTCCTTCTTCTGGAGAAATAAGACCTTCGGTGTAATTTCCGTCAATTGTTGATCTTCAGAAATATGGTATCCTGACGGTGCCTTTTCCAGCAGAATTCTGACTCCGGTGAATAATTCTCCAATAATCATGAAACATACAAAATAAGTGAAATAACATAAGTATCATCTCTAAATATGAAATATATCAATGAATAACAGTCAATTATGATATAAAATAGTGATGCAAAATGGACGTATCAATAGGGGGAGATTTAGGTCGGTGGGGTGCCTAGGGGGCCCACACCACCCCTAGGCGCGGGCCACACCCAGGCCACGCCATGGGGTGGTCTGGTCGCCCAGTGGCGCCTCTTCGGCCCCCCTCTGGACTTTGTCTTCGTTTCGGTAAAATATTGACTTCGGCTTTTGTTTCGTCCAATTCCGAGAATATTTCCTATACAACTTTTCTGAAATACCAAAAACAACAGAAAACATGGAACTGGCACTGTGGCATCTTGTTAATAGGTTAGTGCCGGAAATCATATATAAGTGTAACAAAGTGTAAACAAAACATATACGAATTGGTGTAAAACAAGCATGGAGCATAAAAAATTATAGATACGTTTGTGATGTATCATAGCTCAATGGAACATTGGCCCATCCAAAAATCAGTTCATCTTCTTTTTCTTCTGCGCGGTCCTTCTTCTTGTTATTCTTCTTTTCCTTCTTCCTGTTCTTCTTCTCAAGTTTTGTCCCAATAGTAGAATTTGCCAGATCATACAGACTCGGAATAGGATTTTTGGTGCAGTTCGGGAGTATCTTTTGGAGGTCGAACGCAGAAGTAACTAGATGATACCCCGCGCGTTGCTGCGGGACATCTATGGAAACACAAAGATATATACACAACTGAAATGCTTTTGTTCCTCGGAAGCATGGATTGACAAAGGTTAACTGTTTTTATATTTATATATATAAGAAGCATGAGTCGACAAACTCTTAATATTGTGCCAATCTACACCTCAACCGATTTATGGATATATAAACTGAGTATAGTATACTTCACAAATGCATATGCAAAGAAACTTCTCTAAGAAACTGTCAGTTACAGCCAATTGTAGAAATTATGTAGAAGAAAGACTTCCCATGTTCCGTTTTAGGACATAATTGATAATTCAGCGGGGATGCAAAATGAATCTGAGATAATAGATGAACACATGATTATAGATTACAGTCATCATAGAATCTACAGTGAACACCAAAATAGCCATGTCAGAACGGTATGCTTCAAAAGAAAAGGCAGAGATTTGCATGGGTTTACCTCTATCCACAATTGATTGTTAGCCATCAAAATATATGTAAGCTGTGTATTCAGGAATGCAATGAACAACACCAAACAACCAGGAAATTCAGGTATTATAGATATATACTGTGCAAACATGGTCATATAATACACTCATGAAGTATATGTGCTGTGTGGCCGAGTTAATTCGTATCATATACTGTGCAAACATCGTCATATAATTCACACCTGGTATATTTGCTGTGTAGCTGAGTTAATTCCTAACATGGCCATATAATTCACACACCTAAAGTATACTTGCTGTGTAGCTGAGTTAATTCGTAACATGGTCATATAATTCACACACCAAGTATATTTTCTGTGTAGCTGAGTTAATTCGTATGTATAATGAAGAACTTAGCAAAGATGTACCAGAAGTAATATAGCAGAACAATTCAGTTCTTCATTACCAACCACACTACTGGATACTTCATGGTGAATATATACCCCCACTTAATAAACTTGCTAACCAACACTTTGCTAGTATCTTCAACCAGAGAAATAACAGACATCGGTATAGAAATAAAGTGATTGCCTGTCCATGCGGGATTAATAGATGTGTATGATTAGTTGATATGGAACCAGTGCCTTAAAGGCCTTTAGAAGTGCAGATTACATGACCATAGAGAAATAAAGAAAATACATACTGATATCTGAATTGGATATCCCTACGTCTGTGTATATATAGCAACTGAATATGACCTGCAGAATTCTCCACAAATGCTGCAATAGATACTACATGTGAATTGGATATCCCTACCATGTGAATCCTTCATAAAAACTTGTAGTGGACCTTAAATGGCAAAGAGATGAGTACTACATAAGCCTACAACGTGGAAACAGGTTGTTTCAACTTTCAAGTAGAGACCAAGATCTGGAGAATTAGCCACCGAAACTACAACTGGCCTGCAGAAATTAAATGAAAGAATCAAAACTCCATGACCATGAGTATGCACACGGCCGGCCGGAGAACATGAGGACAGAGCGGGACATCCGAACCTGTGAATATGCAACCATTGGAGAGATCAGGGTATTCAGATATGGTAGTAACTGCGTGATGCGAGGGGAGGAGGTAGGTAGAGAGAGGATACATGAGGGGAGGGATTCTGGCCTTTCTTGTCCGCCGCCTCCATGAGTAGGTATCCCTACGCGATGGTCGAATCTTGCTCCTGCGAAATCGATCGTCTGATGGTGGTGTCCCAATAAATCCGAAGAAATCTGTAGCTAGTAAACCGAGAACCCTAAATATCCAAGAAAATCCGCCTCAGAGGTAGCAGCAGACAGAGTCAATCCCATAAAATCAGATGCAGTGAGCAAACATGGAGCGGATTTCTAGCCGACCTCAACTTGCTAGATTGGGAAGACGTATTGAGCGATTGAAAAAAACACAAAAGGAATAAGAATGGAGCGGGTAGGCACCAGCGTGAAGGGCGGTGGCAGCGGTGGTGGCCTGCTTTTTAAGCTCGAGACGGAAGGAGTGGATGAGTTCCATCTAGCAGTTTCCAGTCGTGATTCGTGGGATTTATGAGGCGTTTTCAGTGGCATTTGTGAGGAGGAGGTCTAAGGTCGCGGTTGTAACATTGGCGGCTCGAAAATTAGTGGGGAGGAGGAGGACGGATGGTCGCTGCCGCTGAGGAAGAGCAACATTGCCGAAGTACGAGCAATCTACGGACGAAGCTAGGGGAAGCGACACGCCGCGACGAAGCTCTGCCCTACCGCACGGGGTGGGTCAAAGAGGAACAGAGTCGGACGCCCTTTTCTTCTCGCGACTGCACGTAGACGTAGGTCGATCGGGGATATGTGCCGGTGCCATCGGTCGGCGACGCGCGTGGGCCTGGCCACAAAGGGCGATCCGTACGCTTCAGCGTCTAGCCAGAAGAAATGTCACGTACATCGACTGGACAGGAGCGGCCATCCGTAGCATTCTGCCGTGTTGAATCCTCCCCGTACGGCTGCGAAACAATGCGGAAGGTCAAACTTGTTAAGAAGCCTACGTGGCTCTCTTCGAGAGCAGGAAAATGGGGCCAAGTATTAAGAAAAAGAAGATATCAATACCGTAGGAACTCATCTTTCCACATCTTTGCCGACACCCGCACCGCAGAATCTGATGGTCTTGTCCTGCAAGAAATCCTTGAGAACTTGTGGCACTTCATCGGCCCAACAAATCTGGAAGACCAAATTCTCGGTCATCACCGAGAGTTGAAGGACGGCGGCGTGACGATTACCCTCACAAGGGTTGGTGAACTCACAATCCAAGCCGACGCACTTGACTGGTGCGGCGTCGAGAAAGTCCCTCTTGACGGCGCGGTTCCACTTCTCCACCCTTGATGCACGGAGAGTGACCGTGATCTTGAATTACATCCCTTCGGTCGTGAGGTAGTACATCCGAGATCGAGGAGTCGGGGCGCACGCGAGGTGCTCCATTGGGGCCGGAACATCGACGGGCAGAGAGCTTTTTTTGGAGAGATGATGGAGATGTGAAGAGATGTGGCAATGGTGGAGGAGATGTGAAGCATAAAAGGTGAGGAAGGTGAATATGAACAGGCCACCGGGTGATCAATTCCCGTGGCCGGCCGCCGGCGATCCAAATTCCCTTGGCCGCGACTCGTGACGATCGATTTCCGCGCTAGTAATGGCGACGACGACCGGCTTCCGCGCGGGAACGAACCATTTGACTTCATGTCCCTCCTCGTGTCACCAGCCGGGACTAAAGGGGGTGCCAGCTGGCGCAGCGGGCCGCAGAACCCTTTAGTCCCGGTTTGGGATACAAACCGGGACAAATGGTTCCTAACGAACCGGGACCAATGGGTGCCGTACGTTTGGGGTGGATTCGGGGCGACGTGGCTAGGCCTTTAGTCCCAGCCCAGGACACGGCCGGGAATAAAGGGGCCTGACGAAAGGCCTGTTTTCTACTAGTGATTGATGGATTTTACATGTAAAAAAATAATTTCTCTGTTTTGAGCTTACTATTGCACCAATAACACTGTTCTACTTCCTCTACGGGGTACAACTATTTGCACAAGTATTTCCCAATTAAAGTGGTCACAAGTTTTCAATAAATTAAAGCCTTATCTAAATATGCAACTCAAATACCGTTTCAAAAGTGTCCTTGCATGTAGAGTGAATCTCTTCGGAAATTCAACTCAACCCCTGTGTTCATATGCACCCCAAGAACATTAAATCCAAAGTAAATATTAACAAAAAAAAATTCTTAATTTTACAAACATGTTCAAGTGTTTTGCTTACGTGCAAATTTCCATGTTGAAATAACGTTCTCGGTGCTGTGTGCAAAAGAATACAAAACATAAAGGGCTTAGCAAATAGTCTTCTAGAGCATAGGTTTTTTTAAACAGTGCACCACGGATGTCATTCCTTCACAAAACTTCGCACTCACATATAACAGTAGGACATACTTTGCCCGCATACATATTTTTGCCTTTTCACACGAATTGCATATTTTTGTAAGTAAAGGGTCGACGAACTCAGGTGATGACGGAAGCATGCAGGTGTACTCTAGCATTTTTGCACATATAAAATATTCCGTTGATAGTCTACCATGGACGCAACTGTGCTTCGAAGAACATAAAAAAATAATTTGCATTTAACTAAGAAAATATAATGTGGTCTGAACCATAGTCTCAGTGCGGATTTGTGGTAAAATATTGATCGTTAGATTTTTTTTTAAGTTGTACAGCTCACTGTACATATTTTTATTTATTTTATGTTAAATAGAGTATGTGCATACAAAGAGTAGTGCTGGAGGGAAGCACCACAGAAAAAGCAAAAACTAAGCTAAGCTAAGAAATGTAAAGATTACAAAAAGCTTACTTCCCATAAGATTTTTTTTTTTTTTTGAGAACACAGTACAACGCAGACGCTCACAAACACGCACGTACAAAACCCCTATGAACGCACGCACGCACACCCTACCCCTATGAGCACCTCCGAGGGACTGAGCCGGCATATCTTGAGGTTGACGAAGTCACCACTGGCGCCTCGCTGTTGACGGGCACGTCACCTACCACTGAAAGCATAGCGCCGGTTAAATCCTGGAATAAATCCAGGTAAATGCAAACACCCATATCAAGTCTAGGACTTGAACCTGGGTGGGCTGGTTCCACCACAAGGGACCTAACCACCAGAGCCAAGATTTTCGCTTGGCCTTGTGAACCAAAAGGGTCCATTTCCTCCTTAAACCTGCTCCTGCAGCAATATAAGCTTGGATCAATCCCTTTGAAGATGAAGTCATTCCTAGTTGTCCAAATTGACCAGAAAATTAGCATAATGATGCTGTATGCGCAATTTCAGACTCTGAATCATGTCATGAGCAAAGCTATCTCCGGTCATAACTGTTGGAGCCCATCCAGGGCAAAGATATTGCCAGCAGCAAACTGCAAATGGACAAGAGAAGAACATATGGTCTCTTGTTTCTAGTGCTGATTGATTACACATTATTCAAGTGCAGTTAGGAATAAAAAAATTCTTCCTTTGCAACATAGCTCGTGTGTATCTGTTGTGGAGTAAGAGCTAGAAAAAAACTCTGTGCTTATCCTGGCAGCAGCTTTTCCATAGCCATGAGATGGCAGGCAAAACAGTCCCTTGTTGCATCAAATTTTTGCATGTGGAAGAAACCTTATATCCAGAAGCAGTATTGGAGACTGTCCATTTATTTTTCATCCGATAGATGCATACCCTGTATGAGAGTGAAGAACTGATGATATTCACTCATAGCTTCTACTGATAGTGGCAAATGGAAGATGGGGGCTGTATCCATTGTTGTAAGGACATCTTGTACTGATTGTGATTGATCCTTGACAAAGGTGAATAAGAAAGGCCATTTGGTGGAGAGAGTCTCTTGATCCCATTTATCTGTCTTGCACCAGTATTGAGCCAACAAGTTGTCATGCTTTTGTATATATCAAGAGACTTTAGACAATCTCGCCACCAGAAGGAGATGTCTCTGTGCCGAAGAGGTGGCAAGGATTGTTGATAATAAGATTCCCAGACCAAATGCACCCAAGGAATATTTTTCTGATTATAAAACTTGTGTATATGTTTCATCAACAAACAATCGTTTTGTACTGACAACTTAAGCACTCCCAATACCCCCTGATCCTTCGGCGGACAAACCATATCCCAGGAAGCTAGTGGTTGAGATTCTATATTTATCACACTCATCCGGGACCAATTGGTAGATCTTTAGTGTACTCATACAAAAAATTGGGAGTGATGAAAGGACTAAGTTCACAAGCCTTAACTTGCTTCCATAATTCAAGTACATAGCACAAGATGGAAACCTCCTTTGGAGACACATTATGAGTGGCATGAAGTGTTCTTTCCTTGGCTTGGTAATACTTAGAGGCAGTCCTAGATATATAAATGGGAGATTGCCAAGTTGACAATTGAGAGCAAAAGTATAAATACTTACTGTATCATCTAGGGATATTGATAGGAATCAAATTTGATTTATCATAATTCACCTTAAACCCAGTTGCAGCACCAAAACTCTATAGCAGCTCTTTTAAGTGTAACAACTGCTGGATATCTGCTTGCATGATGACTAGAGTATCGTCTGCATATTGGACTATTGGAAAATCAGAGTAACATTGAAGTGAAAGACACTACAAGAAAAGTTGCCATGGCCGACGAAGTTGAAGTCGCGCCGTGGTTGCTGGTGTACCATGGCCGACGATTTTTGGTCCCTCCGTGGTGCATGTCAAAACTTTTTTTCTCGTTTTTGAGGCCACCTAGCCCGACGAAAGCGGCCAAAACGTCGCGTATGGTGGCCCGGGACGTGGTGCATCTCGAAATCTCGGGTTCACCGGCCGAGTCAACGCAAATCCGCACCGCCGAGGGATGTAGGGCCCAGATGGCAGCCTCTCTGGCATTGTTTTTTTCTAGATCGCGCCATCTCGTTCAACGTTCTCCGATCGAGCCATTTACGATGCAGGATCATGGGTCCCGCATGTCATCCTCTATGAACCAAAATTCTTTCTATTCTTGGATTTTTTTGACCCCCTTTTCTGGCTACTTCCTTTTTCTTTTGATCCCTTGCCGCCTTGGAAACATTGAGACCGCTGCTGCTAAATGGGACCCGCATGTCATCCTCTATGTGCAATCAACTTTCTTTTCTTGGAGTTTTTTTGGCACCTCAAATTTGGTCACTTGCCTTTTCTTTCGATCCCCTGCCGCCTCTCAAACGGTGATACCGCTGCTGCTAAATGGGACCCGCATGCCATCCTCTATGTACTATAAAACTTTCTTTTCTTGAATTATTTTTGGCACCTCATATTTGGTCACTTACCTTTTTCTTTCGATCCCCTGCCGCCTCTCAAACGGTGATACCGCTGCTGCTAAATGGGACCCGCATGTCATCCTCTATGTACTATAAAACTTTCTTTTCTTGGATTTTTTTGGCACCTCATATTTGGTCACTTGACTTTTTCTTTCGATCCCCTGCTGCCTCTCAAACAGTGATACCGCTGCTGCTAAATGGGACCCGCATGTCATCCTCTATGTACTATAAAACTTTCTTTTCTTGAATTATTTTTGGCTCCTCATATTTTTTCACTTGCCTTTTTCTTTCGATCCCCTGCCGCCTCTCAAACGGTGATACCGCTGCTGCTAAATGGGACCCGCATGTCATCCTCTATGTACTATAAAACTTTCTTTTCTTGAATTATTTTTGGCTCCTGATATTTTTTCACTTGCCTTTTTCTTTCGATCTCATGCCACGTTTGAAACGTTGATGAACCTGCTGGCTCATGGGACCCGCATGTCATCCTCTATGTACTATAAAAGTTCATTTTCTTGGTTTTTTTTCATCTGATTTTTGGCAATTTCTTTTTTCTTTTGATCCCCTGCCGCCTCTCAAACGGTGATACCGCTGCTGCTAAATGGGACCCGCATGTCATCCTCTATGTACTATAAAACTTTCTTTTCTTGAATTATTTTTGGCTCCTCATATTTGGTCACTTGCCTTTTTCTTTCGATCTCATGCCAAGTTTGAAACGTTGAGGAACCCTGCTGGCTCATGGGACCCGCATGTCATCCTCTATGTACTATAAAAGTTTATTTTCTTTATTTTTTTCACCCTCTGATTTTTGGCTATTTCCTTTTTCTTTTGATCCCCTGCCGCCTTGGAAACGTATGGTAAGCTGCTGACTCATGGGACCCGCATGTCATCCTCTATGTACAATCAACTTTCTTTTTCTTTTGATCTCAAGCCGCATTTGAAACGTTGAGACCGCTGCTGCTAAATGGGACCCGCATGTCATCCTCTACGTACAATAAAGTTTCTTTTCTTGGATTATCTTTGGCTCCTGATATTCTGTCACTTGCCTTTTTCTTTCGATCTCATGCCACGTTTGAAACTTTGAGGAACCTGCTGGCTCGTGGGACCCGCATGTCATCCTCTATGTGCTATAAAAGTTTATTTTCTATGGTTTTTTTCACTCTCTGATTTTTGTCTATTTCCTTTTTTCTTTTGATGCCCTGCCGCCTTGGAAACGTTGAGTAAGCTGCTTACACTTGGGACCCGCATGTCATCCTCTATGTACAATCAAGTTTCTTTTTTGAATTATTTTTGGCTCCTGATATTTCGTCACTTGCCTTTTTCTTTCGATCTCATGCCACGTTTGAAACGTTGAGGAACCTGCTGGCTCATGGGACCCGCATGTCATCCTCTATGTGCTATAAAAGTTTGTTTTCTTGGATTTTTTTTCACCCTCTGATTTTTGGCTCCTGATATTTCGTCACTTGCCTTTTACTTTTGATCCCCTGGCCCCTTTGAAACGTTGAGTAAGCTGCTGGCACATGGGACCCGCATGTCAACCTCTATGTCCATCAACTTTCTTTTCTTGGATTTTTTTGACCCCCTAATTTCTAGCTACTTTCTTTTTCTTTTGATCTCAAGCCGCATTTCAAACATTGAGACCGCTGCTGCAAAATGGGACCCGCATGTCATCCTCTATGTACAATAAATATTTGATTATTTTTGGCACCTCATATTTGGTCACTTGCTTTTTTTTCGATCTCATGCCGCCTTTGAAACGTTGAGTAAGCTGCTGGCTCATGGGTCCCCCATGTCATCCTCTACGAATAATAAAAGTTTCCTTTCTTGGAGTTATTTTTGCCCCCTAATTTCTGGCTACTTCCTTTTTCTTTTGATCCCCTGCCGCCTTTGAAACGTTGAAAACTTTCTTTTCTTTGATTATTTTTGCCACCTCATATTTGGTCACTTGCCTTTTCTTTCGATCCTGCCGCCTCTCAAACGGTGATACCTTGCAAAATGGGACCCGCATGTCATCCTCTATGTACTATAAAACTTTCTTTTCTTGGATTTTTTGGCTCTGATATTTGGTCACTTGCCTTTTTTCTTTCGACCTCCTGCCGCATCTCAAACGGTGATACCGCTGCTGCTAAATGGGACCCGCATGTCATCCTCTATGTACAATAAAGTCTCTTTTCTTGGATTATTTTTGGCTCCTGATATTTGGTCACTTGCCTTTTTCTTTCGATCCCATGCCGCCTTTGAAACGTTGAGGAAGCTGCTGGCTCATGGGTCCCGCATGTCATCCTCTATGAACAATAAAAGTTTCCATTGTTGGAGTTATTTTTTACCCCTAATTTCTGGCTACTTCCTTTTTCTTTTGATCCCCTGCCGCCTTTGAACGTTGAAGAATCTGCTCGCTAATGGGTCCCACATGTCAGACTCTATGGACGATAAACCTTTCTTTTCTTGGAGTTATTTTGACCCCTAATTTCTGGCTATTTTGCCTTTTTTTGGATCCCGTGCTGCCTTGGAAACGTTGAGGATGCTGCTGCCACATGGGTCCCGCATGTCATCCTCTCAGAACGATAAATGTTTCTTTTCTTCGATTTTTTTACCAACTGATTTTTGATTTATTTTTTCTTTCGATCCCCTGCCGCCTTTAAAACTTTGACGACGCTGCTGGCTCATGGGTCCCGATGTCAGCCTCCCCGTACAAGAAACATGTGATATCTTGATTATTTTACAGACAATAAAAAGTGTATTTCGCTCTGAGCTATTGCAAACGGATAAATTAAATCTTTATTTTTACATAAACGAACTAATATGAATCTCCTTGTTTTTGTTTTGTTTTTGCGAAGCATAGGACTTTCTTGTTTTGGAGTGGGCTGAAATTGTACGAGTCAAAAGACGTCCAGCAGGTTAGAAGGCCCAGATGGCCAGGCAGCCCCAATTTATATCTTCCTTATCTTGGATTATTTTTTGATCAAAAGGCCCAGCAGGGGTACATCCTTTTTCTTTTGGTCCTGTGTGCCGCCTTGGAAACGTTGTGGACGCTGCTGCCTCATGGGACCCGCATGTCATCCTCTATGAACTATGAACTCTAAAAGTTTCTTTTTTCTTGGATTTTTTTTCACCCCTCTGATTTTTGGCTATTTCCTTTTTCTTTTGTTCCCCTGCCGCCTTGGGACCCGTATGTCATCCTCTATGTACAAAAAACTTTCTTTTCTTGGAGTTTTATTCCCCCTAATTTCGGGCTACTTTCGTTTTCTTTTGATCTCAAGCCGCATATGAAACATTGAGACCGCTGCTGCAAAATGGGACCCACATGTCATCCTCTATGTAAAATAAAAGTTTCTTTTCTTGGATTATTTTTCACGCTCTGATTTTTGGCTATTTCCTTTTTCTTTCGATCCCCTGCTGCTTGGAAACGTTGAGGATGCTGCTGCCTCATGGGTCCCACATGTCATCCACTATGAACAATAAAAGTTTCTTTTCTTCGATTTTTTTCACCCTCTGCTTTTTGGCTATTTCCTTTTCATTTGATCCCCTGCCGCCTTGGAAACGTTGAGGATGCTGCAGCGTCATGGGACCCGCATGTCATACTCTATGTACAATAAAAGTTTCTTTTCTAGGTTTTTGGCTCCTGATATTTGGTCACTTGCCTTTTTCTTTCAATCTCATGCCGACTCTCAAAGGTACAATAAAAGTTTCTTTTCTTGGATTATTTTTGGCTCCTGATATTTGGTCACTTGCCTTTTTCTTTCGATCTCATGCCGTCTTTGAAACGTTCAGACCGCTGCTACAACATGGGACCCTATGTCATCCTCTATGTACAATGAAAGTTTCTTTTCATGGATTATTTTTTGCTCCTGATATTTGGTCACTTTCCTTTTTCTTTCGATCTCATGCCGCCTCGGCCCTCTGAAACGACGAGTAAGTTGTTGGCTCATGGGACCCGCATGTCATCCTCTATGTACAATAAAGTTTTTTTCTTGGATTTTTTACCCCCTGATTTTTGGTCACTTGCCTTTTTCTTTCGATCCTGTGCCGCCTTTGAAATTGTGGACGCTGCTGGCTCATGGGTCCCACATGCCAGCCTCTATGAACAATAATATTTCTTTTCTTGGATTTTTTTTTACCCCTGATTTCTGGCTATTTGCCTTTTTCTTTGGATCCCCGACCGCCTTTGAAACGATGAGGACGCTGCTGGCGCATAGCTCCCACATGTCAGCCTCTAAGAACAATAAACATTTCTTTTCTTGGATTTATTGTTGACCCCTAATTAATGGCTACTTCGCTTTTTTTTCGATCCCCAGCCGCCTTAGAAACGTTGAGGACGCTGCTGGCTCATGGGTCCCATATGACAGCCTCTATGAAAAGTAAAACATTTACTTTCTTGGATTTATTTTTGACACCTAATTAATGACTACTTGGTTCTTTTCTTTTGATCCCGTGACGCCTTTGAAACGTTGAGGGCCCTGCTGGCTCATGGGTCCAACATGTCAGCCTCTATGAACAATAAGAGTTTCTATTGTTGCATTTATTTTTGACCCCTAATTTCTGGCTATTTGCCTTTTTTCCATTGCCTGCCACCTTAGAAACGTTGAGGACGCTGCTGGCTGGGTCCCACATGTCAGCCTCTTTGTACGATAAAAGTTTCCTTTGCTGGATTTATTTTTGACCCCTAATTTCTGGCTATTTGCCTTTTTCTTTCGAACTCCACCGCCTTTGAAACGTTGATGACGCTGCTGCAAACTGGGTACAATATGTCAGCCTCTTTGTGCGATAAACCTTTCCTTTCTTGGATTTTTTGGACACCTGATTTCGAGCTACTTGCCTTTTTCTTTCGATCTCCTGCCCCCTTTGAGAAACGTCGAGAACGATGCTGGTTCGTGGGTCCCACATGTCATCCTCTCTGAATGATAAATGTTGGGGCCGCGGCTGCAAGATACGTCCCACATGTCAGCCTGACTGTTGAATAAACGTTTCCTTTCTCGAATTTATATTTGACCCCTGATTTCTGGCTACTTTGCCGTTTCTTTCGATCCCCTGCATGTCTGCTACTCCACCGAAAAACAGACCGGCATGTATTCATCACAATACTGGTAGCTAATTTAGGAAAAATGTGTTCATCACGGGATTCAAACAAAGATCTTCATCTCTGCTAAATTTTGATTTCACCAAAAACCGAACAGCGTGTGTTCATGACTTTAACTTCACAAACACTATGGTTTCTCTATAAAATAAGGTCACCATCCGTTCCTTTATTGTAGGCATTTGCGAAAAGTGTCTTTGGCTAATGGGCACCAGTGCTCTGCTGTTTAAAAAAAATCAAATAGCATACATATTTGTTTCAAAAAAATCTGAAAATGAATGTAGACATAATAAATAAAGTAACCTACAAGCGTGTAAAATTTTAATATGACATTCTTTATATTGTAGACTACACAAAAAAGACAAAATCTGTTGAAATTTGGAGATTTGAAATATGCATACCCAGATCCACACGTTTGTTACTTTTGTGTAGCCCAGAATTTTTTGTATTTGAAACTGAAATTTTGCACGTTTATGGGACAATTCATTAGCTACTCCATGATTTTTTTTCTAATTTTTTGAACAAATAAATATATTTTTTATTTTTTTCTAAAATAGCAGGAGCACTGGTGCCCAAGAGCACCAAATCTCTTAATAGGCATTTGCGCCTAATAGCGTGAGCTTAGCTAATTTTTGAAGAAAAAAAAGATGTCCATTGTGGTATTCAGGACAAAGATCTTCATGTCTGCTACTGCACCAAACAACAAACCAGCATGTATTCATCACAATACGGGTAGCTAATTTGTGAAAAATATGTTCAGCACGGGATTCAAACAAAGATCTTCATCTCTGCAAAATTTTGATTTCAGCAAAAACCGAACAGCGAATGTTCATGAGGTTAAGTTCACGAACACTATGTTTTCTCTATAAAATAAGGTCACCATCTGTCTCTTATTTCTCAAGGAAAAACAGGTGGAAGTGTTGGGACGAACCACATGGGTGCTTCGGCTCTATGTTCAATCTTCTCTTTTTTGTACTGCAATCTTGAGCCTATGGCAGGACCTCCATTGACGTGCATTCTGCACCAATTTGGCCTTGGACGTATCCATGTATCACGGGCGCGATTGTGGGTAGCAAAGACACAGTCAGGTTTGAACAATTGGAAATCTGGTTCTGCAGCCTCTGCGTCGATTGGCGGGGGTAGCATGAAAATTGGGTGATTGAGTCCAAGAAATAAAGAACGCCCCTTCAAATTGTTCAATCTTTCCCACCTTGCCTCTTCTACAGGGTCCAAGGTATGGGCAGATCTCAAGAAAACGTAGCACCGTACCAAAGGATAAGACCTCAGCTTGTTACCCATATGTAATATTGGAGGACCGAGGATGGGCCGATAACCTTTAACCTGAATCCACGCGAGATCAGATTCACCAGTAATGGACTCTGCTCTCATTGGTGCCAGGAACCAAGTGCGCTGGTCAGAAAATCCAAGAAATACATCTTCATCTTCATAATTATGATTATCACCATCATCATCTAATTCTTCATCATCTAATTCTTCATCATCGAATTCGTCTTCTTCTAATTCTTCTTCATCAGCATCATTATCTTCATCGGCACCTCCATCGCCTTGAGCCACATTTGCTTCATCATCTTCCATGACAGCATCTCCCTCGATTTGAGCGAAAATTGCAGCCACTTCTGCTTCTTCATCTTCAATGACAGGGGCGTCAATGAGACGCGGGGCTGCATGTGTCCCTGCAATGCACAAAGATCAACCACAATGCAGCAAGTAGGAACTACACTGAAAATTATCTCTTCTCTTCTATCTTCTATTTTCTACTACTATAAGGCACCAGTTTTTAACAAGACATGTAGCAGCAATTCCAACTGTTGGTGTCCAAAATCTAACGGTTGGGATTAGAGGTATTCGCGTGAAAAAAATACCACACCAGTGTCCACGTGTTTCTAGAACCGTCATGTTTCCATTATGAAGAAAAATCAGAGCAGTCTCACACCGATATCACACGTCCCACTTGATAGTGATTAAGAAAGGTTCCAAATTTTTGTTCATATTTATAAACTGTATGCTCACACTTATTTTGATGGTATAACCAAATTATTAGTTGTATTGAAAGTTTGAACAACATTTAGAACGCAACTTTTATACATCAGTATTGCGAATCGTAATTGGTCCAACATGTGCAGCATGCCATTTACTAGTTAAGACATAAAACAAAGACTCACCACAGGTATATGGTTCCCAAACCAGAACATCTCCATACGGATATGTAACTGCGTATACACGATGTAGGTGTGAACTTGTACCATATCCAGGAATGCCCATGGCATCGACATAGCTGTTTCTATCAAAGAATTCAGGGTTTCTCAGGATATTCCACTCCTTTTCTAGGGGCGCTTGTAGGATAGCGATCAATTCGTCAAATACAACGATTACCTCGTAATGCCATGGCCCTGCTAGATCATCTTTGTACGGCCTCTTGACGATCCGTACTTTGAGCAGTTCCAAACTTTTATCTATTTTGTATTTGAACAGGAATGGTGGGCTGCCATGCCACCATTCACTAGTAGGGCCCAAAGAAATTCCTGCATCTTGCAGAGATGGAAGAGGTATAATAGTATCTGATATGTATATGTTGCGGATCGTCAAGTGCCCGTCCTGCTGGACAAATGCCACCCAGTCGCCGTTACAACCCACCCAGTGCATGGGTCCATGTCCATCCAGTTCCTCCTTGGTATGGATAAATGCTGGAACTGTCGGCTTGTCTAATGGCATCAGCAACGCGTGAATGCCCTGCAAATAGGATTTGTTTCAAAATTGTCTATGCATGCAAGGTATTCGACAGAATGAAGAGCGGATTGTGCAGAACTGAAGCACAGATGTAATGGATAAATAAAGCAATTCCGAAGAGTACATGTGCATAGTGAAGGCAGCAAACCTTACAGTACTCCCAAATCAGGTGATGATGTTGAGTCTAAATTCATGCATGATGTTTGGCAATAAGAAAAGTTGATTGAAAAAACACAAGCTGAAACGAGATGAGTAAATAAATAAATACTCTTACAGTATTGTCGCGGTCGTCTGGCCATGTCTCGGGGTCGCAGTGGAGCAGGCTCGGTAAACCGAACGGAACCTTATGCGCTCCGCGGATGGCATGCCGCATGCCGATCATGCCTCGAGCGAGGCGACCAGGCTGAGGATATCCGCCCGCTCGGCTATGTTCTCCACCAGTGGGTAGTGGAGGCGCCCCACCCCATGGACTGGTGGTAGCAACAGGAACGTTGCGCCGCATTGGGTCCCACATCCTGCCACCACCAATTATTAGTGTAGGTATTTCGTGGCGCACATGTCATGCTGCGCCACATAAATAACTCTTTCGTGGCGCACGTGCACGTGCGCCACGTAACGATTCGTGGCGCACTAGCTCGGTGCGCCACGGTAAGGTGACTTATATCATCTCGCCCGTGCCCTCCCCCGCCTGTTCACCTCTATCTCCCCTCTCCCCTCTCCCCTCTCCTCCGATCCGCCGGCGCCACCATGGTCGTCGCCATCACCGTCGCCGCCGCCTTCCTCCGCGAGGGCCGGATGCCGCCACGGTCCTCCCATCCCCGCCACCTGCAGCACAAGCTGCCGCTACGGCGAGGAGGGGCCGCCGCGAGGAGGGGCCGCCGTCGCGTGAAGGTGGAGGAGCCGCCGCGTCCTCCTCCTCCTCCACCGCTGCCGTCGTCGTCAACCTCCTCCTCCACCCCTGTCGTCGGTGAACTCTCCCCCTCCCCTCCCTCTTCCTCTCCCGCGCGAGCACAATGTGCTCGACGAAATGCTCATGCTTCTAGGTTGTGCTGATGATGCTCTGCATGCATTGATGTTGCTCTGGATGCATTGATGTTGTTGCTCTGGATGCATTGCTGCTAGTTTCTTTGATTCAGTGATGCTGCTCATGTGCAGTATCTGAATAAATTACTTTGTTGCCTGCATATGGATATTTTCATTTGGAGTGACATGCTATATTGGCTCTATATATATCTGCTCCAAAGGTTCCATTTGGAGCCTGGATTGCTAGTGGTTAGTATATTGTTATGCTGCTAATAAAAAGGTGCTAGTGGTTAGTATATTGTTGCCTGCATATGGATAGTGTTGTTTGTGGAGGTTTACTGCCACTTGTTATTGATGAACCATGTGATGGTAATGATTCAATTTAATTCAATGATGTTAATTTGATTTCCATCCTTTGTTGGAAATAAATCCATGTCTGAACCTGTACAAGGTAATGAAGACTTGCTCACTTGGTATTGCTTGCTAGTTGGACATTTGGTTGGTTTTGATGCTACTGGTTCATTTAAATGCATGAAATGCTACTATGGTATGCTACTGTGGTATCCTTGTGAAGAAAATGATGGATTCTTGTGAGCTTATGGTATGCTACTATGCTACTGTGGTATCCTTGTGAAGATTTACTTGATGGATTCTTGTGAGCTTATGGTATGCTACTATGCTTATAATGCTCTGATTAGTGGGGATGCTTACTGGATCATGTGCATATAGTTCATATAGTTCCCTAAAAAGAAAGAATGCTCCCTGGCCAGATGCTTGATGTCTTGGCTCAGCCAATGATGCAAAGGCTGAGGCAAAAACTTGGATAAGAACAGATACTAAAATGTGTGATTTAAATGGAATGCTTATGATGGTATACTAAAATAGAGATATTCACATTAGGGAATCATGTAAATGAATGCCACTGTGGTATCCTTTTCTTGTTGGCTTTGATGAAAATAGAGATATCCACAGTAGGGGATCATGTAAATGAATGCCACTGTGGTATCCTTTGAAGAAAAAGGACTGTTTCTGATGGTTTTAAAAGGCTAGGTGGTGCTAGGTGATTCAGTTGGCTACCAAGACTTGTCTCATCTGGTTAGCTGGGATATGCTATGTGTTGTTGCTTGTTTAGGCATATCTATCACTTACTGGATTTACTGGTTCTTGATTGGCCTCTCTTTTGCCAGCATCACTTGGTCTATATACCAAGTGATGAATAATCCCTTTGGAGCATCTGCTCCATGCATGCTATGTGTGTTTGAGCATCTTGACTTATGTCACCATGGTTGCTGGTTTGGTGGTGTTTTTGTACTTGTCGATGATTAGATGGTTGGTTGATCACTCGTACACTCCGGGGTGTCGCTAGTGAGCCTGGTGTGATGGCACAAATATCAATCTCTTGTGCATCCTACCTGGCCTCACTAACGCCATCCCGGGATGTTCATATTTGTTTCGACCAACAAAGTATGAGGCATTCCATTTAGTTCATACTAGCTACTTCTTAATTGCATTGGCCTTTCTTCCATTCTAGTGCCGATGATTAAATTGTTTGGTCACTTGTACACTCTGGGGTGGGGCCACTGAGCCTGGTGCGATGGCACAAATATCAATCTCTTGTGCATCCTACCTGGCCTCGCTGACCCCATCCCTGAATGTTAATATTTCTTTCGACCAACAAAGTATGAGGCATATGATATCTAGTTGAGATACCACTTGGCTCTTTCTTCCATTTTAGTGCCGATGATTAGAATGTTTGGTCACCTATACGCCGCAATATACTTTGTAGACGGGCCCCCCTTTCCCCGGCCGCCGTTCGTGAACGAGTCTTTGACGAGACAACAACGCCGACATGTCTCTTCGGCGCAGAACCACGCCAGTCCAGCCGTCTCCCTTGTGGCCGTGTCTAATGGGCTCTGCGCTTTTCTCCATGGCCGGACCACGATTGGACTCACCGGGGAAATACTGATAATCGCCATCACCACTATCGTCAGAGTCCACAGGTGTAGAGTACTTTGCAGCAGATGCCGCTTTTCTTCTCTCGCCGTCCAGTGAACGAGTCCTTGATGCAAAGACCGTGCCGGCCTCTGGGCAGGCCGGCACGGTCTTTGCATCAAAGACTCGTTCACTGCACGGCGAGGGAAGAAAAGTGGCATCTGCTGCAAACTGCTATGCTCCTGTGGAGTCTGGCGATAGTGTTGATGGCGATTATCATTATTCCCCCGGTGAGTCCAATCGTGGTCCGGCCATGCAGAAGAGCGCAGGAGACGCGGCCACAAGGGAGGCGGCTGGGACTGCCGTGGTTCTGCGCCGGAGAGGCAGATCAGCGTTGTTGTGTCGTTAAGGACCCGTTCACGGAACGGCGGCCGGGGAAAGGGGGCCCTTCTGCAAAGTATACTGCGGTGTATACTGCAACTATGGTTTCTGACCATAGTATTTGTGTTGACCAATAATGTATGAGGCACTTATTCCATTTTGTCATTCCATTTGCTTTGAGATTTTCAAAATGCCGATGATTAAAATGTTTGGTCCCCGTACACTTGGGGGTGGCGTAAGTGAGCCTGGTAAGATAGCACAAATATCAATCTCTTGTGCATCGGACTTGGTCTCGCTTACGCCATCCCTAAATGTTAATATTTGTGTTGACCAACAATGTATGAGGCATTTATTCCATTTCTCTTGTGCATCGGACTTGTTGGTCTCACTTTCTTCCATTTTCATCATAGTAGGAACTGGATATGAAGACCCCGATGCAAGCGAGCCTGGTGGGTAGAGATGCAAGCGAGCCTGGTGGGTAGAGATGAGGGAGCAAAGGAGGAACCGGATGAAGACTACTTTGTATCTCGAAATTGTGAAATTTGTATGAATTAAGAGTTGTATGCAAAACATTTGACACTTAATTGCCACTATATATGTATCTCGATCGGGCTCTAAGTAATGTGATGATGATGTCTATGTTATATCTGTGCAATGTACATGATATTTATATTATATCTGAATGTTGCTGTATATAACCTGTATCTCTGTATATTGCTGTGTATAAACTGCATGTGTATAGCAGGCAGCACAAAATCGAGTATAATACAAGCAATTTCTGTGGCGCACTGAAAACCAATTCTGTGGCGCACCTAGGAACACGTGCGCCACAGAAACCTTAATTCTGTGGCGCTGGCCATGTCTCGGGGTCGCAGTGGAGCAGGCTCGGTAAACCGAACGGAACCTTATGCGCTCCGCGGATGGCATGCCGCATGCCGATCATGCCTCGAGCGAGGCGACCAGTGCTGAGGATATCCGCCCGCTCGGCTATGTTCTCCACCAGTGGGTAGTGGAGGTTGCCCCACCCCATGGACTGGTGGTAGCAATCAGGAATCTCCTCAATCTTACGCTTCTGCTTCATTGGAGTCGGTAATCCAATGCAAGGGAGAGAGGGGTGAACGGGAGAAAGAGACAGAAGAGGGTTTTTTTTGGAGAAGATGCAGTAGTAGTACTACGATACTAGGAGGTGGAGATGCGGGGCATGTTTCCGGGGGAGAGGAACCACTATTTCCCTTAAAAAAATAACAGCACTTGCGCATTAGAACTTGGGGCGGGGATATAGCGGTAAGAGGTATTGACCAACTTTCCCTCACCTTGACCCCACGTGGTTGTGAACCCGAGATAATTCTTTTTGATGAACCCGATATACTTATTATAGTACTAAAATAGTACAAGTATATACCTTGTACTCCTATATACTAACATTACTATTTTAAGGACTTTTGTTCCATGAGCAACAACTTCCCCCACTCCGCTCATCCGAAATCCTAGCCCCTCCAACTTCAAGGACCAATCAACATAGCTATGGCCTTCTAATTTGGCTCAAGTCGCCGCACACATAGTCCTCCCGCCGACAAGGAATAGGAGCATCAGCCCTTTCGTCGCTTGTTGTTATACATAATCATATACAGTACCATATATATTTCAAATTTCCATATCAAAAAATAGTTCAAATCTGAATTTTAACATCTCAAGCTAAACCCTCGCTTGCTCTTAAACATAAGCATACCATAGTTCTACTTTTGTCTTCACCGAACAACAGAACACAATGTGTTCATCACAACATAGCCAACCGGAGTACCTAGTAATGTAACTAGAGAAGTGAACCTATAGTTGATCAAGCCTTCAACTTTAACACAATAATACCCCCACATTATGTGTTGAGGAGCCACACCCATATATTTAAGAGTACCATCATGTAGACCACAAATGCATCAATGAAGAGAGGGGTATACTTATAGACCACCTCTTTACAAAACAGTTGTAACTAGTAGACCACAATTGCCTCGTTCATTAGCTATGAAATTACATACTATCAGTAGCTACAATGGCTGCAGGCCCTGTTTCAGAATTAAACATCACACTTGTTCCAATCCGGGGCGTTGGCGAAGTTTGGGATGAACCAAAGCGGTGTCTTTACCAGGTACCTATCTTTTTTTGTTTTGCATGTTTTCTCCAAGGCGTTGGTTTGGAAACCAACGGCGCAATCTTCACGATTCAGACTGAATCGGCATATTTCAGGCAGCTGCGAATTGCGAAGCCATGCTTCATTCGGCAAGGTGTACACACAATTTCTTCTCGTCAGACATCCTGGGACAACATCTGCACCGCCTAATGGCAGCATAATCGGATAGTTCACTCCAAGGAAAAGAGAATATTCTCCAAGGTCATCAATCTTTTCCCATGGAATACCTTCATTTAACTTACTAGTGTCCTTCGTGAACACCAGGCAACCAAACCCAGAAGCATAGTTGCCAACAGTGCGACCATGATGAACACGACGATCAGAAGCAGTATGGCAAACTTTACAGGAATATTCCCTTTCATCAGCAATGCCCAGTGTATGGATCAGAAGAAGTCTAGAACCATCTATAGATCTTGCTAACCACCACATGCCATAATCGACCTCGTGATCATGGCCAAGAGCATCATCAAGTGCACACCGCCATTCAAACACAATGGGCGGTGGCTCTACGATCAGCGGAGGACCTGCTTGAAAACGAAATTACTGTTAAGAAGGGTATGTTTGGTTTGCACAAATCTGAAAACGTAAGAATTGGGAAAACGCATTAGGATTCAGATGGGATGATATAATGGCATTTCCATTCAATAATACAGCATATTGGTGTATTTGAGTACATCACATGGGAAACCAAAGGATTCATTTCAAGAAGTTCAAGTAGAGGTCAAAATCCAACATAATTCAATCTGAGAATAAAACTCCTAATTATACAATCCTCAAATTTTTCTATGGTAATCATCTCGAATAAAAAGTCTAAATACCAATGAAATTTCATCCGAAGCAAATATGCCCCAAGCCTCCAAGTCAGATCAGTCAGGTTCGAAAATTAATAAGTTTGTGCATTAAAATTATCTTTACAGCCATGAATAATGAAGCTCATCATACACTACTTACGTCCGGAGGAAAATTACCAGCTTGCTGAGGATTCCATGCGTGAACAGTGCCAGTATGAGTTGTGGCAAACACAAGCCCATTGTGGAGAATTGCATCGCTGTAATTGTAAAAGATGTGGGACTTGGGCTCTGTAAGAACTGTCCATCCAGAATCTTCGCCGCAAAGGAGGGCAACTCTGATGTCAAAAACAGCAACAAGAGAGAAATTTTTGTACCCCCCAGCAGCTGTGGGAACTTGGCAAATATATATCTTGTGAAATATAATAGCACGAAGGTTGTGGTGGTATATATTTGGAATGTGGGTGGTTTCAAACGGCACAGGGAGAGGAATTTCACGGCGAGTGTAGACGTTGACAAGTTTCCATTTGCAAGCAGGAAAGCCAGTGTCAACCATGGCAACCCAATCTCCATTGGCACCTACCCACTGCTTACCCGTACCGTCTGGCATCACAGCGTCGGAGGAGAACCTGTCCAGCGGCGTCAGCTTGCAATCCCGTGCTACCTTCGTCGGGTGAGAATGAAGAACACATGGGAGGCCAAACGGGAGAGAAAAAGATAGAGTTGCACTATCATTTGCAGAGTCGAAAAATAGTTTGGACGAACCGACGAGGCTCGCGGCGGTGATGACGTCGCATCTTGTTACGAGTTCTTCAAGGGGACCTTCGGAAAAGACCTTCTGAAACAGTTCAGAGTCATCATTTTCCTTGTTCGATGCCGCCATCGCAGGGCAGGGGGTGGGTCTATGAGGTTTGGGTTCAACTGATTGGAGTTTAATTTGGGTTCGATGGCGGCAGGTGGCGGGGAAGATGAAGAACGGAGGCTCTCAAACTGGGCGGTGGAATTGATTCTAAAGCTGCATGGCGGCGGCACTGGCGCGTGCTATGGAAGGTGGTCGATTGGTGCGGGCGGGGGCGGAGGTAGACGATGGAGGTGAACCGAAATAGGGCAGGTGGGGGCGGGGCGCTTGACTTCGCTCCTCTACACTCTACAGCATCTCCTCCTGTTTCTTGGAAAGTGTATAGACCCATAATAAAAAGTCACTGTTCCCTCTGAAAAGGTGAAGAACAAGTCACTGGTCTAACGTGCAAATTTGGACATCCCAAGCTATGTGTTGTCATGTCAATTCAATGTCCATGGCAGTATTTTGAATTTTGCGTGACCAAAAGAAGTACGCCTTGGCCTTTCACAATCGGGGTTTCTTTAGAGCAAGAACAATAGAAGAGCCAACAGCTGGCAAAAGTACCACGTAGGCGGGCTATAAGCGCCCACTATTGTCCTACTTCCTCTTGGCGTGATACTCCCTCCGTCCACAAATAAGTGGACGTGCGGGATTTTCAAGGTAAATTAGTAAAAGGAAAGAAAAAATGCATTGGAGCACTCGTATCTTAAGAAACACATGTACTCAACCACGGTTGTAGATTTTCTCGGCGCAAGACTTTTCCCCAGCAGTTGTGGCTTTCAGTTATTCGTGGGTGTGGGGAGGAGCTCCGCCGCATCGGTAGAAAGCAAAGAGGGACGGCGGCTCTCGATCGTGCGGTGTACTCGTAAATCACGTGCGACCCATGCCCTAATAATTCACAATGCATTGATGAGGGCTATCACTTCATCATCCAATAAAATGTACTTAGTAACTATGGTAATAATATTGTCTTCTCGCAAAAAAAATGGTAAAAATATTGTCTCTTAAGCCATGTACTAGTACAGTGCAAGATGCTTTAGAGAAATAAACCTATATTTTATTGCTACTCCGTAATACACATGGTTATTTATTCTAGGCAAATGCCTACCGAAAGATGTAGGAATAGGGAAATGTAGGATTGCAATGTCATGTCCACTCCAATCCTATAGGAATTCATAGAATCCAAACTTTGTTTGATTCCACCATAGGAAAAGTAAAGCATTCTTAAAAAGAGGCATGAGTAGATGTTTAATTTTCTATGGAATCTGTGCAAAGAAATCCTTAGGAAAAATTCCTATCGGAAACAATCCTACAAATCAAACAGCCAAGGATTCAATTGTACCAATTCCCTATGCAAATCCTTGGTGTTCACCCAATCCTCTCGAATACTCATCCAAAAAATGCACTAATACTTTGATGGGGAGTTTTTGTATTCTAGGCAAGAATAGAGGGTTTGCGGGGATCACTTGAGAAGTGTATTAACCAAAGAAGGCATAAGTAATACACCAACACACACTAACATGCCCTTAATGGATGTATCTCCATAAACTCCCTCTGTTCTTTATTACTACTACTAGTTTATGTACTTCTTAACTAATATGGGATAATCATGAAATATATTTTCTAACATTCAGCCAAAATATAGTGTTTCGACTTTTTAAAATACTGAAAAACTAGTAATTAAAAATATTTGAGCTATCAAATCTAGGAAGTTTGAAAATATTTTGTATTCCGTCTGAAAGTTGTGTTACTTGGTGTAAGATTCACACAAAAATGATGAAAATATCAAACCTTCAAAAAAATTGTAGTAATTCAAACGTTATGTGCGTTTCATAATTTTGCAAAATCTATTCTATTTGCAATTAAAACTATAGTAGTTGGTGGTCCCCGATCATCTGATTTGCTCTTAAACAGCTCAATCCTAAATTTGAAATTCCCTGCAACAGAACACGATAGTTGGTGGTTTGTGCGGAAAAAAATTACAGTTTTAAAAAGTGTTTTACGCAACGAAGGCAGCAATAAGCGGTAGTTTGTGCAATTTCCTCGTGTAAACAACATGTAGCGTCGAAGTAATAGTACTAGCAGTACAGAAATCTTGTGTAATTTCTAGTTCTACATATTACTAGTGTCCACTGTTTGAGAGTTGATGGTGAATGGGTCTAATTTTCAATCGAATGAGAATTAGCAAATTGATTTTTATGACAAAAGCATACAAAGGGAGTAAAACAACATACCCGCATTCGCCGCTGCTACCAGCATGCGATGCCTCCACGAGTGCATTGACGGCTGCTGCAAATCCTCGGAAGGCATCTAGGTTTTGCAGATCGTCGATTGCCGCTGTCCGGCTAAGCTTAACCAGCATAGCTGCCGCCAAGATATCTCGGATTTGGACCACAGGCAGAAGCTGATTGGGGTCGAAGGATTGCCTGATTCGGAATTTGAAGTACCAAGCCCTCGGCTCCGATGATGGAAGTTTGGAACTCGGCCCGGCCAGAACCTCCCAAATCTGTGTGTGGCAGTGGATGCCCATCGGCATCCCCAATGCTGCCGACGCCGTGATGTGGTCGGTCGCACTTTGGTCCCCACTAAAGGCTGGGGCTGCAGCACGTCGCCGCCGCCCCCGACGTCCCCACGACGGCAACGCCATGGACCGAGGCGCTGAGTTTGTTGGCGAACCCGAAGCCCTGGATGGCAAGTGCTTCTTCACAATGGAAGCATCCTCACCCGGCGAGGTTCGCCCCCGGCGCATGCCTATGCTCCGACCAGCCCACTTTGCCGCTGCTGCCTGGGCTGCCGCCGATACCTGGGCCACCGCCGCTTCATGGGACCCCCTCCCTCCTCTCCCTCTCCTAGATCAAAGGGCGCCAGGAGTCTAGCCACAGCAAGACACAGAGCCGCCTGCTTCATCGCACACCAATGGCACACAGACATTTGCGAGCTTTTAGCGCACACCCCTCCGAGGCTGAGTCGTGGAGCCTGGGTGCACGGGGCTATGGCTGGAGGAGTCGCCATGGGACGAGGGGTGTCGAGTGCTCGGGCAAATACGGGAAAGGCGAAGTTTTGGATAACCTTATATGATCACATCAATGCTTCTCAAGGAGCCAAATACTGTATGAGAAACCGGAAAAGTTTGAACGTTTGAAAACTTTGCCGGCATAATGCATCCTTCCAATGCACGCCTACTAAGGTAGAAAGCCAACTCAATTGCTACTTTGTTGGCAAAATGTACCATGGCTCAATCTTGGGTCACACACATCTATCAATTGGTATATTTTGGTCATATTCAAAATTTTACTTGAAACTTGTTGGTCATGCCATTCTACTACTCGCCTAACACTTTTTCTACGCGGGAAGGAGGGGGGTATGATGCTACCCTGAATTTTTATGCCCATTTGTATCTTGGTCAAATCCTAGGTTTGACCAAAATTTAAAACATGAAGATGAAAAATTAAGCCTGGATCCACTACAAGAAAAGTTGCCAAACTTTTCTTGTAGTGATCCTTCTTAATTAGTAACTTCAAAATGAAGCTTTTGGAAGGTTTTTGAAATTTCCATGTCTGAAACCCAAAACACCTCTTCATGATTGACTTCATAAGACAAATCGAGTTTAGGGTTAGGGGTAGATACATGATTTTTCTAGTTTGAATATGTCTAGACCTGGCTTATCAACTTGAATGCTTAGTATATGACATAAGAAGATGTACTATGTGCATTGGTTTTTTATTTATTTGATTTGTTTTGAATTTTCATGCCGAATCAAATTTTGGTCAAATCATAGGTTTAACCAAGATTTAAACAAGTTTAAAACATTAAAATGAAAAATTAAGCATGGATCCTTCTCAGTCACTCCAAAATGAAGCTTTTGGGAGGCTTTTGAAATGTCTATGTTTGAAACCCAAAACCACTTCTCTTCATGCTTGACTTCATAAGACAGATGAGTTTAGGGTTAGGGGTAGATACATGATTTTTCTGGTTTGAATAGGTCTAGACCTTGTTATCAAGTTGAATGGCTTACTATGTGACATAAGAAGACTATGTGCTTTGGTTTTTCATTTTTGATTTTTTCGATTGTTTTTATGCCCATTTGAATCTTGGTCAAATCCTAGGTTTGAACAAGAATTTAAACAAGTTTAAAACATGAAAATGAAAAGGTAAGCATGGATCCTTCTTAGTCAGTCCGAAATGAAGCTTTTGGGCGGTTTTCGAAATTTCCATGTTTGAAAACCCAAACCACTTCTCTTCATGCTTGACTTCATAAGACAAATTTAGGGTTAGGGGTATAGATACATGATTTTTCTTGTTTGATATGTCTAGATATTGTTTATCAACACTTGAATGCTTACAATATATGTGACGCAAGAAGACTATGTGTTATGGTTTTTCATTTTTGGGGGTTTTTTCGAATTTTTTATGCGCACTTGAATCTTGGTCAAATCCTAGCTAGCTAGGTTTGACCAAGCTTTAAACAAGTTTAAAACATGAAAATGAAAAAGTAAGCATGTATCCTTCTTAGTCACTCCAAAATTAAGCTTTTCGGAGGTTTTTGAAATTTCCATTTTGTAAACCCAAAACCACGTATCTTCATGTTTGACTTCAAAAGACAGAGTTTAGGGTTAGGGGGTAGATACATGATTCTTCTTTTAATATGTTTAGATCTTGTTTTATCAACTTGAATGTTGACTGTATGACATAAGAAGACTATGTTTTTGAATTTTTTATGAATCTTGGTCAAATCCAAGGGTTGACCAAGATTTAAACAAGTTTAAAACATGAAAATGAAAACGTTTCAAGTTCACCTTTGGTTCGATCTTTCAGTAACCAGGCGCATATATATATGGATGCAAATTGAGATAATTAATTCGTGAAACATTGGAAATGTCCATCGTGTGTCATGTTTCCCCCTCACATGAAAATTGGATTGGTGGCAGACAAGTAAAAGCACATTTATGTGCGACAACCCAAAATGCACATATTTTGCTGAGTTTTCATGCATGCATTAAAAGTTGTGAATATATACATAAAATGCATGTGGGTCATGATTGAAAAGTTTGACATGTATATGGTTCTTGTGTAGTAGTACTATAGTAGATTAGTAGGTACGCAAACTCCCATCCATCTTCTTTGTCAAGAGAAGACGCGCACCAGGATGCGTAGTGGAAGTCGTCTCTGGATCCTTCTGTTGTCCCTCTCACGGAAAAGAAAAAGAAAAAAACATCTCTCTCATTCTCGGCCTCGCTCGACTCGCTCGCTCGCAGCCTCGCACCTCCTGCGCACTGACAAACGCTGCACAACAGTCAACATCACCAGAAAAAAGATATACACCATAAATAATAAGAGGGGCCCCGTGACTGCTATCCCTTCTTCTCCTTCCGTGTGATCCCTCTTCCTCCGAGTTTCACTGGACGGGCAAACACACATGTGCTGCATAGTAAAAATAAAAAAGTAAAAAATCGACCTATGAATCTATGATTAAATAGGTAAAATCCTGGGTTTTATCAAGGTTTAAACAAGTTTAAAACATGAAAATGAATAGGTAAGCATGGATCCTTCTTAGTCACTCTAAAATGAAGCTTTCGCGAGGTTTTTGAAATTTCCATGTTTGAAACCCAAAACCACTTCTCTTCATGCTTGACTTCTAAGACAGAGTTTAGGGTTAGGGGTAGATACATGCTTTTTCTGGTTTGAATATGTCTAGACCTTGTTTATCAACTTGAATGCTTACTATATGACATAAGAAGGCTATGTTATTTGGTTTTTCATTTTTTGTTTTTTCTGATTTTTTATGCCCATTTAAATCTTGGTCAAATCCTAGGTTTGACCAAGATTTAAACAAGTTTAAAACATGAAAATGAAAAGGTAAGCCTGGATCCTTCTTAGTCACTGTAAAATGAAGCTTTTGGGAGGTTTGTGAAATTTCCATGTTTGAAACCCAAAAGCACTTCTCTTCATGCTTGACTTCATAAGACAGAGTTTAGGGTTAGGGGGTGTAGATACATGATTTGTCTGGTTTGAATATGTCCAAATCTTATTTATCAACTTTTGAATGCATGCTACTCTCTCAAAGAAAACCTTTTGAATGCTTACTATATGACATAAGAAGACTATATGCTTTTAAAATTCAAACATATGGTAAGCATTCTTATGTCATATAGTAAGCATTCAAGTTGATAAACAAGCAAGGTTTGGACATATTCAAACCAGACAAATCATGTATCTACCCCTAACCCCTAATTAAATTGTCTTATGAAGTCTAGCATGAAGAGAAGTGGTTTTGGGTTTCAAACATGGAAATTTCAAAAACCTCCCAAAAACTTCATTTTAGAGTGACTAAGAAGGATATACAAGCTTCCCTTTTCATTTTCATGTTTTAAACTTGTTTAAATCTTGGTCAAACCTCTAGGATTTGACCAAAAGATTCAAATGGGCATGGAAATTCATAAAAAATCAAAAGAATGAAAAACCAAAGGACATAACATTATTATGTCATATATATATAGTAAGCATTCAAGTTGATAAACAAGGTCTAGACATATTCAAACCAGAAAATCATGTATATATCTACCCCTAACCCTAAACTCTGTCTTATGAAGTCAAGCATGCATGAAGAGAAGTGGTTTTTGGTTTCAAACGTTTAAGCCAAAAGCCCCTTTTCAAATATTTCAAACTTATTCAAATTTGGTTCAAATATGAAAGACATACAAGTTATAGCACACATAGTGCATACATTTTCACACATACTGCACTAGATGCTAACCCTATAGTTTGAGGCCATTTGGGTGACCTAGGTCGAAAAAATTCTTGGATTAGAATCGTGTTGTTCGAACCCCGTAGTTGGATTTTTTTGAACCTTGATCTGTAGAACTGGGCAAAACCCTAGTTTAACCTATTTAATTATAGATTCGTAGGTCGATTTTTCTACCTTTTTATTATTACTATGCAGCACATGGGTGTTTGCCCGTCGAGTGAAACTCGGAGGAAGAGGGATCACTCGGAAGGAGAGAAGAAGGGAGAGAATTATGGTGTCTCCCCTTTTTCGGGTGATGATGTTGACTTTTGTGCAGGGTTTGTCAGTGAGCAGGAGGTGCGAGCGAGCGAGTCGAGCGAGGCCGAGAATGAGAGAGATTTGTTTTTTTGTGAGAGGGACAACGGAAGGATCCAGAAGGACCCACAGACTTCCAATACGCATCCGATGCGTCTTCTCTTGACAAAGAAGATGGCTGGGAGTTTGCGTACCTATTGCACGTGACTTGTGCTCACTGAAGTGTGGGACCTCAAGCGTGGGCACCACACGTAAGTGACAGACCTGTTGGTGTAAAAACTCGGTTGATTATAATAGTGCATTAGAACAAAGTTTCCTATGGATTCAAGGGTAGGAAATCCAAGTTAACTCATTTACATGACATTATTTTTTCCATGAAGCAAAGTAACACATCTATCAATTGGTACATTTTGGAGTGACTAAGAAGGATCCAGCCTTACTTATTCGTTTTCACGTGTTAAACCTGTCTAAATCTTGGTCAAACCTAGGATTTGACCAAGATTCAAATGGGCAGAAAATTAAAAAAAACAGAAAAATGAAAAACCAAATCACATAGTTTTCTTATGTCATATAGTAAGCATTAAAGTTGATAAACAAGGTGTAGACATATTCAAACCAGACAAATCATGTAGCTATACCCCCTAACCCCTAAACTCTGTCTTATGAAGTCAAGCATGTGAAGAGAAGTGGTTTTGGGTTTCAAACATGGAAATTTCAAAAACCTCCCAAAAGCTTCATTTTAGAGTGACTAAGAAGGATCCATGCTTCCCTTTTCATTTTCATGTTTTAAACTTGTTTAAATTATCTTGGTCAAACCTAGGATTTGACAAGATTCAAATGGGCATCAAAATTGAAAAAAATTGAAAAAAGAAAAACCAAAGCAAATAGTTTTCTTATGTCATATAGTAAGCATTAAAGTTGTTGATAAATAAGGTCCATACATATTCAAACCACACAAATCATGTATCTATACCCCCTAATTAACCCCTAAATTAATTAACTCTGTCTTATGAAGTCAAGCATGTGAAGAGAAGTGGTTTTGGGTTTCAAACATTGAAATTTTAAAAACCTCCCAAAAGCTTCATTTTAGAGTGACTAAGAAGGATACAGACTTCCCTTTTCATTTTTATGTTTTAAACTTGTTTAAATCTTGGTCAAACCAAGGATTTGACCAAGATTCAAATGGCCCTAAAAATTCAGAAAAAAATCAAAAGAATGAAAAACCAAAGCACATAGCATTCTTATGTCATATGTATAGTAAGCATTCAAGTTGATAAACAAAGGTCTAGAGACATATATATTCAAACCAGAAAAATCATGTATATATCTACCCCTAAAACTCTAATTAAACTATGTTTTATGAAGTAAATCATGAAGAGAAGTGGTTTTGGGTTTCAAACATGGAAATTTCAAGAACCTCCCAAAAGCTTCATTTTAGAGTGACTAAGAAGGATCCGAAGGACCCACACTTCCAATACGCATCTGATGCGTCTTCTCTTGACAAAGAAGATGGCTGGGAGTTTGCGTACCTATTGCACGTGACTTGTGCTCACTGAAGTGTGGGACCTCACGCGTGGGCCAGGGGCGGGCCCAGAATTTTGATTATGGGTATTCAAAATTATAAAATTAATTATTATATGGAACAAAGTTTATAAAATGATTTGAGTATATGGAGTAACGATCACACATATCTCATATTTTATTGCGAAATCCTCACAATGAAGGATATTTTGTGCTTGAGAAACATATGAATTTACCAAAATAAGTGTATCTAATGTGTAAATTCTTACAATTTCTAACAATTAAAGTTAACATGAAACGTAAGTGTAGAACAAAGACTATATGATCTTACTATAACAAAAATACATGCCCTGAAGTTATTTTGCAAAAAACAAACAACAAAATGCATACATGGGGGTTGAACTCACGACCCATTGAATAGATAGTTCAACCAAACCATTTGCGCTACTTAACAATCATGTCATATTAGGACTGTTTTTGTTTTTATATATTCTCTAGAACATTTATATATGTATATTAATATATTTTTCAAATTATTTGGGTATTCAACTGAATACCCTTGACTTCAAGTGGGCCCGCCCCTGGCGTGGGCACCACACGTAAGTGACAAACCTGTTGGTGTAAAAACTCGATTGATTATTATACTGCATTAGAACAAAGTTTCCTATGGATTCAAGGGTAGGAAATCCAAGTTAACTCATTTACATGACATTATTATTTCCATGAAGCAAAGTTAACACATCTATCGATTGGTACATTTTTGAGTGACTAAGAAGGATCCATGCTTACTTATTCGTTTTCACGTGTTAAACTTGTCTAAATCTTGGTAAAACCTAGGATTTGACCAAGATTCAAATGGGCAGAAAAATAAAATAAAAAACAGAAAAATGAAAAACCAAATCACATAGTCATCTTATGTCATATAGTAAGCATTAAAGTTGATAAACAAGGTCTAGAAATATCAAACCATACAAATCATGTATCTACCCCCTAACCCCTAAACTATGTCTTATAAATTAAGTCAAGCATGAAGAGATGTGGTTTTGGGTTTCAAACATGGAAATTTCAAAAACCTCCCAAAAACTTCATTTTAGTGTGACTAAGAAGGATACACGCTTCCCTTTTCATATTCATGTTCTAAGCTTGTTTAAATTATCTTGGTCAAACCTAGGATTTGACAAGATTCAAATGGGCATCAATATTGAAAAAAATCAAAAAAAAAGAAAAAACAAAGGAAATAGTTTTCTTATGTCTTATAGTAAGCATTAAAGTTGATAAACAAGGTCTAGACATATTCAAACTAGACAAATCATGTATCTATACCCCCTAACCCCTAAACTCTGTCTTATGAAGTCAAGCATGTGAAGAGGAAGTGGTTTTGGGTTGCAAACATGGAAATTTCAAAAACCTCCGAAAAACTTCATTTTAGAGTTTCTAAGAAGGATCCATGCTTAACTTTGCATTTTCATATTTTAAACTTGTTTAAATCATTATCAAGCCTAGCATTTGACCAATATACAAATGGGTGGGCACAAAATTCAAAAAAATCAGAAAAATGAAAACAAATTAAAGCACATAGTCTTCATATGTCATATCGTATGAATTCAAGTTGATAAACGAGGTCTAGGTATATCCAAACCAGACAAATCATGTATCTATACCCCCTGTCGATCTTATGAAGTCTAGCATGAAGAGAGAAGTCGTTTTTGGTTTCAAAAATGGAAATTTCAAGAACATCCCAAAAGCTTCATTTTAGAGTGACTAAGAAGGATACATGCTTCCCTTTTCATTTTTATGTTTAAACTTGTTTAAATCTTGGTCAAACCTAGGATTTGACCAAGATTCAAATATATGGGCATAAAATTCAAAAAAAAAACAGAAAAATTTAAAACCAAGGCACATAGTCTTCTTATGTCATATAGTAAACAATCAATTAATTAAGTTGATAAACCAGTTCTAGACATATTCAAACCAGGAAAATCATGTATCTACCCCCTAACGCCCTAGCTAAACTCTGTCTTATGAAGTCAAGCATGCATGAAGAGAAGTGGTTTTTGGTTTCAAACGTTTAAGCCAAAAGGTAAGCATGGATCCTCCTTAATTAGTCACTGTAAAATGAAGCTTTTGGGAGGTTTGTGAAATTTCCATGTTTGAAACCCAAAAGCACTTCTCTTCATGCTTGACTTCATAAGACAGAGTTTAGGGTTAGGGGGTGTAGATACATGATTTGTCTGGTTTGAATATGTCCAAATCTTATTTATCAACTTTTGAATGCATGCTACTCTCTCAAAGAAAAACTTTTGAATGCTTACTATATATATGACATAAGAAGACTATATGCTTTTAAAATTCAAACATATGGTAAGCATTCTTATGTCATATAGTAAGCATTCAAGTTGATACACAAGCAAGGTTTGGACATATTCAAACCAGACAAATCATGTATCTACCCCCTAACCCCTAATTAAATTGTCTTATGAAGCAGTCTAGCATGAAGAGAAGTGGTTTTGGGTTTCAAACATGGAAATTTCAAAAACCTCCCAAAAACTTCATTTTAGAGTGACTAAGAAGGATATACAAGCTTCCCTTTTCATTTTCATGTTTTAAACTTGTTTAAATCTTGGTCAAACCTCTAGGATTTGACCAAAAGATTCAAATGGGCATAGAAATTCATAAAAAATCAAAAGAATGAAAAACCAAAGGACATAACATTCTTATGTCATATATATATAGTAATTAAGCATTCAAGTTGATAAACAAGGTCTAGACATATTCAAACCAGAAAATAATGTATATATCTACCCCTAACCCTAAACTCTGTCTTATGAAGTCAAGCATGCATGAAGAGAAGTGGTTTTTGGTTTCAAACATGGAAATTTCGAAAACCCTCCCAAGACCGAGCTACATTTTGGAGTGACTAAGAAGGATATATAGATGCTTAATTTTTCATATTCATGATTTAAACTTGTTTAAACCATGTTCAAACCTAGGATTTGACCAAGATTCAAATGGGCATAAAATTTTAAAAAAATAAAAAAATAAAAAAACAAGGCACATAGTATTCTTATGTCATATAGTAAGCATTCAATTAAGTTGATAAACAAGGTCTAGACATAATCAAACCAGGAAAATCATGCATCTACCCCCTAACCCTAGCTAAACTCTGTCTTATGAAGTCAAGCATGCACGAAGAGAAGTGGTTTTTGGTTTCAAACGTTTAAGCCAAAAGCCCATTTTCAAATATTTCAAACTTATTCAAATTTGGTTCAAATTTGAAAGACATACAAGTTATAGCACACATAGTGCATACATTTTCACACATACTGCACTAGATGCTAACCCTATAGTTTGAGGCCATTTGGGTGACCTAGGTCGAAAAAATTCTTGGATTAGAATCGTGTTGTTCGAACCCCGTAGTTGGATTTTTTTGAACCCTTGATCTGTAGAACTGGGAAAAACCCTAGTTTAACCTATTTAATTACAGATTCGTATATCGATTTTTCTACGAGTACTACCTTTTTATTATTACTATGCAGCACATGGGTGTTTGCCCGTCGAGTGAAACTCGGAGGAAGAGGGATCACTCGGAAGGAGAGAAGAAGGGAGAGAATTATGGTGTCTCCCCTTTTTCGGGTGATGATGTTGACTTTTGTGCAGGGTTTGTCAGTGAGCAGGAGGTGCGAGCGAGGCCGAGAATGAGAGAGATTTTTTTGTGAGAGGGACAACCGAAGGATCCAGAAGGACCCACAGACTTCCAAAACGCATCCTGATGCGTCTTCTCTTGACAAAGAAGATGGCTGGGAGTTTGCGTACCTATTGCACGTGACTTGTGCTCACTGAAGTGTGGGACCTCAAGCGTGGGCACCACACGTAAGTGACGGACCTGTTGGTGTAAAAACTCGGTTGATTATAATAGTGCATTAGAACAAAGTTTCCTATGGATTCAAGGGTAGGAAATCCAAGTTAACTCATTTACATGACATTATTATTTCCATGAAGCAAAGTTAACACATCTATCGATTGGTACATTTTTGAGTGACTAAGAAGGATCCAGGCTTACTTATTCGTTTTCACGTGTTAAACTTGTCTAAATCTTGGTCAAACCTAGGATTTGACCAAGATTCAAATGGGCAGAAAAATAAAATAAAAAACAGAAAAATGAAAAACCAAATCACATAGTCATCTTATGTCATATAGTAAGCATTAAAGTTGATAAACAAGGACTAGAAATATCAAACCATACAAATCATGTATCTACCCCTAACCCCTAAACTATGTCTTATAAATTAAGTCAAGCATGAAGAGATGTGGTTTTGGGTTTCAAACATGGAAATTTCAAAAACCTCCCAAAAACTACATTTTAGAGTGACTAAGAAGGATGCATGCTTCCCTTTTCATATTCATGTTTTAAGCTTGTTTAAATTATCTCGGTCAAACCTAGGATTTGACAAAGATTCAAATGGGCATCGAAAAAAATCAGGAAAAAGAAAAACCAAAGCAAATAGTTTTCTTATGTCATATAGTAAGCCAATTAATTAAGTTGATAAACAAGGTCTAGACATATTCAAACTAGACAAATCATGTATCTATACCCCCTAACCCCTAAACTCTGTCTTATGAAGTCAAGCATATGAAGAGAAGTGGTTTTGGGTTTCAAACATGGAAATTTGAAAAACCTCCCAAAAACTTCATTTTAGAGTGACAAAGAAGGATACATGCTTCCCTTTTCATATTCATGTTTTAAGCTTGTTTAAATTATCTCAGTCAAACCTAGGATTTGACAAGATTCAAATGGGCATCAAAATTGAAAAAAATCAGGAAAAAGAAAAACCAAAGCAAATAGTTTTCTTATGTCATATAGTAAGCCAATTAAGTTGATAAACAAGGTCTAGACATATTCAAACTAGACAAATCATGTATCTATACCCCCTAACCCCTAAACTCCGTCTTATGAAGTCAAGCATATGAAGAGAAGTGGTTTTGCTCCCAAAAGCTTCATTTTAGAGTGACTAAGAAGGATCCATGCTTACCTTTGCATTTTCATATTTTAATCTTGTTAAATCATTATCAAGCCTAGGATTTGACCAAGATACAAATGGGTGGGCACAAAATTCAAAAAAATCAGAATAATGAAAAACAAAAGCATGTAGTCTTCTTATGTCATATCGTATGCATTCAAGTTAAACGAGGTCTAGGTATATCCAAACCAGACAAATCATGTATCTACCCCATGTTGATCTTATGAAGTCTAGCATGAAGAGAAGTCGTTTTGGGTTTCAAACATGGAAATTTCAAGAACATCCCAAAAGCTTCATTTTAGAGTGACTAAGAAGGATACATGCTTCCCTTTTCATTTTCATGTTTTAAACTTGTTTAAATCTTGGTCAAACCTAGGATTTGACCAAGATTCAAATATATGAGCATAAAATTCAAAAAAAAACAAAAAATGAAAACCAAGGCACGTAGTCGTCTTATGTCATATAGTAAGCAATCAATTAAGTTGATAAACAAGGTCTAGACATATTCAAACCAGGAAATCATGTATCTACACCCCCTAACGTACCCTAGCTAAACTCTGTCTTATGAAGTCAAGCATGCATGAAGAGAAGTGGTTTTTGGTTTCAAACGTTTAAGCCAAAAGGTAAGCATGGATCCTCCTTATAGTCACTGTAAAATGAAGCTTTTGGGAGGTTTGTGAAATTTCCATGTTTGAAACCCAAAACCACTTAAGACAGAGTTTATGGTTAGGTGTGTAGATACATGATTTTTCTTGTTTGAATATGTCTAGACCTTGTTTATCAACTTGAATTTTTTACTATATGATATAAGAAGGCTATATATATGTGCTTTGGTTTTTCATTTTTTGATTTCTTTCGATTTTTTATGCCTATTTAAATCTTGGTCAAATCCTAGGTTTAAACAAGTTTAAAACATGAAAATGAAACGGTAAGCATGAATCCTTCCTTACTCACTCTAAAATGAAGGTACTTGAAAATTTTATGTTTGAAACCCAAAACCCCAGTTCTCTTCATATGTTTGACTTCATAAGACAGAGTTTAGGGTTAGGGGTAGATATGATACATGATATTTCTGCTTTGAATATGTCTAGACCTTGTTTATCAACTTGAATGCTTACTATATGACATAAGAAGGCTATATATATATATGTGCTTTGGTTTTTCATTTTTTTGAATTTTTCTGAATTTTTACTCCCATTTGAACCAAGGTTAAAACAAGTTTAAAACATGGCAATGAAAAGGTAAGCATATGGATCATTCTTAGTCTCTCTAAAATGAAGCTTTTGGGAGGTTTTTGAAGTTTCCATGTTTGAAACCCAAAATCACTTCTCTTCATATGCTTGGCTTCATAAGACAAAGATTAGGGTTTAGGGGTAGATATATACATGTTTTGGGAGGTTTTTGAAATTTCCATGTTTGAAACCCAAATCCACTTCTCTTCATCCTTGACGTCTTCATAAGACAAAAGTATAGGGTTATATATATATATGCATGGGTAGATACATGCTTTTTTCTGGTTTGAATATGTATAGACCTTGTTTAAAATTATCAACTTAATTGAATGCTTACTATATATATGACATAAGAAGGCTATATATGTGTTTTGTTTTTTCATTTTTTCATTTTTTCCTGATTTTTTATGCCCATTTGAATCTTGGTCAAATCCTAGGTTTGATCAAGATTTAAACAAGCAGTTTAAAAATGAAAATGAAAAGGTAAGCCTGGATCCTTCTTAGTCACTGTAAAATGAAGCTTTTGGGAGGTTTGTGAAATTTCCATGTTTGAAACCCAAAAGCACTTCTCTTCATGCTTGACTTCATAAGACAGAGTTTAGGGTTAGGGGGTGTAGATACATGATTTGTCTGGTTTGAATATGTACAAATCTTATTTATCAACTTTTGAATGCATGCTACTCTCTCAAAGAAAAACTTTTGAATGCTTACTATATGACATAAGAAGACTATATGCTTTTAAAATTCAAACATATGGTAAGCATTCTTATGTCATATAGTAAGCATTCAAGTTGATAAACAAGCAAGGTTTGGACATATCCAAACCAGACAAATCATGTATCTGCCCCCTGTCGATCTTATGAAGTCTAGCATGAAGAGAGAAGTCGTTTTTGGTTTCAAAAATGGAAATTTCAAGAACATCCCAAAAGCTTCATTTTAGAGTGACTAAGAAGGATACATGCTTCCCTTTTCATTTTTATGTTTAAACTTGTTTAAATCTTGGTCAAACCTAGGATTTGACCAAGATTCAAATATATGGGCATAAAATTCAAAAAAACAGAAAAATTTAAAACCAAGGCACATAGTCTTCTTATGTCATATAGTAAACAATCAATTAATTAAGTTGATAAACCAGGTCTAGACATATTCAAACCAGGAAAATCATGTATCTACCCCCTAACGCCCTAGCTAAACTCTGTCTTATGAAGTCAAGCATGCATGAAGAGAAGTGGTTTTGGTTTCAAACATGGAAATTTCGAAAAAACCTCCCAAGAGCTACATTTTGGAGTGACTAAGAAGGATATATAGATGCTTAATTTTTCATATTCATGATTTAAACTTGTTTAAACCATGTTCAAACCTAGGATTTGACCAAGATTCAAATGGGCATACAATTTTAAAAAAATCAAAAAATAAAAAACAATGCACATAGTATTCTTATGTCATATAGTAAGCATTCAATTAAGTTGATAAAGTAGGTCTAGACATATTCAAACCAGGAAAATCATGCATCTATCCCCTAACCCTAGCTAAACTCTGTCTTATGAAGTCAAGCATGCATGAAGAGAAGTGGTTTTTGGTTTCAAACGTTTAAGCCAAAAGCCCCTTTTCAAATATTTCAAACTTATTCAAATTTGGTTCAAATATGAAAGACATACAAGTTATAGCACACATAGTGCATACATTTTCACACATACTGCACTAGATGCTAACCCTATAGTTTGAGGCCATTTGGGTGACCTAGGTCGAAAAAATTCTTGGATTAGAATCGTGTTGTTCGAACCCCGTAGTTGGATTTTTTTGAACCCTTGATCTGTAGAACTGGGCAAAACCCTAGTTTAACCTATTTAATTACAGATTCGTATATCGATTTTTCTACGAGTACTACCTTTTTATTATTACTATGCAGCACATGGGTGTTTGCCCGTCGAGTGAAACTCGGAGGAAGAGGGATCACTCGGAAGGAGAGAAGAAGGGAGAGAATTATGGTGTCTCCCCTTTTTCGGGTGATGTTGACTTTTGTGCAGGGTTTGTCAGTGAGCAGGGTGCGCGAGCGAGCGAGTCGAGCGAGGCCAAGAATGAGAGAGATTTGTTTTTTTTGTGAGAGGGACAACGGAAGGATCCAGAAGGACCCACAGACTTCCAATACGCATCCTGATGCGTCTTCTCTTGACAAAGAAGATGGCTGGGAGTTTGCGTACCTATTGCACGTGACTTGTGCTCACTGAAGTGTGGGACCTCAAGCGTGGGCACCACACGTAAGTGACAGACCTGTTGGTGTAAAAACTCGGTTGATTATAGTAGTGCATTAGAACAAAGTTTCCTATGGATTCAAGGGTAGGAAATCCAAGTTAACTCATTTACGTGTTAAACTTGTCTAAATCTTGGTCAAACCTAGGATTTGACCAAGATTCAAATGGGCAGAAAAATAAAAAAACAGAAAAATGAAAAACCAAATCACATAGTCTTCTTATGTCATATAGTAAGCATTAAAGTTGATAAACAAGGTCTAGACATATTAAACCAGACAAATCATGTATCTATACCCCTAACCCCTAAACTCTGTCTTATGAAGTCAAGCATGTGAAGAGAAGTGGTTTTGGGTTTCAAACATGGAAATTTAAAAAACCTCCCAAAAACTACATTTTAGAGTGACTAAGAAGGATACATGCTCCCCTTTTCATATTCATGTTTTAAGCTTGTTTAAATTATCTTGGTCAAACCTAGGATTTGACAAGATTCAAATGGGCATCAAAATTGAAAAAAAAGTCAGAAAAAAGAAAACCAAAGCAAATAGTTTTCTTATGTCATATAGTAAGCATTAAAGTTGATAAACAAGGTCTAGAAATATTCAAACTAGACAAATCATGTATCTATACCCCCTAACCCCTGAACTCTGTCTTATGAAGTCAAGCATATGAAGAGAAGTGGTTTTGGGTTTCAAACATGGAAATTTGAAAAACCTCCCAAAAACTTCATTTTAGAGTGACAAAGAAGGATACATGCTTCCCTTTTCATATTCATGTTTTAAGCTTGTTTAAATTATCTGTGTCAAACCTAGGATTTGACAAGATTCAAATGGGCATCAAAATTGAAAAAAATCAGGAAAAAGAAAAACCAAAGCAAATAGTTTTCTTATGTCATATAGTAAGCCAATTAAGTTGATAAACAAGGTCTAGACATATTCAAACTAGACAAATCATGTATCTATACCCCCTAACCCCTAAACTCCGTCTTATGAAGTCAAGCATATGAAGAGAAGTGGTTTTGCTCCCAAAAGCTTCATTTTAGAGTGACTAAGAAGGATCCATGCTTACCTTTGCATTTTCATATTTTAATCTTGTTAAATCATTATCAAGCCTAGGATTTGACCAAGATACAAATGGGTGGGCACAAAATTCAAAAAAATCAGAATAATGAAAAACAAAAGCACGTAGTCTTCTTATGTCATATCGTATGCATTCAAGTTAAACGAGGTCTAGGTATATCCAAACCAGACAAATCATGTATCTACCCCATGTTGATCTTATGAAGTCTAGCATGAAGAGAAGTCGTTTTGGGTTTCAAACATGGAAATTTCAAGAACATCCCAAAAGCTTCATTTTAGAGTGACTAAGAAGGATACATGCTTCCCTTTTCATTTTCATGTTTAAACTTGTTTAAATCTTGGTCAAACCTAGGATTTGACCAAGATTCAAATATATGAGCATAAAATTCAAAAAAAAAACCAAGGCACGTAGTCTTCTTATGTCATATAGTAAGCAATCAATTAAGTTGATAAACAAGGTCTCTAGACATATTCAAACCAGGAAATCATGTATCTACACCCCCTAACGTACCCTAGCTAAACTCTGTCTTATGAAGTCAAGCATGCATGAAGAGAAGTGGTTTTTGGTTTCAAACGTTTAAGCCAAAAGGTAAGCATGGATCCTCCTTAGTCACTGTAAAATGAAGCTTTTGGGAGGTTTGTGAAATTTCCATGTTTGAAACCCAAAACCACTTAAGACAGAGTTTATGGTTAGGTGTAGATACATGATTTTTCTTGTTTGAATATGTCTAGACCTTGTTTATCAACTTGAATTTTTTACTATATGATATAAGAAGGCTATATATGTGCTTTGGTTTTTCATTTTTTGATTTCTTTCGAATTTTTTATGCCTATTTAAATCTTGGTCAAATCCTAGGTTTAAACAAGTTTAAAACATGAAAATGAAACGGTAAGCATGAATCCTTCCTTACTCACTCTAAAATGAAGGTACTTGAAAATTTTATGTTTGAAACCCAAAACCCCAGTTCTCTTCATATGTTTGACTTCATAAGACAGAGTTTAGGGTTAGGGGTAGATATGATACATGATATTTCTGCTTTGAATATGTCTAGACCTTGTTTATCAACTTGAATGCTTACTATATGACATAAGAAGGCTATATATGTGCTTTGGTTTTTCATTTTTTTTGAATTTTTCTGAATTTTTACTCCCATTTGAATCTTGGTCAAATCCTAGGTTTGACCAAGGTTAAAACAAGTTTAAAACATGGCAATGAAAAGGTAAGCATGGATCCTTCTTAGTCACTCTAAAATGAAGCTTTTGGGAGGTTTTTGAAATTTCCATGTTTGAAACCCAAAATCACTTCTCTTCATGCTTGACTTCATAAGGCAGAGTTTAGGGTTAGGGGGTAGATACATGATTTGTTTGGTTTGAATATGTCTAGACCTTGTTTATCAACTTGAATGCTTACTATATGACATCAGAAGACTATGTTCTTTGGTTTTTTTCCGTTTTTTTTGAATTGTTATACCCATTTGAATCTTGGTCAAATCCTAGGTTTGACCAAGATTTAAACAAGTTAAGAAATTGAAAATGAAAAAGGTAAGCCTGGATCCTTCTTAGTCACTGTAGAATGAAGCTTTTGGGAGGTTTGTGAAATTTCCATGTTTGAAACCCAAAACCAGTTCTCTTCATATGTTTGACTTCATAAGACAGAGTTTTTATCAACTCGAGTGCTTACTATATGACATAAGAAGGCTATATATGTGCTTTGGTTTTTCATTTTTTGATTTTTTCTGAATTTTTATGCCCATTTAAATCTTGGTCAAATCCTAGGTTTGACCAAGGTTTAAACAAGTTTAAAACATGAAAAGAAAAGGTAAGAATGGATCCTTCTTAGTCATTCTAAAATGAATGAAGCTTTTGGGATGTTCTCACAAATCGATCTAGTCTACATGACTTTGATAAATTTTAATTAAGAAGCAGCAACTTAACAATAATTACCCAAAATCTAACAGCTGGTTCGACAACAACCTGGACGTTACGCTAAAATGAACTGCGAAAACAACGAACAGCACTTTTGTAGTACTGTACTCGGTACTCCGTACTTGCTCCAGATAATCCCCATTGCTTCACTACTACAGTAGTACTACCCTGGCTCGCATTCATTGTTTCCCCTGACTATTCAGAGCTTTGGACGTCCATCAGAGTTGTAGTCAGTAGTACAGTACTGCTAGCTCGATTAATGGCGTGCTATAAAATTCTATACTAGCCGACAGATGTCCATTCCTCGGGTTGCGCGCCAGAGCCTTCGAAGAGAAGGTAGCCGCTCTGTCCCGTTGATTTACGGTGGACGGACAGGATACTCCGGACCGCTCTCGATTCATTTGCTTCTGCTCCCGCGTCCTGACCCTTCGCGGACTGAGATCCAGTGACTTCACTAAGAGAAGTCACCATGCGACTTTACACACGTGAGCCATTCGATCAAGATCCAACGCTCGCGGTTGATCCAAATTTCGAACTTAAACTAAACTAATATTTTAAATGGACTGGAACTTTCCGAGAATACGTCTTAATGTAAAGTTTTTCTGTTTTTTTCTGAGCTACATAAATTTTAATTTCAAATTTTAGATCGACCATGTTCGTTGGATCTTAACCTGATGGCTCGTATAGGTAAAGTTCATGGTAACTTCTGTTGGGTAAAGTCACTGGATCTCAGTTCGCAAGGGAGCCCCCTCTCGGCCGTTGATTTAGGATGGGCGGACCAGGTTGCTCGAAGCGAGGGCAGGAGACGGTTGTCTGGTTTTAATAGGGGGGAGTACTTCTTCCATCCCCTTCTTGCTTCACTTCCAGTCTCCTTCCACTTCCAGCGATGCCTCCGAAGTCAAGGCCACCATCTCGCTTGAAGAAGCACCATCTAGTGTTGACCAAGGACGCGGAGAGTTCCCGCCGGCGGTCTATCCAGATGCTGGCCGCGAGAAAGGGCCCGCCAGAAAACGAAGGCCCTGCTTCGCGCTCGTCTCGGAACGGCGTCAGTCGTGCGGTCGAAGATTCCTGGTTGGTTTCCATCGCCATGTTTCTTGATTCTTCCTGGCCCGGAGGTCCCAACTCTTTATTCCGTATTAATCCTTTTTATACATATCTCAGTGCCCCACGACGCACCCTGACATCTTCTCATGACGACTTCAACCCCTGTCTCCTGCGCTTAGAGGTTACCACTGATTGGACATTTTCGTCTTCCTCTCGTCACTTTGTTTCGGTACTGATGATATTGCCATGCAGGAAGCATCGGCGTGTTTCAGAGATGAGCTTAAAACTCTCGTGGAACTCGCCTCCAACTTTCGCGATGATGTCGATACTTTGAAGGACGAGGTCACCGGCCGGGGCAAGCTGCATGATGTGAGCGTTCCATTGATACGTCTCCAACGTATCTATAATTTCTTATGTTCCATGCCACTTTATTGATGATATCTACATGTTTTCTACACATTATATGTCATATTTATGCATTTTCTGGAACTAACCTATTAACAAGATGCCGAAGTGCCAGTTCCTGTTTTCTGCTGTTTTTGGTTTCAGAAATCCTAGTAACGAAATATTCTCGGAATTGGACGAAATCACCTCCCAGGTTCCTATTTTGCCCGGAAGCATCCAGAACACCCGAGAGCCGCCAGAGGGGGGCCTGGTGGGCCCAGATGACATGGTGGCGCGGCCCAGGCCCTGGCCGCGCCACCTATGGTGTCGTCGCCTCGTTGACCCTCCTGCGCCGCCTCTTCGCCTATTTAAAGCCCCTGCATCGAAAACCCTTACGGAGGAAGCCACGATACGAGAAAAGTTCCAGAGCCGCCGTCATCGCGAAGCCAAGATGGGGGACAGGAGTCTCTGTTCCGGCACCCTGCCGGAGCGGGGAAGTGCCCGGAAGGTTCCTCCATCGACACCGCTGCCATCTCCACCGCCATCTTCATCACCGCTGCTGCTCCCATGAGGAGGGAGTAGTTCTCCATCGAGGCTCGGGCTGTACCGGTAGCTATGTGGTTCATCTCTCTCCTATGTACTTCAATACAATAATCTCATGAGCTGCCTTACATGATTGAGATTCATATGATGATGCTTGTAATCTAGATGTCATTATGCTAGTCAAGTGGGTTTTACTTATGTGATCTCCGGAGACTCCTTGTCCCACGTGTGTAAAGGTGACAGTGTGTGCACCGTGTGGGTCTCTTAGGCTATATTTCACGAAGTACTTATTCACTGTTGAAGAGCGTAGTGAAGTGCTTATTTATATCTCTTTATGATTGCAATGTGCATCGTATCACAATTTATCTATGTGCTACTCTAGCAAAGTTATTAAAGTAGTTTTATTCCTCCTGCATGTGTGCAAAGGTGACAGTGCGTGCACCGTGTTAGTACTTGGTTTATGCTATGATCATGATCTCTTGTAGATTGCGAAGTTAACTATTGCTATGATAATATTGATGTGATCTATTCCTCCTACATATGCATGAAGGTGACAGTGTGCATGCTATGCTAGTACTTGGTTTAGTCTTTTGATCTATCTTACACTTAAGGTTACCTAAACATGAGCATTATTGTGGAGCTTGTTAACTCCGGCATTGAGGGTTCGTGTAATCCTACGCAATGTGTTCATCATCCAACAAAAGTGTAGAGTATGCATTTATCTATTCTGTTATGTGATCAATGTTGAGAGTGTCCACTAGTGAAAGTGTAATCCCTAGGCCTTGTTCCTAAATACTACTGCGTTACTACTGCTTGTTTACTGTTTCACTGCGTTACTACTGCTGCAATACTACCACCATCAACTACACGCCAGCAAGCTATTTTCTGGCACCGTTGCTACTGCTTATATATATTCATACCACCTGTATTTCACTATCTCTTCGCCGAACTAGTGCACCTATTTGGTGTGTTGGGGACACAAGAGACTTCTTGCTTTGTGGTTGCAGGGTTGCATGAGAGGGATATCTTTGACCTCTTCCTCCCTGAGTTCGATAAACCTTGGGTGATCCACTTAAGGGAAAACTTGCTGCTGTTCTACAAACCTCGCACTTGGAGGCCCAACACTGTCTACAGGAAAGGAGGGGGAACGTAGACATCAAGCTAATTTTCTGGCGCCGTTGCCGGGGAGGAAAGGTAAAAGGTACTCACACTCCGGATCTCGGCTACTAAGCTATTTTCCGGCGCCATTGTAAGTACTCGAAGCTATTTCCTTTAGACTCTGCAATTGCGACATTTGGTTTCTTGTTTACACTAGTTAGGCATAATGGAAAACAACAAAAATATGAGAGATCTTTATGAACTTTATCTTGAATTAGGACATGATGTGTTTGAAGAGAGAATTAAAAAACCCATGGAACTTTATATGCATGATAATGGGAATGTTATTAGTATGAATGCTTTGAACACCATTGTTGCTAATGCTATGGAAAATTCTAAGCTTGGGGAAGCTGGCTTTGATGAGCATGATATTTTTAGTCCCCCAAGCATTGAGGAGAAAATTTACTTTGATGATACTTTGCCTCCTATTTATGATGATTATAATGATAGTAGTCTTTTGTTACCACCTGTTATGGAGGATAAATTTGATTATGATTACAATATACCTCCTATATTTGATAGCTACTTTGTTGAATTTGCTCCCACTACAACTAATAAAATTGATTATGCTTATGTTGGGAGTAGTAATTATTTTATGCATGAGACTCATGATAAGAATGCTTTATGTGATAGTTATATTGTTGAGTTTGCTCATGATGCTACTGAAAGTTATTATGAGAGAGGAAAATATGGTTGTAAAAATTTTCATGTTACTAAAACACCTCTCTATGTGCTGAAATTTTTGAAGCTACACTTGTTTTATCTTCCTATGCTTGTTACTTTGCTCTTCATGAACTTGTTTATTTACAAGATTCCTATGCATAGGAAGCATGTTAGACTTAAATGTGTTTTGAATTTGCCTCTTGATGCTCTCTTTTGCCTCAAATACTATTTCTTGCGAGTGCATCATTAAAACTGCTGAGCCCATCTTAATGGCTATAAAGAAAGAACTTCTTGGGAGATAACCCATGTGTTTATTTTACTACAGAAATTTTTGTTTTGTTGAGTCTTGGAAGTTGTTTACTACTGTAGCAACCTCTCCTTATCTTAGTTTTGTGTTTTGTTGTGCCAAGTAAAGTTTCTATGTCAAAGTTGATGTTATATTTGGGATCGCTGCGCAGAAACAGCATTGCTGTCTGTCACGAATCTGGGCACAGTTCTCTGTAGAAAATTCGAAAAAATCTGCCAATTTACGAGCGTGATCCTCAGATATGTACGAAACTTTCATTAGTTTTGAGTTTTTCCATTTGAGCAAGTCTGGTGCCAGATTTAAATTCGTCTTTACGGACTGTTCTGTTTTTGACAGATTCTGCCTTTTATTTCGCATTGCCGCTTTTGTTAAGTTGAATGAGTTTCTTTGTTCCATTAACTTTCAGAAGTTTTGTGCAATGTCCAGAAGTGTTAAGAATAATTGTGTCACCTCTGAACATGTGAATTTTGATTATGCACTAACCCTCTAATGAGTTTGCTTGAAGTTTGGTGTGAAGGAAGTTTTCAAGGGTCAATAGAAGAGGGTGATATAATGTGATCGAGAAGAGTGAAAGGTCTAAGCTTGGGGATGCCCCGTGGTTCACCCCTGCATATTTTAAGAAGACTCAAGCGTCTAAGCTTGGGGATGCCCAAGGCATCCCCTTCTTCATCGACAACTTATCAGGTTTCTTCTAGTGAAACTATATTTTTATTCGGTCACATCTTATGTACTTTACTTGGAGCGTCTGTGTGCTTTTATTTTTGTTTTTGTTTTGTTATCTTAGTTCTCTGAATAAGTTCATCCTTGTGTGGGAGAGAGACACGCTCCGCTGGTTCGTATGAACACATGTGTTCTTAGCTCATAATATTCATGGCGAAGTTTCCTCTTCGTTAAATTGTTATATGGTTGGAATTGAAAAATGCTACATGTAGTAATTGGTAAAATATCTTGGATAATGTGATACTTGGCAATTGTTGTGCTCATGTTTAAGCTCTTGCATCATATACTTTGCACCTATTAGTGAAGAAATACATAGAGCTTGCTAAATTTGGTTTGCATAATTGGTCTCTCTAAGGTCTAGATAATTTCTAGTATTGAGTTTTGAACAACAAGGAAGACGGTGTAGAGTATTATAATGTTTACAATATGTCTTTTATGTGAGTTTTGCTGCACCGGTTCATCCTTGTGTTTGTTTCAAATAAACCTTGCTAGCCTAAACCTTGTATCGAGAGGGAATACTTCTCATGCATCCAAAATCCTTGAGCCAACTACTATGCCATTTGTGTCCACCATACCTACCTACTACATGGTATTTCTCCGCCATTCCAAAGTAAATTGCTTGAGTGCTACCTTTAAAATTCCATCATTCACCTTTGCAATATATAGCTCATGGGACAAAATAGCCTTAAAAACTATCGTAGTATTGAATATGTACTTATGCACTTTATATTTTATTAAGTTGCTTGTTGTGCGATAACCATGCTTCTGGGGAACGCCATCAACTATTGTTGAATATCATGTGAGTTGCTATGCATGTCCGTCTTGTCTGAAGGATCTATCATTTTAGTGGTTGGAGCATGCAAAATTGTTAGAGAAGAACATTGGGCCGCTAACTAAAGCCATGAATCATGGTTGAAGTTTCAGTTTTGGACATATATCCTCAATCTCATATGAGAATAATAATTGTTTCTACATGCTTATGCATTTAAGAGGAGTCCATTATCTGTTGTCCATGTTGTCCCGGTATGGATGTCTAAGTTGAGAATAATCAAAAGCGAGAAATCCGAAATGCGAGCATTCTCCTTAGACCTTTGTACAGGCGGCATGGAGGTACCCCTTTGTGACACTTGGTTGAAACATGGCATGCGAAGATCCGGTAGTCCAAGCTAAGTAGGACGAGGTGCGGGCACTATTAGTACACTATGCATGAGGCTTGCAACTTGTAAGATATAATTTACATAACTCATATGCTTTATTACTACCGTTGACAAAATTGTTTCATGTTTTCAAAATAAAAGCTCTAGCACAAATACAGCAATCGATGCTTTCCTCTTTGAAGGACCATTCTTTTACTTTTATTGTTGAGTCAGTTTACCTATCTCCTTCCACCTCAAGAAGCAAACACTTGTGTGAACTGTGCATTGATTCCTACATACTTGCATATTGCACTTGTTATATTACTCTATGTTGACAATTATCCATGAGATATACATGTTATAAGTTGAAAGCAACCGCTGAAACTTAATCTTCCTTTGTGTTGCTTCAATGCCTTTACTTTGATTTATTGCTTTATGAGTTAACTCTTATGCAAGACTTATTGATGATTGTCTTGAAAGTATTATTCATGAAAAGTCTTTGCTTTATGATTCACTTGTTTACTCATGTCATTACCATTGTTTTGATCGCTGCATTCATCTCATATGCTTACAATAGTATGATCAAGGTTATGATGGCATGTCACTTAAGAAATTATCTTTGTTATCGTTTTACCTGCTCGGGACGAGCAGAACTAAGCTTGGGGATGCTGATACGTCCAACGTATCTATAATTTCTTATGTTCCATGCCACTTTATTGATGATATCTACATGTTTTATACACATTATATGTCATATTTATGCATTTTCTGGAACTAACCTATTAACAAGATGCCGAAGTGCCGTTCCTGTTTTCTGCTGTTTTTGGTTTCAGAAATCCTAGTAACGAAATATTCTCGGAATTGGACGAAATCACCTCCCGGGTTCCTATTTTGCCCGGAAGCATCCGAACACCCGAGAGCCGCCGGAGGGGGCCTGGTGGCCCAGATGACATGGTGGCGCGGCCCAGGCCCTGGCCGCGCCACCCTATGGTGTCGTCGCCTCGTTGACCCTCCTGCGCCGCCTCTTCGCCTATTTAAAGCCCCCATCGAAAACCCTTACGGAGGAAGCCACGATACGAGAAAAGTTCCAGCCGCCGTCATCGCGAAGCCAAGATGGGGGACAGGAGTCTCTGTTCCGGCACCCTGCCGGAGCGGGGAAGTGCCCCGGAAGGTTCCTCCATCGACACCGCTGCCATCTCCACCGCCATCTTCATCACCGCTCTGCTCCCATGAGGAGGTAGTTCTCCATCGAGGCTCGGGGCTGTACCGGTAGCTATGTGGTTCATCTCTCTCCTATGTACTTCAATACAATAATCTCATGAGCTGCCTTACATGATTGAGATTCATATGATGATGCTTGTAATCTAGATGTCATTATGCTAGTCAAGTGGGTTTTACTTATGTGATCTCCGGAGACTCCTTGTCCCACGTGTGTAAAGGTGACAGTGTGTGCACCGTGTGGGTCTCTTAGGCTATATTTCACGAAGTACTTATTCACTGTTGAAGAGCGTAGTGAAGTGCTTATTTATATCTCTTTATGATTGCAATGTGCATCGTATCACAATTTATCTATGTGCTACTCTAGCAAAGTTATTAAAGTAGTTTTATTCCTCCTGCATGTGTGCAAAGGTGACAGTGCGTGCACCGTGTTAGTACTTGGTTTATGCTATGATCATGATCTCTTGTAGATTGCGAAGTTAACTATTGCTATGATAATATTGATGTGATCTATTCCTCCTACATATGCATGAAGGTGACAGTGTGCATGCTATGCTAGTACTTGGTTTAGTCTTTTGATCTATCTTACACTTAAGGTTACCTAAACATGAGCATTATTGTGGAGCTTGTTAACTCCGGCATTGAGGGTTCGTGTAATCCTACGCAATGTGTTCATCATCCAACAAAAGTGTAGAGTATGCATTTATCTATTCTGTTATGTGATCAATGTTGAGAGTGTCCACTAGTGAAAGTGTAATCCCTAGGCCTTGTTCCTAAATACTACTGCGTTACTACTGCTTGTTTACTGTTTTACTGCGTTACTACTGCTGCAATACTACCACCATCAACTACACGCCAGCAAGCTATTTTTTGGCACCGTTGCTACTGCTTATATATATTCATACCACCTGTATTTCACTATCTCTTCGCCGAACTAGTGCACCTATTTGGTGTGTTGGGGACACAAGAGACTTCTTGCTTTGTGGTTGCAGGGTTGCATGAGAGGGATATCTTTGACCTCTTCCTCCCTGAGTTCGATAAACCTTGGGTGATCCACTTAAGGGAAAACTTGCTTTCGCTGATGTCGATACTTTGAAGGACGAGGTCACCGGCCGGGGCAAGCTGCATGATGTGAGGGTTCCATCAAGTGAGGAAACGAACTCTGTCATCAAGAAGCTCAAGGGCGAGAATTTGATGCTTAAGATCGAGTGCGGCTTTCTTCGCGAAGAAAACGTCGAGCTATCAAACAGGTGCGTTCAAGCTCTCAACGGGAGCCTCAACACCCAACATGATGCGGTGAAGAAGATGATGGATGACAGCATCTTGAAGAAAAACAATATGGTGGAGGACACGCGCGGGATGGTCGATCCAATCCAGGCACCGCAGAAGGAAGTCGATGCGCTCCGAGTCCAGCCACCTTTGCGTAGGTCGCCGAGGCGCCCTCGCGCAGGTCACTGAGGAGCGCACGTCGCCGAGTAGGCTGGGGGATAAGGAATTCCAACGAGAGAAGCGGAATCACCACCTGTCCTGATGGAGGGCCACTCCGCCAAGTAGGCTGGGGGAGAGAAACACTGCCTCTCATTGTTCTTTAGCTAGTCCTCCGATCCATATTACTTGATGTTAAAATGGATGTATCTACAACTGAAATATGTCTAGATACATATATTTTAGTATCACAAAGTAAGTATCAACGTTTATATTGCCCAAGTCTTATTATCCATCCCTAAGGTGGGTCGCTTTTGTAACTACTGATTGCAGATTCGACTCTTCTGCAGACCGAAAGATTTTTAGAGTGACTAAGAATGATTCATGCTTAGCTTTCCATTTTCATGTTTTAAACTTGTTTAAATCTTGCTCAAACCTAGGATTTGACCAAGATTCAAATGGGTTTAACAATTAAAAAAATCAGAAAAATGAAAAACCAAAGCACATAGTATTCTAATGTCATATAGTAAGCATTCAAGTTGATAAACAAGGTCTAGACATATTCAAACCACACAAAACATGTATCTACCCCCTAACCCTAAACTCTGTCTTATGAAGTTAAGTATGAGGAGAAGTGATTTTGGGTTTCAAACATGGAAATTTCACAAACCTCCCAAAAGCTTCATTTTAGAGTGACTAAGAAGGATCCATGCTTACCTTTTCATTGCCATTTTTTAAACTTGTTTTAACCTTGGTCAAACCTAGGATTTGACCAAGATTCAAACGGGCGTAAAAATTCAAAAAAAATAAAAAAATGAAAAACCAAAGCACATATATAGCCTTCTTATGTCATATAGTAAGCATTCAAGTTGATAAACAAGGTCTAGACATATTCAAACCAGAAATATCATGTATCATATCTACCCCTAACCCTAAACTCTGTCTTATGAAGTCAAACATATGAAGAGAACTGGGGTTTTGTGTTTCAAACATAAAAATTTCAAGTACCTTCATTTTAGAGTGACTAAGAAAGGATTCATGCTTACCTTTTCATTGTCATGTTTTAAACTTGATTAAACCTTGGTCAAACCTAGGATTTGACCAATATTTAAATGGGCATAAAAAATTCGAAAAAATGAAAAAATGGAAAACCAAAGCACATATATAGCCTTCTTATGTCATAAGCATTCAAGTTGATAAACAAGGTCTAGACATATTCAAACAAGAAAAATCATGTATCTACACCTAACCAAAAACTCTGTCTTAAGTGGTTTTGGGTTTCAAACATGGAAATTTCAAGAACATCCCAAAAGCTTCATTTTAGACTGACTAAGAAGGATACACACTTCCCATTTCATTTTCATGTTTTAAACTTGTTTAAATCTTGGTCAAACCTAGGATTTGACCAAGATTCAAATAAGTAAAAACATGAAAATGAAAAGGTAAGCATCGATCCTTATTAGTCGCTCTAAAATGAAGCTTTTGGGAGGTTTTTGAAATTTTCATGTTTGAAACCCAAAACCACTTCTCTTCATGCATGCTTGACTTCATAAGACATAGTTTAGGGTTAGGGGTAGATACATGATTTTTCTGGTTTGAACATGTCTAGACCTTGTTTATCAATTTGAATGCTTACTATATGACATAAGAAGGCTATGTGCTTTGGTTTTTCATTCTTACGATTTTTTTCTTAATTTTTATGCCCATTCGAATCTTGGTCAAATCCCAGGTTTGACCAAGATTTAAACAAGTTTAAAACATGACAATGAAAAGGTAATCAATCCTGGATCCTTCATAATTAATAAGTTAGTCTAATTAAAATGAAGCTTTTGGGAGGTTTTTGAAATTTTTGTGTTTGAAACCAAAAACCACTTCTCTTCATGCTTGACTTCATAAGATAGAGTTTAGGGTTAGGGGTAGATACATGATTTGTATTATTTGAATTGTCTTGACCTTATTTATCATCTTTTAAATGCTTACTATATATATGACATAAGAAGACTATGTGCTTTAGTTTTTCAATTTTCTGATTTTTTTAATTTTATGCCCATTTGAATCTTGGTCAAATCCTAGGTTTGACAATGATTTAAACAAGTTTAAAATATGAAAATGAAAAGATAAGCATGGATCCTTCTTAGTCACTCTAAAATAAAGCTTTTGGGTGGTTTTTGAAATTTCCATGTTTGAAACCCAAAAGCACTTCTCTTCATGCTTGACTACATAAGACAGAGTTTAGGGTTAGGGGGTAGACACATGATTTTTCTTGTTTGAATATGTCTAGACCTTGTTTATCAACTTTAATGCTTACTATATGACATAAGAAAACTATGTGCTTTGTTTTTTCATTTTTTGATTTTTTTGGAATTTTGATGCACATTTGAATCTTGGTAAAATCCTAGGTTTGACCAAGATTTAAACAAGTATATAACATGAAAATGAAAAGGGAAGCATGTATCCTTCTTAGTCACTCTAAAATGAATTTTTTGGGAGTTTTTTGAAATTTCCATGTTTGAAACCCAAAACCATGCACTTCTCTTCATGCTTGACTTCATAAGATAGAGTTTAGGGGTTTGCGGATAGATACATGATTTGTCTAGTTTGAATAAGTCTAGACCTTGTTTATCAACTTTAATGCTTACTATATGACATAAGAAGACTATGTGCTTTGGTTTTTCATTTTTCTTTTTTTTTATTTTATGCCCATTTGAATCTTGGTCAAATCCTAGATTTAACCAGGATTTAAACAAGTTTAAAACATGAAAATGAAAAGGTAAGCCTTGATCCTTCTTAGTCACACTAAAATGAAGCTTTTGGGATGTTCTTGAAATTTCCATGTTTGAACCCAAAACGACTTCTCTTCATGCTAGACTTCATAAGACAGAGTTTAGGGGTTAGCGGGTAGATACATGACTTGTCTAGTTTGAATAAGACTAGACCTTGTTTATCAACTTTAATGCTTACTATATGACATAAGAAGACTATGTGCTTTGGTTTTTCATTTTTCTATATTTTTATTTTATGCCCATTTGAATCTTGGTCAAACCTATATTTGACCAGGATTTAAACAAGTTTAAAACATGAAAATGAAAAGGTAAGCCTTGATCCTTCTTAGTCACACTAAAATGAAGCTTTTGGGATGTTCTTGAAATTTCCATGTTTGAAACCCAAAACGACTTCTCTTCATGCTAGACTTCATAAGACAGAGTTTAAGGTTTAGGGTTATAGATACATGATTTGTCTGGTTTAAATATGTATAGACCTTGTTTATCAACTTGAATGCTTACTATATGGCATAAGAAAACTATGTGCTTTGGTTTTTCATTTTTCTGATTTTTTTAAATTTTGATGCCCATCGAATCTTGGTCAAATCCTAGGTTTGACCAAGATTTAAACAAGTTTAAAACATGAAAATGAAAAGGGAAGCATGTATCCTTCTTAGTCACTCTAAAATGAAGTTTTTGGGAGGTTTTTGAAATTTCCATGTTTGAAACCCAAAACCAGTTCTCTTCATGCTTGACTTCATAAGACAGAGTTTAGGGGTTAGGGGGTAGATACATAATTTGTATGGTTTGAATATGTCTAGACCTTGTTTATCAACTTTAATGCTTACTATATGACATAAGAACACTATGTGCTTTGGTTTTTCATTTTTCTGATTTTTAAATTTTAATGCCCATTTGAATCTTGGTCAAATCCTAGGTTTGACCAAGATTTAAACAAGTTTAAAACATGAAAATGAAAAGGGAAGCATGTATCCTTCTTAGTCACTCTAAAATGAAGTTTTTGGGAGGTTTTTGAAATTTCCATGTTTGAAACCCAAAACCACTTCTCTTCATGCTTGACTTCATAAGACAGAGTTTAGGGTTAGGGAGTAGATACATGATTTGTATGGTTTGAATATGTCTAGACCTTGTTTATCACCTTTAATGCTTACTATATGACATAAGAAGACTATGTGCTTTGGTTTTTCATTTTTCTGTTTTTTTAATTTTCTGCCCATTTGAATCTTGGTCAAATCCTTGGTTTGACCAATATTTAGACAAGTTTAACACGTGAAAACGAACTGATAATCCCATTTGTTGACTCATTTAACTAGTTAATCCCATTTGTTGACTCTCTGTTGACCAGGCACTTGAGGTAAAACTGAGTATATTGCACTAGCCAGTATTAGTACTCAAGGGGAAAACCGAGCACACAAAAAATGCTACAGTATAAGACTCGAGAGTATATCTAAATTTCCAGGGTTAGACTCGAGTACGCGTGTTGCGGTGCAGAAGTGGAAGACGTGCAATTGTTGACGGGTACTGACGCGAGTCGCGGTGCAGAAGTCGAAGACGTGCAATCGTGGACGCGTGTCGCGTTGCAGAAGCCCAAGACGTGCAGACGTTAAATGGTGGACGCGTAGGACGCGGGTCGCATTAACCACCCCTCGCCTTTATAGACGCCTCCTCGCACTATCTCTGTCACTCTCACTCGCTCATGCAACGCCGCCTCTCACGTCCCATCATCTTCTCCAAAGCAAAAACCCTCTCCCTCTCTGCAGGCGAGATGGACATGGAGAATGCGAATCCCATCGTCCATGACGCCGTCGGCTCCAAGCGCGACGCCTCCCTCTTCGACGTCGTCCCCTCAAAGGCCGTCGCCGCCGCCGGTGGCGGTCGTATCCCGCCGGGATGGGACCCCTATGAGCCGGTGCCGTACATCTCGCCTCCGAACCCCTACGACACCTTCATGGACGACCCATGGAACGAGGTAACTATGGTTTGCTCCCTTTTTTGTTCCCCATTCCTTTTTGAACCCTATTTTTGCTGGTTCCCTAGTAACTATTAGTGCCGATCTGTAGATGGTTGAGTATTGGGTTAATATTTGCGCCGATTTTATTCCATTTTGCTTTGATCCCTTCTTGATTTCGTTTAAGATTTGGAGTTCGGCCGTTCGGTTAATTTATGCAAGTAATAATGGGATCTCAATCAGTTAATTTATGGGATCTCAGTCAGTTATTTTATGCAGGAATCAAAAGATATCAACCGTTTAATTTTGCAAATATTCTGGAATCTGTTCAAAATCAGATCTGGAATCTGTTTCTTTGCCTATGATGAATCGTTGGGCACAAATTTTTACAGAGTGGGTTCAGCGAACCATTGCTGTGTACAAATCTGTTGTGCATGAGCTATGGTTCGCTAACACCATCCCTGTAGACATATAATCGTGTCCACTCTAACTGAGGCTGGCTCTGTTTTTCCTTACTTTGTTATCATGCACGTTAGTCATCGTTGCATCTCATTCACTAATAGTTCCCGTTTGATATGGATCAGCTGTCTGGCAGCGACGTCGGCAGCGACGACGAGCACCATGACGTCAAGACTCGCCAGGTGCTGCGGAGGCTGCAGGTCGGCCAGTACGTCTCCTACTTCGCCAAGGGTGTCTACAGGTGCCCCTTCTGCACTAGGAGGCTCGGCCGCACTGACTTCAACTGCCTCCTCACGCATGCCGAGAACATCGGCAACACCAACCCCAAGGTCGGCGCGTCGGTGAACCCCCACTCCTTCCGCGCCAAGCACATGGCGCTCGGCATGCACCTCCGCAGCATCCAGCGGGTGGAGATCTCCGCCGGGCGCATGCCTCCGCTCAAGCCCAAGGCTCCCAAGGGGAGCAACAAGTGGAGGCAGATGGGGTAGGCGGAGTCCTGGACGTGTGCTGCTGCTGCTGCAAAGCAGCTTCTATTTTGTTGTTAGCTAGGGATCCCTTGTTGTTATGTTGTTAGTATGATGGTGTTGTGAAGAACCTCGAACCTGTTGGCTGCTGTGTATGCAGCTTATTATCTAGGGAGGGATCCCTATTATCTATCCCTATTCTACTGGAGTATATTTTGTTGGCCCTACTTTGTTTTCTCGATTTACTATTACTGTGAATTTGTCGTACGGAGTACATTACCCTGGAGATTTGCTTCTAGATTTAACTACATACATATGGACCAGAGGGAGTACTAGATTTGCTGCCATATTGGGCAAACAACGAGGGCCAAAAGGCACAAATAATTGAAGAAAGACAGAAATGCAAGCTTCTCTAGATTTGATACTAATTTGGTTAATAAAGACAAAGAGACAGAGGGGGAAAAGGTGCTCTTAAAAATGCCAATTCGCGCCGAGAGAGACAGAACCCAGCTCCTGCTCACGTACAACCAAACGCGGTCTCGTCCTGTCCCACGCGGTCCCTTTCTACTAGCCCCACACGTCAGCACGGAACGGTCAACTAAACTGGAATCCTCCCGTCTGAGCTCCTTCTGCGGGTTACAAATAAGGGCTTGGCGAAAACTGAGGAAAAACATAAGGCAATCTTATTGACTAATATAGCTGTTTAATTAATAAAAGGATTAGCTACAACGTGCTCAGTTTGCCCATTTATTAAGGTATAAGACTGGCAGGAGAGAAAGTAATCGCTAGTTTCCTCATTTTGCCCCTGCATGCTCGCACGATTAAAGCTCCTTCCGCACGCGCTGGACTCCTCGTTTCCTTAAACCTCCTCGTTTCTCGGGATAGACCAACAGTTTTTCAGGATCTTGGGGTTTTTTTTTTGACAATCAATACCACATATATTCATAGCAAAAATAGTACATGGTAGAGGGCTACATGACGACTAGATATATCACCAAAAAAGGTGATGCATGTCTCCTTCACCAAAACAGCTGAAACAAGTACACGAACGCAAGTACACCACCATAATAATACTACTACATTAACACAAGTACGAGTAATAAAGTAAGAGTACTACTCCCTCTAATCTAATTTAAACCAAAATAAAACTTAAACTTCATCCTAAATTTGAACTAGTGCCTCGTCCTCGTTCTTCGCTCATTTTCTGATCCAAGACGGCGCAGAGTGCCAGAGTGCATGGCACGGAACTCTTCATCGGTGGCATGCCATGGGCATGTCACCGGATGCATGATTTTTTTCGCAATGTTTTAAATTTGAATTTAGGCCGCATGTCACACGGTGACATGCAAAAGGTGCATGTCACCTGGTGGTGGTAGGCAACTACCCTCATTTACGGCGGCGTAGGCGACTGGACGCCGCGTGGCCAGCCGCTGCCTCGTGGCCGCCTCGGTTTCCACGCGGGAGACCATTAAACGCCGACGACCAACCTTCCCGCGTCACGGTTAGCGACTATGACTATAAGGGCAAAACGCTAAACTCTCTCGTTCCATTCACTTTCTTCCTCTCTCCACCTAACAAACATTTGTTCGTCGCTCTCTCCTCCAGCAATGTCTTCAAAATTCAGGTCGTCGGCGGTCAAGTACGCGGAGAAAAAACGCCGGCTCGAAATTTCGAGAGACGCTTCCAGAAACCAAGTGGGCTCGCCGTCGCCGCCGCCGCCGCCGAAACGCGTCCGTGCTGTGCTCACCGGGTTAGTTTCCTTCGCCATGTACTTTCGTTTCTTTCGTCGCTCTCTCCTCCAGCAATTAATGTGTTCAAACTTCAGGTCGCCGGCGGTCAAGTACGCGGATAAAAAACGCCGGCTCGAAATTTCGAGAGACGGTTCCAGAAACCAAGTGGGCTCGCCGTCGCCGCCGCTGCCGCCGCCGCCGAAACGCGTCCGTGCTGTGCTCACCGGGTTAGTTTCCTTCGCCATGTACTTTCGTTTCTTCTTGCCCGGGCTCAAGCTCTTTAAGAGTCTCTATGGTTATACATCTTAAAGGGTTGGAAGTTCCAACGACGCCCCTACTGCACCAACTTCCACGACCAAGGAATCATCGTCGTCCGATGATTTCAACCCGGCCCTACCCCGGCGAAATGAGGTAGCACCAAGCACTGTGTAGTTATCTTCTTCTTCTTCTTCTTCTTCTTCTTCCTTTGCGCTTACTTGCTACCGATGATTTCGCCCTGAAGGAAGCGGCGCCGACTATCGACACCACTGTCGCCATCTTGATGGAAAAAAACGAGGAGCTCAGCTTAGAGTGTGATCGCCTCCGAGACGATTTGGCTGCCAAGAAGAAGAATTCGAAAACTCTTGTGGAGCTCATTTGCAGCCTTCGCAATGAGCGCGATATGTTGAAGAACGAGCTGATTAAGCAGAAAGAGAGGAACATTGCATCAGCGGAGAAAGCCAGCAGCATACTCAAGACTGTGTGCCTCGAAAGAGACAAGTCTGATATAGAGTACAAAATCCTTCTTCAGGATAAAGTACAGCTCCAAAAGTTGAACCTTGAATATGCTGACATCGCCATCCTTGCCCTTCTCGAGAGGCAGAAGGCACAAGATAAGTTGATGCACCTGATGTTGGAGAGCTGCAGTGAAAGAGAAGAGACATTGAAAGAAGTGAGCAGTTTGGTGGGATACATGAGTGACGTCGGGCGAACTTCGCAGAATCCGCCCCGGCTGAGCTCAAATTCCAGCGGAACCAGCTTTCAGCAATGCATGTTAGGCGCACCTACAACTTCTACTCATTGATTAGAGGTCGCACGACATGGCATTTTCCCTCGAAATAGTAGTACTGTACTAATAGTTGTACTACTTAATATGTACCTTTTTGTAAAATAATTTCTTACATGTATTAGAAACTACCCCTCTCGTTTCTGGATGCACCCGGGACATTGTCATCCGGCCCTCTTCTGGACAAACCCCCTCGGGAAGGGCGGTATATTTTGCACATTTCGCTACTAGTACTTCTAATTCCACCGCTTATTTTTCTAATCCGTTAAATCGTTAATTGGATGACCAACTGATGGAAGCTGCGATAGATTAGACCAACAAGTGGTGAATTGTGCAAAAGATATGTCCGTGTTTTATGCAAAAGAGTGATATGGGGATCTGGTGGAATCTTGAATTTCCTCTTCAGTGGTAGGCATGCTTCACTTATAGCTGGAGTACATTGCGGACCTGGTGCATTTCGTCAGTACCGATCAGCTATTTTTGCTTATCCGGGAAGAAAAGGTAGTACTAGCCTTTTCTGTGAGATGTCTTTTCAGTGCTACGGAGTTGTCTGTTCACTGCTTGCTTTGTCTGTCGGTGACTTTGCCAAGCTGACTTTGCCATGACTTTGGGTGACTGATATGTGGACCACAGTTGTAAGTGACTCAAAGTCACTGACTTTGGGGACTCCTGAATGCTTCGTATATTTCTGACGGTTTCTGAATTATGTACTCCGTACAACTTTTGTAATATTGGTCAAACTAGTTTTGACCAGGGTTTGTGTAGGGTGTTTTTTTTTGGTTGGTCCAAATGGTGTTGTGTGGTCCAAATGTGATGTATCATCACACCACCATGTGCCCCCCTCCCCCCACCCCACCCCTAGGTTTTGGTAATGCCATTCTGATACATGCTTCTTAGAAGGAGTACATTTTTTCCGTTAGGGCATGACAATTTTGAAAAATTCAAAAAAAAATGGGAAGACAGAATGGTAACATCATTTTCCATGTGATGATGCACCCCTGTGCCAAATTTTGGTTCATTTTAAGAATGTAAGGTGACAAATTACTCGAGGAAGCTAGTTGGAGTAGACGGGCATGATCGGATTGGCATAGGGGATTTATTTTTTGAAGGATGTTATTTTTCATAGACAATATCTGACACAAAAAATAAAATGTTAAGGTCTCATATTATTCTGAATGATTTTGAATTACTTATGACGTTTGGAAGTATTGGTATACATGAGTCCCACATGAAGTTAAATGGTCCAAAAAAAAGTTTCGTACACGTCTCCCAGAAAGTGGAAAGTCGAGTACATGCATGACTTCACGCGTCCACTACTGGATACAGGGAGTCAGAGGCTATAACATAATCGGCCTCATCATCTCTCGCGAGCTCGTCCTCTCCACTCCCCCAACTTGCCTCCCCCACACTGTGAAAACCCCCATCCACTCACCGCACCTCTGAGGCATCGACTTTCCCGTTTCCAACCACAGCAGCATGAAGATAGGTATTGCATACGAGGCGGAGCAATAGGCGACCGCCCACGCAGAGGATGCCTCTACGGTAGTGGCCGTCGTGGTGGGTGAGGCTTCACCGGGCACCCAGGCCGCTCGTCTCCTCTGCTTGTCGGATTCTTCGACCTCGGTCGAAATGGGCGTCCTGGCCGTCACGACGGGTGAGGCTTCACCGGGCACCCATGCCGCTCGTCTCCTCTGCTTGTCTGGTTCTTCGACCTCGGTCGAAACGGGCGTCCTGGCCGTCGAGCAGAAGGTGGATACCAACGTTGTTTATCCCGCCGAAGATGTGCACGGCGTTGCAGGCCACCACGGCGAGGTCTTCCTAGGCCCGATGCTGGACGCGAACCTCGACCCCTTCGACGATTTCGGCCCAAACGTTCAGTTCCAGGAGGATGTTGAGGGTGATGACGAGGAGGTACTTCTCTTTTACCGAAACTGTCCCAACCCTCTTTGTGTCATATTGCTGTTCACATGGTTTGCACGAGCCTGGTTCTTGATTGATTTGATATCCTACCTTGTTCTTGTAGATGTAATTGATTCTACGATTCGTAAGATCAGATTCTAGTTTAATTTCGACTAATCTGCCATGTAGTCATATAATCAATTTATGTGTTCATACTTAGTGGACTTGCAATTGTTGTGGCTAATGTTCATGGTTGTTCATAGGGTTTCTCATGATTTATTACGATTTCTTCTGCCATTTACTTGTTCTACACATTTAATTTTAGGGTTTCTAAGGTTTGATTATGTTAGTGGAGTATTTATTCGATCTGTCATAAAAAACCTGATTATGTAGTACTTAATAATTCATAGGAGTATTCTGATGACATGGACAACAACAAGGTGCGCAGGGACCGGAAAAGCCGCTATGTTCTCAAGCGGCTGAAGGGTGGTGAAATTCGTTTCTGCATGCGCGGGGAGCTATTTTGCCCATTATGTGGCAAATTTCTCTAGAAGGACATCCACAGCCTGATCCAACATGCGATGGGTGTAGGCCTAAGTACATAGGGGGAAACACCGCCCTGCAACCAAGGCCAAGTACGCATCATATGGCCTCTTCCTCCAGAATTACGTCTTGCCTAGCTTGCTCCACGTCAACGCCCCTGCTGCTGGCCCTCATGCTCCTGGTCATGTTTAAAGTTCATATGTGTAATCTTAATCCCTTTGGAAGTTCAGCATTAAACTCTACTAGTACAACCGTGGTGGTCTTGTGATGTAGTACTCTTTTGATGCATTTGTGATGTAGTAGTACTTTTTTTGAAATGATATAGTACTATCTAAGAAAAGTACTCCCTCCGATTCACATTCATTTCACATCAAGAAATATGGATCAGAGCGAGGGAGTAAATTAAACATGGCATCTCGTGCATGAAGCTTGACATATCGATCAGGTTGGCTAGAATAGCAATACAATGCTGCTCATTAGGCAAATGCATGCCATGTACGATAGTATACATCCAGTAAAGAAGTCTATACTGACATAAAAAACTACTTTGGGGATGAGAGTCAATTGGGGCATCTACAATATAGAAAATCTTGCTCGTAGATGATTTTGGCTAAGAGGGTTTTACTCACATTACACGTGCCACTTTCCTTGTCTGCAAAACAAGTTCCAATAAAGGGAGAGGAAAGAAGAGGGTATTGTGGGCGAGATTGAACACCTTTTTTATGTGTTAAGCTGAGGCCTCGTTTAGATGAGGATTTCGACTTATGCCTAACAGCTCAACACACCCACAAATAATTCTGCTTGCGCACACCACCGTTCATTAAAAATAACAATATTAGCTCGCAAGATTAAGAACGAAGTGAATTTAAGTAACTTGGTAAGCTTTTCAAGCAATATATTCAGAGAAAGAGCACACATGTTCGGCTCAAAATAATCATAAGAGAAGAACAATAAATCTAAGGCACCACATGGATTCATACCTTGAGTCGACGCTGGCTCGTAGAAGGGCGGCCGCGCCTCGAGGATGCCGGGGACGTCTCCACCTCGGTCTCACATGTGACTGCTTATCGGCGGGTGGTGCGCCGCGCCATGTAGAAGATCTATCAAGAGATGAGAGCCCGATGACGCTACCGACGCCTCAACCTTGATAGCACCGACTTGTTGCTCCGCACCGAGATGCGCCACGTGCAAGATTTAGCGGATGCACCAATTTTAGAGATATGTCATGATCATTGTAACAAATTTCAACGTGATGATGATTTGATCTTGTACTCGGCCTTGAACATAAGAACTAGTACAATCTCACCTTTTTTTATCATTATCCTTTGCGAGATTTAGCGGATGCGCCAAATTCAGAGAAATATCATGATCATGGTAACACAATTTTCAATGTAATGATGATTTGATGTTGCACTCGACCTTGAACATAAGTACTAGTACGGTCTCACAAATTTGTATCATTATACTTTGCAAGTTTTAGTGGATGCGCCCATTTTCAGAGGTAGATCATGATCATGGTAAGTTGGTAACAAATTTTCAACGTGATGATGATTTGATTTTGCACTCGGCCTTGAACAGAGGTACTAGTACGGTCTCACAATTTTTTATCATTATACTTGGACGGTGGCCAAATTCAAAATCTCATAGCGGCAAAACTTCCCGCCCACAAAATACAAAAATTTCACACGCTTCCAAATTCCCATTCTACCCCTGTGGAGATGGCAGCAAAGTCGGTTGGTGGGGGGGTCTGCCCGTCATTTTTTGGATCACCACCTCCCTAGCCCGGAAACCCTCCCAAAAAAATTCATTTCCCTCAGACCACCCACCGGAACTTCCCAAGTCCCTCTCTCCCACCTCCACGACCACCGCACCGGAACATCCCCGCCGGACTTCCCTGGCCTACCCGAGGCCTCGCGATCCTCGTCATCCGGCTGCCTGCCGGAGCCGCTTCATCGACGCCGTCATCAACCGGACCGGATCATCCCCGGCGAACCTCGAAACCATATGCTCATCCAGCAGTCTACCGCAGTCGCTTCAGCTGCGGTATCGTCCACCCCGCCGGAGCCGCTTCGCCGGATCCGTCGTCCACCGCATCGGATCTTGCTCACCGACACCGCTGTGCATGAACCGGATCTGCTTCACCGGCGCCTTGCATGATCTAAACTTCTACTGTCGCTTTTCTATTGCTTGCCTGCAAGTTCTTGTTTAATCTTGGGGGAACCTGTTTGTGCTAACGACGCGCCGTTACGTTTTTGCAGATGAGATGAGTAATCATGAAGTGTAATGGCCGTCTCTCCAACCCCAAGTAGCACATGTAGCGTACTTCATCACCGGATCTATCAACCCCAGGAAGATCTGCTGTGACTCCCACAGAGTGCTTCTCCTAATGTAAGTCCCTTGTTTTAGCGCCATGTTCTGGGTTCAGATGCTTGTTTGTCTGAAGCTCTTTTAGTTCATTCCTAGCTATGACCGTAACACGTTGCTATTTTCTAGTTCATTGCTAACTTCAAGCGATTGAACATTTTGGTTTGCATTCCCTGCTCTGTAGATGTAGCCATCATAACTTCTATCTTGCTCATTCGTTGTTCATGCCAATCTTGTTCTCCCTGAACATGTTGGTTTGCATTCCCTGTACTACGGTGATGCCATTGTTATTTCTATCTACTTCGTCGTAAGCTAACAAATTAACTGCCTGCTATTAGTTCCTGCATGCTATCGCTCTGCCATCCTGCAGTACAAATTTATTTGAACTCGTCACAGCAGCTACTTCCATCATAATTTTGTCTGCCATCTGATTCTTCAAAAGCTGCAATATTAACTTGTTTCTCTTAATTGGCATGGCGCTCACATATAGAATTGTGAACATATTGGTGTGCATTCCCTTTTCTACAAGTTCAGATCCCACTATATTCCGTTTCTGGTCCATCCTAAGCCGTAGCATTAACTATCCTCTATGTGTTGCTCATTACAACTTTATATCCCGAAACAAATTGATTTGTTTCCCTTATCTACAAGTTTATCAGTGATGCCATTATAACTCCTATCTGTTTTATTCCTAGCTATTATAGTAACATCCTGCTATTATTTAGTTCATGGCCAATTTTAAGTAATTGCACATGTTGGTTCGCATTCCCTGCTCTATAGCTTTTGGCATCGTAACTTCTATATTTGGTTTACATTCCCTGCTCTGTAGATCTAGCCATCATAACTTTATCTTGCTCAGTTGTTGTTACAAAAATTATGGCCTGCTACTATGTTGTTTGTGCCAATTTTTTACTCCATGAACATGTTGGCTTGCATTCCCTGTACTACAGGTGATGCCATTGTTTTGTATCTAGTTCATTGTAAGCTAACAAAGTAAGGACTTAGTTTGGCATGCTATCACTCTGCTATCTAGCCTGTAGTACAAATAAACTTGTCATATTACTAGATAATAATTTTGTGTGCCATCTTGTTCTTCAAAAGCTGCATTATCGACTTGTTTCTCTGACTTGGCATGACGCTCACATATGGAATTGTTGGGGGGATGACCCCCGGTATGCCAAAGGCATGCCGGACCGGATGGTCTTATCCATCAAGGTACCGGTTTAATATTCATACCGGAATAGGAAGATAGAGTTTGGCTAAGTGAAGCTAAGCCGGTATCCCCAAGAGGGGTATACCGGAACCAGGAAGGAAAGATACCGGCGCACCGGAAGGAAGGGCATGTCGGCTGACTGGTCAAAGATTCCGTCAGGAGCTAAAGGACAAGGATGAGCTAAGCAAAGTAGCTTTAAACGAAGGCTAGAAGACAAAGAGGAGGATGACGGTCAAAGAAGCCGGAGGACGTCAGCCTCCTTGTTTAAAGAAGACCCCGGCGTCATCTGTGATTAAAGTAGCTTTATAAAGTATCTTTGTAAAGTAGTTTGTCTAGTCAAAGATCCCATTAGGGTTTCTTGTTCTGTAAGCCACCCTCTCCCCTATATAAGGAGAGGGGGCATCCACTTTCATACGCGCGATCCACAGAAGAGAGAAAAACCTGTAACCTGTTTTGAGATCAATGAACATGGTGATCTAGAGCGAGTTCGTCCTTGTGTCTTTCTTCTTCTACCTCTGGCCTTGGCCAAGTTCTTGAGGAAAGCATCCGGAAGTTCGTCCATCTAGTCACAAACCCTCCCCCGAATCCTCTAGCGTCCATTCGGCCCCAAGATAAGCCATCCTATGGCATCTGTCCGTTCACCACGACGACAGTTGGCGCCCACCGTGGGGCATGAAGTGGCGCTTGCTGGAGTTCATATTCGGGCGGGCATCCTCGACATCAACGGCGAGCGCACGGTGTCCGCGCTCGTGGAACGCATCTACAACATGGACTTCATCAACGATAACGCTGGCTGCTTCGCCAACGGCGGCAAGTTCCCGCAGAACGGCCGCACCATCGAGTTCGGCAGCATTCGCGTCTACCTCGGCACCGTCCCTGTGCGCCAGCGCCTCTCGCCGGTGCTGGTGGCGCCGGATCCGCCAAGATGGCTGTGTGCTGGCCGCGCCGCCGGCAGCGTGGAGGTCATGATGGCTGGTGCGGTCAACACCGGCAAGGGAGCTGTGGAGGAAGGAGCTGAACGTGCGGCGTCGACTCGCCCGGCAAAACCACCGCTGGAGCGTGACGCCGGCGTCGCGGGAGCATCATCAGCACCACCGGCAACACCTCTCCAAGCGGCGATGAACACGCTGGCCACGCCCATCGCGCAGAACATCGACCCGGCAAAGGCTCAGGAGGAGCTGGAGGCCACGCGCAAGGCCCTGCTTACCGGTGGCGCCGACATCATCCGGGCGCAGCGCGAGCTGAACCTAACCCTACGTGAGTACAACGCTGCCCATGGCTTTGCTTCAGTTAGTGCTCATGCTGCTAGGATGCCGGAAAACCGGCTTAAGGCTCGCAATCTAGATCAGGATTTGCGCAAAGAAGTTCTTACCGGCAAGAGTGCATCTGTATCTGTGAGCATCATAGAAAAGCCTAAGTACAGTAGTCCGGATAAAACTATAAAAGCCGCTAAAGCTGCAGTAGCGTTATGTGAATCTCTTTCCGGTGACGAGTTGGCAAAGCAGCAAGAACGTGTAAAAGAGCTGTTGAAAACTATTGAGCAGCAAAATGCTGAGCAGCTGGCTAAGCTGAACGAGGCAGTGGCCTCAAAATCCGCGCGTTCAACAAAGAATGCCGGAAGCAAGTCCCAGGGGCAGGCATCGTCCCCTCATCCGGACAAAAGAAGGGAAAGAGAAAAGAACGCACGGCAGATGACTGTGTATGATCCAGTTCTTGCCGGAAAGCAAAAAGCCGGGCAACATGATGCCGGTAGAAAAAGCCAAGGGGCAGATCGGGGCTACGCCAAGGGAGGCTATGCCGGAAACAATCATGCCGGTAGATATGAAACCGGGCAAAATTATCGAGCCGCAAGAGTGGCGTACGTGGATGAAGAAATGCCACCACCAGGGTACCGGCAGGCAAGAGCCGCGGAACCGGAAGAGTACGATGAATCAGATTCTGAGGTGGAACGAACAAGAGTCCACCGGAACCCTTTGGGAGAACGCCTGGGGGAAAGATGTTTGCCAGACCGGGATGCGAGGCACAGGCTGGACAGAGTACATCTATCTGCAATAGTTGAATGTGAAGGACCTCCTGGCCCAAGGTGTTTTGGCCCACGGATCATGAGAGAAGAACCACCGGTACGCAACTTCCAGTTGCCCCGGGACACAAGAACGTACGATGGTACGACCAAGCCGGAAGACTGGCTGGCAGATTATGTCACAGCTGTTTATGTGGCTGGTGGTGGAGTAAACCGGCGTTGGGCGGTAAGAATCATACCGTCCTACCTCGTGGGTCCTGCGAGGATTTGGCTTAACAACTTGCCGGCAGGAAGTATTAACGGATGGTTGGACTTTGAGGAAGCATTTGTGAACAACTTCAGCAGCACCTACAAAAGGCCAAACCGGCCCCAACAGCTTGCGCTGTGTCAGCAGCGTGCGGGAGAACCAGACCGGGATTATCTCACCCGGTGGAACTCAATGAGAAACACGTGTGAAGGAGTGATTGAGGCACAAGCCATTGCTTGGTTCAGTCAAGGATGCCGGAGAGGATCACCTTTGTGGCAAAGGCTGCAGAGAAGCATGCCCACAACCTTAGCAGAGATGATACGTGTGGCAGATAGCTATGCATTGGGAGACCCAATGCAACCGGCAGTGCAAGCTGAGCCGGAGCAGTCGAATCCGCATCAGCAGCAATACCGGGATAACCGGAACAACAAAAGAAGGGAAGATTTCCCGGATCGAAGATATGCATCACAGCAAGTTGCTGCCGTGCAGGAAAATTTTGACGCCAGCGGCAGTCAGAGACAAAAAACCGGATCGCAGCCATGGGCAGGTCCTAAGAAGCAATGGGTAGAAAAGAAACCCTGGGGCCAGAAAAAGAATTGGCAAGAGCCCGTGAAGTACACCATGGAAGCCGCCATGGATCAACCTTGCCGGTGGCACACGCCGAATCCGGATCACCCGTCGAACCACTTAACAAAGGATTGTTCTTGGACCAAGTTCTTGATGCAAAGGGGAGCGGTAAAAGATGCGCAGGCGCCAGGGGGCCCCGTGCAGCAACAACAGCAATTACCACCTCCACCACCACTCACTGGAGCAAACGCCTTACCGGTGCAGCCAAACAGGCAGCAATACCAGCAAGTTAACCGGGTGGAAGAAAATCATGACCAACCACCTCCACCGGCACCTTTGGGCCGGAATGTTTATGAAGACCCACACTTGTGCATGGTTGTCTTTGTCACTGAGCCAATGGACAGGCAAAGTGTGCATCGCCGTTCCATGGAAGTGAACGCCGTGATGCCGGCAGTTCCAAAATACATGCTGTGGTCAGATCAGGAAATCACCTGGTCGTTCAAGGATCACCCCAAAGTCATGCCGAATCCGGGTGGATACGCTCTCGTTGTGGACCCAATCATGAAGGGGCCGGAAACTCGAGTAAAATTCAGCAAGGTGCTGATAGACAATGGTAGCAGCATAAACATCATGTACAAGCACACCATGCGTACGCTGGGCATAACAGAGAATATGCTGCAGCCAACTCACACAACTTTCCATGGGATTGTTCCCGGTTTGTCTTGCGCCCCGATAGGAAAAGTTCGGGTGGACGTGTCGTTTGGAGGACGCGACAATTGTCGTGTTGAGAACCTTGAGTTTGAGGTGGTGGACTTAGATAGTCCCTACCATGCCTTGTTGGGGAGACCGGCTTTGGCAGCTTTCATGGCATCAACTCACACGGCCTATCTCAAGATGAAGATGCCGGCACCTCGTGGACCACTAACTGTGGTGGGGAACTATAAAGTCTCAATGGAAACTGCTTCCGCCGGATCAAACCTAGCAGAATCGCTGGTGATCGCGGAGGAGAAAAAGAGAATGCAAACTGCTGTTGCGCTGGCTCAGTCCTCAAAGTTGAGCCTAGCGGCAATGAGTGGAAGCTTGGACTCACCGACATTCAAGCCGACAAATGAGACAAAGGACATTGTGCTGGATCCGGCTTACCCAGAGCGCACCGTTCGTATCGGTGCCGGCCTCAGTCAAGCATAGGAAAGCGCGCTCGTCAGCTTCCTCCGTGAGAATCGGAATATCTTTGCCTGGTCTACTGATGACTTGGTAGGTGTTCCGAGGGAGCTGGCTGAGCACTCTCTAAACGTCCGGAAGGATGCTAAGCCGGTGCGGCAACCTTTGCGCCGGTTCGCTGAAGATAGGAGAAAAATCATTGGAGAAGAAGTAACAAAGCTGCTGGTTGCCGGTTTCATCGTGGAGGTCACGCACACAGAGTGGCTGGCCAATCCGGTATGGTTGAAAAGAAAAAAGATGAGAACTTGGAGGCAAAACTCGCAAAGGTGTGGCGCATGTGCATCGACTACACCAACCTCAACAAAGCTTGCCCAAGAGATCCTTTCCCCTTGCCCCGAATCGATCAAGTGATTGATTCTACTGCTGGGTGTGAGTTGTTGTCGTTTCTGGATGCCTATTCCGGCTTCCACCAAATCCCTCTGAAAAAAGAAGATCAAATAAAAACTGCGTTCATTACCCCGCACGGGGCTTATTGCTATGTTACTATGCCTTTTGGTTTGCGCAACGCTGGTGCAACGTACCAGCGCTGTATGCAAAAATGCTTGTTTGATCAAATCGGAAAAAATGTGCAAGTTTATGTGGATGATATTGTGATAAAAACTAAAGTAAAAGATACCTTAATCGATGACATCCGGCAAACATTTGATAACCTAAGGCGGTTCCGGATGAAACTCAATCCGGCAAAGTGCACCTTTGGTGTCCCTGCCGGCAAGCTGCTTGGTTTCCTTGTGTCAAGCCGGGGCATTGAGGTTAATCCGGTAAAAATCCGGGCGATAGAAAGAATGAGTATCCCACGAGAACTGAAAGACGTGCAAAAGTTTACCGGAAGCTTGGCATCGCTAAGCCGGTTCATAAGCAGGCTAGGAGAAAAGGCCTTGCCACTCTATGCTTTGATGAGAAAATCGGATACTTTCGTCTGGACCACACAGGCAGACGCAGCGTTTAAAGAATTGAAAAACATGCTCGTAACGGCCCCAATTTTGGCCTCGCCCTTGGAAAGAGAGCCTATGTTGCTTTATATAGCGGCAACGAACCGGGTGGTTAGTGTTGTGGTTGTGGTGGAAAGAGAAGAGGAAGGAAAAACCGTCCAGAGGCCGGTATACTACCTGAGCGAGGTGCTCTCCTCATCAAAACAAAACTACCCACACTTCCAAAAAATGACTTATGGCGTGTTTATGGCCGCCACCAAGCTCAAGCATTACTTTGAGGAGCACCCCATGAAGGTGGTGAGCGAGGCACCCATCTCCGATATCATGGGCAACAAGGATGCCAGCGGCAGGATTGCAAAATGGGCAATTCAGCTATCACCGTATGTGCCGGTATACGAAAGAAGAGATGCCATAAAATCGCAAGCTTTAGCTGATTTCTTGGTCGATTGGGCGGAGATACAATACAAGCCGCCAGAACACAAAATAGAGTACTGGAAGATGCATTTTGACGGATCCAAGCTCAAGGAGGGCCTAGGTGCCGGTGTAGTACTCACCTCACCAAAAGGAGACCACCTCCGGTATGTTCTACAAGTGCACTTCAGGGCATCAAACAATGTCGCTGAGTATGAAGCTCTGATACATGGGCTCAAGGTTGCAAAAGAAATCGGGGCACTCAGGATCATTTGCTATGGTGATTCAGATCTTGTGGTGCAACAGTGTTCCGGAGATTGGGACGCAAAAGATGCCAACATGGCCTCATACCGGTTCCATGTGCAAAAGATTGCCGGATTCTTCGAAGGGTGTGAGTTTCACCATGTGCCGCGCGCAGAAAATGAGGCCGCGGATACCTTATCCAAGCTAGGTTCGTCCAGGCAAGAAATTCCTCCCGGAATAGCTCTGGCGCACTTGAGAGTTCCATCAATCAAGCCAAGTCCGGAGTCGGAATCAATTTTTGTACCGGAATCACATGTGGTGCCAATGGAGATTGACGGAGGAAACCCGGGGACTACTCCGGCAAACTCGGGGACTGTACCGGTAAACTCGGGGACTGCGACGCCCATGCCGGAAGAGGCAATGCTTGTGGACAGCATGGACATAGACATGCCGGTGTTTGTGGTTAGAGAGGCACCATCTTGGGTTAAACCTATTAAGGAATTCCTGATCAACGGCACCTTGCCGGTTGACGAAAATGAATCAAGAAGGATACAGAGAAGGTCCAAAGCTTACACCATCATCAATGGTGAGGTATACAAGAGAAGTGTTACCGGTGTCCTCCAAAGATGTGTGGAGCCGGAAGAAGGAAGAGAAATGCTCGAGGAAATTCATCGAGGAGAATGTGGGCACCATGCTTCTTCAAGGGCATTGGTAGCAAAGGTGTTCCGGCATGGATTCTACTGGCCCACAGCCTTAGATAATGCTGAGGATTTGGTAAGGAAATGCAATGGCTGCCAAAGGTACGCCAAGCAAAACCATACCCCAGCATCCGGCTTAAAAACCATACCGTTAACTTGGCCTTTCGCTGTTTGGTGCCTGGACATGGTCGGACCGTTCAAAACCGCAAGGGGAAACATGACCCACATCTTGGTAATGGTGGATAAGTTCACCAAGTGGCTGGAAGTGAAGCCTATCGCAAAATGTGATGGCCACACAGCAGTAAAATTCCTGAAAGATGTAATCCTGCGATATGGATACCCACATAGTATCATAACTGACAATGGCACAAACTTTGCCCAAGGAGAATTCAAGCGATTCTGTGAAAGCAAAAACATCCGGCTGGATTTGTGCTCAGTGGCGCACCCGCAAGGCAATGGCCAAGTTGAGAGAACGAATGCTTTGGTACTTTCCGGTATCAAACCAAGACTCATTGATGCAATGGAAAAATCGCCGGGATGTTGGATCGATGAGCTACCGTCAGTGCTGTGGAGTCTAAGAACAACTCCGAACCGGTCTACCGGATACACGCCATTCTTCATGGTTTATGGAGCAGAAGCGGTCATACCAACCGACATTCTCCATGATTCCCCAAGGGTGCAACTCTATACCGAAGAAGAGGTAAAAGAGGCCCGGGAAAATGATGTGGACTTGCTAGAAGAAGCAAGAGAGCTAGCTCTGGCAAGAACAGCCATTTATCAGCAAAACCTCAGACGCTATCATAGCCGGAAGGTCAATCCAAGAGTGTTCCGAGAAGGGGACCTGGTGCTACGCCTGGTGCAGCGCACTGAAGGCCGGCACAAACTTTCCCCTCCGTGGGAAGGACCTTTCATTGTGAGCAAGGCTCTCCACAATGATGCCTATTACCTAATTGATGCACAGGAATGGAAGAAAGGAAAGGCGGACAAGTCAGGAGAGGAGACCAAACGCCCATGGAATGTAGCTTTGTTGCGTCCTTTCTACTCTTGAAGTGGTGCTGTAAGAGTTCCTTTTTGTACCTTAATTGCTATGAATAAAAAGATGTCGGAACCTCGAATGAATCTCGGGGACTTGCCTTATTAAGTTGCATGAAACATGTTTATTTTTTCTGTTGCCGGTTGCTTATTGAACGTTTTTTCTTTTCGGTTAAGTAATGTGCTAGACCATACCGGAGTCTTCGACTCTGCTGTTGTCCATAACTTGGCTTCATGGCAAGCAAGATAAACCGGTAGGGGATAAGCACATGAACTGCGGAAAGGGAGAGCAGGAAAGAACAATCCGGAAAAGTTTAACTAACCCCGGTTATACCGGTTTTTTGCAAAAATTTCGAGTTATTTCTAAGTTCAAGAAAATGCTTGCTTGGTAAAAGAACTTTGTGCTCATACGCCAAAAATGCCCAGAGAAGGTAGGCAGAGCCAAGGCAAAAGAGCCAAGTGTGCATCAATTGGATGCGGAAACAATTTCGGAATCATTGCAGTGCAAGAAAAAGCAAATCAACAAGAAAATATCTTAAGTCAAACATAACTTAATGAGTTAACCGGTACAGCTTACCGGCATAAAAGTTTTAGCACGAACCAAAAGGTTAAGTCTTATCTTACATCATAAACCCCGGCATACCGGGGTAGAATTTAACAAGTTTTATGGCAAGTACTCAGGGACAGGTGATATCTAAGATAAGGTCAGGCAACAGGGGCTTCCGGGGGAGTGGCGCCGGCATCAGGAGTTGGCGGTGGCACGTCCTCGCCTTCATCCTCCTCCTCCTCCTCGCTCAGATAATCTTTGACATCTTCTGGAGGGGGGATGAAGGTGCGCATGTCAGCGTACTCCGCGATGTGGTACGCGCGGTCCTGCCGCTTAGCGGTGAGAACCGGATCCACATCAGTAGGAGCACCTTCACGCACGCCGATGAAGGCATCCAGGTCCAACTCCGGATACCAGGAGCAGGCAATGCGCAGCGCGGAGTCCGCTCCGGCACGGGCAGCAGAGCACTGCCACTCCCGGATCCTTCTGCAGGCACCCTTTAACCGGTCGCTGATCAAGGAGAAGGTATCCGGCACCGCTTCACCAGGCCAAAGGGTCTTGAAAAGCTGGGAGGCTACTTCAGGGATGTCGGAAAGGTTCCGATCCACTGAGCGCATGTGGGAGATCCGCGCGCTTAGAGCAACCAAGTGATCGTAGGGATCCCAAGGTGCACCCAAGTTGTCGCCGGCCTGCTTTGCCCGGTGCTCCGCAACCTTCTTCATAGCATGGGCCTGGGAGTCCGGAAAGAGCCCTGCGAGACAAACAAAAGGCTAAGTATATGATACCGGAACGAGTAAGCTTCTAAGCAGAAACCGGAAAAGAGAAAAGAAGAAACTTACGGAGGGCAAGCGCGTCAGTCCGCGTGACCAGAAGGTCGTACTCCTTCTGTTCCGCTTTCAGCCGCGCAACCTCGCTCTCGGCTGCTTTCTGGGCCTTCCTGGCCTCCTCCGCGGCAGCTTTGTGCGCTTTGGCGGCTTTGCCCTCGGCTGCTTTTAGCGCCTTGACGCCCTCCTCCAGCTCTGCCTGCAACACCACATTGGCATTGCCGGCATCCTCCAGCGCCTCGTTTAGCCTGGCCTCCGCGGCAGCTTCGGCGGCCTTCAGCTCCTCAGCGTACCGGACTCCGGCCTGCATAGCCTGGTCCTTGAGCTCTCTGGAGATATCCTTTTGGGCGTCCAAGGCCTCCTGGTGATCCCGGATGAGCTGCTCCTTTTCAGCTAAGAACCGGAAGAGAAGATATTAGCAAAACACAAAGGCACGTGAGAAGCAAGTCAACCGGAAAGATAGAAATTGTACCTTGGAGTTTGGCAACCTGGTCCTTGAGGGCCTCAATGGAGGCTTCCGGGATAGCTGTTGTGCAAAAAACTTGTCAGTCATAAAGAAAAGAAAAACCTTCCGGTGAAAAGATGTCGGAGGTGCGAGAAATTACCTAGGCACTTGCTGTGCGCCTCAGCAAGGCTCCGGTGCTCCCATAGAAGCTCCTCAAAGAGGGCTTTCCGGGCGTCGGCCGTGCTCTGTTTAAGGAAATGATGTTAGTGAAGAACAAAGGATTTTAACCCGAAACCCGGGGACTGGTGATGCCGGTTTCGTGCATTTCTAGTAAGTTTCACGCTAAGAGCAAGCTCTCAGCCCAAAACTCGAGGACTGGGAGTTTGCGGTATCTTTAAAGAGAAAGTTTTGCGCTAAGAGCGGGCTCTCAACCCAAAACTAGGGGACTGGGAGTTTGCGGTTTACTAAGAGATAGATGCCGGTTTCGGAAATTCTTTAAAAAGGAAGTTTTGCGCTCAGAGTTGCACTCTAAACCCAAAACTCGGGGACTGGGAGAATAGACAAGATCCGGAAAAGAGGAAAACCGGCATCAAGAAAATTTACAAGGGAAATTAGTAGAACTTACCACCACGTTGGCGGTGGCGTCGTACCACGCGCTGTCGAACTCCTTCACGGCACGTTTGAGGCGCGCGAAGTGTTCTTCGGTTGAGCGAGGGCCGGCAGGATCTGGCGCTGGGAGGCGGTCCTTCCCCAAGCCGCGGGTAGCTGCGGAGATGTCCGCAGCGTTCCAGCGCTGGGCGTAAGGAAGGAGAGGCCCCAATTCTTGGCCTCCGCGCTTAAGCTCAACGATCCGGCCCAAGAGGCCGGAAGGTTTGTCTTGAACCGCCATGGCGGCAGGCCCGGTGTGCAGCACTAAGGGCTGCGAGCCGCCTGAGGAGCTGCCATCCGTACCCTTTCCGCGCGACGCTCCCGGCTTGATCTTAAGGGACGCCGGCGGCTTAGGTGCGGTCGCGGGAACTTCTTGGGTCGGTGGAGGCGTTGGCGTGGGCCCGGTTGCCTCAGGAGCAGAGGTTTCCGGTGGCGGCGGCGGTGCGGAGGTTTCCGGCGCGGAAGCTTCCGGCGCAGGCTTGGAGGAAGTTTTCTTCCTTTTCTTCTTCTCGGGGACGGGAGGAACAGAGGGTTCCGCCCGCCCGGCAGGTCTTTTCCGGCGCCCATGTTGCTGGCGCCAGTGTCTTGGGTCTCTGGAGGGGAGGCAAGGTCCTCCTCCGCGCGGGGATCTGGCGGTGTAGGGGCCGCGCGCCCCGAACTTGTTGTGCCCCCCAAAGGGGAGGCAGAGATGTTGCCGGCACCAGATGGTGCCGGGCTGGAGTGAGGAGGAGGAGTCGAGGTCCTGGCCGAGCCGGCAGAGCCCTCAGGCCTGGGGCCAAGCTTGAGCGCGGGGCTGAAAGAAAGAAAAGAAAAAGTTGGGAAAAAAGCAACCGGAAAAGAACTTGGTGAAAACAGAACAAGCAGAAGATTGAAGCCTTACCCGGTGGCCGTCGGCATCTGCTTGCCCTTGCGGCGCCTCATGGCAACGACCTTACCCGCGACGGGCTCGGTCCTGAAGCGTTTGGCGGGAGGAGCTTGGCTTGAGCCGGCATCAGAGGCCGGCGTCTTGTTCTTCTGGCCCTGGGCCATGAGTTTGTCCACAAACTCTTTGCCGGCCTCGGCCTGCAGCGGCGCCGCATGCTCATGGATCTGTGGGTTAAGGTTGGCTGAGGGTACATCTACAGAAGAACAATAGCAAAAAGTATGAGAGGAATGAAAGAAAAGCTACCTCAAGAATGGTCAACTCATCAGACGAACCGGAAGGTTCCGGCGGAGCTTTGCCAAGGCGCGCGGCAGGAGTCCGGCCCATCTTTAAATCCTTCCAGAAGATGACGGGGTCGGGGTCAAACTTGTCGAGACCGCGCTTCCGGCAACGGCCTCGCTTGTCGGATTCGATCCGGGGGAAACGGTCCTTGGCCTGAGAAAACAAAAAAGAAAAAAGAGGTTAGCCGCAATAAAAGCTTCCGGAGAACCGACCCGAGTTATGTAATTTCTTACTTCTTGGGTCGGAGGGTTAGTGGAGCTAAGAGGCCGGAGGCCCCATTCCCAGTCTTCCGGCATGGAGGTCTGGCAGATCTGCCTGGCCTTGAGGACGACGTCCTTCTTGCTGAGAGGCAGGCCGGTGATCTTGGTAGGATCACCGGGACCATACATCTCGCTCATCTTGTGGGCGCGGCGCTTAAGAGGAAGCACCCGGCGCGAAATGAAGGTGCGGATGATATCGTCGGAGCAGAGGTCGGTGTCCTTCATGCGCTGTTTCATGAAGCGTATGATCCGGTTTGTCTCGTTGTGAGACTCCTTCGGATTGTAGCTCCAGTTAGTTTTGGTGGGTGGCGCCGGATCAAAAGGAGGCAGATCTATGAGATCCGCGGCACCGGTGTTCTTAACATAGAAGAAGGTCCCTTGCCATGACCGGCATGACTCGAGACCGGAGAATTTGAAGAAGGGGCTCGCTTGGCGAGAGCCAATGATGCAGGACCCGCATTGAACGGGGGGTTTGGGTTTCGGAATGTCTAAGCCCTGAACGGAATTAATCCGAAGGGCGAAGAATCGAGCAAACGTCTCGCGAGTGGGACGGATGCCAATGTATGCCTCCATGAAGGTGACATAGCAAGAAAGATAGAAGATGGCATTGCCGGGAAGGCCGAAGGAGACAGGAAGGCCGAAGCCGCGCTCAAAGTGAGCAAGAAAGACAACACGTTCGCCGGGTTGGAGCACCGGCTCAATCTCGTCGCCGGGAATCCGGCAGGAAACTCCTTCCGGAATCCTCCGGGACCGGTATAACCAGTCAATCTCGTACTGGCTAACGCTGGAGCCCATCCAGGCTCCGCGGGTGACCTCGGAAAGATCGGTGCCGGAAGCTTGGCTAGAGCTTCCGGCATCTTGTTCTTGGGAGCTGTCGGTTTCCGTCCGCGCAAGTTCTGCGCTGACCCCGTCAGATGCGGGATCTTCCGGGTTACCGGAGGAAGAGGAGGAAGCGTATTGTTCGGAAGACATTCGGATTCAAGAGGTTTTTGGTATCTACTCGGAAAAAACAGATTCCCTAAAAACTACCCCCGCGAGAAGATCTACGAAGGACAGAAAAAGCAAAGAAAAAGAAAGAATAAATATGCTTTCAACTCAAGATCTGAACTACGAGCAAAAGAGGAGTAAATGGGAAAAAGGACTAACCTGGGGCGGCAGAGTCGCACAGGGAAGTAACCGCCGGCGTCGGGGCAGGCTCAATGTAGACAGAGAGGTCCGGCGACGGCGAGATGGGGAGGAACTCGAAGAAGCTCCAATGTCGCGGCAGAAAAGAAGGCCGCGGAAGTTTTTCCCGCGGAGAAGTCCGGCGGCGTCCGGCGGTGCGCTCGTGAGGGTTTGCTGGGCGGCGGAACTCGAGCGAGCAAAGGAGCGGCGGAGGCGTGCGAGCGAAGAACGGCAGTGCGCGAAGAAGTGGAGAATGCGAAGAAGAAGAAGGAGAAGGGGCGGTTTTGCCCTTATAAAGAAAAAGAGGTGGGCTAAAAACCGCCGAACCGTAGCGGTTCAGCCGTGGGCCGCGACGGTTCGCCTCGCGTGTGGCCACGTGGCGCGAAGATACACGCGCGGAAGAAAAGGGCCACAGGGAGGCACACAAGATCCGGAGAAGTGGTTGGGATCCGGTGCGGCTCAATTAATGCGCGCGCGGAAGCCGAACGGAAGTGACTACTGACACTGGCGCGACAGTCACAGTGCGCATGTCTCTGTCAGGCGCGGGGCCCGATATATTCTCGACTTCGCCGAGGAAGTATTTAATGACCAAGATGCCGGAAGATAAGCTGCCGGAGAATGCCTTGCAAAGAGAGAAGGCATGAGTCCGGGCAAAGATGCCGGAGCCAAGTTGAGCGCCGGATAGATTAAACCGGTATATAAGAACGTGAGAACCTGGCATGGTCTGTTGGATAGAATCCGCCAGACTATACCAGCTTCGGGGACTAATGTTGGGGGGATGACCCCCGGTATGCCAAAGGCATGCCGGACCGGATGGTCTTATCCATCAAGGTACCGGTTTAATATTCATACCGGAATAGGAAGATAGAGTTTGGCCAAGTGAAGCTAAGCCGGTATCCCCAAGAGGGGTATACCGGAACCAGGAAGGAAAGATACCGGCGCACCGGAAGGAAGGGCATGTCGGCTGACTGGTCAAAGATTCCGTCAGGAGCTAAAGGACAAGGATGAGCTAAGCAAAGTAGCTTTAAACGAAGGCTAGAAGACAAAGAGGAGGATGACGATCAAAGAAGCCGGAAGACGTCAGCCTCCTTGTTTAAAGAAGACCCCGGCGTCATCTGTGATTAAAGTAGCTTTATAAAGTATCTTTGTAAAGTAGTTTGTCTAGTCAAAGATCCCATTAGGGTTTCTTGTTCTGTAAGCCACCCTCTCCCCTATATAAGGAGAGGGGGCATCCACTTTCATACGCGCGATCGACAGAAGAGAGAAAAACCTGTAACCTGTTTTGAGATCAATGAACATGGTGATCTAGAGCGAGTTCGTCCTTGTGTCTTTCTTCTTCTACCTCTGGCCTTGGCCAAGTTCTTGAGGAAAGCATCCGGAAGTTCGTCCATCTAGTCACAAACCCTCCCCCGAATCCTCTAGCGTCCATTCGGCCCCAAGATAAGCCATCCTATGGCATCTGTCTTCACCACCACATATGGAATGCTGAACATATTGGTTTGCATTCCCTCTTATACAAGTTCACAGGTGATCCCACTATATTCTGTATCTTGCTCATCGTCGTTACAAAATTTATAGCCTGCTACTATGTTGTTCATGCCAATTTTGTACTCCCTGAACATGTTGGTTTGCATGGGACTCGACAGTAGTAAGTCTGCTGTTTCATTCTAACATGCTCTGTTATATTGGCTGTTGGTATGCGGCATGCACTCTTTGTTTGCTTATTGTGCGCATTACAATGATCTTGTTATAACGACGAAATGATGAGTTCCAAATTCTTTGGCAAACAATATTGTAGTGTCTTTGCCTTTCCATTGTTGCTGTCTTAACTTGTAATGTCTTTGTTTCAGATATAGGTGCTGCATGGACAACTTAAAAGATTGTCGGATCGCTTCATTGTATTGCTAGGTTTAATTACCATTCAATTTCTCTGGGTTCTGTAATATTTTTTTCAATGCCTTGCAGCTGATGTAATATTTAGTTAGTTTTTATAGTTCTTTCGCGCATTTTTTCTTTGGTGCTTGTGGTAAGTGAGGCTATCCGACAGAAATCAATGCTGCGTAAATATTCTCAGTATCTAAATCACGAATTCCCATCCCTTAAACGACCCAATTAAGCAAAATCACATATGTGCCTGCCCGCAAAATCCTAAAGCGCATATTATGCCGGCATATAAACAGCAACTAAACGGGCTGGCCCACTTACTTCTTGGGCCAGCCCATTTGATTTACCGTGGACCCCACACTCTAATTGGGGGCCCACTTGCTTTAAGGTGGACCCCACCCACTACTGGGCCGGCCCACTAAATAGTTGGGCCAGCCCATTTGCTTTTGTGGTGGACCCCACATACTAAATGGGCCGGCCCTTTAAGAGGAAAGTGGGACCCACTGTGTTTTTGGCCCGCCCACTATCTTGTTGGGCCGGCCCTGCTATATGGTGGACCCCACATACTAATTGGGCCGGCCCTTCAACGAAAGTGGGGCCCACTTTGTGCTTTGGGCGCCCACTATCTTGTTGGGCCGCCCACGTGCTATATGGTGGTCCCACATGGTAAATGGGCGGCCCTTTAATAGGAAGGTGGGACCCACCTGTGTTTTTGGCCCGGCCCACTATCTTGTTGGGCCGCCCACTTTCTATATGGTGGACCCACATACCAAATGGGGCGGCCCATTAACGGGAATGTGGGACCCTGTGTTTTTTTACCCACTACTTTGGTGGGCCGCCCACTTGCTATATGGTGGACCCCACATACTAAATGGGCCGGCCCTTTAACGGAAGGTGGGACCCATTTGGCCCGGCCCACTATCTTGTTGGGCCGGCCCACTTGCTATATGGTGGACCCACATACTAAATGGGCCGACCCCAACGGAAAGTGGGACCCACTGTTTTTGGCCGGCCCACTAGCTTGTTGGGCCGCCCTGCTATATGGTGGACCCCACACACTAAATGAGTCGGCCTTTTAACGGAAAGTGGACCCACTGTGTTTTTGGCCGGCCCACTTGCTTCTTGGGCCGGCCCTTGTAAGGTGGACCCCACATGTTAAATGGGGCGGCCCATTTAAGTTTTGACCAGTCAACATTAGAGGTTAGGCCGGCCCACGTAACTAATGGACCAGCCCAGCTATATAGTTGACCGGTCAAACTATGTCATCGCCCGGCCCGCTTAAGACGTGGCAGGCCTCGTGTGGGCCTACCATCTACCACGGGTTTCAGGTTAACGCCGTTAATCGCGCTAACGGCGTCGCCATGTGTCATTGCATGACGTCGCAGTCAACGGGCTCCCGGAAACACTTGGGCAACGGTCCGATTTTCCGTGGCGGAAGGGCGCCCAAGCGCGACGGACCGAAAAATCGTCGTTGGACTTTGCCTAACGTTTCGACAACAGAACCCATATCGTCGGGTTAGGCCCATAGGCGACGAAAAATACCCCTTAGTGGACGATTTTGGGACGTTGTCTATCAGAACTTTTCTTGTAGTGAGAGGCCTATGTATATTTCCATCCCTCATAGCTTGATTCACCATAGATTGCAGTGTCAGCAGCCAGCACAAAAATCAAGGGGGGAGTGGGTCCCCTTGCCGTACCCCTCTCCTACACTTAAAAACAGAACCTGGAACTCCATTGAACATCACTGAGGAAGTAGCAGAAGCTAAGACTTGCATAATCCAAAAGCACCACTTCTGCCCAAATCATTTTTGCTCCACTACGTCAAGAATGAAAGAGTGATCTAGTTTGTCAAAAGCTTTCTCAAAATCCAATTTTAGGAGCACTGTCTCTTTCCTGCTCTTATGACAGGGATTAATATATTCATATGACCAGGCTAAGCAAACGTGTATAGTCCTGCTCTTAATGAATCCATATTGATTTTCATGAATTAGTTGCATGATGACAGTTCTGCAATCTGTTGGCTAAAAGCTTTGTGATAAGCTTAAGAGTACAGTTTAGCAGATAAATGGGCCTGTAATCATGGACAATGACTGCATCATCTTTTTTGGGAACCAGTTAAATGAAATAGCTGTTGATACTTTCTAGACAAAGAGTTCCCTCTTGGAATTGATTGCACAAATCATAGAAATCCTTTTTAATTATGGGCCAGCATTTCTGCAAAAATTCAGCATTAAATCCATATGGACTAGGAGATTTATTATGGGGAAAATCTGCTACAACATCATCTATCTCCTTTGATGTGAAAGGTTCCTCAAGGGAAAGCTAATTGTGGGTGACTGGTCAGTAAAGCAGATATGTGAGCTATTCCAGAGACATCTTCAACCTGACCCAACCTTTCTTTATATGACTGAAGCAAAATCTCTGCTTTGGCACTATGCTCTGAACTTCCATCAGTTGTAGTAATTGTTGCAATGTGCTTCTTTCTCTTCTTATTGGAGGCCATAGAATGAAAGAATCTGGAATTTTCATCTCCAAGAGTAACCCACTTGATTTTACCTCTTTGTTTCCAATAAGCAAGCTGTTGTTGTAGAAGAGCAGTTAAGTGTGATTTCATTGCTATTATGAACTACCTTTCCATAGTGCTGAGATCTCTAAAATTTTCTATGGCATCCATAAGAGAGATTAGAGCATTCAGGTCTGTAATATCTTTACTAATAGAAGAAATAGAATTGGACCATTTCTTTAATTATTTTCTAAGGATCTTGAACTTGGAAGTAATTCTTTTTGCAGCACCAGCATAGTGGATAGATTGTGTCCATACTTTTTCCACAATCGAGAGGAAGTCAGGCATATCTAGCCATCTATTTTCAAATCTGAACTGAAGTAGTCATGGCCAAAGGCAAAGCTATAGTATTTGGAAATGTGGTTGACCAAGCAAAAAATGTGAAAAACCAATCTAGCCTTTGCAGCAAAGGGGAATCCTGCATGTTACTCCAGGTAAAATTTCTGCCTTTAAGAGGAATATCTACCAGTCCTAAATTGCTGATTGCTTCATTAAACAAGAGTATTTCATTAACATTTCCTCCTGCCTTATTTCTATCTTGAGGTAATCTTATCAGGTTAAAGTCTCCAACAAGAAGCCAATTTTCATCATCTGGTATTACAATGTTATTAAGCCATTGTAAGAAGGCAATCTGTTCATTGTCCTGGCATGGTGCATAAATATTAGTCAGGGTCCAAAGCAAATCTGTTTTAGTTGATTGCAGTTCTACTGAAATAGCATATTTGTTCTGGAAAACAAATCTGCCACTGAAAACAGAATTGTCCCATACAGTAACAAATTCCTCCTGATCTCCCTATAGAGGGAACAAAAACAAAGGAATCAAAATTTCTAGTGCAAAAATTCTTCAAAAACTACAAGTCAATATTTTCCCTTTTTGTTTCCTGGAAGCAGATCACATGACAAGTACTTTTTCTTATTTTGTTCACGGTGATATGACATTTTTCTGGATCATTGGTCCCTCTTATATTCCAGTTAAGCACTTTTCAAAATAATTTATCCATAAAAACAATAATATTTATGGCCAGCTGCTACAGTCATAAAATGTAGCCAGATCAAATACTGAGGAGTGCCAAAGGTCCAAAAGTGATTACAGTGGCAGTTCATAATGTAGCATAATAAGGTATTACATTCCATAGCAAAAGAGGGAGCCAACAGATATATTATAACAATAAACCAGAGGCCCCAGCAAGTGACCAAAAGATATTCAGAGTGTAGGTGGCAACCAACATGGTCCAGCACATGCCAACTTCTACTTCTTCTTTGGCTTCTTGACTGCATCATTGACTTGCTTCTTGGTCAACAATTTCTTCTCTTTGGGAGACGTAATCTGCCGAGAAGTAGAGCTCTTAGGAGGCAAGTCATCATCTTTATCATTCACTTGAATACTGAATTTGCTGCAGAGGTTCTTGACCACAGATTTTTTGATAGGAGGAGCTTCAGATGCACATGTCAGACAGTTCTTATCGAAACAAGTCTTGGCCCTGTAGCCTTTGTTTGCTGATGTCAATCTGGGGCTTCTTCTCGCATCAGAGACACAAAGAGGCACAGTACTAGCTCTTTTTCTGACATGTACAACTGAAGTAGAGATACGAGGAGCCAACAACTGTTTTGGTTAATTTAGCAGTTTGAGGAAACCCCTGGGTAGCATCCAGGCGGGCTTTACTAAGAAGGCACAGAGGAGGAGTGACAATATGACACTTTATAGAGAGCACAAAATGCCTAGAGGAGAAATTCTGAGAATCATCTACCTCTATTGATCGTAAGTTGCCACTCCTTATGAAGAATATGGTGCTACTTTCTGTGAACATGACAGTCTAACCAGGATCCCTCGTCCAAACAACAGTCAACAGAGCCAGGTTACCGTTCTTCAAAGCTCCTTCTAGTCAGCCACCCGCTGCTATATACAGGCAAACAAGGATCCTAGCTTGAGATCGTCCTTCTGCAGCCAGCCAAAGATAGCAGCGAGCCATAATCATAGCTCTATTGCACCAAGCACTACAGAGATCCTTGTATCCACCTTGAATATGCATCATCCTGAACCCTCTCAATCCTAGAGTAAGATGACCATTTGGGGCATGACCACTAGCTGTACACACCGCAAAGTAGCTATTGTCTTTTATTTGCTCAAATGTTGACTCGATGTATGTGTCTCATATTTTGCAATTATATATCAACTACTACGATCTCCTATGCTTCACCTCCTTCCGTTTTATGTCGTTTTATGTCTATATGCGAGGGTGTCCAAGGCCCTTTATATTTGTAGGTTAAAAAAAGGAGCTTTATATTTGTAGCCACCGCACAACGTAAGACATAAAGTTTTTCTTTTTCTACATGTGCATACAATAGCAGTTCAATAAGGCTCAATGAGTTTGGGTTGTATAATGCCTTAGAACGAATATTTTACTATGGTGGTAATCAGATATAAGCAAACATGGTCCTTGGTAAAGAAATCTTTGTTCCGAGAAAAGGCCATCATGACATGACACAAGAAAGAGAAATAATCACGCCGATTTGCATGAATGATGAAACCGGGAACAGACGGTTCTCACTGGAATGCGAATTAACTCCTAGCCGATTGTAAATACAAGCAATTCCAAAAAAAGGTGAGCGCAGCTGGCATGGCTTCACTTGAGGGCCGGTCAGCAGTTTCATATTTGCTTTGGCTCGGTGGAAAAGCGTGGAAGAAACCGATTGGTTGTATGTAGGATCCTTGCTCCGGAAACCAATTAGTCCGGGTGCATTTGAGGAAACGTTTAAGAAACCAATTAGACTTTGTTTGATACCAGAGTTTTTGTGGTATCGTGGAGATAATCCCCAATTTTTCTAAAATCTCCACTCATTTCTAAAGCAGTGTTTGGTATCAGAGTACCGAGCGAGTTGAATTTCCATTTACCCCACTTTTTTTTCCAAATTTTAATGTTTTTTTCAATTCACAATACTCTCTAGTCTATCTAGAGTATTCTCTATCGATTGGTGATGTTGGTAGGTCAGAAAACCTATTTCGTCCGTCAAAAAAGTCAGAGTCGCCGTCCTACGAAAGAAAACCGGTATCTCAAGAATCTGGTGCCGCATTCCGTGAACATGGCAGTTTAACCAGACTCCCTCGTCCAAACAGCAGTCAACAGAGCCGAGTTACCGTTCTTCAAAGCTCCTTCTTGTCAGCTACCCGCTGCTATATACAGGCAACCAAGGATCCTAGCTTGAGATTGTCCTTCTGCAGCCAGCCAAAGATCCCAGCGAGCCATAGCCATAACTCTATTGCACCAAGCACTACAGAGATCCTTGTATCCACCTTGAGTATGCACCATCCTGAGCTCTCTCAATCCTAGAGTAAGATGACCATTTGGGGCATGACCACTAACTGTACACACCACAAAGTAGCGCTATTGTCTTTTATTTACTCAAATGTTGACTCGATGTATGTGTCTCATATCATGCAATTATATATCAACTACTATGATCTCCTATGCTTCACCTCCTTCCATTTTATATATGTCGTTTTTTTTCTATATGCGAGGGTGTCCAAGGCCCTTTATATTTGTAGGTTCAAAAATAGGACCTTTATGTTTGTAGCTACCGCGCTACGTAAGACATAAAGTTTTTTTTCTACATGTGCATACAATAGCAGGTTAATAAGGTCCAATGAGTTCGGGTTGTATAATAATGCCTTAGAACGAATATTTTACTGTGGTGGTAATTTAGATATAAGCAAGCGTGATCCTTGTTAAAGAAATCTTTGTTTCGAACTGTAGAAGGAAAAAGACCAAGAGTGGCCTAGGTACTTAGCATCATCAAATAACACAAGAAAGAGAAATAATCACGCCGATTTGCATGAATCATGGAACCGGGAACGGACGGTTCTCACTGTAATGAGAATTAATTCTTAGCCGTTTGTAAATAAGCAATTCCTAAAAAGGTGAGCGCAGCTGGCGTGGCTTCACTTTAGGGCCTCAGTAGTTTCGAAGTATTTGCTTTGGCTCGGTGGAAAGCTTGGCTACGTGGAAGGTTGATTCTAGGGAGAAACCGATTGGTTGTATGTAAGATCCTTGCTCCGGAAACCAATTAGTCCAGGTGCATTTCAGTTAACATTTATGAAACCAATCAGGACTTGTTTGATACCAGAGTTTTTGTGGCGATAGTGCAGATAATCCCCACAAAAATTTAAATCCTCACTCATTCATAAGTAGTGTTTGGTACTAGATTATTGAACGAGTTTAATTTCCGCTTGCCCCACTTTTTCCTAAATCTTAATGTATTTTTTTAGTCCCAATACTCTAAATTATTATCCTACTAATCTCCAAAAAAACAATAGTACCAAACACTGGTAGAAAAAAGGGCATCCGTCCAGCCCCATTAGTCGCGAAAATATAGGAACCGCGACCAATGGGGTCTTTAGTCGCGGTTCGGGAGGCGAACCGCGATCAAAGGCCTGGGCCCAGCGCGCTCGGTGGCCAGCTGGTGGACGGGAGGGGCTTTAGTCACGGTTGGCCAGGCCAACCGCGACTAAATGTCCTCAGGCCTGGCCCAAAGGCCTTTAGTCGCGGTTGGCCAGGCCAACCGCGACTAAAGGCCCATCCCTATAAAAGGGCCTCAGCTCACTGCACTTAGCCACTTCTCTTCACAAACTTCACAAGGGGGTGTTAGGTTTGCTTTTGGTTCCTCTTATGCACACAAGGTGTTTGATGAAATGCCCCAAGAGCATGAAACAAACATGATATGAAGTGTCGGAGCCACACTTGAGCTTCCTCATTTATTTTTCCTCCTCGATCGCGGTTAGCAACTTGAACCTTTCATGTGTCATTGATAAAATATGAATGTTTGTAGTTCATTGTTTAATTTCTATTTAGTTTAACAAATGCATGATGGTTAATTATATATTTTATATTATAATAATGCAGATGAATCGGCAATGGATGTACGCTAACCAACTCTCCGGCGAATTCACTACGGGTTTGAAAGATTTCCTCGTAGTGGCTAATGCGAACAAGCAGGGGGGTTTTGTTATCTGTCCATGTGTTGGCTGTAAGAATCAGAAGGGTTACTCTTCCTCAAGGGAAGTTCACCTGCACCTGATTCGGCATGGTTTCATGCCAAGCTATAATTGTTGGACCAAGCATGGAGAAAGAGGGGTTATAATGGAAGAAGATGAAGAAAGGGATGATATCATCGATGACAGCTATCTTGATCATTTCGGTGATACTTTCATGGAGGATGCTGAAGGTGGGGAAGGTGATCAAGAAGAGGAACGTGATGAGTCCGCTGATGATCTTGGTCGGACCATTGCTGATGCACGGAGACGCTGCAAAACTGAAAAGGAGAGGGAGAATTTGGATCGCATGTTAGAGGATCACAAAAAGTCGTTGTACCCAGGATGCGATAATGGTCTGAAAAAGCTGGGCTGCACACTGGATTTGCTGAGATGGAAGGCACAGGAAGGTGTAGCTGACTCGGGATTTGAAAACTTGCTGAAAATGTTGAAGAATATGTTTCCAAAGAATAACGAGTTGCCCACCAGTACGTACGAAGCAAAGAAGGTTGTCTGCCCTCTAGAGGTTTTGAAGATACATGCATGCATTAACGACTGCATCCTCTACCGCGGTGAATACGAGAATTTGAATGAATGTCCGGTATGCACTGCATTGCATTATAAGATCAGAGACGATGACCCTGGTGACGATGTTGAGGGCGAGAAACCCAGGAAGAAGGTTCCCGCCAAGGTGATGTGGTATGCTCCTATAATACCACGGTTGAAACGTCTGTTCAGGAACAAAGAGCATGCCAAGTTGTTGCGATGGCACAAAGAGGACCGTAAGTCGGACGGGGAGTTGAGACACCCCGCAGATGGAACGCAATGGAGAAAGATCGACAGAGAGTTTAAAGATTTTGCAGCTGACGCAAGGAACATAAGATTTGGTCTAAGTACGATGGCATGAATACTTTTGGTGAGCAGAGCTCCAGCCATAGCACCTGGCCCGTGACTCTATGCATCTACAACCTTCCTCCTTGGTTGTGCATGAAGCGGAAGTTCATTATGATGCCAGTGCTCATCCAAGGTCCGAAGCAACCCGGCAACGACATCGATGTGTACCTAAGGCCATTAGTTGATGAACTTTTACAGTTGTGGGGCAGACCTGGTGTCCGTGTGTGGGATGAGCACAAAGAAGAGGAATTTGACCTACGAGCGTTGCTTTTCAAAACCATCAACGATTGGCCAGCTCTTAGTAACCTTTCGGGGCAGACAAATAAGGGATACAATGCATGCACGCACTGCTTACATGAGACCGAAAGTGTGCATTTGCCAAATTGTAAGAAGAACGTGTACCTGGGGCATCGTCGATTTCTTCCCCAAAATCATAACGTAAGAAAGAAAGGCAAGCATTACAACGGCAAGGCTGATCACCGGCCGAAGCCTGCGGAACGCACTGGTGCTGAGGTATTTGATATGGTCAAGGATTTGAAAGTCATCTTTGGAAAGGGTCCTGGCGGACAATCAATTCCGAAGGGAGCTGACGGGCACGCACCCATGTGGAAGAAGAAATCTATATTTTGGGAGCTAGAATATTGGAAAGTCCTAGATGTCCGCTCTGCAATCAACGTGATGCATGTTACGAAGAATATTTGCGTGAACCTGCTAAGCTTCTTGGGCGTGTATGGGAAGACAAATGATACAAAGGAAGCACGGCAGGACCAGCAACGCTTGAAAGACCCTGATGACCAGCATCCGGAATGGTTTCAAGGTAGTGCCAGCTACACTCTTACCAAAGAAGAGAAGGTCATCTTTTTTGAATGCATGAACAGTATGAAGGTCCCGTCTGGATTCTCTTCCAATATAAAGGGAATAATAAACATGGCAGAGAAAAAGTTCCAAAACCTGAAGTCTCACGACTGCCACGTGATTATGACGCAATTGCTTTCGATTGCTTTGAGGGGGCTCCTGGGAAAATGTTCGAGTAGCCATTGTGAAGCTATGTGCATTCCTCAATGCAATCTCTCAGAAGGTAATCAATCCAGAAGTTCTACCACGGTTACAGAACGATGTGGTCCAATGTCTTGTCAGTTTCGAGTTGGTGTTCCCGCCATCCTTCTTCAATATTATGACGCACCTCCTGGTTCACCTAGTCGAAGAGATGTCCATTCTCGGTCTTGTATTTCTACACAATATGTTCCCCTTCGAGAGGTTCATGGGAGTATTAAAGAAATATGTTCGTAACCGTGCTAGGCCAGAAGGAAGCATCGCCAAGGGCTATGGAAATGAGGAGGTAATTGAGTTTTGTGTTGACTTTGTTCCTGACCTTAAGTCGATTGGTCTTCCTCGATCGCGGCACGAGGGGAGACTAAGTGGAAAAGGCACGATCGGAAGGAAATCAACGATATGTATGGACGGCCATTCTCTGACTGAAGCACACCACACAGTTCTGACCAATTCCAGCTTGGTGGCTCCGTACTTTGAGAAACACAAGAATATTTTACGCTCGGACAACCCGGGGAAGCCTGAATCCTGGATTAGGAAGGCCCACATGGAGACTTTCGGCAGTTGGTTGAGAAAACATTTAATGAATGACAATGATGTTGTAGATCAGCTGTACATGTTGGCCAAGACACCATCTTCGACTATAACGACTTTCCAAGGGTACGAGATAAATGGGAATACATTTTACACGATCGCCCAAGATAAAAAGAGCACCAACCAAAACAGTGGTGTCCGCTTTGATGCAGCAACCGAGAATGGGCAAAAGGTCACATATTATGGTTACATAGAGGAGATATGGGAACTTGACTATGGAACCTCCTTTAAGGTCCCTTTGTTCCGGTGCAAATGGTTCAAGCTAACAGGAGGTGGGGTAAAGATGGACCAGCAATAAAGAATGACAATGGTTGATTTCAACAATCTTGGTTACCTTGACGAACCATTCGTCCTAGCGAAAGATGTCGCTCAGGTTTTCTATGTCAAGGACATGAGTAGCAAACCGAGGAAACGGAAAGATAAGAAAACGATCAGTACATCATGCGATGATCCAAAGCGCCACATTGTTCTTTCAGGGAAAAGAAACATCGTGGGAGTGGAGGACAAGATAGACATGTCAAAAGATTATAATATGTTTGGTGAAATTCCGCCCTTCAGAGTGAACACCGACCCAAGCATTAAGTTAAATGATGAGGATGCTCCATGGATACGGCCCAATCGTAAGCAAGCAGGGACACAAGGGAAGAAATGATGTGTAATAATTTATTGTACCAAACTTTGTTGAATGGATCATGTGAATTATATTATCCGTGATGTGTTTTGGTGTCCATTTTCGAATGATTCGATTGATTCGAGATAGCACTGATGATACATGAAATTTGGAGTGATTTAGTCATACTCCTGCCTAGGCGTATAATGGGAAAAGGACTAGAGGAGCCGTAATTGAAATTTGGAGGGATTTGGTGGATCTAGCATTGCCGAAATTGATTGGCCATGTCATAAATACCACTGATGATACATATGAAATTTGGAGTGACTTAGTCATACTCCTGCCTAGGCGTATAATATGCATACTCGTAGTCTTCATAGTCGCCGCCGTTGTACTGGTAGTCGTCGCCTTCTAAGTTGCCGCCGTTGTCGTCGCTGCTGTCGTCGTGCGTCGTCGGCGGCGTGGCTCGAACTGAGGGTAGCGCAGGCGGGGGATATCGCCGGCCGTGATGTAGTCCATGGCGCTCTGCAGAGTCCGGCCGTACCACCATAGCCCACGGCCGGCCTCGTGGAAGTTCCCAGGAGGCAGACCGTCCTCCTCATACCTGGCGAGCGCCCTGTCACGCCGATTGATGAAGAAGGTGTCCCAAGTATGCTGGTTATCGGGATGCCAGCGGGATTCATCCGCTGCTCCGGCGTGAGATCGAGGTAGTAGTGGTTCGTGATGGCCGCCCGGCGCGCAGTACTGAGGGACGGGAGGGACCGGCACGCCTCCGGCGCTTAGGCTCCAGCCGGCGGGGACGCGGTAGCCCGGTGGGCAAGGGTAGTTCGAGGAGCAAAGCTCCTCCACCTGCTGGTAGGTTAGAGTGGGTGCGGTGGAAGCCATGAGAGAGTGATGAGAGATTGTAGAGATGTGATAATGCTGGCCAAGCCGGGCTACATATATGTAGTGAGAAATGGCGGGAAAATGGGAGCGGGAAGACAGGAGGCGGGAAGAAAGAGGCGGGAAGACAGGGAATAAATGGCGGGAAGAAGAGGAATACAGAGCTGGTCATCTAATCTTTATTCCCGGCTGGTGGGTGCAGCCGGGACTAAAGGTGGTATTGTATCTTCTAATAAAACTGTCGGTGGGATAAGGACGTCGTAGTCCCGGCTGGTGGGTGCAACCGGGACTAAAGGTGGTTTTTGTGTCATCTAAGAAAACCGTCGGTGGGATAAGGATGTTTGGGTAAGCTTTAGTTCCGGCTGGAGGGTGCAACAGTGACTAAAGCTGTCGGCAGGATAAGGACGCGTGGGTGGACGCAGTGCTTGATGTAGCGCACGACGCGCTGTCGGAGGAACAAGACAAAGCACAAGCGGCGCCGTGCCTATAAAAGGAGCATCGATATGCCCTGGCAAGCAGACCAACAAGCCAACCTAGCAGGTACGGAGAGAGTTTCATCCCCATGGATGGAGTAAAGGGTTGGAAAATCTCCCGTGGCGCAGCTTCTCGAAGATGTCGTCGGTGCACACGCCCTACGACATCTTCGGAAGTTGCTCATCGGGAAAATTTTCCTGCAAGCCCGTGAAAGACTTCATCTCCTCTAACAGTGTTGGGTAAAGGGTTGGAAAATCTCCCGTGGCGCAACTTCTCGAAGATGTCGTCGGTGCACACGCCCAACAACATTTTCGGAAGTTGCTCCTCGGAATTTTTTCTGCAAGCCCGTGAAAGAGGGGGGCGGGAAGATAGAGGCGGCTGGGAAGAACTAGTGGGAAGAGGAGGGCGGAAAGATAGAGGCGGGAAGAGGGGGCCGGCGGAAAGACAGAGGCGGGAAGAGGGGGCCGGCGGAAAGACAGAGTCGGCCGGGAAGAACTGATGGGAAGAGGTAGGCGGAAAGATTTTTAACATTTTTAAATGAATTAGTTTTATTTTTCTGAATTTTTGATATATTAATTGCATTTTTAACATTTTTAAATGAATTAGTTTTATTTTTCTGAATTCTTTGATATATTAATTGCATTTTTTACATTTTTAATGAATTAGTTTCATTTTTCTGAATTTTTTGATATATTAATTGCACTTTTAACATTTTTAAATGAATTAGTTTAATTTTTCTGAATTTTTTGATATATTATTTGTATTTTTAAGATTTTTAAATGAATTAGTTTTATTTTTCTATATTTTTTGATATATTATTTGTATTTTTAAGATTTTGAAATGAATTAGTTTTATTTTTCTAATTTTTTATATATTAATTGCATTTTTAACATTCAGAAATTAAAGAATTTTGAAAAAATACCTTTAGTCGCGGTTGGGCTGGCCAACCGCTACTAAAGGGTGTTTCCGCGGGAACCGCTGGAATGGGGCGAAAATACCTTTCGTCGTGGTTGGTGATACCAACCGCGACCAAAGGTCTCCACCTATAAATTTCGCGGCTCGGAACCGCCGCGCGCATTCTCTTCTCCATCTCGCAGACGACAGACCCGCCGCGCGCAGGACATCGCCGAAGACACCGCCGTCAGGCTGCCGGCCGTCCCCGCTCTCGACCGTCGCCGCTCTCTCGCCGCGCCGCGCCGCCAACCACCGCGTGCGCCGCTAGCCGTTGCGGCCGCGCCGCCGCGCGCACCGTCGCGCCCCGACGACTACACAGCAGCGTAAGGACCCGCCGTCGACCGTGTCGCGACTCGCGCGCGCGCGCTGCCTCATGACGCGCGCCGGCCGTGTGTCCCGGAGAACGAACGCGAGAGAGAGGAGAGAGAGAAAGGGGGGGGGCGCAGCCGTGCCACTTTTTTTGTTTTTTTTTAATTTGTAACTAAGTACTTAACAAAAAAATTACTTAACAAAAAAAGTACTTAACAAAAAAAGTACTTAATAAAAAAGTACTTAACAAAAAAAGTACTTAACAAAAACAAAAAAAAAGTACGTGCCGCCGGGGGGGGGAAACAGAGAGAGGGAGAGGAGAGAGAGATCGATGAGGCCGGCCGGCCTTTTTTTTACAGTTAATCAAATTTGAAACTAAAATTTGTAACTAACTTCAAATTTGAAACTAAAATTTGTAACTAACTTCAAAATGAACTAAAATTTCACTTAAAAAAGAACTCAAATTTGACTTAAAAATTTTGTCTTAAATTTTTTGACTTCACTAAAATTTGACTTAACCACCGCGCGTATACGGAGGGGGCAGCGAGCCCCTCGTCGCCCCCTCCGTATACGCGTGGTGTTTTTTTGGGATCGAGAGGGGGCGGCGAGGGTAATATATACCTCGCCGCCCCCCTTTCGCCACCGCCACCGCCCTATCTCCTTTTGCCACCGCCCTTTCACCACCGCCACCGCCCCTTCTTCACTTAATTAATTAGTTTTTACTACATGTTTTCAGGACTAACATATGGCGGACGATAGAGCTGACCCGATTATGGACAACTATGATCAAGAAGCTGAAGAACATTTATTTGGCATCATAAAAGGCGATATTCTTTATGTGCCGACCGAACAAGATGAAGAAGAGGATATTTCTTCTTATCTGAACCTTGACGGTCAAGATGAAGGCCGTCAGCAAGATGATGGGGAAGAAACGTCGATAAACGATGATCTTCAATTGCAAGTAGCAACCAGCTCCGGCGCCGAGGTATATATATATACATTGAGCCTCTGGTGATACAAACTTACTGATTTGAATAAATATGTGTGTACTAACGCGCGAGACTCTCTTTCTTATTTTAGCCCTCGGCCGGATCGTCGAAACAATCGAGTAAGTCGTCAAAGCGTGGCGCAACCAAGACGCTCAAACAAGGAGAAACATATACCATCGAGGTTGTCGACAGTGCAACCGGCAGGCCGCTGGAGCCCCACAAGCACTCCACCAAGTTTATCAACCAATGCGGAGCCGTTGTTAGAGACAACGTCTCGATCACCCTCCAGGAGTGGAATGAGCCAAAGAAGGCACGTCTTGGTTTCAGTTTTGTCGACAAGAGAACAAAAAAATATTGCTTGAAAAAGCTTATGGAACATTTCGTCCTACCTCCGGAATACCACAAATTCGATGAGGAGGGTAACAAGATTGAGGAAAACAAGGAGAGGAGGAGGCTAGTCAAACAGTTCGCTCTTCATAAGATGGCCGAAACATTCCGGAAATTCAAGCAAAATCTAGCCCGTGACTATGTCAACCAGAACAAGACTCCGGATTTCAAAGGACAATATGAGAGACTGAAACATGATTGGCCAGAATTTGTGAGGCAGAAGAAATCGGAGCAGTTCATTGAAATCGAAAAAATAAGGAAAATGCGGCTAAGAAGGAGTACAATCATATTATGGGGCTAGGAGGGTATCGCCTTTGGGAGCCTAGGTGGGAGAAGATGGAGAACGAGCTGAGGGCGCGAGGAATCCGTCCAGGTACGGAGGGATGGGACCCAAGGGCCAAAAGCTGGTGGTACGGGCATGGGGGAACGCTAGACCCGGTGACAGGGGCGTGTGTTCACCGGAACAAAACGTTTAAACCCACCCAAGCCCTTATTGGCACAATGAGGGATGCTCAACTGAGAACGACGCGCTGACAAAAGCCCTCGGGATTCCTGAACACGGAGGACGTGTATGAGGCATGGGGAACATTCCGTGGAAAGTAGGGTTCTCCCAGGACGATGACCCGTACGGTTAGAGAAAGTCGGATCGGGATGTTGTGTTTGGCATTGGCATCGATCGATGATGAAGAAAACCTGAATATACTAGTACAAGATAGATCGGCAGCTGGGACGCATGAAGATCATCCAGCGGATCTCGGAAGCCAGCAGCGGAGAAGCAGCGTGGCTTCCACGGAGGCCCCGCCGGCTATTGATGCACCGACGATCCATATTACTGCACCGGAGCCTCGTCGCTACCCCGTGGACGATGTAAAGGAGATGAAAGAATGTCATCTGCATTATCCTACTGGGAACATGTCCACGAAGGTAGCCATCGGCAGTGCTTTACCAAGTTTACCTGGAGCACTCCACCACAACAACCCCATTCCAGATGGCTATGCTCGTGTCACGGTGGAGGACATAGTCCCAGGGTTTGAGGACCTGGAGATTGACATTGCTACACCCGAAGGGGAGAGAAGACTTGGAGGTGTCAAGCGCCAATTCATTCTATGGAAAAAGAAGTTTATCTAGTTTCCAGACGAGGCGCCAAGGCGAACAAGTCCACCCCCCTCCGGTGGTGGTGGCGGTGGCGGTGGCGGCGGTGGTGCTGGTGGTGGTGGTTCACCTACACCTCCTTCACGTCAGCTGACGCCGCCCCCCAGTCCACAACGTCCGGCGGGTGATCAGCCGCCGCCCCCCAGTCCTCGTCCGGTGGGTGAGCAGACGCCGCCCCCCAGTCAGCCTCCGGCGGGTAAGCAGCCCCCCAATCCACCTCCGGCAAAGAAGCAGAAGCAGTCCTGGACTATTAACCCGGAGCCTTATGTACCTAAGACCACAAAGGTACCGGAGCCATCACTGAAGCCTCTCATCCCGAGACCTTGGGAACTTAGTGTCGAGGAAAATGCAGCGGCCGTGGCTGCTCAGCATGAGAAATGGAAGGCGGACTGCAAGAAGAAAAGAGAGCCCGAGCCCAAGCCAGTATTTTCTGAGAAGGAAAAGAAGTGGGCTAAGTCATTTTTGAGCACACCGTCCCAAGCCGCGAAGAATCTGCCTGACGACTATGCACGTGAACTTCGTAGGCAAGCACTCATGTTCAAGAGGAACAAAGAGTTGGCGGAGAAGCAGGAGGAGGCCGAGAAAGAATTAGAAAGTAAAAAAGGGGGGAAACAAGTTGCCCAGCTCGGGGAACAAAGTAAACAATCGATCGCCCCGCTCATAGTGAAAGCCGCCGGTCCGGATGCCCCCGATATCATAGCAGCTGCGGCAGCACAGGGATTGACTGTAACGAGTGCCAGAGAACAAGCAGCCAATTTAGGTCTGACTCTTCGTGCACTGTTAGGCCTTGATGAGGCGCCGATGAAGGACGTAGTAATTACATATGTGCCGAATGAGCCTCTCGTCGAGCCTACGCAGGAAGAGGATCTACCTCCACAAATGACAGGTCTGCTAAATTGGTACAAGGGTTACATAAAACTTAAAAATGCCAAAGACTATATTTATGCGGAAGTTAGACATGAGCATCACTTCAAACATTACTATATAACAATTCATCGGAGTGAATTGTTCCAGCTTTTCAATCTGCGCGAGCTCGACAAATCTATCATCAGTTGCTACGTTCTGTAAGTGATTTATTTCTACCCCATCTCGTTCATTGCCTGCACACTATATATATTTTTTTTTTCCTAACTATCTTGTTGTGTACGCTATTATGCAGAATGAAGCTTAGGGAATGCAGAATAAGGAGCATCCATGATGTTGGGTTCATTGACCCACAAATCGTTAATGGATATGTGTTAAAAAATCACCCCGCCGACGTGGAGGAAGACCTGTGGCGGTTTCTTATAAAGCAGGAACTCAAAAGTGATATTCTATTTCCTTACCATTTTGGGTGAGTGTTTCTGTCTTGAGCACATTCTCTTTTGTTTACTCCATGTGCATGGTATGTGGCTAATCGATGAGTTAAGTTATGCATGACTGTGCATGTATCGTGTTCGCAGGTTCCACTGGATTCTGCTAGTAATTCAATTTCACGACTCCACAGTTCTCGTCCACGACTCTCTGAATCTGGATGCAAAGCTTTGGGCCGACATGAGAAAAATGATGCAGAAGTAATTATTTTCATTCATTTGCGCTCTATATCGATCGGCCTATTTCATTCATTTCCTAATATCAAGTAACTAATAACTCTCTTGTTCATTTAATTTTCATTGCGTCGTAGGGTTTGGAGACGGTTCACAGATGAAAAGGTCGGTGAATTCAAAAAAGAGCTAGAATTTAAAAGGTCAGTGACTGGGACTGGGGATATTCAGCCACCGGGGACCAATCTATGTGGATACTATGTTTGTGAGATGATCCGGAGATACACCAATGAGCGGCAGCCGTCTGAGAACAACATCAAGAGGAATAACCTCCGGAAGACGCTTAGTCCAGAAGCTCGCTTCCGACCACTTCAAGAGGAACTAGCTGGATGGTTCGCGAGGGAAGTCATCGATCCTAGAGGAGAACACTATGTAGAGGACGTAGAATTTCATATGCACTAAATTATGTATGGAAACTTGTTCAAAATTGTATATGGTCATCCGATATTGAATATATATTGTATATTCCTCTTGAATTTTTGGTTCTAATTTCAAATTTGTTTGAAATTGTACATTCATATGCATGTATGTAGTACCGTAGAATATGTGAAACTCCTTCAAAATTAAAATAAAACACAAAAGAAATAAAACAATACAAATTAAAAAGAAACCAGGTTTAGGGGGGGCTAAAACCCCGCGGCCTTTAGTCGCGGTTGGCCAGGAGAACCGCGACTAAAGGTCCTCCGCCCGACGGACTGCTGGCGGCCACGTGGACGTGCCTTTAGTCGCGGTTCGTAAGGAACCACGACTAAAGGGGGGGGGGGGGGGCTTTAGTCGCGCTTAATTGGTCGCGGTTGCGCAACCGCGACCAATGGTAGTTGCGAACCGCGACCGAAGCCCTTTTTTCTACCAGTGAAACAAAACCTTAATATTACTATTGGAAATAAGTGCCCACGGTTGCACACATTCTTTTTGTTCTCTGGTCGACACAGGAACAAAACAGAGTTGAGGAGCTGCTGTAGTAATATCCAGTTGTCGTTAGAGCATCTACACCGGCGCGCCCTAAATAGTCGTCGGTAGGGGTACCGGCACTGTCGTATAGGGGGAGGCACATCATCCTCTATTTGGGGGAGCTGCTCCCACACCGGCGCCGCCCATACGACAGCCCCGATAGATGCTTTGAATTAAAAACTCAAATAAAATCATAGAAATTCGAATAAGTTTTAGAATTTAAAGTGTGGGCCAACACACGGCCACTGATACGTCTCCAACGTATCGATAATTTCTTATGTTCCATGCTACTTTATTGATGATACCTACATGTTTTATGCACACTTTATGTCATATTCGTGCATTTTCTGGAACTAACCTATTAACAAGATGCCGAAGTGCCAGTTCCTGTCTGCTGTTTTTGGTTTCAGAAATCCTAGTAACGAAATATTCTCGGAATTGGACGAAATCAACGCCCAGGTTCCTATTTTCACCGAAGCATCCAACACCCGAGAGTCGCCGGGGGGCCACACAGCCCAGGATGAGGGCCGGCGCGGCCGGCCCCTGGCCGCGCCGCCTTATGGTGTCGTCGCCCCTTCGACCCTCCGAGGCTGCCCTTTCGCCTATATAAGGTCCCTGACCTAAAAACCCCGAGGGAATAAGCCACGGTACGCGAAACCTTCCCGCCGCCATCGCGAAGCCAAGATCCGGGGGAGGAGTCTCTGTTCCGGCACTGCCGGACGGGGAAGTGCCCCGGAAGGCTTCTCCATCGACACCGCTGCCATCTCCACCGCCATCTTCATCACCGCTGCTGCTCCCATGAAGAGGGAGTAGTTCTCCATTGAGGCTTGGGGCTGTACCGGTAGCTATGTGGTTCATCTCTCTCCTATGTACTTCAATACAATAATCTCATGAGCTGCCTTACATGATTGAGATTCATATGATGATGCTTGTAATCTAGATGTCATTGTGCTAGTCAAGTGAGTTTTACTTATGTGATCTCCGGAGACTCCTTGTCCCACGTGTGTAAAGGTTGTGTGCACCGTGTGGGTCTCTTAGGCTATATTTCACAGAATACTTATTCACTGTTATGAATGGCATAGTGAAGTGCTTATTTATATCTCTTTATGATTGCAATATGTTTTTGTATCACAATTTATCTATGTGCTACTCTAGCAATGTTATTAAAGTAGTTTTATTCCTCCTACACGGTGTAATGGTGACAGTGTGTGCACTCGTGTTAGTACTTGGTTTATGCTATGATCATGATCTCTTGTAGATTGCGAAGTTAACTATTGCTATGATAGTATTGATGTGTATTATTCCTCCTACATAAGCATGAAGGTGACAGTGTGCATGCTATGTTAGTACTTGGTTTAGTCGTTTCGATCTTTCATGCACTCTAAGGTTATTTAAATATGAACATTTAATTGTGGAGCTTGTTAACTCCGGCATTGAGGGTTCGTGTAATCCTACGCAATGTGTTCATCATCCAACAAGAGAGTGTAGAGTATGCATTTATCTATTCTGTTATGTGATCAATGTTGAGAGTGTCCACTAGTGAAAGTCTAATCCCTAGGCCTTGTTCCTAAATATGCTATCGCTGCTTGTTTACTGTTTTACTGCGTTACTACTGCTGCGTTACTACTGCTTGTTTACTTCCTACAATATTACTACCATCAATGCACGCCAGCGAGCTTTTTTCTGGGCCATACTACTGCTCATATTCATTCATACCACTTGTATTTCACTATCTCTTCGCCGAACTAGTGCACCTATTAGGTGTGTTGGGGACACAAGAGACTTCTTGCTTTGTGGTTGCAGGGTTGCATGAGAGGGATATCTTTGACCTCTTCCTCCCTGAGTTCGATAAACCTTGGGTAATCCACTAAGGGAAACTTGCTGCTGTTCTACAAACCTCTGCTCTTGGAGGCCCAACACTGTCTACAAGAATAGAAGCACCAGTACCTGCATATTCTAAGAAGACTCAAGCTTAAGCTTGGGGATGCCCAAGGCATCCCCTTCTTCATCGACAACATTATCGTTCCTCCCCCGAAACTATATTTTTATTCAATCACATCTTGTGTTCTTTACTTGGAGCGTCGGTTTGTTTTTGTTTTTGTTTTTGTTTGAATAAATGCTTGTGTGGGAGAGAGACACGCTCCGCTGGTTCGTATGAACACATGTGTCCTTAGGCTTTACTCATAATGTTCAAGGCGAAGTTTCTTCTTCGTTAAATTGTTATATGGTTGGAATTGAAAAATGCTACATGTAGTAATTCTAAAATGTCTTGGATAATGTGATACTTGGCAATTGTTGTGCTCATGTTTAAGCTCTTGCATCATATGCTTTGCACCCATTAATGAAGAAATACATAGAGCTTGTTAAAATTTGATTTGTATATTTGGTCTCTCTAAGGTCTAGATAATATCTAGTATTGAGTTTTTGAACAACAAGGAAGACGGTGTAGAGTCTTATAATGTTTACAATATGTCTTTTATGTGAGTTTTGCTGCACCGGTTCATCCTTGAGTTTGCTTCAAATAACCTTGCTAGCCTAAACCTTGTATCGAGAGGGAATACTTCTCATGCATCCAAAATCCTTGAGCCAACCACTATGCCATTTGTGTCCACCATACCTACCTACTACATGGTATTTCTCCGCCACTCCAAAGTAAATTGCTTGAGTGCTACCTTTAAAATTCCATCATTCGCCTTTGCAATATATAGCTCATGGGACAAAATAGCCTTAAAAACTATTGTAGTATTGAATATGTACTTATGCACTTTATCTTTTATTAAGTTGCTTGTTGTGCGATAACCATGCTTCTGGGGAGCGCCATCAACTATTGTTGAATATCATGTGAGTTGCTATGCATGTCCGTCTTGTCTGAAGGATCTATCACCTTAGTGGTTGGAGCATGCAAAATTGTTAGAGAAGAACATTGGGCCGCTAACTAAAGCCATGAATCATGGTGGAAGTTTCAGTTTGGACATATATCCTCAATCTCATATGAGAATAATAATTGTTGCTACATGCTTATGCATTAAAGAGGAGTCCATTATCTGTTGTCCATGTTGTCCCGGTATGGATGTCTAAGTTGAGAATAATCAAAAGCGAGAAATCCAAAATGCGATCTTTCTCCTTAGACCTTTGTACAGGCGGCATGGAGGTACCCCTTTGTGACACTTGGTTGAAACATGGCATGCAAAGATCCGGTAGTCCAAGCTAAGTAGGACGAGGTGCGAGCACTATTAGTATACTATGCATGAGGCTTGCAACTTGTAAGATATAATTTACATAATTCATATGCTTTATTACTACCGTTGACAAAATTGTTTCATGTTTTCAAAATAAAAGCTCTAGCACAAATACAGCAATCGATGCTTTCCTCTTTGAAGGACCCTTTTTTTACTTTTATTGTTGAGTCAGTTTACCTATCTCTCTCCACCTTAAGAAGCAAACACTTGTGTGAACTGTGCATTGATTCCTACATACTTGCATATTGCACTTGTTATATTACTTTACATTGACAATATCCATGAGATATACATGTTATAAGTTGAAAGCAACCGCTGAAACTTAATCTTCCATTGTGTTGCTTCAATACCTTTACTTTCATTTATTGCTTTATGAGTTAACTCTTATGCAAGACTTATTGATGCTTGTCTTGAAGTACTATTCATGAAAAGTCTTTGCTTTATGATTCACTTGTTTACTCATGTCATTACCATTGTTTTGATCGCTGCATTCATTACATATGTTTACAAATAGTATGATCAAGATTATGATGGCATGTCACTTAAGAAATTATCTTTGTTATCGTTTTACCTGCTCGAGCAGAACTAAGCTTGGGGATGCTGATATGTCTCCAACGTATCGATAATTTCTTATGTTCCATGCTACTTTATTGATGATACCTACATGTTTTATGCACACTTTATGTCATATTCGTGCATTTTCTGGAACTAACCTATTAACAAGATGCCGAAGTGCCCGCTCCTGTTTTCTGCTGTTTTTGGTTTCAGAAATCCTAGTAACGAAATATTCTCGGAATTGGACGAAATCAACGCCAGGTTCCTATTTTCACCGGAAGCATCCAACACCCGAGAGTCGGCAGAGGGGGCCACACAGCCCGATGATAGGCCGGCGCGGCCAGGCCCCGGCCGCGCCGCCTTATGGTGTCGTCGCCCCTTCGACCCTCCGAGGCTGCCCTTTCGCCTATATAAGGTCCCTGACCTAAAACCCCGAGGGAATAAGCCATGGTACGCGAAACCTTCCAGAGCCGCCGCCATCGCGAAGCCAAGATCTGGGACAGAGTCTCTGTTCCGGCACCTGACGGGGAAGTGCCCCCGGAAGGCTTCTCCATCGACACCGCTGCCATCTCCACCGCCATCTTCATCACCGATGCTGCTCCCATGAAGAGGGAGTAGTTCTCCATTGAGGCTCGGGGCTGACCGGTAGCTATGTGGTTCATCTCTCTCCTATGTACTTCAATACAATAATCTCATGAGCTGCCTTACATGATTGAGATTCATATGATGATGCTTGTAATCTAGATGTCATTGTGCTAGTCAAGTGAGTTTTACTTATGTGATCTCCGGAGACTCCTTGTCCCACGTGTGTAAAGGTGACAGTGTGTGCACCGTGTGGGTCTCTTAGGCTATATTTCACAGAATACTTATTCACTGTTATGAATGGCATAGTGAAGTGCTTATTTATATCTCTTTATGATTGCAATATGTTTTGTATCACAATTTATCTATGTGCTACTCTAGCAATGTTATTAAAGTAGTTTTATTCCTCCTGCACGATGTAATGGTGACAGTGTGTGCATCCGTGTTAGTACTTTGTTTATGCTATGATCATGATCTCTTGTAGATTGCGAAGTTAACTATTGCTATGATAGTATTGATGTGTATTATTCCTCCTACATAAGCATGAAGGTGACAGTGTGCATGCTACGTTAGTACTTGGTTTAGTCGTATTGATCTATCTTACACTCTAAGGTTATTTAAATATGAACATTGAATTGTGGAGCTTGTTAACTCCGGCATTGAGGGTTCGTGTAATCCTACGCAATGTGTTCATCATCCAACAAGAGAGTGTAGAGTATGCATTTATCTATTCTGTTATGTGATCAATGTTGAGAGTGTCCACTAGTGAAAGTCTAATCCCTAGGCCTTGTTCCTAAATATGCTATCGCTGCTTGTTTACTGTTTTACTGCGTTACTACTACGTTACTGCTTGTTTACTTCCTACAATATTACTACCATCAACTGCACGCCAGCGAGCTATTTTCGGCGCCGTACTACTGCTCATATTCATTCATACCACTTGTATTTCACTATCTCTTCGCTGAACTAGTGCACCTATTAGGTGTGTTGGGGACACAAGAGACTTCTTGCTTTGTGGTTGCAGGGTTGCATGAGAGGGATATCTTTGACCTCTTCCTCCCTGAGTTCGATAAACCTTGGGTAATCCACTTAAGGGAAACTTGCTGCTGTTCTACAAACCTCTGCTCTTGGAGGCCCAACACTGTCTACAAGAATAGAAGCACCCGTAGACATCAGCCACCAAATTAGAATAGGTTTTCGAATATGAAGTTTGGGCCAACATACGGCTACCGAATCACCGTCTCCGGCTGCAAAAAGCAACTTCCGCTTCTAGGCTAACTGATCATATGAATGGGGTCATGGGCGGCTCAACCTCGACGACTTCCTCATCGTCGGCGAGCCTCGGCGGTAGCTCTGTCGCTGCAACAGGATACACGGTCGCAGGGGGAGGCATGCACGTCGACGGTGCCGGCGGAGTCACGAACGTTGAGGGTGCCGGGGGAGACGCCGACGCAGCTTGCGCCACCAGCACTCTGGGCCGATGCGCTGGCGGTACATCTCGTGCCACGCGCTCGCCAATGGGCCCATCTTCTCCATGTCGGCCATCAAGATCTTGGATTCTTGAGACATCTTGGCCAACGAAAGCTGCGTCGCTTTGTTGGTGGCCCTCATGGCAGCGGCGTGAGCTTCCATCTTCGCCGCCTCCACCTTCTCCCTCTCCAACTCGATTTTCATGTCTTGCTTGTCGAGGATTGCCTTCCACACGACGACGGCCCATCTTCCTTGTTCTCCATTGAGAATGACTTTATCATCTTCTCGAGGGAGGCGTCCATGGCGGCCAATGCCGGCGCCGCATTTCTCTCGGTCTTGGCCTTCTTGTTGCCAATGGGGAGCCCGGTGGAGACGCCGGCTGGATCGACTGGCCCATCTTCCTCGTCCTTGTTTAGAGTGTGGCGGAGGGCCTCCCATTTCTTGCAACCTTGTAGCTTGTTGAAGCAATGCATGAAGGGGAAATCTTTGTCCGCCTGTTGGTACTTGTACACCGTGAAGACGTCGAGCATCTAACAATACATGATGCAATAACAAGATATAGAACACAATGGATCATCAAATAGATACACTATGATGCATTATGAAATAGACATCACCAAATGGACGTAGAGCATATCCAATCCACCATCGTCTTGGTGCTCTCCTTTCGGCCCTTAATCGTCTCTTAGTAGCCATGGAACTTGCTACACGCCGCCTTGATGATGTTCCAATGGAGGGAGAGAGCGCCCTCGTTCCGGATCATGTTGATAGTGGCATACTCACCATAGTTCTTCTTCTCGTTGAATGAATCGAGGATGCGCCTCTAGTACTTGCCTCCGGTTTGGTTGGCGCCAGTGATGGGGCAAAAGCTCATTTGCTTCCATGCGTCGATGAGACATTCATCCTCCAAAGACCTCCACCTCGGACCACGAGTGCCGCCGGAACGTCCGCGCATCATCGTCCTCATCGTGGTCACGTCGGTGTTGCCATCGATCAGATCCTCCTAGACCTCCTCCTCACCTTCGTCCTCCTCGGCCTCTTTTTCATACTCGTCGACGGGTGGTTCGTAGGCATGGCCGCATATGAAGCCGGTGAGGATCTCGTCCCCGGCGTTAATCTATGAAACAAGTTACCTACTTTGAGTCGACGACGGTGTCTACGATGCACATAACACATAAAAGTAAGGAAACTCACCTCGTCCTCGCCCATGGATACGCGGTACGTGCTGTCGAACACCTGGTGGGCACTCCTGCCCTCGTCGGTGAAGAGGTGGCGGGGAAGGCCGGTGCCGTCTGTCACGTGGCTGTCGATGCTTCCCGAGCGGCGCAGGTCAGCGACGAGTTCAGGTCCACGCCCAAGCGAAAGGCGCTGCTGCCCCTCGGCGCCGAATCCGGTGAGAACGACGCGTTAGGGTCGAAGGTCATGTCATTGTCTGCGTACTCGTGGGAGTAGCGGACGTGGCCATCCATCTGCGACAGCCGCATCTGCAAGAGCGACGGCCCCTCCGCGTAGTACCCCGGCGACGATGGTGAGCTTAAGAAGTTGCGGCCGGCGGGCTGCTGGCTCCCTTCAGGCTGGTCGCCGCCCAAGCTGAGGCACACTTCCGCAGCAGATGCTGCTTTCACGGCTTCAAGAGCTGCGAGGAGGCGCCTCCTGCGGTCGGCCGTCGCAAAGGAGCAGCGGCGTTTCTCGTCCTCCCACGCCTCCTGCGACATGTTCGCCGGCTTCTCCTTCGGCGCGATGGTGCGCGGCTTCAGCGGCGCCTTCATCGGCGCCTTCGATGCTTTCGCTGGAGCCTTTCTCTTTGGTTGCATGGCGGCGGTGAGGGTTTTCGGGTTGGAGGCTGGATGGAAGATGGAGCGGTGGACGGGAGAAATGAGCGGCGGAGAGGACGGAGTTTTGGTGAAAAAGTTGTATACTTGGGATGTGTGGCTGACAGGCGGCTCCCACAAAAAAATTTTGTGCCGCGAGACGTCGGCGCGCCCCATTCGCGCCCTTCGCGAAGGGACCGACACGGGGTTGCCGGCGCTTCTATTGGCTCAAAAAAGCGCCGACGCTATTTAAGACGCGCCGGTGTGAGCTCATTTTCACTGTCGGTCCCCAAAACACTATTGAAGTCGCTACGGGGGAGATGGTCTTACACCGTCAAGAGCATGCTTCCCGCTGGTGAAGCATACACATGTCGAACGGCGCCTACACCATTGTCCGCTCGCACGGCGGCATGAATGCGTGATACATATCCCACATAATTAACCATGCGTGCTACATTCTCGGGACATGGCAGTCTAACCAGGCTCTCCGGTCCGCACAGCAGTCAGCAGAGCCGGATTGCTGTTCTAAAAAGCTCCTTCTCTTCAGGCACCTGCTGCTATACAGAGGCAACACAGACGAAAGCACACGTGGAAACGGACCCTAACTTGAGATCGTCCTTCCGCAGCCAACAAAGTTTCCCAGCAAGCTCTTATCATAGCGCTAGTACAACAAGCACTACAGAGATCCTTGTACTCTCCTTGAGTATGCTTCATCCCGAGCCCTCTCAACCCTAGATTAAGATGACTATTTGTGGCATATGACGTGATATTCAATAACTGTAGGTACCGCAAACGAGCTTGTATCTTTTTATCCACCCAAACATTTACTTTGATGTATGTGTCTCAAATTCTGCATTTATATATCGACTCGGATCTCCTGTGCTTCACATCCTTCGGTTTTATGTCTACTACGGGAGGGTGTCTATGGCCCTTTATATTGGTAGCTACCATGGTACACAAGACATAAATCTAGGGAGCATCCGATGCCAGTTTGCTCTTCTAAACACTCGGCTATAAAAGGAAAGATTTCACTGTCACGGGAATCACCCAAATACTTCACACGTGCATTTAATTTCATAAGAAGAAAAATCAAAAAGCCATAACTTGTAAATGGTGTGTCAGAATTGCAATCCGTTTTCACCACTAGGCTTCTCGCGATGAGATCTTCGAAACTAGATCCCATTTGTATATATTTTGACAAATTTTTTTAAAAAAGCAACTATGTTGCCGTGAAAAACCAACTTTAGTGTTGTAGCAAAACAACTTTGTACAAAAGTTTCTTACACTATATTTTTTTTGTATACTTTATAGCCAACTTAGTTTCTCAGGTATTTACTTAGCAAAAACGGCCAACAAACATTGCAATACTAGTTTCCTATCATAGTTTCAAGTACCGTGGGTAACTAGATAACTTAATAGCAACGAAAATAAAAGATCATAACCAAATATTACACAACTTAGACGCGGTTGTAGACAACTTAGACGTGGTAAAAAATATACTGAAGAATGAATGCAACTTAATCATAGTTGGTATACAAAATAACAAGAGTGTGTATGCAACTTAATAACAGTTGATATGCAACTTAATAGTAGCGGGTATACAACTTAGAAATATGGGTATGCAACTTAGAGCATGTGTGAAGTAATAATTTACTATCTACAAAACACGACTTAGCACACTTAGTTGGTGCACTATTAAAACAACTTAGACACATGGATAGATAAGTTCGCAATAATGGTGCTTAACTTCACCATAATCGGTAATAGCTAACTTAATACTAGCTAGAATGGATGCAATTTAACCTTAGTTGGACAATGAACAAATGAAAAAGTCGCCCAAACGGATGAAATGGAGACAAAAATCTAACTGCGCATGTTACATCTACAACTATATTGCACAATATATGCAAGTTAACCTTAATAGGTATACAACTTAATAATATAAGGTATGCAACTTAACACTAATGAATAAACAACTTAATACTAGTGGGTATGCAACTTAACACTAATGTGTATACAACTTAGCAATAGTGGGCATGCAACGTAGCACGTGTGTGAATTAACAATTAACTGCTTACAAACACGACTTATAGTTGTTGCAACTTAACCTAATAATACATGCAACTAAACCATGCATCAGTTGCAACTTAATAACCTAAATAATGGATGCGACTTAGCATGATAATGGATGCAACTTAACCTAAGCCTTGTAGCCGTTGCAACTAAATACAAGGAACAACACGAGTCATGACACTAGGCACAACACGAGCTGCAAGAAGCCAAAGGGGATGCCGCATTAAGATCCGTGGTGCCCAACCCTCCACAGAGCCATGCCAATGGGGAGCCCAATCTCGTCACCTTCAGTCCAAGAAGTAACGACAAATCCGTGTGGAAAACAGAATATAAGTTGAGGAAGGTCACCACCAAGGGGAATGCCTGGTCCGGATGATAGGGTGGCTCCGCAGGAGCTCCTGTTCGCATCGGCGGCCTCCGGCAGCACAGATGCCACCGTCAAGCTCAAAGGGCGGAGCCAGGCAGGAACAACAGGGATAGCACAGCTCCGCGTAGATAGTGCAAATAAATATGTATCCTCTATGTAAATCTCCAAAACTTCAATTTAGTACTGTACAAGATAATACTCCCTCCGTTCTTTTTTAATTGACTCGAATTTAATACAACTTTATACTAAATCCGAGTCGATTAAAAGAGAACGGAGGGAGTACACAGGAGGAGCTGCTCACACGAGATCCCCTAAAGAAATGAGATAGCCTTTTGAGTTTTGCTACCTGTTTTTACACAGGAGCTGCACAACCATGTGCTCTTTCCCCTTCCTGTAGCTTCTCATCTCTTCTTATCTTTCTCTTCTTCAACCGAAGTAGCCGGCCAGGCTCCCAGCAACTAAGCATAGAAGTGGAGAAAGAGCAGAACTCCAGCAGGCAAAAGCAATCACATTACCATGTAGTCTCGATTCTCCTCTTTTTTTCACATATTCACATGACTACAGCGTCCAGCCACACAAATTTACCTGGAAATCGGAAATTGAAGATGGCCATTACCACCGCACTTGAAGTCGGAAGAGGGCATCGAAATTCAACTTGCTTCTTGTCGTTGATTGGGTTGGGAGGCAAACAATCCGGAGGAGATCCAATGGAGGGTTAACTCAAGCTGCATCCGGCTGGATTGGAGCGACGAGCAGCGGCGGCCGGCCGGAACGAGAACCGTCTTCGGCCAGCAGAAGGGAGCAGCGGCAGCACGTGTCAGCAGTCAGCACGGGGCGGGGCGGGGATCTCCACGGTGGTGGATTGCCTGCTCGCTGGCGGCGAGTGGGTCGAGTGCCGGCGCGCGGGTCCAGAGGTGGGGCACAGCAGGAGGATGCGGAGCAAGGCACTGCGCCGGCAAACTGGACCAGCAGGCGGCGGGGATGGAGCTACGGTGGCCGGGGAGGAAAGGGGCGGAACCGCGGAAGGGAGGAGCCGGTCAGCTGGATCGTGCGCACGTGATGCTCTCCGTACCTGTTTTGTCGGGACGTGGAAGATAGGCTTGATCGACTGGATCGGACAGTCATAAATCGGATGCTCGTTTTGACACATAGCATCCAAGCACTTTTTAGCACTTAGGAAAAATTATTATATTTTTTTCTACATGTGCATACAGGTATCAGCTAAATATAAACCTCAAGGAGTTCGGCTCAATGTTGCTTTAGAACCAATAGTAAACTCCAGTAATTCATATCTATATCTATATCTATACCTACCTATATAATATCTATACCTAATAATAAAGGAGCTAAGGTTTAGGAAATTCAATTCGGAACATGGGAGCATATGCTCCTGCCACCGGAAAAATATTTTGAAATGTTCAAAAATTTCGAACAAAAAAATTCTTGCTTACGTATCAACATTTTACGTGCGCAGACCAAGTCTTGCGAAAAACCGACATTTTTTGTGACTTGTGCGAAAAAGATAAACAAAACGTCTCATACACAACCATTTTTTACAGAAAAATTTGTCTTTTTTACAGATGACACTCAAAATGTCGGTTTTTTGTGGAACCACTTTGTGAACGTGTAGAATTTCGAGATGTATCTACTAAATTTTGTGTTCAAATTTTTCAACATTTTAAAAATGCATTTAAAATGAAGTTTAAAAACCGGGAGCATATGCTCCCGGGTGCCAAAACGCAACTCCCCTAAGGTTTCTGCCAAAAAGTTTCGTCAACGCTTTTTTTGGGACCGTTTTACCCTCCCACCAAATCGCATAATTACAAACAAATGCCACCCCGCAATGAAAAACGGTTCGTACGTCTGATTCGATGTCCGACCATCTCTCTTGGTCGACCCTCGCTCGCGCTAAGCCCATGGCCCATGAATTGTTGGCCCAGCCTACTCACACCAACGCGGGAGACAAAAGGAAAAGGAACAGCTCCGGCAAAACTCTCAAACGTGTAGTACTCTATCTCTCAAACTCTCAAACGTGTAGTACTCCATCTCAGAGATCGTAGGATCTCTTCTTTCCTTTTTCCGGACTTTAAATACCGACGCAAGATTGTTTGCCCTCCATTAGATCTTGCGGGAAGATACAGATCGCCAATTGACAAATACGTCCTGTCTTGATGGCGGCGACCCGCGACGGACAAAAAGGAAGTCGACATTCATATGCAGTGTCGAAGATCGGATCGATACATCAAATCTCGTCTGCCACTGGCCGTCGTCGTCGCCGCAGATCGATACATCAAACATCCATGCTCCGTCTCGCTCCGTCTCAGGCCGTCTTCGTCGATGGCGCCAGATCACGATGGTGCCGCCTCCATGCTTTCCTGGCCCTTCCGATCCGACGACGCCTCCTGCGGGGCTGACCGTGAGGCTGGAGTACACATGGCTGGGCGGCCCTAAACGCTTGACGGCAAGGCGCCAGTGCATGGTATGGTATTCGTTCATAAGATCGAATACATTGAAGAGCATCACAGCGGATGACACAGATCGGTGGTGAAAGTAATAAGAAGGAACTCAGGGATATGGATGGGCTTCTCTGGAAACAACGGCGACACAGCCACGAACGACGGCGGGAACCCAACAAAAACATATACTTCGATGGGCATGGGTCCGTGGGCGTGATGCTGGCAGATCAAACCTAGCTTCTGGGATAGTCGGCCGCTGCTACCGTGCAGGTGTACAACATGTATGATGCGGAGAGTTCCTCAGTATTCGCAAGTGATTTTTCATAGATATTCAGCGGCAGGCCAAGAAGCGTGTTGGCTGCTAGCTAGGTCAAAGAGACAGATCGGGAAGGCGGGCGTTGATGCAGGCAGGACGTTTGAATTAATTAATTTTGTGGTAATCAATTGATGTCTGCTTCAAGGTCCTGAACAATGTATACGGCCGTAGTGCATGTCATGCAGGAATCTAGGAGTACGAGTTCCAGTTTGAAGGAATAGGTCGGCACCTTCACGTGGTATAGAGATGCATGAGCAAACAGATCGATCTGCTTTTATATACGTAGTTCACTTATTGCTTTCTTTTCTATTTGAAGTTGTTGCATAATACACTTACCCAGATATGGTGTTTAAAAGATATATAGTTGTCCAGTGTTATTTTGCTCGATCGTCACAGGCCAAGATCGTCGTAGGACGAAGACAGAATTTGTAGGAGGATAAAAGACCTATCTATATATGTACAAATCTATTTGTTCGGTAGACATTTGTCAATAAAAATACAATGGTAAGAAAACAAATTAGATAGAAAAAATAAGTAAAATCAGCAAACTGATTTTTTCAGAAGTTGCATCTCATGTTCTGATTAATTTGTTTAAAATTATCAATAAAGGCATCAAATTTGCTGGTGTTGGAGCGATCTAACGGATGTTGTGCGTCTACGTCCACATCCACGAGGCAGGCAGGCAAAGATAGTGAAACAGTGATGACGAGACATGGATCTAAGATGCACGTGTACCAATGACCTCAGAGGCAATGTCATCGCTCATGGCACAATAGCTTGGTTGAACTTTGCTGGTTTTTGTGACACGTCGAGGCGGTATCAATCGAGGCGGTATCAACGAGAACTTATGTTGATGGCTTGTTGCGACATTTTTTTTACCCCCGGTGCATCGCACGGGCACTTTTCCTAGTCTATATCTATATCTATATCTATATCTATATATAATAATATGGGAGAAACGTTTCTACCGTGGTTTCACGCTCAAACCTTACGCGCTCCCGACCACGTAAGAAACGTTTCCGTGGTTTCGTCCGTCAAACGTTCCGTCGTCCGTCGTCCGTCGTCCGTCGTCCACCCTTCCTTTCGTATGCACTTCACCACGTTTCTACCGTGTCGTAGCAGGGAACCAATCTAAACCGGAAAAGGTAGACTTGAGTATCTTAATCTAACACGAGTCATTTTCTTGCCGTATCCCAATTAAACATGTTCTCTTCTTTCTTGCCTCTCTAGGCCAATCAATATGGGATAGATCGATGTTATCAGAAAAAATATGGGAGCGATTCGACGGTAGATGGAATAAAAGTGGACGGGATTGATCAACATCAGACGGGAACAAGGTCGACGAGATCGATCGACGGCAGACGGATGACAAGATCGACGACAGACGGAAGCAACGTCGACGAGATCGTGGACAAGAACAACAAAGTGATCAGACGGTCTGCTGCCACGGCGATCGCTTCGGGGCCGAGTCGTACCATACGATGTCGCCGCTGTCATCTAAGCTGTCCAGTCTGGTTGAGGGTTTTCAAGCTATCAGAGGCACGACCACGACAGATGGAAGCAAGGTCGGCGGGATCATAAACGAGAACGCAAGATGATTACGCAGTCAGCTACAACGGCGAGCTGATCGAGATCGAGTTGCAGCATAGGCTACCGCCGCCTTCACCGAAGATGCCCAATCCAGAGCCAGAGGCTGAAGAATTCGACATGAAGCCACCAAGGCCTCTCCAGCGCTTCTGCACCGTCCGGTGGTGGTGCAAGAGGAGCACAAGGCCAGCTATACGTAGCACGCAGAGCAGGAAGCAGACTTCTTGAACATGAAGTCGGACGCCATTGTCCAGGGATGAGCACGGGCAACACATCTGATCGACGGTAGCGGTTGTTCTGGTTCGACGGCGAGCCCGCCGGATCGGGCCCTGCATGGGACGTATTTGATCCCTTCTCACCGGCGGGTTAAGTCTGCACGCACCGCTTCAGCATTGTGCCGACGTCTCCTCCTCTCCTCAAAATAATGCGAGTAGACAACCACCGCCAGAAGACGATTTTGTATCCTGGCAGCCTACGTTTAACCTCCTAAGAGCCATCGTCCATCGAGCATCCACCATCAAGGCGCCGACCCGATCAACCATCGCCCGTCACTTTAATCACATGATCTACACATTACGGTGCTGACACAATGTACAGCCAGGCGACAGCGAAAACGTCCATCTTCTCCATCCCATGGAGCGAGCTGCGTGGCTCTGCGGCTGCCCACACTATGGTCGCCTCAGGTATATGCAGCAGAACATCAGGAACTGACCGCTCTGCAGCGTCAATGGTAGTGTCGCCACTGACATACGTGCAGATGTTCGACACGCAGACGAAGCAGCAAGGCAGGTGGTGGATCAGTGCATCTACACGTACAACAGCGAACAGAAGACAAAGTCTGACAACTGTTGAGGGCTTAAAGAAAGCTTACAGCTAAAAATATCTGTTATAATAGTTCTGCAGTCCAACATTCAGAATTAGGCTAGGTAGGGCGAAATTATCTTCAAAGTTCTCTTACGCATACATGCATATGCCGATGAATGATCTTCCATATTTTCAGGTCATTCAACTCAAGGTGTTCAGCGTAAAATGTTGGCCTTTAGTTCACACTGTGAGGGTGAGTTTAAAATTGATGCATTTCCCTGCATTGTGCTCCAAAAACTCTGTATTAACAGCCAACATTTATGAATCCTGTCATTTTTTTTTGCCCTTCACTAACGTATTAATATTAATGAATATCATCTGTGTAGGCAAGTATAGGTTGGGAGCGATCACATAATATAACTAGCCTCCACTTCCCATTCTTCCTTCTGTTATTATCTACCTTACTACTCACTAACTAGGATAATTAGTTGTTCTTCGTTAACAATTTATATTTAAGGATAATTTTATTTTTAAGTTATCTACTCTGAAGATTCTACCGTGGATCAGCGTGTAGTTAACCGACCTAAATGGGCAGCCACGATTGGATCCCGCTGACATGGATGAGAGCCATTCAACAAGTTCTACTTCCTATTGATTAAATATAATTAAACTTTATTACTTGCAGACAATTTTGTGACAAATCATGCCTCCTCCAAAATCTTTACTGAAACTATCATTGAGTTCAAAAGGTTCTACTATTGTAATTTGGGCCTGAAATTCGTTATTATAAGGTTACATCATAGCAGTAACATTATTATGTGTATTGGTGCTGTCAAGATGCAAATCGTCTCAGAGTCGCATCCATTATAGGATAATAATTCCTATTCATTTTTTTCTGCTTAACATATTCATATTTTAGTGCATACATATATATCTAAATACCAGTTCAATTATGAGACATCTACAGATAGTACGTTTGCTGATATTATACTTTTGTTTGCCTGTGAAGGGAACTCCAGCATGAATTCTTCAACATGCATTTTCTCATTTTTTTGGTTTTCTTGCAATAGTTCATCATGATCAGGTGAGAAAAAAAATTCATCCTGCAATTTTTGGTCCCAATCTGATACTTGATGGAAGAACCTCAATACCCAGATTTCTGCTTTAATTCATTTCTTCATTGTTTTTTATTAACATATATTGTGCTCCTTTTTATATTGTATAATATCAAAAGTAGTGCATATGTTATGGATACATATCACTTCAAAATATGTTTTAATTATGTGGATCTCAAGTTGACAAAAGATGATGATTAAAAAAAAACACATAGCACATGACGCCATTATGTTTGGACTTCATGTATCGTGTTAACATATAAGATATAGAAAGTCCATGCCAACACATGGGAATTCAGTTAGGCCGATCAAGGGACTTTGATCCAAACTTCGAGTAGTTCTAATGTTTCCAAAATACCAATTTTAAAATTCTCGATCCTTGCTTTTCTATACAACGACCTTTGTTCCGCAGCACGAAGTGTAGATTGGACATGGGTGTCGCAAACCATCATAACAAGTCTGCAGAATTAATTACAATGTGGAATGGAGCATGGAACAAGTTTTAATTACATATATAAGGGTGGTGACGACAACCATCTACTACATTATATTTCGGTGCAGCGAGAACCTCACAAGCTCATCTTCTTGGGATTAAACATGTTTATCATGATTCATGAATAGGAGAAAATGTGACAACCTTCATCCATGATGGCACAAAGAAGAAATATCATCACTAATGGTTCGTTGGATCGTTCGAGTTTTCACATCTCCCGGTGCAACGCACGGGCACTTTTGCTAGTATATATATATAATAATAAAGGAGCTAAGGTTTCTTCCAAAATTTTCGTCCAACATTTTTTAGGATGGTTTTACCCTCCCACCAAAATACATAATACAACAAAATGTCATTGTACCGGTTCGCACCTGCCACGTACTGGTTTGTTCTTCGCTTCTCGCCAACCGCCCCTGATCGGGAAGCCAAATCCAAATCCAATCGTACCTTCATGAGAAACCCAAGCCAATATTCCTAACCGGCTAACCCTCTCCCCAAAGCAAGCCAAACCCGACGGATCTGATTTCCCCAAAATTCCGGCACAAAAAATCGCAGGCTCAAGGATATGTTGCCATGGGAAGATATCGATCATCGTCACCAGTGCGGAAGAGAGAAGATGTGGATTGGAAGCCTGAGCGAGGGCGGACGGCCGTTTTGTTTGTACAACGAATCCTCTCCCCTGCATCCGGTGCTCGCTCGTGACGGCTAATGGCGGGCAGCGTTCGGCGACAGTCGGGAACAGTGACGCGCAACGGCGTGTAGCGCTAGCAGCGGAGGGAGATCGAGGCCGGTTCCTTTATTTTTCTTCTCCGCTGAACGAACGGCGACACGAACCAACAGGACCTGTGCTGCGCCACCGCCGGTAACCGCCCCGACCTCCCGTCGTCCTCCTCCTCCGGCGAGGTAACATCCACGTCTGCCGGGAACAGGAGGTACGGACGCGGGACTCCAGGTGCTTCCCCTCATTTTTCTTCCCCTCGTGGCCGCCTCTGTCTCCTGGCCGGCGGCGGCCGTGGACTAGGGCTGGCTGTAGGAGTGAGCGGCGAGCGGAGCAAGAGGCGGGTGGGAAGCAGCGGAGGATTCCCTTCTCGCTCTCTTTCTTGCTCGTTGTCGTTGGTCATTGCTGATTTTCCCTCCCTTTCTGATCTGTTCAAATCTTTAAGCTGCAGTACGAGTGATTGCCCATCGCTGCAGTATGTGTACATGCCAAGACAAATCTTTAAGCTGCGGTACGAGTGATTGCCCATCGCGCTTTCTTAAAACGTTGAGTAAATTCCATTTTTTACCCTCTAGTTTCACATTCCTGATAACAATTACCCCATTTAACAAAAAGTTTTCCAGTTTACCCCATTTAGAAGAATTTGTGCCAATTTCTACCCCATCTAACGTTTTATCATTTTCTTTAGCTGGAGCAGGTTATCTTGTTATTTTCCTTTTATCACTGAGGGTGCATTTTGGAGCTAATACACTTTATCCTTGACAATATTTCCTTCCCAGTCCTCTCCGGCCTCTGTTACACCGCCGTCTGGCACACCACGTCGTCTCTCACTGGTCGTTGCACAACCTGTGTATCAGTTCCTTGATCTCATCTCCTAGCTGCTCCTAAATTAGTTGCATCAATCTATTGGTTGAAACCTATCGGAGAAGCAACACCATGCATACGCCGGTGTGCTGCTATGTACTAGTACCAGAACAAGAAAAAAATGCATGTATTAAGAGTACAACCAGGTATACATACATCCACTACAGGAATGGGGCTATATGCCGAGGCGAAAGCTATGCTCTCGAGGTCTCTAGCCAGGGCCGCCCTCGGCATAGCTGTCGGCGTGTAAGTCCCTCGGCAAAGCCACTATCGCCGTAGCCCAGCCCTCGGCGTAGCACGCTACGCCGACGGCAAAACCCTCGGCATAGACTTTAAAAAAATTCAAATTTCCCGTTTCAAAATTCAAAAAAAAAATTTCGAAAAAAAATATTTTTTTCTATATGCCGACGGCAAAACCCTAGGCATAGACATTTAAATTTTTTAAAATTTTAATTTCTTTTACACAATTTTTTTATTTTTTTATTTTTTTTCTTTTTTTCTCCTTTCACCCAATACACTTTTAACTCTAACTACACTTAATCTTATATCAAATTACAATCATGGTTAAACTTCCCAGTCGGTCACCCATCCTCACAATACTCCAGCCTCAGCACGCTTAACTTCTTGGTTCCATTCGGATGAGCTTCCATTATAGAATTGACACCTCTTGCTGATAATAATAGCATATCAACCCTATTAACCCTTGAACCGTGATGCACACTTCTTTATTTTCGAATCACAAACAATTACTTAAGTAGACAACAATGAATATATATAAGTAATAATAATATTGAATTCAAATAAAAATAAAATGATTTTATTTTTTGGTCTTTTTTCTATTTAATATTGAATAATTAATATATTTAAATCGGAAAATCAAAATTCCACAAATAATATGTCTAAATCGATCAGAAAAATGAGAGGAATCTAAATATAGCATACATATCATCATTTGAACCTAAAAATTAGAGGGATCCAAATATGACGCCCAATTTGCCATGTGGCCAAAACAGCCCCCTCGCGAGATGCGAAATGGCCGTATCGGGCGGGCTGGTGACCGTTCGCCAACACGCTAAACGGACAAAAATTAGCACATAAAGTGATGTGCTATAGACATAAAAACATTTTTTGCGGAATTTATTGAGCGACGGAAAGTGTACCCCTAGTTCAAATCCGGTCAGTTTCCAGCGGATTCGGCGGGACACCGCAGGAAGCCACATGGATTCCCAGATAGCTAGCGCGCACATATGGCATGTGATATGTGGTGCGAATGCGGTGTCCTACCACTACACGGAGGTCTCACGCAATACTAAAATGCGCCTCATGTAGCTGCTTCACAAAATAAACCCGTTTTGGCACCCGAAAAAAAAAACCATCGCCCATGGGTCGGATTGGAAATCCGCTCCCGGGGCCTTACTTCCCATCCCAGGGACCACGCACCTGCCAAATATGGCCTCGTTCCGACAAACTATGCGGTGTCACGGGCCGTTTCCTACTCATTTGCCCTAAAAGCCATAGAACTCCGGACGTGATAGCCCTGTTTGTGAAGGATTTTCCAAAATAATTGCCGTATCCTAATTCTGACTTTTGGAGTGGTTACTAGGACACATAAAATGACGCCATGCTGCTCCGCGGATTTTCTGACTTCGTTTAAATTGCCATTTGGCCAAAACGGCCCCCACGGAGATGCGGTAAGGCGCTGGTGCGCCCGTTTACCATCGCGCTAAACGGAAAAAATTAGCACATAAAGTGATATGTCATAGACCTAAAACCATTTTTCTCGGAATTTATTGAGCGACGAAAAGTGTACCCCTAATTCAAATCCGGTCGGTTTCCAGGATTCGGGGACACCACAGAAGCCGCATGGATTCCCGATAGCGCACATATGGCATGTGATATGTGGTGCGAAGGCGGTGTCCTACCACTACGTGGAGGTCTCGGGCAATACTAAAATGCGCCCCATGTAGCTGCTTCGCAAAAAAACCCGTTTTGGCACCCCGAAAATGAAAAAACCATCGCCCATGGGTCGGATTGGAAATCCGCTACCGGGCCTTGCTTCCCATGTCAGGACCACGCACGTGCCAAATATGGCCTCGTTCCGACAAACTATACGGTGTCACGGGCCGTTTCCTACTCATTTGCCCTAGAAGCCATAGAACTCCGGACGTGATAGCCCTGTTTGTGAAGGGTTTTCCAAAATAATTGCCGTATCCTAATTCCGACTTTTGGAGTGGTTACTAGGACACATAAAATGACGCCATGCGGCTCCGCGGGATTTTCTGACTTTGTTTAAATTGTCATTTGGCCAAAACGGGCCCCCACGGAGATGCGGTATGGCCGTACCGGGCGCGCTGGTGCACCCGTTTACCATCGCGCTAAACGGAAAAAAATAGCACATAAACTGATATGTCATAGACCTAAAAACATTTTTGCGGAATTTATTGAGCGACGGAAAGTGTAGCCCTAGTTCAAATCCGGTCACTTTCCAGCGGATTCGGGGGAAGCCGCATGGATTCCCATATAGCTAGCGCGCACATATGGCATGTGATATGTGGTGCGAAGGCGTGTCCTACCACTACGCAGAGGTCTCGCGCAATACTAAAATGCGCCTCATGTAGTTCCTTCACAAAAAAACCCGTTTTGGCATCCCGAAAATGAAAAAACCATCGCCCATGGGTCGGATTGGAAATCCGCTCCCGGGGCCTTGCTTCCCATCCCAGGTACCACGCACGTGCCAAATATTGCCTCGTTCCGACAAACTATGCGGTGTCACGGGCCGTTTCCTACTCATTTGCCCTAAAAGCCATAGAACTCCGGACTTGATAGCCCTGTTCGTGAAGGGTTTTCTAAAATAATTGCCGTATCCCAATTCCATCTTTTGGAGTGGTTACTAGGACACATAAAATGATGCCATGCGGCTCCGCGAGATTTTCTTCGTTTAAATTGCCATCTGGCTAAAACGGGAACCTGAGAACATATAATAAAGTGATTGAAATGTTTCTATGTTAACATGTTATTGTACATGATTCAAATATGCATGATTTTGACATAAACTGATAGAGGATGTTTTTCTGAACATTTTGATAGCTCATACGCATTTTTCTGACATCATATGAATTAGTTATTATTTTTACAAAATTAGACAAATTTGAAAAATGGCCTACGCCGAGGGTGGCCGTCGGCGTAGCCCTGTCTACGCCTAGGGCCAAAGATATGCCGAGGGCTGCCCTCGGCGTAGAGGTCGCTACGCCGACGGTCACGTTTCGCCGAGGGTTGAAAGGGCATGCTGGCCTGGCCGGGCCATACGCCGACGGCCCCGACTTTTGGCCGTTGGCGTATAGCCTGGCCCTCAGCATAGTCTCCCATTCCTGTAGTGATCAATCGGTCGACTACAACTAGTGCACTAGAATGAAAGCTAACAATTACTCTCGTTTTGTTGTCTCTAGCCAGCAGAACAAGGCGGTGTCATGGTACCCATCAACACATGCAGGCAATGATTTGGTTGCACAATCCCACGAAGAGTTTGCTATTTTGCCAATACACGAGAGTACCATTCTAGTACTGTAGTGTGGTACTAATAGGGATTATTGTGAAGTTAAGGAGAGCATGGTCGAGAGAGAGCAAACATGGTGTGACTGTGTAAACGAATTAAGAGGGTAAAAACCATCAAAAACTTCACTATATGGGGTAAGAAAAAGGAATTTTTGTTAAATAGGGTAATTAGTGTCACAAACGTCAAACTACAGGGTAAAAAATGGAATCCACTCTAAAACGTTCCTTACGACGAGTCTCAGCAACCGGGGGCGTGGCAGCAGCGGCAGATTGGTTCAGTGTGGGGCGCAGTAACTGGTTGAAGAGACGGCAGTAGATATGGATGCATCGCATGATGATTCTGCAGCAGGGGAGGAGTACTGATGGTAATTAGTTTGAGTCCATTTGCGCCCGCCTGCGCCCGTTCCACCGACAACGGACGAATCGATCGTGCCTACCATGCCTATCCTAACACTGGTTTAAAGTTGACTCGAGCCAGCAAAGTAGAACACGATTACCACCCAAACTCACAATTTTTACATCCATGAAGGCCGGTAAACAACTGTGGAGCACTCAAACTCGTCTAAAATGACTTTTTCCCCTGTTCCATTGCCTGTGCACCAAGGACGGCGATATTTTTTAATAATATAAATTTATTATATATTTCCATGAGTAGCACGCTTTTTTAAAAAAAAAATCAATTTTATGACTCGGTCCGTCAGTAGTTGACCAATCGGATGTTAGAAGACCGACCGGGTGTCGACATCACTAATTGGTTTGTTAGTAGGCGAGCGACCGGTCAGCTAGAGGCCGACTGGCCTTCTCACGACGGATGATTTGCATGGTTTGGGTTTAGGGTTAGTAGGGTTCCTCTTTCGCAAATATTTTCGGGGTGATATCTCCCTCCCGCCTTCTCCTGGTAAACATTTTCCGTATCTCCCGCCACCGCTCTCCCGCCATATGTTCCCGTGATGCGCGTAGATGTACACGTCCGTTGGGAACCCCAAGAGGAAGGTATGATGCGCACAGTGGCAAGTTTTCCCTCAGAAAGAAACCAAGGTTGAATCGAACCAGGAGGAGCCAAGAAGAACGTTGAAGGTTGATGGTCGCGAAATGTGATGCGGCGCAACACCAGGGATTCCGGCGCCAACGTGGAATCTGCACAACAAAACCAAAGTACTTTGCCCCAACAAACAGTGAGGTTGTCAATCTCACCGGCTTGCTGTAACAAAGGATTAAACGTATCGAGTGGAAGATGTTTGCAAAGAAAACAAAACACAATTGCAGTAGATTGTATGCTATGTAAAGAATAGGACCGGGTCCACAGTTCACTAGAGGTGTCTCTCCCGTAAGATAAAAGCATGTTGGGTGAACAAACTACAGTCGGGCAATTGACAAATAGAGAAAGGCATAACAATGCATATACATGATATGATAAATATAGTGAGATTTAATTGGGCATTACGACAAAGTACATAGACCGCCATCCAACTGCATCTATGCCTAAAAAGTCCACCTTCAGGTTATCATCCGAACCCCATTCAGTATTAAGTTGCTAAGCAACAGACAATTGCATTAAGTATGGTGCGTAATGTAATCGACAACTACATCCTTAGACATAGAATCAATGTTTTATCCCTAGTGGCAACAGCACATCACAACCTTAGAACTTTCTCACTGCCCAGTGTCAATGAAGGCATGAACCCACTATCGAGCATAAATACTCCCTCTGGAGTTAAGAGCAAAAACTTGGCCAGAGCCTCTACTAATAACGGAGAGCATGCAAGATCATAAACAACACATAAACAATAGATTGATAATCACCATAATCATAGTATTCTCTATCCATCGGATCCCGACAAACACAACATATAGTATTACAGATAGATGATCTTGATCATGTTAGGCAGCTCACAAGATCCAACAATGAAGCACAACAAGGAGAAGACGACCATCTAGCTACTGCTATGGACCCATGGTCCAGGGGTGAACTACTCACTCATCACTCCGAGGCGACCATGGCGGTGTAGAGTCCTCCGGGAGATGAATCTCTCCCAGGTGCCGGAGCCGATCTCTGAATCCCCGAGATGGGATTCGCGGCGGCGGCTCTGGAAGGTTTTCCGTATCGTGGCTCTCTGGGGGTTTCGCGACGGAGGCTTTAAGTAGGCGGAAGGGTATGTCAGGCCACACGAGGCCCAGATGACAGGTGGCGCGGGGGCCGGCCGCGCCCCGTGGTCTGGCCACCTCGTGGCCCCACTTCGTTATCTCTTCGGTCTTGGAAGCTTCGTGCAAAAATAGGACCCGCGAAGATTTCGTCCAATTCCGAGAATATTTCCTTACTAGGATTTGAAACCAAAAACAGCAGAAAACAGCAACTGGCTCTTCGGCATCTTGTTAATAGGTTAGTTCCAGAAAATGCATAAATATGACATCTAATGTGCATAAAACATGTAGGTATCATCAATAAAGTAGCATGGAACATAAGAAATTATCGATACGTTGGAGACGTATCAGCATCCCCAAGCTTAGCTCCTCGAGCAGGTAAAACGATAACAAAGATAATTTCTGAAGTGACATGCCATCATAATCTTGATCATACTATTTGTAAACATATGTAATGAATGCAGCGATCAAAACAAAGGTAATTACATGAGTAAACAAGTGAATCATATAGCAAAGGCTTTTCATGAATAGTACTTCAAGACAAGCATCAATAAGTCTTGCATAAGAGTTAACTCATAAAGCAATAAATCAAAGTAAAGGTGTTGAAGCAACACATAGGAAGATTAAGTTTCAGCGGTTGCTTTCAACTTATAACATGTATATCTCATGGATATTGTCAACATAAAGTAATATAACAAGTGCAATATGCAAGTATGTAGGAATCAATGCACAGTTCACACAAGTGTTTGCTTCTTAAGGTGGAAGGAGATAGGTAAACTGACTCAACATAAAAGTAAAAGAATGGTCCTTCAAAGAGGAAAGCATCGATTGCTGTATTTGTGCTAGAGCTTTTATTTTGAAAACATGAAACAATTTTGTCAACGGTAGTAATAAAGCATATGAGTTATGTAAATTATATCTTACAAGTTGCAAGCCTCATGCATAGTATACTAATAGTGTCCGCACCTCGTCCTACTTAGCTTGGACTACCGGATCTTTGCATGCCATGTTTCAACCAAGTGTCACAAAGGGGTACCTCCATGCCGCCTGTACAAAGGTCTAAGGAGAAAGCTCGCATTTTGGATTTCTCGCTTTTGATTATTCTCAACTTAGACATCCATACCGGGACAACATGGACAACAGATAATGGACTCCTCTTAAATGCATAAGCATGTAGCAATGATTATTATTCTCATATGAGATTGAGGATATATGTCCAAAACTGAAACTTCCACCATGATTCATGGCTTTAGTTAGCGGCCCAATGTTCTTCTCTAACAATTTTGCATGCTCCAACCACTAAAATGATAGATCCTTCAGACAAGACGGACATGCATAGCAACTCACATGATATTCAACAATAGTTGATGGCGTTCCCCGAAGCATGGTTATCGCACAACAAGCAACTTAATAAAAGATAAAGTGCATAAGTACATATTCAATACTACGATAGTTTTTAAGGCTATTTTGTCCCATGAGCTATATATTGCAAAGGTGAATGATGGAATTTTAAAGGTAGCACTCAAGCAATTTACTTTGGAATGGCGGAGAAATACCATGTAGTAGGTAGGTATGGTGGACACAAATGGCATAGTAGTTGGCTCAAGGATTTTGGATGCATGAGAAGTATTCCCTCTCGATACAAGGTTTAGGCTAGCAAGGTTATTTGAAGCAAACTCAAGGATGAACAGGTGCAGCAAAACTCACATAAAAGACATATTGTAAACATTATAAGACTCTACACCGTCTTCCTTGTTGTTCAAAACTCAATACTAGATATTATCTAGACATTAGAGAGACCAAATATGCAAATCAAATTTTAGCAAGCTCTATATATTTCTTCATTAATGGGTGCAAAGTATATGATACAAGAGCTTAAACATGAGCACAACAATTGCCAAGTATCACATTATCCAAGACATTTTAGAATTACTACATGTAGCATTTTCCAATTCCAACCATATAACAATTTAACGAAGAAGAAACTTCGCCTGAACATTATGAGTAAAGCCTAAGGACATATTTGTCCATATGCAACAGCGGAGCGTGTCTCTCTCCCACAAAGTGAACGCTAGGATCCATTTTATTCAAACAAAAACAAAAACAAAAACAAACCGACGCTCCAAGTAAAGAACACAAGATGTGACTGAATAAAAATATAGTTTCAGGAGGAACCTGATGATGTTGTCGATGAAGAAGGGGATGCCCAAGGCATCCCCAAGCTTAGACGCTTGAGTCTTCTTAAAATATGCAGGGGTGAACCACGGGGCATCCCAAGCTTAGAGCTTTCACTCCTCTTGATCATAGTATATCATACTCCTCTCTTGACCCTTGAAAACTTCCTTCACACCAAACTTCAAGCAAACTCATTAGAGGGTTAGTGCACAATTAATAATTCACACATTCAGAGGTGACACAAACATTCTTTACACTTCTGGACATTGCATAAAGCTACTGGACATTAATGGATCAAAGAAATGAATCCAACATAGCAAAAGAGGCAATGCGAAATAAAAGGCAGAATCTGTCAAAAACAGAACAGTCCGTAAAGACGAATTTAAAGCTGGCACCAGACTTGCTCAAATGGAAAAACTCAAAACTAATGAAAGTTGCGTACATATCTGAGGATCACGCTCGTAAATTGGCAGATTTTTTAGAATTTTCTACAGAGAACTGTGCCCAGATTTGTGACAGATAGCAATGCTGTTTCTGCGCAGCGATCCCAAATATAACATCAACTTTGACATAGAAACTTTACTTGGCACAAAAACATGATAAGGAGAGGTTACTACAGTAGTAAACAACTTCCAAGACTCAAATATAAAACAAAGTACTGTAGTAAAAACATGGGTTGTCTCCCATAAGCGCTTTTCTTTAACGCCTCGCAGAAAGTGCAAATCAAGTATTATCGAGAGTAGAAGCATCAACATCATAGCTTGTTCTAATAATAGAATCAAAAGGCAACTTCATTCTCTTTCTAGGGAAGTGTTCCATACCTTTCTTGAGAGGAAATTGATATTTAATATTACCTTCCCTCATATCAATAACAGCACCAACGGTTCGAAGAAAAGGTCTTCCCAATACAATAGGACAAGATGCATTGCATTCGATATCCAAGACAACAAAATCAAGGGGACAAGGTTATTGTTAACCGTAATATGCACATTATCAATCCTCCCCAAAGGTTTCTTTTTAACATTATCGGCAAGATTAACATCCAAATAACAATTCTTCAATGGCGGCAAGTCAAGCATATCATAAATCTTTTTAGGCATAACAGAAATACTTGCACCAAGATCACATAAAGCATTACATTCAAAGTCATTGAATTTCATTTTAATGATGGGTTCCCAACCATCTTCTAACTTTCTAGGAATAGAAGTTTCAAGTTTAAGTTTCTCTTCTCTAGCTTTTATGAGAGCATTTGTAATATGTTTTGTAAAGGCTAAATTTATAGCACTAGCATTAGGACTTTTAGCAAGTTTTTGTAAGAACTTTATAACTTCAGAGATGTGGCAATCATCAAAATCTAAATCATTATGAGCTACAGCAATGGGATCATTGTTCCCAAGGTTGGAAAAATTTCAGCAGTTTTATCACAAGTAGTTTCAGCAGTTTTAGCAATTTCAGGCAGTTTTGTTCGCTTTGCACTTGGAGTAGAAACATTGCTAACACCAATTATTTTACCATTGATAGTAGGAGGTGCAGCAACATGTGAAGAATTAGCATTACTAGTGGTGGTAATAGTCCAAACTTTAGCTACATTATTCTCTTTAGCTAGTTTTTCATTTTCTTCTCTATCCCACCTAGCACGCAATTCAGCCATTAATCTTATATTCTCATTAATTCTAACTTGGATGGCATTTGCTGTAGTAGTAATCTTATTATCAATATCATTATTAGGCATAACTTTCAATTTTAAAAGATTAACATCCAGGAAGTCTATCAACTCTAGAAGCAATAGTATCAATTTTATCAAGCTTTTCCTCAACAGATTTGTTAAAGGCAGTTTGTGTACTAATAAATTCTTTAAGCATAGCTTCAAGACCAGAGGGTACACTCCTATTATTATTGTAAGAATTCCCATAAGAATTACCATAACCATTACCATTAGGAAGGATATGGCCTATAGTTATTACCAGAGTTGTTCCTATAAGCATTGTTGTTGAAATTATTATTTTTAATAAAATTCACATCAACATTTTCTTCTTGAGCAACCAATGAAGCTAAAGGAACATTATTTGGATCTACATTAGATCTACCATTCACAAGCATAGACATAATCACATCAATCTTATCACTCAAGGAAGAGGTTTCTTCAACAGAATTTACCTTCTTACCTTGTGGAGCTCTTTCCGTGTGCCATTCAGAGTAATTTATCATCATATCATCAAGAAGTTTTGTAGCCGCCCCAATGTGATGGACATAAAGGTACCTCCAGCAGCTGAATCCAATAAATTCAAGAAAAATTTAGTCCTGCATAGAAGGTTTGGATAATCATCCAAGTAGTCCCATGGGTTGGGCAATTCTTTACCAAAGTTTTCATTCTCTCCCATGCTTGAGCAACATGTTCAGTATCTAATTGCTTAAAATTCATTATGCTACTTCTCAAAGATATAATTTTAGCGGGAGGATAATATCTACCAATAAAAGCATCCTTGCATTTAGTCCATGAATCAATACTATTCTTAGGCAAAGATAGCAACCAATCTTTAGCTCTTCCTCTTAATGAGAAAGGAAACACTTTCAATTTAATAATATCACCATCTACATCTTTATACTTTTGCATTTCACAAAGTTCAACAAAATTATTGAGATGGGCAGCAGCATCAGAACTAACACCAGAAAATTGATCTCTCATGACAAGATTTAGTAAAGCAGGTTTAATTTCAAAGAATTCTGCTGTAGTAGCAGGTGGAGCAATAGGTGTGCATAGGAAATCATTATTATTTGCATTTGTGAAGTCACACAACTTAGTATTTTCAGGAGTATTCATTTTAGCAACAGTAAATAAAACAAACTAGATAAAGTAAATGCAAGTAACTAATTTTTTTGTGTTTTTGATATAGAGAGCAAGACAAGTAAATAAAGTAAAACTAGCAACTAATTTTTTTTGTATTTTGTTTAGGTGCAGCAAACAAAGTAGTAAATAAAATAAAGCAAGACAAAAACAAAGTAAAGAGATTGAGAAGTGGAGACTCCCCTTGCAGCGTGTCTTGATCTCCGGCAACGGCGGAAAACGGGCTTGATGCGCGAGATGTACACGTCCGTTGGGAACCCCAAGAGGAAGGTATGATGCACAGTGGCAAGTTTTCCCTCAGAAAGAAACCAAGGTTGAATCGAACCAGGAGGAGCCAAGAAGCACGTTGAAGGTTGATGGTCGCGAAATGTGATGCGGCGCAACACCAGGGATTCCGGCGCCAACGTGGAATCTGCACAACAAAACCAAAGTACTTTGCCCCAACGAAACAGAGGTTGTCAATCTCACCGGCTTGCTGTAACAAAGGATTAAATGTATCGAGTGGAAGATGTTTGCAAAGAAAACAAACACAATTGCAGTAGATTGTATGCTATGTAAAGAATAGGACTGGGTCCACAGTTCACTAGAGGTGTCTCTCCCATAAGATAAAAGCATGTTGGGTGAACAAATTACAATCGGGCAATTGACAAATAGAGAAAGGCATAACAATGCATATACATGATATGATAAATATAGTGAGATTTAATTGGGCATTACGACAAAGTACATAGACCGCCATCCAACCGCATCTATGCCTAAAAAGTCCACCTTCAGGTTATCATCCGAACCCCATTCAGTATTAAGTTGCTAAGCAACAGACAATTGCATTAAGTATGGTGCGTAATGTAATCGACAACTACATCCTTAGACATAGAATCAATGTTTTATCCCTAGTGGCAACAACACATCACAACCTTAGAACTTTCTCCACTGTCCCATGTGTCAATGAAGGCATGAACCCACTATCGAGCATAAATACTCCCTCTTGGAGTTAAGAGCAAAACTTGGCCAGAGCCTCTACTAATAACGGAGAGCATGCAAGATCATAAACAACACATAAACAATAGATTGATAATCACCATAATCATAGTATTCTCTATCCATCGGATCCCGACAAACACAACATATAGTATTACGGATAGATGATCTTGATCATGTTAGGCAGCTCACAAGATCCAACAATGAAGCACAACAAGGAGAAGACGACCATCTAGCTACTGCTATGGACCCATGGTCCAGGGGTGAACTACTCACTCATCACTCCGGAGGCGACCATGGCGGTGTAGAGTCCTCCGGGAGATGAATCCCCTCTCCGGCAGGGTGCGAGGCGATCTCCTGAATCCCCCGAGATGGGATTCGCGGCGGCGTCTCCGGGAAGGTTTTCCATATCGTGGCTCTCGGTACTGGGGGTTTCGCGACGGAGGCTTTAAGTAGGCGGAAGGGTAGGTCGGGGGCCACACGGGCCCAGATGACAGGGTGGCGGCCGGGGGCCAGGCCGCGCCGCCTCGTGGTCCGCCACCTCGTGGCCCCACTTCGTTATCTCTTCGGTCTTCTGGAAGCTTCGTGCAAAATAGGACCCTGGACGAAGATTTCGTCCAATTCCGAGAATATTTCCTTACTAGGATTTTGAAACCAAAAACAGCAAAAAACAGCAACTGGCTCTTCGGCATCTTGTTAATAGGTTAGTTCCAGAAAATGCATAAATATGACATCTAATGTGCATAAAACATGTAGGTATCATCAATAAAGTAGCATGGAACATAAGAAATTATCGATACGTTGGAGACGTATCATCCCGCCACCGCTCTCCCGTCATTTTTGCCGCCGCAGCTCTCCTGCCATATTCAGTACCTATCTAACATTTTTTTGCAGATGCCCGCCATAATTGCCTACCGCGAGGACAACGACGACGTCGAGTTCAATTCCGTGCATGTGTTCACCCGGATCGAGACGTGCGATAAGTCGAAGGAGTTCCGGACTGCCCTAGCCAAGGCCAACGCGCCGTTCGACCCCAAAGATGCGTCTACACCGGCTGCTCTTGGCCGGCCCGTCGGGAACAAGAAAGCCAAGGCAATGATCGATGCCGCACCGGCCAACGAGAAGCTCCACTCGTCCATACGTTCAGGTGCCGGCACCCCCCATACGATCAGGTGCCGGACGCCGTATGGGGGGGGGACAAGTGGAGATGCTCTTAGTTTGACATCACTTATGTTTTGATCCACATGATACACGCAACAGACTACGTCCAATCCTTCATGGGGAGCTAGTGATCAGGATGCTGAGCACTTGAAGTATTACAACATGCAGCAGAACTATGTTGTGCCACTTATCTCGCGCCGAAACTTCCCGCCACTTATCGCCCGCCGAAATTAGAATACAATATATCTGAAATTAAAATACGGCTTATCACTATAACGGAATTTAAGATACAACGACAAACTGAAACTGAAATTAAGATACATAGCTAGTATGACACAACACTCTAATTTCCCTGCGTCCAGCGTTGCCATTTTCCGGACTTGTCGTCGCGTTCTTCTGCCATTTGCACCTCAACATCTCTTTCCCTTAATCTCTTCCTTTCCTTTTCACGGGCCTTCCTGCGCACCTCTTCCTCTGCATACCTACATGCGGGCTCATCATCCATCCTCTTCTGATTCACCTCCCGATTTCGAGCTTGCTCCGCCCTTAATTTCTAGATCTGTCTCTCTCGATCTTCTTTTTGACTAGCACAAGCATTTTCCCAACGCTCCTCCTCAAAGAACTTTTTCCATGCACGCCGGTGTTTCTCCTCAACTTCCTTGCGCGCCCAATCCGACTGCTCCTTGTCTATCCAGTGAAACCATTTGCACAGAGGCGGAGGAGACTGCCACACAAACAGTAACATTAAACCTCAAAATAAAGACATGCAAATGTGCCTAAACAAAATTCTATCAAAACATACCGGTGGTCTGGTCGACGACGAAGCTGAACTTGGGGGTGGATCATGATCATAGTTCGCACACATGAAAAATTTCATGCCGAACCAATCCAAGAAGTCCTCCACCTGCTTAACCTTAGCAAGACGGTCGCACCAATACCGCTCTGTAGTCACACCCGGGGGCAAACTTGCAGCCTTCGCCTTCACCGTCCTAAGCTCCTGGTCAGAGCACGACACACTCACAATGGCTAAGGTTGAAAAAAAAGAGATAGAAGCACTTGTGCAGCGAAGAGTGTCGATCCCTGCTTTTATAGGGAAAAATCCGAGAGTGTGGCGGGAAAATATGGCGGGCGAGCTGTGGCTGCAAAAAAATGGCGGGAGAGCGGTGGCGAGAGATACATACGGGAAAATGTTTACCAGGAGATGGCGGGAGGGAGATATCACCATGAAAATATTTGCAAAAGAGGAACCCTACTAACCCTAATCCCAAACCATGCAAATCGGTCGTGAGAAGGCTGGTCGGCCTCTAGCTGACCGGTCGGTCGGCTACTGACCAATTGGCCGGCTACTGACTAATTAGTGCTGATATCTGGCGTGGAAGCAGCGGCCGACACCCGGTCGGTCTTCTAATATCCGATCGGTCAACTCCTGACCCACCGAGTAACAAAATTTAATTTTTTTGAAAACACGTGCTATTCCTAGAAATAAATAATAAATTCGTATTACTAAAAATAAATCGCCACCAAGGACGGTGGCAGCCCAACGCTAGAGGCGATTTACACAAAAATAACCTTTTTCTGAAACTATAGCACAGACTGACCCTCCGGGTGTCAACACCTGGATTTTTAAGTCCAAATGCCTATTATGCCCTACATCGCAATCTCAGGAAGATTGTTTTTGCGAGACATAATAGATTAATATCACAGAACCTCATTCATTACAAACCATAATAGTCTTACACCAAAGGATCACATGATCCATTCTTACAACAAGGGTTGATCTAATGATCAATTACAAAACACACACAACAGAAGAAACGTAGTAGCGGTCCATCTATTCCACATGCAACTGTTGACGTCAGGAGTAGTCCTAGTTATCGTAGACGTCCGGCTGTCCATCCTCGTGGTACTGGTTCTTCTCTTCATAGTCTGGCCATTTGAATAGCCAGGGACACAGCCATGAGTACTTTAAAGTACTCGCAAACTAATACTAGTGTAAGTACTATCAACTATAGTAAGGGGTTTCTAAGCTCTAGGTTCATTTGCATAAAGCTAGTTTTATTTCATAAGAACTTAGTAGTAAAAGACTCTTTATTTGCCTAACTAACTCAAGTGGGAACATTAGTGTCATTCCCACAACTCTGTTGTGATCAATTCAAATTCACCTTTCAAGTTCAAGTCACAAGTCACCAGTCATATGTCACACTTTTGAAAATGGTCTGATAGACGGAACAGTATGGCCTTTCCAACCGTCCATAACCGTGGACACGGCTATTCGAATAGTTTTACACTCTGTAGAGGTCGCACACTTTTACCACGACATTTGCAATAATCCGTCAGGGTTAACTGGCCATGATTTATCACACTCCATGTGCGGACTACCAAACATACCCTAGTATAGGCACCTCTCCCCATGAGCTTGGCCCCCCAGTGAAGACAAACCGTCAACCTGGGAACTGCACAGGGCTTGGGTAGGACATTCACCTCATTTCACGTCATTTCACTTTCAACGGAGGCAGCCTCGGCATAACCTCTATGACGCTTGTTTAGAGGGAACCCATACTAAAATACATAAGTTTCCAGTTAAGCCCTACCCATTCAGGTATTGTGGGGGTACTTTAAAATTGGAATGGTATCGCATCCGAACCCAACCATCAGTTTTTGAAAAAATCACCATGTCATTCACCATTCATATTCACCTTCAAAACTTTCAATAGAATGACTCATCATTCTAAGGTTTTCAAAGTCATTCGATTCACAAGTTCCCACCTAAAGTAGTTAATTTTAGTTTAGCACTAGCAACTAATGATGAGGGGTGCTATCTACATGTTTACTCTCTATGCTAAGTGTGAAGCTCTTGTGATACTCTACACTTGTACCCAAACTAACTACAACAAGTAAACTTTGGTAAATCAAAGTAAAGTTAAAGCAGGATAAAACTTGGGTTTGGATGAATAAGACTTTAAATACCAATACTAGTGCCATAGTCTCTTGCACTAGTAACTTGGCAATAGTGGGACTTGCATTGGGAATAGCTTGCAAAAATATAGCTTGCCTTGAGTGGTGTATTGATCAAAGTTTTCTTCTTCTTCCTCGAAGTAGACCTCCTCCTCCTGGTAGTCCTCCGTACTAGCGTCTATACACAGATACGAGGTATACAATCACCCAACAAATCTTAAGGGCTAGGACTAAACACACAAATGGTTCAAACAAGCTAATCTAGCATCACAACATTAATTATTAACATGGTGGTTGGCTTTGTTTTCTTTTCAAGAAAAATATTCCTCTCATTGAAATAGTTATTAGGGTTGCTATTTATGTTCTTGGAGAAATAATTTCCTTTCATTGAATCTTGTTAAGATTTAATTTTCTCAAATATAATAAGGTATGAATACATGTTGACCAAGGTCAACACTTCATATTTATTATTTGGGAAATGATTTAAATGAGATACTACATCTCATGCAATTTAAATACTACTTCTGGAAAATGATTTAATATTCTCAAGTAATAACATATGGGGTCATGAAGACTAATGTCATCACCTCACATTGAATTATTTGAGAAAGTGATTTAAATGAGATGCTACACCTCATAGATTTGAAATACTAAATTTGAAATAGTTTATATGGGCTAGAAATGACTACATAGACATTATTTGAATCTAGCCCATGATCATATGAAACAACCATATCATATTTTTGCATAAACAGTTAGAGTTTTTGAAATGTGAATTATGAGAGGTGGAATCACCTCAAAATTCATTATGGTTGTTTTTTTAATAATTGTTTGAATTTTGAAAAGGTACTGACTTGTTATTTTTCTTGCAGGTGATCTATAATGAGCTAGGGTTTGAGACCAGTGGGGTTGTTAGATCTTTTCATCTACTTTCACACGAAATTGGAATCACTCAATTTGGGTTTGTAGATTTGAAGTTATTCCATTTTGAACACAGCACCAGTATTGGGTTCGAATTAAACGAATTAAACAGAATTCAAATAGTTGGGCTTAGGCGGGAAACTAAACGGGCCAGAGAGAGGAAATAAAACGGGCCAGCCCAACTGCGCGTCTCGCACGCGTGGGCTGCCTGACAGCGGGACCCGCCTGTCAGCGGCTAATCAAACCCGAAACGGTATGAGCTAACGTGGGCCACAGGATTAGATCGTGATCGAACGGCGGTTGATCATCGTCGTCTCCGACGAGATCGAGCCTTACTGGCGGCGAGCCTAGGGGGTCGGCGGCTCACCGGAGGTCCGGCGGTCGTCGGTGTTGATGCAGGGCGGCGTTGTCGAGGATGGCGAGGCTCCTGGTACCGACGATGTCTCCTGGGGCGGTTCCTAGCTCCGGCGATCTTGCAGCAGTACTGGCGCCGCTCCGACGATCGATTGGGGCTCTGTGGATGAAATTGGTACGAGGGATTGCTTGAGGAGGATCAGGGAGAGGAGAGGAGTGAAGTGGTGTGAAGAATTGGAGTGGGGGAAGCCTCCTTTTATAGGGTTGAGGAGGTTGGCAAGGTGAGAGAGAGAGGGGAGGAGGGTGACATGGTGAGCATGGTGGTGGTGACCAAGGGGATGGCATGGCAATGGCATGGATCCTCTATGCATTTTTCTTGGTCTATGAGTGCAATGCAAGCTTAGGTGAGGTGAGGCCAAGGTATGTGACATGGTTGCCAAGGCTAGAGAGAGATAGAGCATGCACAAAAGATCATGGCCAACATGTGTGACATATGCCATGACATAGGGAGAGAGCTTGTGTCATGGTGAGCATGGCTAGGCAATGTGATGTCATTGGGAGTTTTTGGAGTACAAGGTGCACTATAGATGAGCACAAGAAAAAGGGGAGTGAGGTGGGGAATAGTGGGTAGAATAGTGGTTGTACTTTTTATTCAATTATGTGATCACCATATGTGAGATGCAATGGTCGCATTTGAATTTGAATTTGGTCAAAATACTTTATGGCTGTGATCTAAATAATGTTTGGCATGAATTGGTGGTCTTGGTTTGCAATTTGGAGTTGGTTTGTGAAAATTCCAAATTTGGGGCAATCTAGAACCTGTTTCAAAGTTGCCACTTTGCATGCTTATATTAAGAGTTTGACTTTGAATAAGCAAGGTTGACTTTGACCAATTTGTTCACTTTTATGAGTAAATAGATCTGGGCAAAAAGATTAGAAAGTTTAGTTTAGAAAAAATTAACCACAGGGGCTCAAAGTAGGTAAGATGTTAAAAGTGGTAGATTTGACCATTAGCATATGTAACTTGGTTTTGATTTTTCTTTTGATTTGATTTGCATTTATTTGATTCAAAAGTATTCTTATTAGTTTAGTCACATTTCCAAACCATTGACACAATTCAAAATGTCCTAGGTTAAAGATTTACAAAAATGGCCATAAGCACATATGTGATGTTATTTTCATTTTCATTTTTCTTTTCTTTTTCTTTATTTTTCTTTGATCCAAATGATCTTTGTTTTAGATTCATTTAGTGTTAGGTTAAGTTTGTTAAGGGTTTCAAACCCTTGAGGTAAAGTAAAAATGGCATAAGCCAAGATTAGCAATTATGGCTATATGCCCACATATGTTTTTGTTTTTGTTTTTTTGTTCCTCTTTGGTTTTGAATATGGTATGGTTTAGTGTTTAGAAACATGTTCAATACATCAAACCAGCAATCATGTCAAGGGTCACCCCATTTATGCATGAGTACTATGCACATAACTAATTTTAATTAAAGTTTTTGTTGGCTCCAAATTTTATAAAAGGAGAAATTAAGTTTTCTTTGTTTTGAAATTTTGGGGTGTTACACTGTCAACACCCGGATTTTAAGTCCAGATGTCTATTATGCCATACATCGCAATCCCAGGGATATTGTTTTTGCGAGACATAATAGATGGATACCATAGAACATCATTCATTACAACACATAATTGTCTTACATCAAAGGATCACATGATCCAGTCTTAATACATCATAGTGGATCTAGAGATCCTATTACAAAACACATAGCGGAAGCGAAGTAGTAGCGGTCGTGGTCCATCTGTTCCACAGGCAACTGTTGACGTCAGGAGTGGTCCTAGTTGTCATAGACGTTCTGCGGTCCATCTTCCTCGTACTGCTGTTCCTCTTCATAGTCTGGTCATTTGAATAGCCAGGGACAAAGTCATGAGTACTTTCAAGTACTCGCAAACTAATACTAGTGTAAGCACTATCAACTATAGTAAGGGGGTGCTAAGCTCTAAGTTTATTTGCATAAAGCCAGTTTTAGTTCACAAACATTTAGTAAAAGCCTCTTCATTTGCTAACTAACTCAAGTGGGAACATTAGTGTCATTCCCACAACTCTGTTGTGATTCAAGTCAAATTCACCATTCACCTTTCAAGTTCAAGTCACAAGTCACATGTCACATTTTTTAAAATGATCTGATGACGGAACAGTATGGCCTTTCCAACCGTCCTTAACCGTGGACACGGCTATTCGAATAGTTCTACACTCTGCAGAGGTCGTACACTTGTGCCACAACATTTGCAATAATCCGTCAGGGTTAACTGGCCCCGATTTATCACACTCCGTGTGCGGACTACCAACCATAACCTTTCACTTACATACCCTAGTACATGCACCTCTCCCCATGAGCTTGGCCTCCCAGTGAAGACAAACTGCACAGGGCTTGGGCCGGACATTCACCTCATTTCACGTCATTTCACATCAGTTCACATTTCAACGGAGGCAGCCTCGGCATAACCCCTATGACGCTTGTTTAGAGGGAACCCATACTAAAGCACATAAATTTCCAGCTAAGCCCTTACCCATAATCAGGTATTGTGGGGGTACATGTAAAATTGGAATGGTATCGCATCTGAACCCAACCATCAGTTTTTGTAAAGTTCACCATGTCATTCACAAGTGATATTCACCTTCAAAATCTTTCAATAGAATGACTCATCATTCCAAGGTTTTCAAAGTCATTGGTTTTCACAAGTTCCCATCTAGAGTAGCCATTTTAATTTTTGCACTAGCAACTAGTCATGAGGGGTGCTAACTAGCTTGTAGCTTTCTAGGCTAAGTGTGATGCTCTTGTACTACTCCATAACTAAACCAATTGAATCATGAATAAAGAAGTAACTTTGATAAACAAAACTCAAAAAAACTTTTAGGATAAAAACTGGGGATAGGATCAGTAAACATAAAGTAAAATGTGATGAGGCCTTGCTCTTGTAGAGCTTTGCCTTAGGGTAGCTTGCAAGAATATTAGCTTGCCTTGGTTGGGGTAGTGATCAAGGTTCTCTTCTTCTTCTTCTTCAAAGTAGCCCTCCTCTTCTTGGTAGTCTCCGGTAGTAGCGTCTATAAACGAATACGAGGATAACAATCACCAATCAAAACTTAAAACTAGACTAAGCACACACATGAGTCACACAAGATAGGCTAGCATCACAACATTAATATGTTGGTTGACTTTGTTTTCTTCTTAAGAAAAATAACTTCCTCTCATTAAAAATATTAATTAAGTTTTCTATTTAATTCTTTGGAGAAATAATTTCCTCTCATTGAATCTTGTTAAGATTTAATCTCCTCAATTAATAATATATGACCTAGGTTGACCAAGGTCAACTTCTTCATAATCATTATTTGGGAAAATGATTTAAATGGGGTGCTACACCTCATGCCATTTAATACTATCATGGTAGTGACTTAATGTCATCAAATAATTCAATATGAGATTGAAATAGGCCATGGTCACTACCTTACGTTGAGTTACTTGAGACAAGATTTAAATGAGAGAATAGCTCCCATATTATTTAATAAATATTTTGGGATAATTTAAATGGACTAGAAATAGCCATAGAGCCATTATTTAATATAGACCATGATCATACAAACAACTAGGTCATATTTTTACCTATTCTGATAGACAATGTGAAATGTGATTTTTGAGAGTTGGAATCAACTCAAAAGCATTTTTGGTTGATTTTTGATAAATGTTTGAAGTTGAAAAAGGCCCTGCCTTGTTATTTTTGTCACATTAATTCTACACAGAAATTTGAGATGAGACCAGTGGGGTTGGATAGAGTTTTTCACCAGCTTTCCAACAACACCAAATTCATCAAATTTGGTTGGGTAGATTGGATTCTAATCAATTTTGAAAATAGCATCTGCAAGGAATTTTGGAAATAACTGAAAAGTCGAATTTGAATTAAGTGGGCTGGCGGGAAACGAAACTGGGCCTAATCCGTTAAAAACGCAAAGGCCAGCCCACCACGCGTCCAGCACGCGTGGGCTGCCTGACCGGGTGGGGGCCACTCGTCAGCGGGTGGAACTCACCGAAACGGTACGCAGGGGTGAGAGACGTTGGATCAGACGCTGATCGAACGGTGGAGTGTCGTCGTCGGCGGCGGCGAGAAGCGGGCGCGGGCACGGCGGAGGTAGGGGGTCGGCGGCGATCCTGGGCTGCGGCGATCGTCGGCGTTGGTGCAGGGCGATGTTGCGGACGACGGCGAGGTGGCTGGTACCGACGGAGACTCCAATGGTGGCCGAAATCGGCGGCGCCCTTCTCAGCACCGCCGCGGGCTCCGGCGACAAATTGATTGGCTACGGTGAGAATTAGAGAAGGGAAAGAGGTCGAGGGAGCTCAGAGGTGAGTGGGGAGGGCGATGATGTGCTGAAATCGTCCAGGTGTGTGCTTCTTTTATAGGGTCGAGAGGGGCCGAGGCGGAACGGGGTAGGTCGATGGTGACGACGGCGAGGGAGGTCATGCGGGGCCAGGGGAGTAGGCGGGGATGGTGCAGCAATGCTTGGTGATCGTCACACGCGTGCTGGCGAGGACGGGGGTGGACTGAGGCGGTCGTCATCTCCGGGCGACCTTGCAGTACTACGGCGGAGGTCATCGTCGTGGGCGTCGGCTACAGGGCACGGGCGGACCAATGGCGGTGTCTGGGAGCTGGCTAACATCGAGGAGAGGCAGCAGGTGCAAGGAGGGGTCGAGGGGAGGACGAGGATGGTCAGGCGCGTTGACGCTCTGGCGTGTCCAGGGACGCCAGCGTGCATGCTCTGGCACGTCCTAGGCACTCTGCGCGTTCTCGCGTTTGTCGTCGTATCTTTGGCCAAGGCTGGTGTCCAGCATGCTCAGTAGAGAGTGAGGGATGTCCAGGACATGCTGAGGCGTGGCTGAAGTGAGAGGAGAAGAGAGTTGGCAAGGTGATGTCAAAGGGCTCGGCATGGTCACGTTTTGCATGAGATCATGCATGTACTTGGTGTACTAAGGCTGGGCTTTGATCCAGAGGATGTAGGAGGGTGTGTGTGATGACAGGGGCAAAGTGGTTTAGGCCAGAACATGATGAATAATAGCAAGTATGGAGTTGGTAGGGCAGTGCACACCAAGTGCTCGATGGAATGGCCGCAAGAACAAAATTTTGGAAATTTTCAGTGAATTTTGGTGGGTTTGATTTGAATCAGATTTGGAGTAGAGTGGTGGTGGTGGTGGTCAAATTTGAGTTAGTTTGCAAAAATCCAAAATGCACATCATCTTGAATCTGCTTCAATGTCTCTACTTTGCTTGATCACCATTTGAAATTGAGCAAGAATTTGCTGGGGTTGTTTTGAGCAAAATTGTTCACCTTGATGTTTTCTTGGATGAGGTGCAAAGATTTGGATTTGTTTGGATTAAGAATCTCTCAAAACAGAGGCTCAAAGAGGGCATCATGCTAAAAATGGCAGATTTGACCATTAGTGCATGTGAGCTCATTTTGAATTAAAATTTGATTTGATTTGAGTTTCTTTGATTCCAAAAGTGTTAATAAGTGTTTAGTAACCATCTCCAACCAATGGTGCAAGCTAAAATGGTCTGGGTTAAAGATTTGCAAAAATGGCCATAGCCCCATATGTGTATTTCCTATTTTTATTTCCTTTTCTTTTTTCTTTGATCAAAGGGCATGGTTTTGGATTCCTTGTGTGTAATTGTAAGTTTATTAAGGGTTTCAAATCATTTGGGCCAAGTATAATGACATAGGTCAAGATTTGGTATTATGGCTATGTGCCACATATGCCTCTATGCATATTCTTATTTTCTTTTTATTTCTCCTTAGATTTAGTTGGTAAATGATAGGTTAGGTTTGTTGAGGTTTTGCAAACCATCTAGTAAGGTAGAACATGGCATAGTTGATTATTTGCAAAAAAATAGCCATAGGCTTACCTAGGCTTTTCTTTTTAATTTATATTCTTTTTATTTATTTATCTTGGTTGGTAAAAAGGAGAGCAAGGCTTAGGGTTTTAGATCATTTCAAAATATGTCAGCAACAAAAATGGCAATGTCACAACATATAAGCATGATCACTATGCATCAAACTTAATTTAATAAAAGTTTTCGTTGGTTCCAAATTTTGGAAATAGGGAAATTCATTTTCTTTGTTTTGAAATTTTTGGGATCTTACAAACCCTTAAACAAATCTCGTTAAAGATTTTAAGTTAGGTTCCTAAGAGATTAATTGGGCAATTGGACAAACTTTATTTGCATGGTCTGAGGTGCTTCCGGTGCTTCTGCTGCATTCATGTGGTAGAGGCGGCCGTTGCGGTTGTTCGGGTTCCTTCTGGCTGCGAAGCGGCGCTGTTGCTGGGCAGGTGTAGCGGTGTTGGGGGCGGTCCTTGCTAATTTCTTGGGGCACTCATTGGAGTAGTGACCCACAATTCCACATTCATAGCAGTTCACAGTTGACTTGTCTTTTGGGGTGACGGGGACAGCGTTGCTTCCAGTCCTTGGGGCATTATTGGGGGTGTTGTTGTTACCATTGGAGTGGTTGTTGTTGTTGGTGTGGTTGCCGTTGTTGTTGTTGCTGTTGGTGTTGTGGTTGTTGTAGCCTCCGAGCTTCGGGGGTCCTCCATGATTGTTGTTGTAGTTTGGGAGGTACGTCTGTGCAGTGGGCTTGTTGTATCTTGGGGAAAATCCTCCAGTGGAATTTTTGCGGTGCTTCTGTGTATGGTGGGGTCCATTTTGGTTCATCCATTTTGGTTCATCATGCTCGTTGGTGCAGCTTCCCTTCCATCTGTATAGGACCAGGGCTTCGAGGTCACGAACGAAATGTTCACTAACATCCGCATCTCGTCAGTCAGAAATCTTTCCTTCCTCTTCTCGTTGGTGTCGGTTTCATCCGGGGTGTACCTTGACAGAATGAGAAATCTGTCGCGGTATTCCACCACGGACATTCTTCCTTGTTTGAGTTCGCGGAACTCGTCTCTCATCTTCTTGATCAGTCCTTGGGGCACATGGTACTTGCTAAACTTCAGCTTGAAGTCTTCCCAGGTCATCATCTGTCCCGCATTCATTGCACGGGCACTTGTCCACCAAGCTCGGCAGGTCCGACGGTAGTGAGTGGCGAACAGACTTTCTCTGCGGCTTCTACTCCCGCAACTTCCAGTTGTTCTCCATTGTGGAGCCGTCAGCATCTAGGGGTTCTTCTGTCTTGCTGAACATTGGAGGGTTGGTGTTCTGAAAATTCTTCAGCTTCGATCCAGGGTGATCATGGTTTCCATGGCCTTGATTGTTCTGAGCTATCTGTTGCAGTGCGGCAATGTTGGCTTGTCTTTCAGCTCTTTCTACTTCTCGGTCTTCCATCATCATCTGCAGCATCTGCATCATGGCATCCTGGTTGGTGCTGCGGGTTGGTGGGGCCATATGAAGATTGAGGTAGATGATAAGATAAGAGGGAAACTCCTATGGTTTGTTTGAGTTAAATTCAAAAAGTTTCAAAACTTGAGTAGTGTTGAGGGGGTAAAAACCAACAACACTTTTTCATTCATACCAAGCATCACATATTACAAAGCTAACACACCGTTGGTTTTAAGAACCATTCATCGCTCTACGATACAAGGGGATCCTGATACAAACTCACACCTACTCAAGTGATTTAGTGATACTACTCTTCATTTTAAAAAGGGGGTTTCTTCATCTTCATGGGTGGTGTGTTTGGCGACAAGCGCGGGCGTTGTCCAACTCCTTGCGGGTCTTGTGCAGCAGGAAGTCCAGACATGCCACATAGTAGTTCATCTCCGGGTGCGGTGGCATGGTTATTGGTCTTCCCATAGGATCATGTCTTGGGTAGTAGAAGAAGCGAGTGTTCTTGAGCTTGTTCATATTTTGTCCACACAGACGGGCAATTGCTTCCTGCATGGCTTTGGCTATTCCATCCTTCCAAGTATTTCCCGTTACAGAAAACCATATGGTTTCCCATATTGGGGCTCCTAGCTTTCCTCTCAGATCTGCAGTAACTTCCCACCGAGGTGGTTTTCCCGACTGATTATTGAGTGGTATTCCGAAGAACTCGGGATACGGGCGTCCTAAATATTCAACTAGTTGCTTCAAATCCTTCTCGAACATTAGGTCTCCTCCGTGGCCAAGCTGATAGGACTCACACTTGTATTCCATCTGTGAGCAATTAGGATGAGTAAGTTAGAGAAGTGATCAAGTGTGCCCAATTTTATGTATAATTTCAAGGAAAAGTAGGGCATGAACTTCTCATTTTGAAAAGATCTTGATGTCTACGTGTGCTTCTATTCTTGTAGACAGTGTTGGGCCTCCAAGAGCAGAGGTTTGTAGAACAGCAGCAAGTTTCCCTTAAGTGAATCACCCAAGGTTTATCGAACTCAGGGAGGTAGAGGTCAAAGATAGTCCTCTCAAGCAACCCTGCAATTAAGATACAAGAAGTCTCTTGTGTCCCCAACACACCTAATACACTTGTCGATGTATAGGTGCACTAGTTCGGCGAAGAGATAGTAAAACACAGGTGGTATAGATGGTGGTAATATTGCAGGAAGTAAAGATGCAAAAAACAAGAATAAGCGATGTTTGCAGTATTTGGAAACAAGGCCTAGGGATCCTACTTTCACTAGTGGACACTCTCAACATTGATCACCTAACAAATAAATAACTTCTCCTCACTTGTTCTACATACACTCTCTTGTTGGATAAGAAACACCATTCATTGTGTAGGGCTACGAGAGCTCCCTCAAGCCGGAGTAAACAAGCTCCACAACATTCGGAGTTCATATTTAAGTAACCTCTAGAGCATAATAGACCGTTGCAATTTAGACCGAGTACTAACATAGCATACACACCGTCACCAATAAGCTATGAAAGGGGGAATAGATCACATCAATACTATCATAGTAATAGTTAACTCCATAATCTACAAGAGATTACAATCATAACCTACGCCAAGTACTACATGATGCACACACCGTCAACATTACATCATGGAGGAGGAATAGACTACTTTAATAACATCACTAGAGTAGTACATAGATTAATAGTGATACAAAGCTCATGATCACATAAAGATCACACCATGGGAGAGAGAGATGAACCACATAGCTACCGGTAGAGCCCTCAGCCTCGGGGGAGAACTACTCCCTCCTCATCATGGGAGACAGCGATGGCGATGAAGATGGTGGTGGTGTCGATGGAGATGGATTCCGGGGGGCAATTCCACGTCCCGGCGGTCGGAACAGACTTGTCCCCGAACTTGACTTCGCGATGGCGGCAGCTGCGTAACTTTTCTCGCCCCGTGGCTTATGTTTTTAGGGTTTTCGAGGCGGAGAGATTATATAGGCGGAAGGGCAGCCTCGGAGGAGCCAGGGGTGGCCCCCATAGGCTGGCGCGCCCCCCTGGCCGCGCCGCCATGTGGGGTGGGGCCCCCAGGGCTCCCCTCTGGTCCCTCTCTCTCTCGAAGCTTCCGTGGAAAATAAGGTCTTGGGCTTTTGTTTCATCCATTCCGAGAATATTTCCTGTGTAGGATTTCTGGAACCAAAAACAGCAGAACAAAAACGCGTCGGCATCTTGTTAATAGGTTAGTGCCGGAAAATGCATCAAAACATCATAAAGTGTGAACAAAACATGTAGGTATTGTCAAACTAGCATGGAACATAAGAAATTATAGATACGTTTCAGACGTATCAGATCTCAAGGATAAGAGTGAGAATAAGTTTTCATAAATATTCACTTCCTTTGTGTTGAAACTAAGTTTTTCAGACGTCCATTCTAACTAGGGTCTCCTAAGGTCAAACAATGGCTCTGATACCAACTTGTCAACACCCAGATTTTTAAGTCCAGATGCCTATTATGCCATACATCGCGAGACATAATAGATTGATATCACAGAACATCATTCATTACAACACAAAATTGTCTTACATCAAAGGATCACATGATCCAGTCTTAATACATCATAGTGGATCTAGAGATCCTATTACAAAACACATAGTGGAAGCAAAGTAGTAGCGGTCGTGGTCCATCTGTTCCACAGGCAACTGTTGACGTCAGGAGTGGTCCTAGTTGTCATAGACGTCCTGCGGTCCATCTTCCTCGTACTGTTGTTCCTCTTCATAGTCTGGCCATTTGAATAGCCAGGGACAAAGCCAAGAGTACTTTCAAGTACTCGCAAACTAATACTAGTGTAAGCACTATCAACTATAGTAAGCGGGTGCTAAGCTCTAAGTTTATTTTCATAAATCCAATTTTAGTTCACAAACATTTAGTAAAAGCCTCTTCATTTGCTAACTAACTCATGTGGGAACATTAGTGTCATTCCCACAACTCTGTTGTGATTCAAGTCAAATTCACCATTCACCTTTCAAGTTCAAGTCACAAGTCACAAGTCACATGTCACATTTTTGAAAATGATCTGATGACGGAACAGTATGGCCTTTCCAACCGTCCTTAACCGTGGACACGGCTATTCGAATAGTTCTACACTCTGCAGAGGTCGTACACTTGTGCCACAACATTTGCAATAATCCGTCAGGGTTAACTGGCCCCGATTTATCACACTCCGTGTGGGGACTACCAACCATAACCTTTCACTTACATACCCTAGTACAGGCACCTCACCCCATGAGCTTGGCCTCCCAGTGAAGACAAACCACACTCACAGGGCTTGGGCCGACATTCACCTCATTTCACGTCATTTCACATCAGTTCACATTTCAACGGAGGCAGCCTCGGTATAACACCTATGACGCTTGTTTAGAGGGAACCCATACTAAAGCACATAAATTTCCAGTTAAGCCCTTACCCATAATCAGGTATTGTGGGGGCACTTGTAAAATTGGAATGGTATCGCATCTGAACCCAACCATCAGTTTTTGTAAAGTTCAACATGTCATTCACAAGTGATATTCACCTTCAAAATCTTTCAATAGAATGACTCATCATTCCAAGGTTTTCAAAGTCATTGGTTTTCACAAGTTCCCATCTAGAGTAGCCATTTTAATTTTTGCACTAGCAACTAGTCATGAGGGGTGCTAACTAGCTTGTAGCTTTCGAGGCTAAGTGTGGTGCTCTTGTACTACTCCATAACTAAACCAAGTGAATCAGGAATCAAGAAGTAACTTTGATAAACAAAACTCAAAAAACTTGTAGGATAAAAACTGGGGATAGGATCAGTAAACATAAAGTAAAATGTGATGAGGCCTTGCTCTGGTAGAGCTTTGCCTTAGGGTAGCTTGCAAGAATATTAGCTTGCCTTGGTTGGGGTAGTGATCAAGGTTCTCTTATTCTTCTTCTTCAAAGTATCCCTCCTCTTATTGGTAGTCTCCGGTACTAGCGTCTATAAACGAATACGAGGATAACAATCACCAATCAAAACTTAAAACTAGACTAAGCACACACATGAGTCACACAAGCTAGGCTAGTGATACATCTCCAACGTATCGATAATTTCTTTTGTTCCATGCTACTTTATTGATGATACCTACATGTTTTATGCACATTATATGTCGTATTTACGCATTTTCTGGAACTAACCTATTAACAAGATGCCGAAGAGCCGTTGCTGTTTCTGCTGTTTTTGGTTTCAGAAATCCTAGTAAGGAAATATTCTCGGAATTGGACGAAATCACCGCCCAGGGTCCTATTTTTGCACGAAGCTTCCGAAGACCGAAGGGGAGTCGGTGGGGCCACGAGGTGGCCAGGTGACGGGCGGCGCGCCGTGCCCCGGCCGCGCCGGCCTGTCCCTCGGGCCCCCGTGCCGCCTCTTGACCTGCCCTTTCGCCTACTTATAGCCTCCTCGCAAACCCCCACCGAGAGCCACGATACGTAAAACCTTCCGAGACGCGCCGCCGCAATCCCATCTCGGGGATTCGGAGATCGCCTCCGGCACCCTGCCGGAGAGGGGATTCATCTGAGGACTCTACACCGCCATGGTCGCCTCTGGAGTGATGAGTGAGTAGTTCACCCTGGACTATGGGTTCATAGCAGTAGCTAGATGGTCGTATTCTCCTAATTGTGCTTCATTGTTGGATCTTGTGAGCTGCCTAACATGATCAAGATCATCTATCCGTAATACTATATGTTGTGTTTGTCGGGATCCGATGGATAGAGAATACTATGTTATGGTGATTATCAATCTATTGTTTATGTGTTGTTTATGATCTTGCATGCTCTCCGTTATTAGTAGAGGCTCTGGCCAAGTTTTTACTCTTAACTCCAAGAGGGAGTATTTATGCTCGATAGTGGGTTCATGCCTTCATTGACACTGGGACAGTGAAAGTTCTAAGGTTGTGATGTGATGTTGCCACTAGGGATAAAACATTGATTCTATGTCTAAGGATGTAGTTGTCGATTACATTACGCACCATACTTAATGCAATTGTCTGTTGCTTTGCAACTTAATACTGAATGGGGTTCGGATGATAACCTGAAGGTGGACTTTTTAGGCATAGATGCAGTTGGATGGCGGTCTATGTACTTTGTCGTAATGCCCGGATTAAATCTCACTATATTTATCATATCATGTACATGCATTGTTATGCCCTTCTCTATTTGTCAATTGCCCGACTGTAATTTGTTCACCCAACATGCTTTTATCTTATGGGAGAGACACCTCTAGTGAACTGTGGACCCCGGTCCTATTCTTTACATAGCATACAATCTACTGCAATACTTGTTTTACTGTTTTCTTGCAAACAATCATCTTCCACACAATACGGTTAATCTTTTGTTACAGCAAGCCGGTGAGATTGACAACCTCACTGCTTCGTTGGGGCAAAGTACTTGGGTTGTGTTGTGTGTTCCACGTTGGCGCCGGAATCCCCTGTTGCGCCGCATCACATTTCGCCACCATCAACCTTCAACGTGCTTCTTGGCTCCTCCTGGTTCGATAAACCTTGGTTTCTTTCTGAGGGAAAACTTGCTGTTGTGCGCATCATACCTTCCTCTTGGGGTTCCCAAGGAACGTGTGAGTTACACGCCATCAGCTAGCATCACAACACTATTATGTTGGTTGACTTTGTTTTCTTCTTAAGAAAAATAATTTCCTCTCATTACAAATATTAATTAAGTTTTCTATTTAATTCTTTGGAGAAATAATTTCCTCTCATTGAATCTTGTTAAGATTTAATCTCCTCAATTAATAATATATGACCTAGGTTGACCAAGGTCAACTTCTTCATAATCATTATTTGGGAAAATGATTTAAATGGGGTGCTACACCTCATGCCATTTAATACTATCATGGTAGTGACTTAATGTCATCAAATAATTCAATATGAGATTGAAATAGGCCATGGTCACTACCTTACGTTGAGTTACTTGAGACAAGATTTAAATGAGAGAATAGCTCCCATATTATTTAATAAATATTTTGGGATAATTTAAATGGACTAGAAATAGCCATAGAGCCATTATTTAATCTAGACCATGATCATACAAACAACTAGGTCATATTTTTACCTATTCTGATAGACAATGTGAAATGTGATTTTTGAGAGTTGGAATCAACTCAAAAGAATTTTTGGTTGATTTTTGATAAATGTTTGAAGTTGAAAAAGGCCCTGCCTTGTTATTTTTGTCACATTAATTCTACACACAAATTTGAGATGAGACCAGTGGGGTTGGATAGAGTTTTTCACCAGCTTTCCAACAACACCAAATTCATCAAATTTGGTTGGGTAGATTGGATTCTATTCAATTTTGAAAATAGCATCTGCAAGCAATTTTGGAAATAACTGAAAAGTCGAATTTGAATTAAGTGGGCTGGCGGGAAACGAAACTGGGCCTAATCCGTTAAAAACGCAAAGGCCAGCCCACCACGCGTCCAGCACGCGTGGGCTGCCTGGCCGGGTGGGGGCCACTCGTCAGCGGGTGGAACTCACCGAAACGGTACGCAGGGCTGAGAGACGTTGGATCAGACGCTGATCGAACGGTGGAGTGTCGTCGTCATCGTCGGTGAGAAGCGGGCGCGGGCACGGCGGAGGTAGGGGTCGGCGGCGATCCTGGGCTCCGACGATCGACGGCGTTGGTGCAGGGCGATGTTGCGGACGACGGCGAGACGACTGTTACCGACGGCGACTCCAATGGTGGCCGAAATCGGCGGCGCCCTTCTCAGCACCGCCGCGGGCTCCGGCGACAAATTGATTGGCTACGGTGAGAATTGGAGAAGGAAAGAGGTCGAGGGAGCTCAGAGGTGAGTGGGGAGGGCGATGGTGTGCTGAAATCGTCCAGGGGCGTGCTTCTTTTACAGGGTCGAGAGGGGCCGAGGCGGAGCGGGGTAGGTCGATGGTGACGACGGCGAGGGAGGTCATGCGGGGCCAGGGGAGTAGGCGGGGACGGTGCAGCAGTGCTTGGTGATCGTCACACGCGTGCTGGCGAGGACGGGGGTGGACTGAGGCGGTCGTCATCTCCGGGCGACCTTGCAGTACTGCGGCGGAGGTCATCGTCGTGGGCGTCGGCTACAGGGCACGGGCGGACCAATGGCGGTGTCTGGGAGCTGGCTGACGTCGAGGAGAGGCAGCAGGTGCAAGGAGGGGTTGAGGGGAGGACGAGGATGGTCAGGCGCGTTGACGCTCTGGCGTGTCCAGGGACGCTAGCGTGCACGCTCTGGCACGTCCTGGGCACTCTGGGCACGTCGCGTTCTCGCGTTTGTTGTCGTCTCTTTGGCCAAGGCTGGTGTCCAGCATGCTCAGTAGAGAGTGAGGGATGTCCAGGACATGCTGAGGCGTGGCTGAAGTGAGAGGAGAAGAGAGTTGGCAAGGTGATGTCAAAGGGCTCAGCATGGTCACGTTTTGCATGAGATCATGCATGTACTTGGTGTACTAAGGCTGGGCTTTGATCCAGAGGATGTAGGAGGGTGTGTGTGATGACAGGGGCAAAGTGGTTTAGGCCAGAACATGATGAATAATAGCAAGTATGGAGTTGATAGGGCGGTGCACACCAAGTGCTCGATGGAATGGCCTAAGAACAAAATTTTGGAAATTTTTAGTGAATTTTGGTGGGTTTGATTTGAATCAGATTTGGAGTAGAGTGGTGGTGGTGGTGGTCAAATTTGAGTTAGTTTGCAAGAATCCAAAATGCACATCATCTTGAATCTGCTTCAATGTCTCTACTTTGCTTGATCACCATTTGAAATTGAGTAAGAATTTGCAGGGGTTGTTTTGAGAAAAATTGTTCACCTTGATGTTGTCTTGGATGAGGTGCAAAGATTTGGAATTGTTTGGTTTAAGAATCTCTCAAAACAGAGGCTCAAAGAGGGCATCATGCTAAAAATGGCAGATTTGACCATTAGTGCATGTGAGCTCATTTTGAATTCAAATTTGATTTGATTTGAGTTTCTTTGATTCCAAAAGTGTTAATAAGTGTTTAGTAACCATCCCCAACCAATGGTGCAAACTCAAATGGTCTGGGTTAAAGATTTGCAAAAATGGCCATAGCCCCATTTGTGTATTTCCTATTTTTATTTCCTTTTCTTTTTTCTTTGATCAAAGGGCATGGTTTTGGATTCCTTGTGTGTTAGTGTAAGTTTATTAAGGGTTTCAAATCATTTGGACCAAGTATAATGGCATAGGTCAAGATTTGGTATTATGGCTATGTGCCACATATGCCTCTATGCATATTCTTATTTTCTTTTTTATTTCACCTTAGATTTAGTTGGTAAATGATAGGTTAGGTTTGTTGAGGTTTTGCAAACCATCTAGTATGGTAGAACATGGCATAGTTGATTATTTCCAAAAAAATAGCCATAGGCTTACCTAGGCTTTTCTACTTAATTTATATTCTTTTTATTTATTTATCTTGGTTGGTAAAAAGGAGAGCAAGGTTTAGGGTTTTAGATCATTTCAAAATATGTCAACAACAAACATGGCAATGTCACAAAATATAAGCATGATCACTATGCATCAAACTTAATTTAATAAAAGTTTTTGTTGGTTCGAAATTTTGGAAATAGGGAAATTCATTTTCTTTGTTTTGAAATTTTTGGGATGTTACATACACCGGGCAAACTATTTCACTCATCTAACCCTTTTGTGTGGTGCCCGTCACATGGGCGCCACACATCACCGAGTGGCGCCTATGTGGCCGGCGCCACACTCCCATCCGACGTGGCGCTCTCGACGCTGAGATGTGCTCGAATCTGACGTGGCAGGATGTGTGGCGCCGCTCCCATCGGCGCCACACTGTGAAACTGTGGCGCCGCTCGGAAGGGCGCCACACATCCACTTATGTGTGGCGCCCACGCCCGCCCCAGCCCGAGCTCTCCTCTCTTCTCCTCTCTGTTTCGCGTGAAGAAGCAAGGCGGCCGGCGGTTCCTCCTCCTCCCCCTCTCCCCCCACCAAATCCACCACCAAATCATCAGATCTGCCCGGCCAATCTCTTCCCAATCCCTTCCTCAAGGTATTCTCCCTCGATCCCCTTCGTTTCATCCATGATTTTCTCGGGTTTAATTCAATTTTAGACATGGAACCCTAGATATGAAAATCTTAGAACTTGAATCAATTTGCTCATGTATGTGTGGAAGTCCATATTCTCATGTATCTATGTGTTGAAACCCTAGATTTGTTGAAACCCTAGACATCAAATTTCATGTATGTGTGATGTATATGTGATAGAAATGCTATATGTGAGGTATTCTCATGTATCTATGTATGTGAGGTATGTGTGATGGCTTATTTGGATATGACTTCTCATGTATGTGTGATGTATATGTGATAGAAATGCTAGATATCACTACAAGGGATCTGGTATACTATGACAGCTCAAGACGTCATGCAATGTCAATAAACGTCACGGAACACCCCTCCGTGACGTAGTTTGAGTGTCACAGGCACGGATGTGGATGACGTCATATGTGATGTGATGAGATTAATTTATTAAAAATCCATTAATATTTTTTGTTTTTCGTTTTTTTTCCAAAAATATATATTTATTTTGAATTTTTATGTTTTACTGATATCTTTACTAATTCAGTTGATTGTTGAACCATCGGAAACGGCCCATTCATCTTTGTGCGGTACGCTAGTCTGCAGTTCACTTATGCACATGATAAACCTTTATTCATTGAAATTCGAAAGTACATACTGACTTTACAAAGTATCAGCGTGCTGAAAATAAATTGACAATGAAAACTAGCTAATCCACAACTAGCTAATCCATTGCACCGATAAGAAACTACATTGATAAACGACTAGCTAATCCATTGCATCTATCAGAAAAAACATTGCTAATGTTTCGTTCCAGTTCTACAAACACACACGGTTATTCTTCTCTTCTGTGTAGACCGAAGTTGAAGCAAATGCAAGAAGCCACGAATTGTTCCTAACAACTGTGTCCTCTGCTATCAGGTCCTGTATGTTTCCAGCATGCTGCACTTAATTAGAAAAGTTATATACATGAATTTGATTTCGATTGACACAAGAGTGCAATCTAACAATACAAGTAGCAGTGTACCTTCGATGTTATGAATAAACCCTGCATTAGTTCACTAAGTAAAATCTCTAGATGGACATACTATAAACAATAAAGGATGTAGATTAGTACCTATCCAAGAATTTTTCCCAACAGGCTATGCATCCTTCTTGGATCTAAAAAAAAATCGCATTTTCCCATAATGATTTTAGTATACAGAAGTACCAATATTTTAAATAAAATACAATGAATCACAATAAATCTTGAAACTATATATATCCAGATGTAGCTGCATATGTAAACTGGTACCTAGTAGTAAGTCTGAGATTTCCAAAAATATGATTTATACACTTGAGTCAGTAATAACATGTGGTTACAAGTCAAAACTTGCCAAGAGTAATACCAAAGATTTACTACTACACTATCAATCACGTTGATCCTAATAAAGTGATACTTTTCAATCCTCCAAGGAGGAAACCCACATGTACTGACCTGCAAATGATTGGAATTTTTTACTACTACACTATCAATCAGGTGATCCTAATATAACAAGTTTAACAGAGACATTGTGAATGCAGAGTAGCATTCCAGTATATAGGTCGCATATGCCTTGTAGCATACAATATAAGATATCAAGTAGGTAAACTAATGATTGAGCATGCGAATTAGTACCTTGCACTCAGGATCTGCGTATAGGTAATCCAATGGAAAGGGCAACTGCAGCAAACATAGTTTAGACAATCTTACTTAAGTCTGAAACAAAATCAAATATTAACAGTAACAATTAACATCATATATGAATAACCGGAGTGTAAGACATGCATTGCGTACAGTTTCCGAAATGAAGGGAATAAGTTAAAAACAAGTTGTACATATCTTTGGAATATGCTTTCTCCCATGTGGCTTTGTAGAAGCTTGATTTGCCTGATTCAAACAAGTTGGAAAAAGACAAGGCGGTGAATCAGCATTGACTCATACATGGTTTTAACAAGTTGAAAAATGCATTTACTAATAAGACAGGCATAGCAAGCATGCCACTAGTATTACACTTAAGGTCACATGTGCTGCCATTTAAATGAAAAGAATGCTAGCAATAAATTTATAGGAGTGAAACTTAAAACATAAACTATTTGACTACTATACCTTTACCTGTACTAAACAAGATGATCATAAACAGAGCGCTACTACAACAGTTCTAACTTTCAGATTGGACTGTTTTGATAGACTTTAAAATTGACTATTCCTGCTCTCCTTTCCCCTTGAAAATGTTTATCAACTCACCAACAAGAACTACAAGAACATCAATGTAATAGTAGCCACTGTAGAAGGATATTCTCAATGCAGCTTTCAAAGAATTATAAGAACATCAATGTAAACCTATGTAGTACATTTGCAGTACTACAAAATCAGATTGTGTACTCCTATATACGTAATATTTCGGGTCTCACATCTGAATTCAAGTAAATAAACCGACAATATTACAAACAGTTTCAGCTGCGCTTTCAACCAATCTACTTTTTTTACCAGTATTTCAACTAATCTACTCACATGTAAGAAAATAAACTTACAGCTCTTTGCCAGATTATATCAAAGCTCTACACCAAAGAAACATGTAATACAAAATTTATCTTCTTAATTCAGTCACCAAAGAATATACTGCTACCTTATTGTCGAACTGAACCAACAGAGGAAGGATGCGTTCAGAACATAGCTGGAATCAGGGGAGGTCATCGGGAAGGGGCGCAGGGACACTCTCGTCAAAGGGTAGCAAATATGGTTCGCAAGTGAGACCCATGGCATGCTACTGTGACTACATGTATATATATAGAGGCTGCACTGAACATGATGTAACAATGATAGAAGAAAGGTTGAGACACTACTAAGGTTATTTACCTGAATTTGGTTTCCTAGACTCTAACTCTTTACCCAAAACCTGAACATAGGTACTGAAATTCAGCTATTTACCTCACGAATTACCAATTTACCATGTGTATATCAATCAGATGCTTCCGATTGAAATTAGCATAACTCAGTTTAGCCCTTTTTTAGCGTTGATACAGGACTGACCAGCAAGTGGAATACTCTTCTTTGTGTAGGGAAAAGGTTGGATCCATGAGTGTTTTACTAACTACAGTAGGTATGCTATCCTGATGCTAAAAAATTCTGAACCTCAGTATTTATTTTTGCCAGCGATTATGACAAGCATCTAAAACTAACATGTTCATTTGTATGTATAGGTTCAGACTTCAGAGATACAGCAAACACTATGATATAAAATCTCTTCCACAACGATGAGTACAAGCATGGAATAAGAAAATAATTTCAATTTAGGAACACCTATATGCCCTCAAGTGCAAGGTTGTACCTTGTTTACGAAATAACTCATTTTCTAAGGCTATGCAGCACACTGTATCTGATACTGTAGCTTAGTTTCAGTAATAAACTATGAATATCAGGAGTAGCAAAACGCACAGGAACAAAGTGCTAACTAGTACTAATCTCGCAGTGATTAATCTATAACCAAGTACACAGATTATCGATAATTGGACCGGGGTATGATCTGGACTGCTACCTGTCGTCGAAAAGAAACCTTAGTTTCGGTAAGAATACAGGGGTAGCAAAACGCAAAGGAACAAATTGCTAACTAGTGCTAATCTCGCAGCGATTAAGCTATGACGAAGTACACAGATAATCGATAATTAGACCGGAGATATGATCTGAACTTCTACCTGTCGTCAAACAGAGGTTGTCGAGGCAAAGGCGATAGGGGAGGGCGTTGGGAAGGGGCGCAGGGCCTCGCTCGTTGGAGGAAGCAGGAACAGGGCGAGGAGGAGGATGTCGCAGGTGAGGTGGGTGGCTTCCATCATGCCGGTTAGGCCGACGGCGGCGATGCAGCGGGCTGGGGCCGATGAATCATAGGTGAGGGTAGCGGCAGCGCGCATCGGTTTGGGTGGGTTGATCGGAGGGGAGCTGGCAGCCGCCGCTTCGTAGCAGGTTGGGGCGGTTGGATCGGAGGCGATAAGCGGGGAGAAGAGCAAGAAAATGGGGGAGGGGCGATGGCTCCGCCTCGGCCTCCGCGCGGGATAAGATCGTGGGGGCTGAAATTTTTTTGGCGAAGCGGTGCGTCCATATGGCAGCTTCGTCCAAAATTTTGGAGAAGTGTGGAGGGAAATACTTTTTGGTGGAGGGAAAAGGTATCTTTTGTTGTAAAACACCATGAAAACAATTCAGAAAACAGGAGGAAATAGTTATTTCATGGAGGAAAATATATTCGTTGTCAAATACTCTTAGTATTGAAATTTGGCCTTGACTTTACAAAATTGAAAAGCTGACGAATAAACACTTAAGGCATAAACTATCGCATGGTAGTAAAATGTCATTGCGCATGGAAGAGCCGTGTTCGATTCTCCGCTGGCGCAACTTTTTGACCCAGATTTATTTACATCGATTTAAATTTTCTCCTCAGTGGTGTTTTTTAATTGATCTTCTTTCTTTCTAACATGTCGCGGCCTCCTTCCCTTAAAGCTCCTCGTGCACGCATGAAATGGCATGTGTTCTCACTTTACGCTAGCGCATTTTGGTCTAGATTTTTTACATCAATTTTCTTTTGATGAAGACACTACACAATTAGCCAAGATTGAAGGTTCAATTCCCCGCTAGGATTTTTGTTCATCGATTTTCCCTTTATTATGATTTTTATATCAAATTTCCTCATTGTGTTCTAATATTTTGCCCCACCTCATTGTATCTCACTTCTAGATAATAAGTGATGAAATGCAAGCACCGCTGATTAAATTCTTCTGTGACACAGTAGGTTTGTCATGGAAACTAGAAACATCGTCACAGAATATGGTAATGAGTGACGCTGATAACGTGATCGTCACGGATTTCTAGAATTTGTGACGCTAGATGTGAAATGTCACACATTACCATATTTCATGACGTTACATACCACCGTCACGAGGATTTTCGTCATAGTATATGAGATCTCTTATAGTGTATATTCTCATGTATGTGTTGCTCATATTTGTGTAAACATGTAGGATGGTGTGGCTCCTAGATCAAGAGTATGACAGGGATCACCGGGCTTTTCATATGACGGAGAACAGAAGGGTTCTTCAACCCTTGAAGATTCGTTACCGCGGCACAGTACATATTGCGTATGACGAGAGGTACACGGAGTACATCCAGCCTACCGGTCTTCTCCCGTTCATCACGCTTGTCGACCGGTGGAGGCCGGAGACGCACACCTTTCACTTGAGGGCCGGAGAGATGACCCCTACTCTTCAGGATGTTTCCATGATCCTTGGACTTCCTATTCAGGGTGAGCCACTATGTATGAACACAGCTTCTGATGGGTGGCGCCAGCAGATGGGGAACCTTATTGGCAGGGATCCTCGCCGCCAGAAGATCCAAAGGAAAGAACTCCCGCCGGCGCACCTTTCCTTTGGATTAGGAATAAGTTTGGTACTTGCCCGCAAGGGGCCAACCGTGACACTGTCAGGACGTACACCCGTGTGTACTTATGGTATATGATTTCGAGGACTCTCTTTGCTGACAGTGGTGGGAAGTTGGCCCATTGGTGTTGGCTCAGGTCGCTTACGGTCTTGGAGCACCCGTGGAGTTGGGGAACAACGGCACTTGCCTACCTCTACCGGCAGGTGATGATTTGCTATATGTACTGTTGTATAGTAGTCTGCTAGACAAAGTACTAACCAAATGTCTTATGTACGCAGTTGGACGAAGCTTGTCGTAGGACTGGGAAGGGAGGTATTGGTGGATGCTTGCTCCTACTTTTCGTATGGAGCTGGGACCGCCTATCAATTGGGCGGCCTAGGGTATTCAACGAGAGGCCATGGCCTCATTACCCGAACAACCCTGATCGGGAGCCCACTTGGGCATACCTTTGGGACAAAGTCTCGGAGATGACGAGCGATCCAATGGTCATGTACAGGCAGTACACTGAGGAGTTGGACACGCTTACCGCTGAGCAGGTAACCGATTATAAGCCATCACTCTTTTGCAATCCGGCTTCGTAAATTCTACTGGCATGTTGTAAATTCTGAAATATTTGTACGCTGCAGGTGGATTGGGAGCCATATGGTACCTTTTACCGTATTGGCGCGGCGATGACTGACCTCAACCCCAAGTGCACGGAGGAGGCGGGTTTCTGGCGTATGCGGTGCCCACTCATATGCATGTGGCTTGTTGAATACCACCAGCCGCATAGAGTGATGAGACAGTTTAGGTTGTATCAGGAGTGCCCACCTCAGTGGCAAGATATCTGACGACACCATTCTGAGTCAAACCATTTCGAGAGGCAAGAAGCAAGCCACACGGTCTGCCTACCAGTTGAAGCCAAGGGGCAATGCTCCAAACCGTTACACTCCGGACGATTATGTCAACCGAGGAAAGAAGGTTCTCATTGAGGAGGATGTGGAGCCGACGCGGAGATCAGCTTTCGGCGGATGAGGAACGATGAGCCGTCATCTTCAGAGGAAGAGGAGCAGGAGGAGCAGGAGGTGCAGCAGCAAGAAGAGCAACGACTGCGGACGAAAAGGATGGCCGTCCGGAAGCAGCCCGTGAGGAGGGGACGTTGAGGAGGATAGATGCATTGGCTAGTGTTGTGAACTCTATCTTCATAAATCATAAGTATCGTGTTGTGAACTCTATGTCATTTCGAACCATTATCTCTATTGCTACGTGTTGTTTGAATCTATGTGCTACGATGTGATCTATGATGTGTGCTATGTGTATGAAATTGCTATTGAAATTGCTATTGTTGTGTTGAAAAATGTTTAAATAAGGCAAGAATTTTCATGGTTTTAACACAAGTCAACGTGTGGCGCCCTTGCCCCTGGCGCCACACTGCGTCGGCGCCACATATGTTGATTATATGTCGAAAACATCCAGGAGCTCCGGAAGCTTAGTCCTTAGCCATTTTGGCGAGCCTCTTTGTGTGGCACCCGTGGCACCGGCGCCACACTGTCAAATGTGGCGTCCTTGGCGTCGGCGCCACACAAACAGGGTCACCAAAACGGCTAAGTCCCAGGAGAATTGTCTTACAGTATGTTTTGTGCAAACATAAGTGGATGTCCGGCGCCCTTCCGCGCGGCGCCACAGTTTCATAGTGTGGCGCCGATGGAAGCGGCGCCACACATCCTGCCACGTCAGATCGGTGCACAACTCAGCGTCGAGGACGCCACGTCGGATGGGAGAGTGACGCCGCCCGCACGGGCGCCACACGGTGAGGTGTGGCGCCGGTAAAAGCGGCACCACACAAAAGAGTTAGATGGATGAAATAGTCTGTCCAGAAGATTAGTCTGTGCTATAGTTTCAGAAAAGGGTTATTTCTGTGTAAATCGCCAACGCTAGACCGCGTGCTTCGGGACAAGTCAGCGCATTAATTGTGCCCACCAGAAGTCGGATTCACGGCCGCATCGTACCGGCATTACAACTAGCCATCGCCTTCCTTCTTTGGTTAATCCCTGTTTTACTGACGTGGAATTAAAGCTACGGAGTAGTAGCCTACATCAGCATAATTAAGTTACCGTTAAGCTGATCACTGATTGATACTGTCAGATTATGGCGCTTAATTCGCCTACTGCCGTGTTCGGGAGAGACGAACACGAGAGTCCGCGTCCACCTCCGCCTCCTGCGCGCAGAAGCTCTCCTTGATTCTATATATACCTACCGGCCGCCTCGCCGGAGATCTGCAACTAGCTAAGGCGACAACAGCAGCAGCAGAGCAAGAAGCGCGCACCGCCATTGCTAGCAACGATGGCGCGCCGCAAGATCCCCATCAACGAGGGCGCGCGGCCGCGGGGCAAGGAGTACGCGAAGATGACCCAGGGGCTCCGGAAGAAGGCGTCGGAGCTCTCCGTGCTCACCGACGCCCGCGTCGCGCTCGTCTGCGCCCCCGCCGCTGGCGCCGGATCCCCGCTAGTGTGGGAGTCGGAGGGGGGCGGCGTCCTCGACAGGTACCGCGCCCTCCCGCAGGAGAAGCGCGCGCGGCACACGCACCGGAGCTACCTCGAGGCCCAGCTGGGCAAGGAGAGTGCGACGCTCGCGAGGGCGCGGCAAGGCGCCTCCCACGGCGTGCTCCCGGACTGGGACCGGGCGCTCAACGACATGACTCGCGAGGAGGCGCTGGAGGTGCTCTGGGTGATCGACGCTCAGCTGCGGGCCACGGGCGACAGGATGGCGGCTCTGGGCTTGCCGATCGCGCCGGCGCCGGAAGATGATGATGCTTCCGAGGACGCCGTCATCGCATCGCAGCAGCTCGTGCACATGGACTATGCCGGCTTCCAGCCGCAGATGATGCCATGCCATGGCGGAAACTTCAACCACGTCCCCGGCGAAGGCCTACTCGAGCAATTCCGGATGCAGCCGGGGTACGGCACCGAGTGCGCCAACGACGGCAACTACGACGCGGGCGCCGTCTACGACATGGAGGCGCCGGCCGGCTACGGCGACAATGCTGGTTGCGTCTGGCCCGATTTGACCATGTCCTACGCCGCCGACGAGTCGTGGGACGCGGTCATGCCAGTTGGGTACTACGCCGACTTCGCCAACAACGGCAGTCTGGCGCCTGAGCACTACTACGGCCAGGACGTCACCGGTGGGGCTTACGCCAGCACGCTACAGCTCGAGTACCCCATGGGCATGAATGACAACTTCGCTTACCTCGACATGGACAACAGCTACCCGGTGTCTGCGCATTGGCAGGCCGAGGAATTCCAGAGCTGCGACATCGGCACCGGCCATTACCAGTATCACTGCTAGCATCCCGGGAGAAGCAGCTACGGCCAACGTTGTCAGAGGCCAGTTCCGTTGTCACGGAAGGAGTAATCAGAAGAGAAGGATAGGTTTTTGTTAGGACTTAGGATGATAGGTGTTTGTTAGTAGAAACATTTCGTAATTTCGTCGCTAGAATATCCTTATTCTCGCGCATCTGAAGTTAGACTTTTTCAGATTTACATGATTTACCTATATTACATCCATGGATTTGTACTGGATTTTCATAACATTATACCATGAATTGTTACTTGGCACAAAATCCATGATGAGCTCCCAGCTGGGCACAAAATCCATCAAGAGTGGAAACACTCAAATGAAGAACAAATGGCGATCTACATTATCTCGCTACAATTGACTGATTTACAAACGGTTACATTCCTCTAACAAGACATGTGAGCCCGTACGTGCGATCAAGGATGTGGTCTTCTTGATGGCGGTTATTTCTTCTTCCTCCTCTTCAGGTCGGATGTGGTTTTCTTGACAATTGAGCTTTATCGGTAGTTATTTTTTCTTCTTCCTCCTCATGTATACACTCGTAGGAGCTTTTTTCCCACACATCGATGTCACACGATTCTCGAACACTGAACTAGGTATCGCTTCCTGTCCCATCCTTCTCGACATCCTGAAAAAAAAATCGCCACATCTTTAAAGAACACGATGTCATTCATGCAATTTTGAGAAATGCTTCTCTCCCGTGCACGAACATCCTATGCATGGCCCACCCTCCCTCTTCTTTTTTTCACTGATTGGATTCCCTTGTACCCACACTAACTCTAAAACATAAAATCTCCATATATTATGAATCAAAAATTCAATTTCTGGTCTGTTTGATATTTGAGTTTCTAGTGAGATAACTTCAAAATGAGATTAATATTGAATAATTCTTGACAGTCTTTGAAAATCAACTTTTGAAACTTGGTGAAACATATTGATACTTCATGAATTTTTTGTTTTTCTCCGAAATTTTTTGTGTTACTTTGTTTCAAACAATATTTGGCAATTATCTTAGAGTTCAATTCGGAGACAATTTTTTGTATCTAGTTTCATCAAGTTTTATTGTGTACCATCATGTTTCAATGTGTTTCAGAACTCAAATTTTGAATTTTGTCGAAACAAATATTTTTTAGATTTGTTTAAAAGATATCATTGAAAGAAATATGCAGATTAAAACGGATTGTTAATTGAACATATATTCCAATAAGTATGGCTATTTTGAATTCAATACTAGAAATTAAATCCATGTATAAAAAGATAGGGACAGTACTAGTGTGGGGTAACCCTGCATGTAAAGATTACCTATATATGCTGATCTGGAAGCACGAAACAAACGCCTCTCTCTTCAATTTTCCGTTGAGACATGAGGGCAAAATGTACTTTTTTTAGGAAGCAACAGTGGAAATCGCCCACCTGAACGCGGTCTCGTTCGGCCTTCGGTAAAGGATAATGATTTAGATCCTCCGGAGGCTGCGGCTCGAGCAACCTCGGGGCGGAGGGTCGTGAGATGGGCGTGGATCGTGTGGACGCGCACGTCTCCTTTCCTGCGTGTGAGCCCCAACAATCCTCTTCCGTGGTCATTCTTCTTCATGAATTCTGTTCCCAAATAAATCGCACGCCCCAGCGTAGGGGAGCCCGTCGGCCGGCCTCGACGGTGCGCCGCCGCCTCCCCCTTCCCCCGCGCCCCCGCTGAGATGGCCGGCCTTGACGGATGGGCAACCGCGCCGCCGAAGTGCTCCACGCAGCGCCGCCGCCCGACCTCCTCTTCCACCTCGTGAGGGCGCCGAGCTCCGCCTTCACCTCGACGCCGGCCGCCTAGCGCCCCGGGGCACCCTCTAGCGCCGGCGACCGCCACTTCCACCTCACCGGCCGACGCTCGAAATCCACCCGCACAGGCGACCTCAACTTCCACCTCACCGGCCGCCGCTCGAAATCCACGCGCGCCGCCCGACCTCCGCCATGCTTCACCCCTAGAGGGGTTGCAAGGTGCATGTTGCAAGCCGGCACCATCGTGATCCCGGTTGTTGGTAGTCGGCGCCGCCGCGCTGTGAGCTCCGTGCACGTTGCTGCGAGGCCTGGCCGCCGGTGCGGCGATAGCAGGACGACGCTGCGTCAAGCGTCAGTCATCGGTGCTGCAAGGGGATGCGTCAGCGAACGGCATGGTGGGGAAAGCTGCAAAGGCTGGCCGCCGGAGCTGCAAAGGCCGGTATCGGCTGCTGCAAAGGCCACTCGTGACTGCTGCTGGCGGGGGCAACGATGATACCGGCGGAGTGGTGCTGCCATAGGTGGATGACGGTGCTTCTACCGGTGCGCCGCAGTGCTACCAGCCATGGCCGGCGGTGCTGCCATAGGCGGACGACGGCGCATCCACTGGTGCGCAGTGGTGCTACCAGCCATGGCCGGCGGTGCTGCTATGGTCTATCGGAGATGCTTCCATAGGTGGGCGCCGGTGCTTCCATGGGCGTATGACGGTGCTGCAAGGAGAAGGCGGCGATGATAATGGCCGTAGTAGACATGCTATCGGCGGTGCTACAATTGCATTTTTTATGCTACAAATGTTATGTGGTTATCCTACTTTAGTAGTATAATTTTATTTGCTACGTGCGGTTAGCGGTGAAGCCACAAGCCTAGCTCCCTCGGCACCCCGCCATCGCCCGAGATGGAGGCCATGGGTGCTGCGATTGCCGATGAAGGGTGCTGCCACGCGAGATGGCTGGTGCTTCTAGGCAACGCCGACTACGCCGCCCACCGACAACGGTGGTGCTTTCCATGGTGTCGGGCGGTGCTTCCCATGGTGTTGAGCGGTGCTTTTAATGGAGTCGGGCGATGCTACCACCAACGGTGGCCGTGCTGTGATACGTCTCAAACGTATCTATAATTTCTTATGTTCCATGCTACTTTTATGATGATACTCACATGTTTTATAGACACTTTATGTCATTATTATGCATTTTCCGGCACTAACCTATTGACGAGATGCCGAAGAGCCAGTTGTTGTTTTCTGCTGTTTTTGGTTTCAGAAATCCTACAAAGGAAATATTCTCGGAATTGGACGAAATCAACGCCCAGGGTCTTATTTTTCCACGAAACTTCCAGAAGACCGAAAGGGATACGAAGTGGGGCGACGAGGCGTCGCCACCATAGGGCCGCGCGGCCAGAGGGGGGCCTTCGCCGCCCTATGGTGTGGGCCCCTCGCCAGCCCTCCGACTCTGCCCTTCCGCCTACTTATAGCCTTCATCGCGAAAACACCAGTACCGAGAGCTACGATACGGAAAACCTTCCAGACGCCGCCGCCGCCAATCCCATCTCGGGGGATTCAGGAGATCGCCTCCGGCACCCTGCCGGAGAGGGGAATCATCTCCCGGAGGACTCTTCATCACCATGATCGCCTCCGGATTGATGTGTGAGTAGTTCACCCATGGACTATGGGTCCATAGCAGTAGCTAGATGGTTGTCTTCTCCTCATTGTGCTATCATGTTAGATCTTGTGAGCTGCCTATCATGATCAAGATCATCTATTTGTAATGCTACATGTTGTGTTTGTTGGGATCCGATGAATATGGAATACTATGTCAAGTTGATTATCAATCTATCATATATGTGTTGTTTATGTTCTTGCATGCTCTCCGTTGCTAGTAGAGGCTCTGGCCAAGTTGATACTTGTGACTCCAAGAGGGAATATTTATGCTCGATAGTGGGTTCATGCCTCCATTGAATCTTTCTAAGGTTGTGGATGTGTTGTTGCCACTAGGGATAAAACATCAATGCTTTGTCTAAGGATATTTGTGTTGATTACATTACGCACCATACTTAATGCAATTGTCTTGTTTGCAACTTAATACTGGAAGGGGTTCGGATGATAACCTGAAGGTGGACTTTTAGGCATAGATGCATGCTGGATAGCGGTCTATGTACTTTGTCGTAGTGCCCTGATTAAATCTCATAGTAGTCATCGTGATATATGTATGTGCATTGTTATGCCTTCTCTATTTGTCAATTGCTCAACTGTAATGTGTTCACCCAACATGCTATTTATCTTATGAGAGAGATACCACTAGTGAACTGTGGACCCCGGTCCATTCTTTACATCTACTGCAAACTCTGTTCTTTACTGTTCTTCGCAAATAAACATCATCTTCCACACTATACATTTAATTCTTTGTTTACAACAAGCCGGTGAGATTGACAACCTCACTGTTACGTTTGGGCAAAGTACTTTGATTGTGTTGTGCAGGTTCCACGTTGGCGCCGGAATCCCTGGTGTTGTGCCGCACTACACTCCACCACCAACAACCTTCACGTGTTCCTCGACTCCTACTGGTTCGATAACCTTGGTTTCTTACTGAGGGAAAACTTGCTGCTGTACGCATCACACATTCCTCTTGGGGTTCCCAACGGACGTGTGTCTTACACGCCATCAAGCATTTTTTCTGGCGCCGTTGCCGGGGAGATAAAGACACGCTGCAAGGGGAGTCTCCCACATCCAATCTCTTTACTTTGTTTTTGTCTTGCTTTACTTTATTTTATTTACTGCTTTGTTAGTTCTCTATATAAAAAATACAAAAAAGTTAGTTACTAGCTTTACTTTATTTACTGTCTTGTTTGCGTTCTCTATATTAAAACACAAAAAAAATAGTTACTTGCATTTACTTTATTTTGCTTTATTTACTACTGCTAAAATGAATACTCCTGAGAACACTAAGTTGTGTGATTTTACTAGTTAGGCTTAATGAAAAAACAACAAAAATATTAGAGATCTTTATAGTATTTATCTTGAGTTAGGACATGAGGTGTTTGAAGAGAAAATTAAAAAACCCATGGAACTTTGTTTGCAAAATAGTTGTAGCAATGTTATTAGCATGAACTCTTTGAACACTATTATTGCTAATGCTATGGAAGAATTTAAGCTTGGGGAAGCTGGTTTTGATGAGCATGATATTTTTAGTCCCCCAAGCATGGAGGAGAGAATTTACTTTGATGACACTTTTCCTCTCATTTATGATGATAGTGGTATTTTGGTGCCACCTACTATTGAGGATAAAGTTTATTATGATTATACTATGCCTCCTACATTTGATGATTATGGTGATGAGAATAATAATGATAGCTACTTTGTTGAATTTGCTCCCACTACAATTAATAAGAATGACTATGCTTATGTTGGGAGTAGTAATTATTTTATGCATGAGACTCATGATAAGAATGCTTTATGTGATAGTTATATTGTTCAGTTTGTTCATGATGCTACTGGAAATTATTATGAGAGAGGAAAATATGGTTGTAGAAATTTTCATGTTACTAAAACACCTCTCTATATGCTGAAATTTTTGAAGTTACACTTGTTTTGTCTACCTATGCTATTCACTTTGTTCTTCATTGACTTGTTTATTTACAAGATTCCTTTTCATAGGAAGTGGGTTAGGCTTAAATTTGTTTCATACTTTTTTTTTGATGCTCTCTTTGCTTCAACTCTCATCCTTATGCGAGTGCATCATTAAATTTACTGAGCCCATCTTAATGGCTATAAAGAAAGCACTTCTTGGAAGACAACCCATGTTTTTTTTATTTTTCTACTGTTTTGTTGAGTCTTGGAAGTTGTTACTACTGTAGCAACCTCTCCTTATCTTTATTTTATTGCATTGTTGTGCCAAGTAAAGTCTTTGATAGTAGGGTTGATACTACATTTGGATTACTGCGCAGAAACAGATTTCTTACTGTCACGAAATTGAGCAGCCCCTTCTGTAGGTAATTTATAAAAATCTGCCAATTTATGTGCGTGATCCTCAGATATGTACGCAACTTTCATTCAATTTGAGCATTTTCATCTGAGCAAGTTAGGTGCCCCAGAAAAATTCGTCTTTACGGACTGTTCTGTTTTGACAGATTCTGGCTTTTATTTCGCATTGCCTGTTTTGCTATGTTTGATGGATTTCTTTGTTACATTAACTTTCAGTAACTTTGTGCAATGTCCAGAAATGTTAAGAATGATTATGTCACCTCTGAATATGTGTATTTTCGATTATGCACTAACCCTCTAATGAGTTTGTTTTGAGTTTGGTGTGGAGGAAGTTTTCAAGGGTCAAGAGAGGAGGATGATACAATATGATCAAGAAGAGTGAAAAGTCTAAGCTTGGGGATGCCCCGTGGTTCATCCCTGCATATTTTAAGAAGACTCAAGCAGCTTGGGGATCCCCTTCTTCATCGACAACTTATCGGGTCACCTCTAGTGAAACTATATTTTTATTCCGTTACATCTTATGTGCTTTACTTGGAGCGTCTGTTTGTTTTTGTTTTTGTTTTTGTTTGAATAAAATCAGATCCTAGCATTCCTTGTGTGGAGAGAGACACGCTCCGCTGTTGCATATGAACACATGTGTTCTTAGCTTTACTTTTAATGTTCATGGCGAAGGTTGAAACTGCTTCGTTCATTGTTATATGGTTGGAAACAGAAAATGCTTCATGTGGTAGTTGGTATAATGTCTTGAATAATTTGATACTTGGCAATTGTTGTGCTCACATAGATCATGTTTAAGCTCTTGCATCATGTACTTTGCACCTATTAATGAAGAACTACATAGATCTTGTTAAAATTTGGTTTGCATGATTGGTCTCTCTAGAGTCTAGATATTTTCTGTTAAGGTGTTTGAACAACAAGGAGACAGTAGAGTCTTATAATGCTTGCAATATGTTCTGTAAGTTTTGCTGTACCGGTTTATACTTGAGTTTGCTTCAAACAACCTTGCTAGCCTAAGCCTTGTATTGAGAGGGATTTCTTCTCGTGCATCCAAATCCTTGAGCCAAAAACTATGCCATTTGTGTCCACCATACCTACCTACTACATGGTATTTCTCTGCCATTCCAAATTACATTACTTGAGTGCTACCTTTAAAATTCCATTCTTTGTCTTTGCAATATATAGCTCATGGGAAAATAGCTTTAAAAACTATTGTGGTGAAGAATATGTAGCTTATGTATCTGATTTCTTATAAGTTGCTTGTTGAGCGGTAACCATGTTTCTGGGGACGCCACCAACTATTACACCTTTGTTGAATATCATGTGAGTTGCTATGCATGTTCGTCTTGTCTGAAGTAAGGGTGATTTATCATGATCAAATGGTTTGAATATGCATATTGTTAGAGAAGAACATTGGGCCGCTAACTAAAGCCATGAATCATGGTGGAAGTTTCAGTTTGGACATTAATCCTCAATCTCTTATGAGAATATTATTTGTTCTTGAATGCTTATGCATTAAAGAGGAGTCCATTATCTGTTGTCTATGTTGTCCCGGTATGGATGTCTAAGTTGAAAATAATCAAAAGCGAGAAATCCAATGCGAACTTTCTCCTTAGACCTCTGTACAGGCGACATAGAGGTACCCCTTTGTGACACTTGGTTGAAACATATGTTATGCAATGATAATCCATGTAAATCCAAGCTAATTAGGACAAGGTGCGAGCACTATTGGTAATCTATGCATGAGGCTTGCAACTTATAGGATGTCTTATACATAACACATATGATTTATTACTACCGTTGACAAAATTGTTTCTATGTTTTCAAAATGAAAAGCTCTAGCACAAAAATAGTAATCCATGCTTCCCTCTGCGAAGGGCCTATCTTCTACTTTATTGTTGAGTCAGTTTACCTACTTCTTTCTATCTTAGAAGCAAACACTTGTGTGAACTGTGCATTGATTCTTACATGTTTACCTATTGCACTTGTTATATTACTTTGTGTTGACAATTATCCATGAGACATATCCATGAGATAAACATGTTGAAGTTGAAAGCAACCGCTGAAACTTATATCTTCCTTTGTGTTGCTTCAAAGCTTTCTACTAAGAATTTATTGCTTTATGAGTTAGCTCTTATGCAAGTCTTATTGATGCTTGTCTTGAAAGTACTATTCATGAAAATTCTTTGTTATATGATTCAGTTGTTTACTCATTGTCTTTACCATTGCTTGCTGCATTCATCTCATATGCTTTACAATAGTATTGATCAAGATTATGATAGCATGTCACTTCAGAAATTATCCTTGTTATCGTTTACCTACTCGAGGGCGAGTAGGAAGTAAGCTTGGGGATGCTTGATACGTCTCAAACGTATCTATAATTTCTTATGTTCCATGCCACTTTTATGATGATACTCACATGTTTTATACACACTTTATGTCATTATTATGCATTTTCCGGCACTAACCTATTGACGAGATGCCGAAGAGCCATTGCTGTTTTCTGTTTTTGGTTTCAGAAATCCTACAAAGGAAATATTCTCGGAATTGGACGAAATCAACTCCCGGGGTCTTATTTTTTCACGAAGCTTCCGGAAGACCGAAAGGATATACGGGGCGACGAGGCGCCGCCACCATAGGGCCGCGCGCCGAGGGGGCCCGCGCCGCCCTATGGTGTGGGCTCCTCGCCCCTCCGACTCTGCCCTTCCGCCTACTTATAGCCTTCGTCGCGAAACCCCAAGCCGAGAGCCACGATATGGAAAACCTTCCGAGACGCCGCCGCCGCCAATCCCATCTCGGGGATTCAGGAGATCGCCTCCGGCACCCTGCCGAGAGGGGAATCATCTCCCGGAGGACTCTTCATCACCATGATCGCCTCCGGATTGATGTGTGAGTAGTTCACCCCTGGACTATGGGTCCATAGCAGTAGCTAGATGGTTGTCTTCTCCTCATTGTGCTATCATGTTAGATTGTGAGCTGCCTATCATGATCAAGATCATCTATTTGTAATGCTACATGTTGTGTTTGTTGGGATCCGATGAATATGGAATACTATGTCAAGTTGATTATCAATCTATCATATATGTGTTGTTTATGTTCTTGTGCTCTCCTACTAGTAGAGGCTCTGGCCAAGTTGATACTTGTGACTCCAAGAGGGAGTATTGATGCTCGATAGTGGGTTCATGCCTCCATTGAATCTGGGACAGAAAGTTCTAAGGTTGTGGATGTGTGTTGCCACTAGGGATAAAACATCAATGCTTTGTCTAAGGATATTTGTGTTGATTACATTACGCACCATACTTAATGCAATTGTCTGTTGTTTGCAACTTAATACCGGAGGGGTTCGGATGATAACCTGAAGGTGAACTTTTTAGGCATAGATGCATGTTTGATAGCGGTCTATGTACTTTGTCGTAATGCCCGATTAAATCTCATAGTAGCCATCGTGATATATGTATGTGCATTGTTATGCCTTCTCTATTTGTCAATTGCCCAACTGTAATTTGTTCACCCAACATGCTATTTATCTTATGGGAGAGACACCACTAGTGAATTGTGGACGCCGGTCCATTCTTTACATCTGAAATACATCTATCGCAAACTGCTTTCTGTTCTTCGCAAACAAACATCATCTTCCACACTATACATTTAATCCTTTGTTTACAGCAAGCCGGTGAGATTGACAACCTCAATGTTACGTTGGGGCAAAGTACTTTGATTGTGTTGTGCAGGTTCCACGTTGGCGCCGGAATCCCTGGTGTTGCGCCGCACTACACTCCGCCACCAACAACCTTCACGTGTTCCTTGACTCTTACTGGTTCGATAACCTTGGTTTCTTACTGAGGGAAAACTTGCTGATGTACGCATCACACCTTCCTCTTGGGGTTCCCAACGGACGTGTGTCTTACACGCCATCAAGCATTTTTTCTGGCGCCGTTGCCGGGAGATCAAGACACGCTGCAAGGGGGGTCTCCACATCCAATCTCTTTACTTTCTTTTTGTCTTGCTTTACTTTATTTTATTTACTGCTTTGTTAGTCCTCTATATGTGACACGTGTCGGTCTGTGAAGCACGAGGCTGGAAGGACTCGGTGCCTCCGAGGGATTCCTAGCGCTTTCCGTAAACGGTAAAGGGTGGTGCTGAGCGTCCCCGGGGATCAAATCTACCGATCCCCGGGTCAGCAGAATTACGATGCAGACGATCGAATCGCGCAGCTTGGTCCGAGCTCGTCTCCCATCCAGTCAATGGTCCCACGCGGATTTTTTTAAAAGAGGCCCATAGTGGGGAGCTGACAACGTCCTCTTCGTTGGACTCCCACCGCCCGCGCCGGCAGCACCACTGCCGATGGTCCGCCGGAGAATCCCAAAGTGGAGTCGCCAGAGAACTCCAAAGTGCAATCATCGGAGAAAACCTTCGTGGTGTCGCTGATGTAACTTCCATGCTCGTGTTCCGGATCCCTCATCTGTGCACGCCAGCGTCGTTACACCGTTGGCCACGACACTCGCTGGAGAACTCCGCACGGCGTCGGTGATGCAGCAGCTGGTAACAGCCCCGACATGCCTTGGCAACAACGCATGTGGCTGCCAGCATGCCAGCTCCATCTAGCAACACGATCGCCCAAAGCAATGCCGGTAGCAGTGTGGCCGCTGGCTGGCAGCACCGCCACACCTCATTTGCACCAATGTCGACGCCGTCTACGTCTGCTTGCAGCAGCGCCACTCCGGCGAGCAGCACCGTCGGCCCGAGCTTGCATCAATGCCGACGCCGTCAAGACTATCTTGTAGCAGTGCCGCTCCCGGAGGTAGTAGCGCCGTCCCTACCTGGCAGCACCGCCACCCCTCGTTTGCAACAACGGCGGCGCCGTCGACGTCGGCTTGCAGCAGCGTCGCTCCCGGCGGTAGCAACGCCGCCCCTCGTTTGCAGCAACGGCGGTGCCGTCGATGTCGGCTAGTAGCAACGTCGCTCCCGACGGTAGCAGCGCCGCCCCTGGCTGGCAGCACCGCCACCCCTCGTTTGCAGCAAGGGCGGTGCCATCGATGTCGGCTTGCAACAGCTTCGCTCTAGCCAGCGGCGCCGTCGACGTCGGCTTGCAGCAATGTCGATGCCGGCTTGCAGCACCGCCTCGAGCTTGTAGCAGCGCCACCCTCCGCAAGTAGCTCCCTACCGTGGGAGCGACGGCGACGGCTCGTGGGTTGGCGACGATGGCAGGGTGCGAGAGAGGTAACAATTGTGGCGTCGGCGCTGAGCGAGAGATGGGAGAGAGAGGAAAACTCGTGGAGGAGAAGGAAGGGTGAGGGGATAAGGTGTTCGTGGGCCCCACAAGGATCAATTGTGTAGCCACGCGGTGGGACGCATGTCAAGCGGAGAAGCGGGAGCATGAGACGAGCGTGATCGTTCGGGTGAATACCAGCGTTTTCCTTCGGTAAATTTGCATCTCTCAACATATGGAGTGCGTTTGGTATGTGAGCCTTTGGCTTGCATCGGCCCAGCAAAAACCTGTATGTTTGGTTGCCTGTAAGAGCTCCGTTTTATGGTCCAACCGGTTCTCAAAGCACCCTTCGGACATGCCCTGTAGGAAGGCCCGAATTAGCAGTTTCAGCGGGCATATCCTGTTGTCGTGCCATTTTGCACGTCCTCGTGCAACGGTTGCACACGTGGAGAAACGCGGGAGACACCGCGTTGTCTTGGTCTTTGCTCCCCACTTCCAGGCACCGGTTCCCTCCTTCTCTCTCCTCATTCACTCCTCTCACTGACAGTCACCGCCCCCTCGCGTCAACCGCTGCCCATGGCCTCCTCGCCTCCTCCGCCGCCTTCCGCTCCAGCGCCGATGGATCCAGCCGTCCGGCCGATGGCCACGAGGTCGAATGAGGTGCTCCTGCACATCGTCCGCGAGTACGAGGCCGGAGGCCGTGACTCGGCTACGCAGATCGACGCCGGTCGCGTGCCGGTGTTGAATCGGCCATCGTCATTCGCGAGTACGAGGCCGGCCGGCATGGCAACTCACAACGCGGTCGTCGTTGCTCTTCAAGCGGTCGGGATTGCACCGATGGATCCCTCGACAACGGAGGTTTTTCCCCCTCCCCACTAGGGTTTCCATCGGTGAGGGCGGCCGTAATGGTGGCAGGTGCACCTGGCTCCAGCAGGGAGATGGAGCCCCCCGCCGGGGTTCGCGTCGACCCCGATGCAGGCACCAATTCCTTGGGGCATGCCGCGTCTAGCTGCTCCGAATGGCGCGCCGCGCGTCGTGGCGCCGCCGTTCGGCCTACCACGTGCTCGTCGGCAGCCGGCACCACCATCGGCGCCCTGCTTCACGACCTACGCTCCGGCTCCGCCTCCTCCACCAGGATTTGGAGTGCGACCTCCTCGAGGACCTACCGACATCTATGAGCGTCCTCCGACGATGACGACTGGGCCGCTCTCGCTCCATCCAATCATAAGTACTCTCAATCACCTCCTCCTCCGCTTGTTTAGATCGATTATATGATATTGTTGATCACATAGTTCTTCGGCCGCTCAGATCGTTGTGAATGTAGATAGGATTCACGACAATGTGCATGACTGGTTGAGTGCTTGACATTGACGTTGGCATTGTCCATTGTTCATGACAGTGGTTGAAGTTGGCCATGCCAAGCTCAAGAACCATGATGGACATGACAATGTCAAGTCCATGATAGTGCTTGAGCTTGGCATTGCAATTGTTCATGACAATGCTTGTGCTTGGCATTGCCAAGCTCAAGCACCATGATGGACTTGACATTTCTTGTGCTTGGCATTGACATCATGGACTTGATCTTGTCATTGCCATTGGACCTCAGCAAAGACAAGTATCGCTAACTCTTTGCATTGTCATTGCATCTGCAGAACCGACCCTTCCTGAAATTGTTCGCGGAAGGGCCCATACTGGACGCAAGGGACAGGTGCAGCTTCGTGACCCCAATAAAGCGTTCAGGGAAGCCCACCGGCAGATCACCGCGCCAAGGGTTCACGCCGACCATCCTGCTAACCTGGGCACGCTCCTAGGCAGCGGCTTTCGGCGTTCTTCGTGTAGGTGGAGAGCCCGGACCTCCTTGCCCTCGTCGTGCCGCCCTACATGGAGCAGCTCTTTATCACCGTACTAGTTGTAGACAATGGCCCCAAGGTGAAGGTTTGTAGAACAGGGCAAGTTCCCGAGTCACCCAAGGTATCGAACTCAGGGAGGTAGAGGTCAAAGATATCCCTCTCAAGCAACCCTGCAATTAAGATACAAGAAGTCTCTTGTGTCCCCAACACACCTAATACACTTGTCGGATGTATAGGTGCACTAGTTCGGCGAAGAGATAGTGAAATACAAGTAATATGGATGATTATGAGTGGTAATAACAATCTGAAATAAATATGGTAGCAAGTAAACATGCAGTAGAATAGTAAATAAACGGTGATTCGATATTTGGAAACAAGGCCTAGGGATCATACTTGCACTAGTGGACACTCTCAACAATGATCACATAACTGAATAAATAAATGCTACTTTCAAACACTCTCTTGTTGGATAATAAACACCATTCATTGTGTAGGGCTACAAGAGCACACCTCAAGCCGGAGTAAACAAGCTCCACAACATCCGGAGTTCATATTAAAGTAACCTCTAGAGTGCATAATAGACCGTTGCAATTTAGACCGAGTACTAACATAGCATACACACTGTCACCAATAGCTATGAAAGGGGAATAGATCACATCAATACTATCATAGTAATAGTTAACTTCATAATCTACAAGAGATTACAATCATAACCTACACCAAGTACTACATGATGCACACACTGTCACCTTTACATCATGGAGGAGGAATAGACTACTTTAATAACATCACTAGAGTAGCACATAGATTAATAGTGATACAAAGCTCATGATCACATAAAGATCACACCATGGGAGAGAGAGATGAACCACATAGCTACCGGTAAAGCCCTTAGCCTCGGGGAGAACTACTCCCTCATCATGGGAGTCAGCGGCAATGAAGATGGCGGTGGTGTCGATGGAGATGACTCCGGGGGCAATTCCCCATCCGGCGGCGTGCGGAACAGAGACTTCTGTCCCGAAACGGAGTTTCGCGATGGCGCCGCCCGAGTCTTTCGGAGTATGATTGATTGATGTAGGGGTTTTACGTCGAGGGATTATATAGGCGAAGAGGCGGAGCAAGGGGTGCCGGGGGCCCACACCACACACGGGCGCGCCTCCCAGGCCGCCATGTGGTCTGGAGGCCCTGGGCCTCTTCTCCGTCTCTCCTTCGGTGTTTTGGTCCGTCCCGGTAAAATAAGATGTTTGGCTTTTGTTTCGTCGAATTCCGATAATATTGCCCGAACAGCTTTTCTGGAACCAAAAATAGCAGAAAACAGGAACTGGTACCTCGGCATCTTGTTAATAGGTTAGTTCCGGAAAATGCATAAAAACATTATAAAGTGTGAGCAAAACATGTAGGTATTGTCATAAAACTAGCATGGAACATCAGAAATTATAGATACGTTGGAGACGTATCAAAAGCAACTTCCTACTCGCCCTCGAGTAGGTAAACGATAAAAAGAATAATTTCTGAAGTGACATGCTACTTACATAATCTTGATCAATACTATTGTAAAGCATATGAGATGAATGAAGTGATTCAAAGCAATGGTAAAGATAATGACTAAACAACTGATCATATAGCAAAGACTTTTCATGAATAGTACTTTCAAGACAAGCATCAATAAGTCTTGCATAGGAGTTAACTCATAAAGCAATAAATTCTTAGTAGAAGGTTTTGAAGCAACACAAAGGAAGATATACGTTTCAGCAGTTGCTTTCAACTTCAACATGTTTATCTCATGGATAATTGTCAACACAAAGTAATATGATGAATGCAAATAAGCAAGTATGTAAGAATCAATGCACAGTTGACACAAGTGTTTGCTTCTAAGATAGAAAGAAGTAGGTAAACTGACTCAACATAAAGTAAAAGAATGGCCCTTCGCAGAGGGAAGCAGGGATTACTCTTGTGCTAGAGCTTTTTATTTTGAAGACATAGAAACAATTTTGTCAACGGTAGTAATAATTCATATGTGTTATGCATAAAACATCCTATAAGTTGCAAGCCTCATGCATAGAATACCGATAGTGCTTGCACCTTGTCCTAATTAGCTCGGACTTCCATGGATTATCATTGCATTACATATGTTTCAACCAAGTGTCACAAAGGGGTACCTCTATGTCACCTGTACAGAGGTCCAAGGAGATAGATCGCATTTGATTTCTCGTTTTTGATAGATCTCAACTTAAGGACATCCCGGGACAACATAGAAAACAAATAATGGACTCCTCTTTAATGCTTAAGCATTCAACAACAAATAATATTCTCATAAGAGAGTGAGGATTAATGTCCAAACTGAAACTTCTACCATGATTCATGGCTTTAGTTGGCGGCCCAATGTTCTTCTCTAACAATATGCATACTCAAACCATTTAATCATGATAAATCACCCTTACTTCAGACAAGACGAACATGCATAGCAACTCACATGATATTCAACAAAGGTGTAACATTTGATGGCGTCCCCAGAAACATGGTTACCGCTCAACAAGCAACTTATAAGAAATAAGATACATAAGCGACATATTCATCACCACAATAGTTTTTAGGCTACTTTCCCATGAGCTATGTATTGCAAAGACAAGGAATGAAATTTTAAAGGTAGCACGCAAGCAATTTACTTTGGAATGGCGGAAAAATACCACATAGTAGGTAGTTATGGTGGACACAAATGGCATGAGTTTTGGCTCAAGGTTTTGGATGCACGAGAAGCATTCCCTCTCGGTACAAGGCTTTGGCTAGCAAGGTTGTTTGAAGCAAACACAAGTATGAACCGGTACAACAAAACTTACATAAGAACATATTGCAAGCATTATAAGACTCTACACTGTCTCCTTGTTGTTCAAACACTTTTACCAGAAAATATCTAGACTTTTAGAGAGACCAATCATGCAAACCAAATTTCAATAAGCTCTACAGTAATTCTCCACTAATAGGTTCGACTACATGATGCAAGAGCTTAAACATGATCTATTTGAGAGCTCAAAACAATTGCCAAGTATCAAATTATTCAAGACAATATACTAATTATCACATGAAGCATTTTCTGTTCCAACCAAATAGCAATGAAGCAGCTTTCAACTTTAGCCATGAATATTAAAGTAAAACGAAGAACACAAGTGTTCATATGACAAAGCGGAGCGTGTCTCTCTCCCACACATGGATTGCTAGGATCTGAATTTATTCAAACAAAACAAAAATAAAACACACAGACGCTCCAAGTAAAGTACATAAGATGTGATGGAATAAAAATATAGTTTCACTAGAGGTGACTGATAAGTTGTCGATGAAGAAGGGGATGCCTTGGGCATCCCCAAGCTTAGATGCTTGAGTCTTCTTGAAATATGCAGGGATGAACCACGGGGCATCCCCAAGCTTAGACTTTTCACTCTTCTTGATCATATTATATCATCCTCCTCTCTTGACCCTTGAAAACTTCCTCCACACCAAACTCAAAACAAACTCATTAGAGGGTTAGTGCATAATCAAAAATTCACATGTTCAGAGAGGACACAATCATTCCTAACACTTATGGACATTACCCAAAGCTACTGAAAGTTAATGGAACAAAGAAATCCATTCAACACAGTAAAAGAGGCAATGCGAAATAAAAGGCGGAATCTGTCAAAAACAGAACAGTCCGTAAAGGCAATTTTTAGAGGCACTTAACATGCTCAGATGAAGAAGCTCAAATTGAATGAAAGTTCCGTAAATATCTGAGAATCACTAATGAATTTTCGCAGATTTTTTTGAGTTTCCTACAGAGAGTTCTACTCAAATTCGTGACTAGAAATCTGTTTCTGCGAAATCCAAATCTAGTATCAACTTTACTATCAAAGACTTTACTGTAGGGATTTGTTGCATAGAAAACAAAAAATTTCCTACCGCGAACACGCAATCCAAGCCAAGATGCAATCTAGAAGACGGGAGCAACGAGGAGATCATCGAGACTCACCCTTGAAGATTTCCAAAGCCTACAAGATGAGGCTCTTGTGCTGCGGTAGACGATCACTTGCCGCTTGCAAAAGCGTGTAGAAGATCTTGATCACGCGCCACGATCGGGCAGCACCTCCGTACTCGGTCACACGTTCGGTGTTGATGAAGACGACGTCCTTCTCCCGTTCCAGCGGGCAGCGGAAGTAGTAGCTCCTCCTTGAATCCGGCAGCACGACGGCGTGGTGGCGGTGGCGATGGAGAACTCCGGCGGAGCTTCGCTAAGCGTTGCGGGAGAGGTGGAGGAGTGGGGCGGCTAGGGTTTGGGGAGAGGGTGGCCGGCCACTTAGGGGTGCGGCCAAGCTATTGGCTTGTGGGCCAGCCCCCTCCCCTATGCCCCTCATTATATAGGTGGAACCCCAAGTGTTGGACTACAAGTCTTCGAATAAGACCCCAACCCAAAACCTTCCATGTAGTAGGGAAACCTACCCAAGGTGGGACTCCCACCCAAGTGGGATTCCCACCCTTCCATGAAGGGGTGGCCGGCCCCTTGGTGGAGTCCACCTTGGACTCCCCTCTAGGGTTGGCCGGCCATGGGGAGGTGGAGTCCCTCCGGGACTCTTCCTTCCTTAGTGATTTCTTCCGGACTTTCTAGAACCTTCTAGAACCTTCCATAAATGCACCGGATCATTTCCAAACTTGGAATATGACTTCCTATATATGAATCTTATTCTCCGGACCATTTCGGAACTCCTCGTGATGTCCGGGATCCCATCCAAGACTTCGAACAATACTTCGAACTCCATTCCATATTCAAGTTCTACTATTACAACATCAAACATTAAGTGTGTCACCCTACGGTTCGCGAACTATGTAGACATGGTTGAGAATTCTCTCCGACCAATAACCAATAGCGGGATCTGGAGATCCATAATGGCTCCCACATATTCAACGATGACTTAGTGATCGAATGAACCATTCACATACGATACCAATTCCCTTTGTCACGCGATATTTTACTTGTCCGAGGTTTGATCATCGGTATCTCTATACCTCGTTCAACCTCGTCTCATGACAAGTACTCTTTACTCGTACCGTGGTATGTGGTCTCTTATGAACCATTCATATGCTTGCAAGCTATTAGACGACATTCCACCGAGAGGGCCCAGAGTATATCTATCCGTCATCGGGATGGACAAATCCCACTGTTGATCCATATCTCAACTCATACTTTCCGGATACTTAATCCCACCTTTATAACCACCCATTTACGCAGTGGCGTTTGATGTAATCAAAGTACCTTTCCGGTATAAGTGATTTACATGATCTCATGGTCATAAGGACTAGGTAACTATGTATTGAAAGCTTATAGCAAATAACTTAATGACGTGATCTTATGCTACGCTTAATTGGGTGTGTCCATTATATCATTCACATAATGACATAACCTTGTTATTAATAACATCCAATGTTCATGATCATGAAACGATGATCATCTATTAATCAACAAGCTAGTTATACAAGAGGCTTACTAGGGACTCCTTATTGTTCACATAACACACATGTATCAATGTTTCGGTTAATACAATTATAGCATGGTATGTAAACATTATCATAAACTCAAAGATATTATAATAACCATTTTATTATTGCCTCTTGGGCATATCTCCAACAGTCTCCCACTTGCACTAGAGTCAATAATCTAGTTTACATTTGTAAAGATATAACACCTTGGCCTTCTGGTGCTTTATCATGTTTTGCTCACGGGAGAGGTTTTAGTCAACGGATCTGACACGCTCAGAAACGTATGTATTTTGCAATTCATTTGCGTCTCAACGCATCACTCATTTCTAAATGAGTCGGCATTAAATATGTTTGGTCTTCTGGTGGAACCTTAATTCCTTGGTCTGAAATAAGTCACTAATATTGTCACACACAATATAGCTTCAAAGTTCTGACACTATTGGAACTACACCAACTTCTTGACTTTAACATCCTCAGTCATTGTCAAAACAATGACATAATCTGCCTTCGTTTGTAGAATCCGTCACAACATTTAGAACTCATCTAAATCTAACATAGACAACTTCTATCTCATTGTGCTACCTTTTAAACAACACTTAGTCTAATTTGAGATTGAAATTTTATTTTCATATGTGACAAAACAAATATCGTTGCAACACCTTATAGTGATTTGTTTGTCATTTCTCCATACAAAACTATATATATATATATCCTTGGTTCTTCTTAAGTACTCAAGGATATTCTTTACTGTTTTTCAATGATCATCACATGAATCATTCTGGTATATGCTCCTAACTCTTTAGAGCACAGGACATCTGATTTTGTACATATTCTTCGTGATCTAAATCACTCATGTGTTTTTACTCATCGAGTGTCGGATACACTTAAGTCTTGTTAAAACTTCACATGATAAGAACATTTTCTTAATATTTCTATATTGAACTACTTCAATATCCATTCTATGTACTTTGACTTAAACTTATTTTGTGTTTCAATCTATCTTCATAGATCTTGACACTAAATATGTTTCAGTCCTTATCCTTTCATTAAGTTAATTCTCAATGAAACCTTTTTAATCAATTATATAATTACATTATTTATAATCAACGATATGTCATCTACATAAAGTATTACAAAAATGTCCCAGCGCTCCCACTTAATTTCTTGCAAATGCAAGCCTCTTCATCGTCTCTGATGAAATCATAACTCTTTGATCATTTCATCCGGTGAAGATTTCAACTCCGCGATACTTACTTTATTCAATTGAAGTTTGTATTCCTATCTAGTATTCCACGGACTAGCAAAACTCTTGGTTGTATCTTGTATACACCTTTAATACACACTTCTGTTAAGTAATGTATTTTGCCATCCTACTAGCATATCTCATAAAAGAAATATGTAGTGATTACTAGAATAATCCACATAGACTATAAGCATTGCTACGGAAGATCTAATCTTATCGTAGTCAACTCTTTGAACTTTGTCGTAAACAACTTTTCGACAAGTCAAGCTTCTTCAAGGATATTTCATCCAAGTCCATCAATTTTATAGATCCATTTACTTTCAAAAAGTATTCATCTATCTTGGATTTCATGGCGTATAGCCATTTTAACGGAGTCAGGGCCCATCATAACTTCTTTGTTTTGTAGTTGGTTTATCATTGTTCAAAATCAATCCTTTGTCCACAAATCATTTATTTGATCACAAAGTAAACCATACCTACAAGGTTCAATAAGTACTTCGATCTCCATGGCTAAAACACTTTGTAGTCATGGGAGCCATGATCGTCGTGGCCGCTTCGGAACCAATTCCAATGCTGCGCTACTCTGATCATTATGCTCAGGTTCATAAACCTTATCAAATTATATTGTCCTCCCACTCAAATACTTCACTAGAAACAATTTCTCGGAAATAAGAAACATTGACAAACACTTTTGTCTTTGTCTCGTGGGAAGAATTCCCAATCAAATCTCTGGGATAACCAACAAAAACATTCATCCGATTTTGGTTGCAAACTTATTTACATATGCTATGCATACCAAAATTTAAGAAATGACTATTAGGATTCATACCCATGCCATAACTCGTATGGTGTCATTTCAATGGATCATGATGATGCTCTATTTAGTGTAAAAGCGGTAGTCACTAAAGCATAATCCACAAAAATATAATGGCATCAATATTTTATCTCATCATTGATCCAACAAGGTTTGGATACGTTTCTTGGATACTTCATCATCACTATGATACTCCAAGAAACGTGAGTTGTAAAACAATTTTATAATTCTCTTAGATGTTCGCTAAAACTCGTAATTCAAATATTTCTACCATGATTAAATCATAGATATTTGACTTTTCTATTACGATGATTTCCACTTCATGCTGAAATTTATTTGAATCCATTCAAATGTTTCAAACTTCTTCCTTATCGAATATATCCACATATATATACTCAATTCATTGTTGGAAGTTTTCATGAAGTAGAAGAATCTCCCGCACACAACTATGCCCAGTGAACCACATACATCATCATGTATTTTTCCACTAAGTTAGTTGCCCATTCAACTCTTGGCCTATGAACGGTATTTTAGTCATTCTCTTTAGAAAAGATTTGCAAGCGCCAAACGATTCAAAAATCAAATGACTCCAAAAATCCATTTGCATGGAGTTCCTTCATGCGTTCCTTTCTAACATGACCTAAATGGCGGTTCCACAGATAAGTGGAATTCAAATCATTTGCCTTATGGCATTTTTAGCGTCAGTGTTATGTATATGTGTTTCACCATTAAGATTTATAATAACTTATCCATCGTACATGGAGTAATGTCATAATTTGAACAACTCATTGTTTTTATTTGACCAGAGCAAAATAACAATTATTAAGTTCTTTATTATAAATTCTAAGGGCTAGGTAGAATGCCAACGACAAACATAATAACACTTTATTATGTTCCAGACGTGCATTATTACCATATTCCTTATCAGTCACTTAGGCCATCGTATTCTTGTATTGCGTTGTATTGTATGACATCTCATACCAACCAATCTGGTACAAATACCCAAGAACTTCATTATGTGACCAAACAAGGAATACATCCATAACATGTATATCATTTATATACACCTGAGCTAGACTTTCTAGTCTTTTCTTTCTTGCTGCCAAAATATCTTTTGTAGTTTCTCTTTTAGCTTTCCTCATTCTCAGAAAACACTTCATTTTTAATAACTTCTAAGTTTGTTGGTCAAATACCAATAACCTTGAGGTTCTTACTTTGAAGTTGATCATCATATGACAAGTGTTCTAGATTTCACTATTAGTAACTTTGTAATATGATGAATAATTTCACTCATAATTTTATCCATCAATTCATGATGACTTTCTGAGACCATGTCTGTACATGCTAGGCTCATAAAGTTTAACCTTAGTATTCACATGTGCAAATCTGGCTTGCACCCGTTGTAAGCACACGTAGAATTTCTAACACCCGATCATCACGTGATGCTTCGAAACAACGAGTCTTAGCAACGGTGCATACTAAGGACAATCACTTCATGGATATGCGAATATCGTTAGTGCCCAATAGTTGGAGGATTGGGACGTCTTGCGTCTTCAACCTTCGTACATTCCCATAAAACTTATGAGTTTATGTAGTCTCACCAAATTATATTCTATCATCTTGCAATAAGGTTTTAGATATCACATATATCTCATACCTTGATTATTTCTGAAAACTAAATTTTCAGCTCCTTACTTTTCAAACAGATTTGAACTTCAAGTTTCACGGAGACAAGATAACTTTAGGTACTAATTGAAACCATAGCTCTTTGAATCAACAATGTGAGGTTTACTAAAAGTTTGCAATAGGACTTAATCATTTCTTGATTCTTTAACAATACGGTACCAGTCCGTAAAGTTTCTTATCAGATTTTAACAGTATTTCTATCTCAATAACAAGACTAGCGCATGGTAGAAAACGGATGCCAATACTACAAAATTAATTCAAAATACTACTCAAACTATGTTCATGATAATTAGTTCATGTTTTAATCTAATTACTAATGAACTCCCACTTAATACAACATCCCTCATAGTTGTTAAGTGGTACATGATCCAAATCCACTACACCAAAACCGATCATCACGTGAGATGATGTAGCTTCAATGGTGAACATCAACATGTTGATCATATCATCCATATGACTCGTGTTCAACCTTTCGGTTTCCGTTGTCCCGAGGCCATGTCTGTACATGCTAGGCTCGTCAAGCAAACCCTAGTATTCCGCGTGTGCAACATGGCTTACACCCGTTGTATGTGAACGTTGAGTCTATCACATCCGATCATCACGAGATGCTTCGAAACGACGAACTGTGCAACGGTGCATACGAGGGGAGAACACTTTATTATCTTGATATTAATGTGAGGGATCATCTTATAATGCTACCGTCGCGATCTAAGCAAAATAAGATGCATAAAGGATTAACATCACATGCAATTCATATGTGATATGATATGGCCCTTTAGTCTTTGCGCCTTCGATCTTCATCACCAAAGCACGGACATGATCTCCATCATCAACGGGCATGATCTCCATCATCGTCGGCGTAGCGTCAAGGTCCATGGCGCCATCTTCATGGTTGTTCACCTCATGTAGCAACTATTACAACTATTGTGAAATACTACTCAACATGAAATTTAAAGACAACCATAAGGCTCCTGCCGGTTGCCACAATACAATAATGATCATCTCATACATATTCATCATCACATTATGGCCATATCACATCACCAAACCCTGCAAAAACAAGTTAGACGTCTCTAATTTGGTTTGCATATTTTACGTGGTTTAGGGTTTTCGAGAGAGATCTAATCTACCTACGAACATGAACCACAACGTTGATACTAATGTTGTCAATAGAAGAGTAAATTGAATCTTTACTATAGTAGGAGAGACAGACACCCGCAAAGCCTCTTATGCAATACTAGTTGCATGTCGAACGAGGAACAAGTCTCATGAACGCGGTCATGTAAAGTTAGTCCGAGCCGCTTCATCCCACTATGCCACAAAGATGCAAAGTACTCAAACTAAAGACAACAAGAGCATCAACGCCCACAAAACCATTGTGTTCTACTCGTGCAACCATCTATGCATAGACACGGCTCTGATACCACTGTAGGGATTCGTTGCATAGAAAACAAAAATTTCCTACCGCGAGAACGCAATCCAAGCCAAGATGCAATCTAGAAGACGGAGCAACGAGGAGATCATCGAGACTCACCCTTGAAGATTTCCAAAGCCTACAAGATGAGGCTCTTGTTGCTGCGGTAGACGATCACTTGCCGCTTGCAAAAGCGCGTAGAAGATCTTGATCACGGCGCCACGATCGGGCAGCACCTCCGTACTCGGTCACACGTTCGGTGTTGATGAAGACGACGTCCTTCTCCCCGTTCCAGCGGGCAGCGGAAGTAGTAGCTCCTCCTTGAATCCGGCAGCACGACGGCGTGGTGGCGGTGGCGATGGAGAACTCCGGCGGAGCTTCGCTAAGCGTTGCGGGAGAGGTGGAGGAGTGGGGCGGCTAGGGTTTGGGGAGAGGGGGTGGCCGGCCACTTAGGGGTGCGGCCAAGCTATTGGCTTGTGGCCAGCCCCCTCCCCTATGCCCCTCATTATATAGGTGGAACCCCAAGTGTTGGACTACAAGTCTTCGAATAAGACCCCAACCCAAAACCTTCCATGTAGTAGGGAAACCTACCCAAGGTGGGACTCCCACCCAAGTGGGATTCCCACCCTTCCATGAAGGGGGTGGCCGGCCCCCTTGGTGGAGTCCACCTTGGACTCCCCCTCTAGGGTTGGCCGGCCATGGGAGGTGGAGTCCCTCCGGGACTCTTCCTTCCTTAGTGATTTCTTCCGGACTTTTCTAGAACCTTCTAGAACCTTCCATAAATGCACCGGATCATTTCCAAACTTGGAATATGACTTCCTATATATGAATCTTATTCTCGGACCATTCGGAACTCCTCGTGATGTCCGGGATCCCATCCAAGACTTCGAACAATACTTCGAACTCCATTCCATATTCAAGTTCTACTATTACAACATCAAACCTTAAGTGTGTCACCCTACGGTTCGCGAACTATGTAGACATGGTTGAGAATTCTCTCCGACCAATAACCAATAGCGGGATCTGGAGATCCATAATGGCTCCCACATATTCAACGATGACTTAGTGATCGAATGAACCATTCACATATGATACCAATTCCCTTTGTCACGCGATATTTTACTTGTCCGAGGTTTGATCATCGGTATCTCTATACCTCGTTCAACCTCGTCTCATGACAAGTACTCTTTACTCGTACCGTGGTATGTGGTCTCTTATGAACCATTCATATGCTTGCAAGCTATTAGACGACATTCCACCGAGAGGGCCCAGAGTATATCTATCCGTCATCGAGATGGACAAATCCCACTGTTGATCCATATGCCTCAACTCATACTTTCCGGATACTTAATCCCACCTTTATAACCACCCATTTACGCAGTGGCGTTTGATGTAATCAAAGTACCTTTCCGGTATAAGTGATTTACATGATCTCATGGTCATAAGGACTAGGTAACTATGTATTGAAAGCTTATAGCAAATAACTTAATGACGTGATCTTATGCTACGCTTAATTGGGTGTGTCCATTATATCATTCACATAATGACATAACCTTGTTATTAATAACATCCAATGTTCATGATCATGAAACGATGATCATCTATTAATCAACAAGCTAGTTATACAAGAGGCTTACTAGGGACTCCTTGTTGTTCACATAACACACATGTATCAATGTTTCGGTTAATACAATTATAGCATGGTATGTAAACATTATCATAAACTCAAAGATATTATAATAACCATTTTATTATTGCCTCTTGGGCATATCTCCAACATTTACTTGGCACAACAATTCAATAAAGTAAAGATAAGGAGAGGTTTCTACAGTAGTAACAACTTCCAAGACACAACAAAACAGTAGCAAAATAAAAACATGAGTTATCTCCCAAGAAGTGCTTTCTTTATAGCCATTAAGATGGGCTCAGTAATTTTAATGATGCACTCGCAAGAAATAAGAGTTGAAGCAAAAGAGAGCATCAAAAGCAAGTACGAAACACTTTTAAGTCTAACCCACTTCCTATGAAAAGGAATCTTTTAAATAAACAAGTCATGTAAGCATAATGCAATAAGCATAGAAAGTCAACACAAGCGTGACTTCAAGATTCTCAACATAAAGAGGGGAACTTAATATTATTAAGATGCATATAACCATGTTTCCCTCTCTCATAATAACTTTCAGCAGCATCATAAACAAACTCAACAATATAACCATCACTTAAAACATTCTTATCATGGTTCATATGCATAAAAGTATCATTAATTTTGGCATAAGAAGAATTCTTCTCATTAATAGTAATTCGAGCATTATCATTATCAAGAATTTGAACATGATAAACAAGTTGCATACTAAGGGAATGGTTTTTGGCAATCCCATCATAACTATTACAAGTTTCATAAGGATAATTATAACCTTTGTCATAGCATTCTTTATAATAATTCCTCGACAACACCATGGAGGCATTGGGTTTTAGAGAAAGGCGACGACGGAAGTTCCGGGAGCGAGGCGGTACACGACGTACCCAGGTTCACGTCCCGCGGTGGAGGATCGCTACGTCCTGCTAGCAATCCACTATATGAATATATGAGTACAGGGGGCCGCCATAGGCGGAGTTGTTGGATCTAGTCTAGTTCTAATCCGCGGGTTGCGGTTTCTAGGCGTGTCGCCTCTATGATTATGTTTCTGATTTGTGTCCCTAAGGGTGCCCCTGCCTGGCTTTATATATCAGCCAAGCTAGGGTTTACAAGAGTCCTAGTAGGATTCATATTGGAGTCTTCTTTCCTTGTAGTCCAAGTTGTTAACGCTTGCAGGTCCAGCTTGTTGAGTCCTTGTGCTGGTCCATCTTCATAGTTTGCACCGGGTATGGCAATGTCGAGTACCCGAAGGGTTATGCCCACGTCAGTAGCCCCCGAGTGTCTGGACGAAGTGAAGCTTCGGGCAGGGACTAAAGTTGTCTTCGCCGAATGTCTTTATCATCTGTTGAATCTTGTGCTTGATGTAGAGTCGAAGTTGCTTTCTGTCGGGTGCGTGAAGCGCTCCCGATGGGAGTAGCCCCCGAGTCTATGGGCGGGTGCTTGCAGCCACGCATAGACTCAAGTTGTACTACTCGAAGATCTTGATTGTTGATGTCTTCAACTTTATTCTTCTTTGTTGGCGAGGTTGCCATATTTTTCTCGGGTGCGCGACCAGCGCTCCCGATGGGAGTAGTCCCCGAGCCTGTAAATAAATATGAAATAGTTATGTATAGGGTGTAAAAAATGCTAAGTCAAATACCGTACATGTCCTCGCGTTCCGAGAACATGATGCCGATAACTCTGATAATTTCACTGATAGAGGAGTTGACGATTTGGATGATATCCCAGAGGAGCCGATGATTTGGATGATGGCCCATAGGAGCCGATGATTCGGATGATGGCCCAGAGGAGCCGATGATTCGGATGATGGCCCAGAGGAGCCGATGATTTGGATGATGGCCCAGAGGAGCCGATGATGGATGATGGCCCAGGAGTCGATGATTCGGATGATGGCCCGATGAGTCGATGATTTCGGGTGCGCGTCCAGCGCTCCCGATGGAAGTAGCCCCCGAGTCTGGGCACTGATGCTTGCAACCGTGAGTAGACTCAAGTCGAGCAACTCGATGTTTATAGTTTTCTTCAGGTGCCGTTGACACATTGTTGTATATTTCAAGGGGCAATCCTTAATGCACTTTGAGCATCGTTGATGCCATTGTTTGTAAGTTTTTCGGTAGGTACATATATATGCACTTTTACCGTGTCAATGCCGTTGGCAAATTTTGAAGGAGCAAATCTTAATTGCCCGTTTAAGCGTATGTGTATTCGTTGGTCAGCAAATTGTTTGAGTGATCAGCTCGTGTTGCAGGTCTTGCTAAACCCGTTGTATGTGCAACTTTGCTTTCAACCGATGTATGTCTTGACAGTAGCTCCCGAATATATCGGAAGCACTAACTCTGCCGATGAGCCCGTTGTTCTTTGATATTTCCATAAGTAAAATATCGAACGTGGGTTGTTTTATATGTATTTCCAGACTCTTGCTATTTACGGCGCTCGTAGAGGCATCTGTAGCAGAGGGAAAGGTCAGCGTCCTTGTTTGTTTCATGATCCTTGCTATTTGCGGCACTCTTTGAGGCATCTATAGCGAAGGAAAAGAGCTAGGTCCCCATTGATTTTGCATCATAACACTCGTAACTTCAGAGGCTTTCTCACGATCTTTGCTATCTGCGGCACTCTTTGAGGCATCTATAGCAAAGGAAAAGAGCAAGGTTCCCATTGATTTTGCATCATAGCACTCGTAGTTTCAGAGGCTTTTTTAGAGTGCAATCTCTGGCGTATTTTCCATCGCACCGACGTTCGTTGAAATATACGAACAAGGTTCCTGAGGATGTAGTTCGGGTGTCCCGAATTACTGCAATTCTTCAAAACTTGAGTCTTCATGTCTTCTTGGGTTCCAGCGAACCGGCGCTCCCGATGGGAGTAATAGTCTTCATATCTTCTTGGGTTCCAGCGAACCGGCGCTCCCGATGGGAGTAATAGTCTTCAGGAATCTTCTTGGGTTCCAGCGAACCGGCGCTCCCGATGGGAGTAATAGTCTTCAAATCTTCTTGAATTCCAGCGAACTAGCGCTCCCAATGGGAGTAACCGCAATAGTTCGAAGATATTCTAGGAGCCCCCGAGTAATTCCAGCGAACCAGCGCTCCCGATGGGAGTAACCGCAATAGTTCGAAGATATTCCAGGCCGAAGAGGATAAGTCCATCGAGTAATCATAAATGATGAAGCCATTGACCCGAGGTAGTCCATGCGGCGGGCGCAGTCGAAATGATTCCGCCACCCGAGATAGTTCATGCGGTGGCTGGCTGACGTGGCCGATGAAGAAGACGCAGTTGATATGACCGATCCGCAGCGGGTGAGCACCCGAATATATCGAGTCCGCAATGTTAGGTCCATGGCAGACGAGCCCTCGAGTATGACAAGTGCACGACAGCGGGCGCGGTCGACCGAACCGAATAGTCGAAGCTTTGTTCCGATCTGCAGTTATGTTGCGGCGCAAAATCCTGCGCTCAAATGTACTGTTGAGTTTCCAAAAACTTCGACTGCACGCGATGAAGATGATCCTCTCCAAGTCCATTGAATTGTTAGGCCAGTCAATGGTTGTGTTCCGCGAATCCGGTCTCGCAGTTTGCTTTCAGTAGTCCAGTTCGTTTGCACGTGGAACGGCGTGGCCTTGCTCATCAAACAAGATTTTTGGTCTGAGCCGTTCATGTACTGTCGGCGCTGAATTCCATCGTGTAGGTGCAAGGCCAATTTTCCGAACAACCAAGCCGTGCGTGTTGATTTGTTGTCTTCACAGAAGATGGCGCGTACGTTTTATCTGTATTAACTTCCTTAGACCCCACAAGTAGTAGCTTCACGTGGTGGACATCATCAATTCAATTCATGAATTTTTTGGTTAGCTGGATCGCTGCTTTGACTTTCCTTTCTCTTGATTTCTTTTCCTTTAGAGTATTGGGCATCCGATAGGCAGGTGTTGCAACTCTTTGTACTTGGCCTTTAGACGCTTCTTCTCAATTTTGGCAGATTTAATCAATCGAGCACGACGGCCTTTGTGGCGATGAGCACAGCTATGTACTGCAGGCTTTCACCAAACCGGATCCGATCTTTCCGATCTCCTAGCGTGGTGTTGATTTTTAGCTTGACGATGAGTTGAGATTCGAAGGTTGACGATGCGGTAAAGGGTCTCGTCTGGATCACAAAATCCAGTCGTCGCGATTCACGCTGCCGAAATAATTGCGCGGCCATAAATAATATGATGTAGCCACGCGCTGCCTGGCTGACGTGGCCAATGAAGAGGACACAGTTGATATGGTCGATCCGTGGCCGGTGAGCACCCGAACATGGCGAGTGCGCGCCGGCGAAATTCGAGCAGTGTTTGGCCGAAAACTGTCAACGCTGCTAACATGATCACAGTGGAGTTGGTCGGTTGACCGCGACGAAGTTGAGATGTATTCCGCCGTGCATCCGAGTAACTTCCGGTTGATGCCTCCTATTTTCCTTTATGCTGAGATTCATTGTATTCGCACCAAGTAGACGGCCTCCTTTTTTTTTCTTTCCTGTGGTCTCTGACGTAATCCAATCCAGGTTTGTTGCTTTGATTTCCAATCCAGGTTTGTTGCTTTGATTTGGCCATGCACGCTGGTATGAAGTATTTACGATCGCGCGGTAGCCAACAAACGAGTCAACTGATTGTTTCTCCCGAGCGTCCACTGCAGTTTGCCAATACAGCCAGCTGATTTGCTTTACGAGCGCACGGCAGTCGACAATACATCTGGTTGCTTCTCCCGAGCGCGCCCTGTTTTCTTTTCTTCTTCTTGATACTTGAATCCGGTTACCTGATTAATTTTTTTCTGCCTTCATCCGATTGATCCTGATGATTGCCTGAGTAGTGCGCCGGCCTGATGATTGCCTGAGTAGTGCGCCGGCCGCGTAGACGTTTTCTTTTTCTACCGGAACGACCACGGCGACTACACTGCTCATAGATCAGATCTGATATTTTCTAATCCTCAATTGATGAATCTTGCTGGCGTAGATCTTCTTATCGGATGCAGTATGAACGTTGTTGACGATGGATCCCGCCCAGATGACAAAATTCAGTCGTCGCGCTTCCCACAAACGGCGCCAATTGACGAGGCGGTTCTTCGGCAATGCCTACCATGAGGGGCTTGGGTTTTAGAGAAAGGCGACGACGGAAGTTCCGGGAGCGAGGCGGTACACGACGTACCCAGGTTCACGTCCCCGCGGTAGAGGATCGCTACGTCCTGCTAGCAATCCACTATATGAATATATGAGTACAGGGGGCCGCCATAGGCGGAGTTGTTGGATCTAGTCTAGTTCTAATCCGCGGGTTGCGGTTTCTAGGCGTGTCGCCTCTATGATTATGTTTCTGATTGTGTCCGTCTAAGGGGTGCCCCTGCCTGGTTTTATATATCAGCCAAGCTAGGGTTTACAAGAGTCCTAGTAGGATTCATATTGGAGTCTTCTTTCCTTGTAGTCCAAGTTGTTAACGCTTGCAGGTCCAGCTTGTTGAGTCCTTGTGCTGGTCCATCTTCATAGTTTGCACCGGGTATGGCAATGTCGAGTACCCGAAGGGTTATGCCCACGTCAATAATAATTGTCAAATATTGGAGGCATTGTGTCATCATAAGAAATAGAATAGTTATCTTCCACAGTATGTTCATCTGTAACCTTACCATCATTGTTACTAGAAGGAGATGTATCAAGCATATAATCATCAGTAGCAAAAGGATTTTTTTTTTTTTTGAGAACACAGTACAACGCAGACGCTCACAAACACGCACGTACAAACACCCCTATGAACGCACGCACGCACACCCTACCCCTATGAGCACCTCCGAGGGACTGAGCCGGCATATCTTGAGTTGACGAAGTCACCACTGGCGCCTCGCTGTTGACGGGCACGTCACCTACCACTGAAAGCATAGCGCCGGTTAAATCCTGGAATAAATCCAGGTAAATGCAAACACCCATGCCAAGTCTAGGACTTGAACCTGGGTGGGCTGGTTCCACCACAAGGGACCTAACCACCAGAGCCAAGCTCTGTTTGCAGCAAAAGGATTTTCAAACACCTCATCCCCAAGCTTAGAGCTTTCTATATCATTATGGGAAGAAGCATGGATAGTACTAATACTATGGCAATTATTAACATCATCATTTTCAGAATTAGTTTCCCAGAGATTTTCAATATCAAAAGTAGTGTGCTCTTTCAAATCATGATCACTAATGTAGGTAAAGGGCATAGGAAGATCATTGTACTCAGATTCATTATCATAATAATCATTAGGAGCAACATACTTACGGTTACCTATCGTTATCTCATACACGCGGGGATATGCCGTTACCTCTTTCTTTTTATTCCCCCTCTTCTTCTTCTTCCCTTCTTCTTGTTCCCTTCTTTAGGAGGAAGAGGCTTGAAGGGAGGCTTCTCCACATAACCTGATTTATTTCCAGAAACAATAGAAGAAACTTGGGAGGGTTCCTCCTTTTCATTAATAAGTTCAAAACACACAGCGGTCCTACCATATTTTGGCAAAGTGTCATCTTCTAAAATATTTTGTATGTAAGTATTTGTATGGCAATTATCAATGCAATAAGAAAGACACCCATGCAGGACACTATTAATATCAAGATCACTCATATCTAACAAAGAAATTTTTCTTGATAACTCTTCACACCCTAAAAATAAAGTAAGTTCATCATGCTGATTAGGAAGGATTTCATCATCACAATACAAATTTGCAGCACTCATGGGGTTCAAATTATCATTGGAGGAGCATTGAAAATTAAAATGACCCACTCTATGACAAAGTTCACAAATAAAAGGATAGAAGGCACAAACTTTTTCACCAAGATCATCTAGAGCCCTAAACCACTTTCTAGTTTTTTCATTCCTATGATGGATACAATATTCATCTTCGATTTGATTAATTCCACAAGGTCTATGCATTCCACAAAAATTAACATGCTTATAAGAAATAGTATTTTCAGAAGTTTGGGCATGTTTATTGCAATCATTAACAACAATTTCATTTTCCATGCAAGTGTCTTTGAAAGGTTCATGATACATGTACCAATTTTCTTTAGGAACATTAATATGAGAAGCAAAGGCTCTATAGCAATCGACCATAATTTGAGGATCAAGACCATATTTAGCACTAAGCTCTTGAAAATCAACAGTTTCAATGAAAGACTTAATGCATTCATATTCATAGTTTATACCTGATTCTTTACCTTTGTCGTTCTCCCAATCTTCAGCGTTCTCCTGAATCCGATCAAGAAGGTCCCATTTAAACTCTTCTTTATTGCGCGTGAATGATCCAGAACAAGTAGTATCCAGCAAGGTTTTATCTTGAAAAGAAAGTCTTGCATAGAAATTATCAATGATGATATTACTAGGAAGCTCATGAATGGGGCATTTGAGCATTAAAGACTTCAATCTCCCCCATGCTTGGGCAATACTCTCTCCATCATGAGGCCAGAAATTATATATGCGGTTTCGGTCTTTGTGAATTTCACTTGGAGGATAGAATTTAGAATAAAATAGAGGCATAATATCCTCCCAATCAAGAGAATGCCTATTCTTCAGCAATTTATACCAATGCGCAGCTCTGCTCTTCAGAGATATAGAGAATAGCTTCCTCTTAACTTGGTCCTTTGAAATACCTGCATTCTCGAACAACTCGCATAATTCATGTATAAAGAGTAAATGATCACTAGGATGGACAGTCCCATCTCCAAAATAGCAATTGTTCATAGCAAGTTCAACAATTTTCATAGGTATCTTGAAGGGAATACTTTCAGTAGGTGGATTTAAAATATCACAAGCATCATTAGAGTTATCGCATATGGGAGATAAAGCATTATCAGAGCAAATTTTCTCCCCTAAAGATGGGAAGCTAAAAAGATCATAAAAACTAGCTTCCCCAAGCTTAGACTTTTCCATAGCATTAGTAGTAATTGCATTCATACTAATAACATTGCTACTATCATGCAGATAAGGTTCCATAGGTTTTTTAATTTTTGCATCAAACCATTCATGTCTTAACTCAGAAAATAGATTAAAAAGCTCACTGTTGTTTTCCATTATGCCTAACTAGTGAAAAATAAAAACAAGAAACAAAAAGATGCAATTGCAGGATCTAAAGGAAATAGCTTCGAGCACTCACACACGGGCAACAGTGCTAGGAAGTAGCTTAGTAGTCGGAGGATGTGAATACCTTTTACCTTACCTCCCCGGCAACAGCGCGGAAAATAGCTTGATGTCTACGCACGCTTCTATTCTGTTGACGGTGTTGGGCCTCCAAGAGCAGAGGTTTGTCGAACGAGCAAGTTTCCTTAAGTGAATCACCCAATGTTTATCGAACTCAGGGAGGTAGAGGTCAAAGATATCCCTCTCAAACAACCCTGCAATTAAGATACAAGAAGTCTCTTGTGTCCCCAACACACCTAATACACTTTTCAGATGTATAGGTGCACTAGTTCGCGAAGAGATAGTGAAATACAAGTAATATGGATGATTATGAGTGGTAATAACAATCTGAAATAAATATGGCAGCAAGCAAACATGCAGTAGAACAGTAAATAAACGGTGATTCGATATTTGGAAACAAGGCCTAGGGATCATACTTTCACTAGTGGACACTCTCAACAATGATCACATAACTGAATAAATAAATGCTACTTTCAAACACTCTCTTGTTGGATAATAAACACCATTCATTGTGTAGGGCTACAAGAGCACACCTCAAGCCGGAGTAAACAAGCTCCACAACATCCGGAGTTCATATTAAAGTAACCTCTAGAGTGCATAATAGACCGTTGCAATTTAGACCGAATACTAACATAGCATACACACTGTCACCAATAGCTATGAAAGGGGGAATAGATCGCATCAATACTATCATAGTAATAGTTAACTTCATAATCTACAAGAGATTACAATCATAACCTACGCCAAGTACTACATGATGCACACACTATCACCTTTACATCATGGAGGAGGAATAGACTACTTTAATAACATCACTAGAGTAGCACATAGATTAATAGTGATACAAAGCTCATGATCACATAAAGATCACACCATGGAGAGAGAGATGAACCACATAGCTACCGGTAGAGCCCTTAGCCTCGGGGAGAACTACTCCCTCCTCATCATGGGAGTCAGCAAGGCGATGAAGATGGCGGTGGTGTCGATGGAGATGACTCCGGGGGCAATTCCCCGTCCGGCGGCGGGCGGGAACGAGACTCTGTCCCCGAAACGGAGTTTCGCGATGGCGCGGCGCCCCTGGAGTCTTTCTGGAGTATGATTGATTGATGTCGGGTTTTTACGTCGCCGGGGATTATATAGGCGAAGAGGCGGCGCAAGGGGTGCACAGGAGGCCCACACCACACACAGGCGCCCCTCTCCTAGGCCGCGCCGCCTGTGGTCCTGGAGGCCCGGGCCTCTTCTCCATCTCTCTGATGGCGTGTAATACCCACGTTCGTTGGGAACCCCAAGAGGAAGGTATGATGCGCAGAGCAGCAAGTTTTCCCTCAGTAAGAAACCAAGGTTTATCGAACCAGTAGGAGCCAAGAAGCACGTCGAAGGTTGATGGCGGCGGGATGTAGTGCGGCGCAACACCGGGGATTCCGGCGCCAACGTGGAACTGCACAACACAACCAAAGTACTTTGCCCCAACGAAAGTGAGGTTGTCAATCTCACCGGCTTGTAACAAAGGATTAGATGTATAGTGTGGATGATGATTGTTTGCGAAGAACAGTAAAGAACAAGTATTGCAGTAGATTGTATTTCAGTTGTAAAGAATAGGACCGGGATCCACAGTTCACTAGAGGTGTCTCTCCATAAGATAAATAGCATGTTGGGTGAACAAATTACAGTCGGGCAATTGACAAATAGAGAGGGCATGACCATGCACATACATGATATGATGAGTATAGTGAGATTTAATTGGGCATTACGACAAAGTACATAGACCGCTATCCAGCATGCATCTATGCCTAAAAAGTCCACCTTCAGGTTATCATCCGAACCCCTTCCAGTATTAAGTTGCAAACAACAGACAATTGCATTAAGTATGGTGTGTAATGTAATCAATAACTACATCCTCGGACATAGCATCAATGTTTTATCCCTAGTGGCAACAACACATCCACAACCTTAGAACTTTCTGTCACTGTCCCAGATTTAATGGAGGCATGAACCCACTATCGAGCATAAATACTCCCTCTTGGAGTTAAGAGTAAAAACTTGGCCAGAGCCTCTACTAATAACGGAGAGCATGCAAGATCATAAACAACACATAGGTAATAGATTGATAATCAACATAACATAGTATTCTCTATCCATCGGATCCCGACAAACACAACATATAACATTACAGATAGATGATCTTGATCATGTTAGGCAGCTCACAAGATCGACAATGAAGCACATAAGGAGAAGACGACCATCTAGCTACTGCTATGGACCCATAGTCCAGGGGTGAACTACTCACTCATCACTCCGAAGGCGATCATGGCGGTGAAGAGTCCTCGGGAGATGATTCCCCTCTCCGGCAGGGTGCGGGGCGATCTCCTGAATCCCCGAGATGGGATTGGCGGCGGCGGCGTCTCGGAAGGTTTTCCGTATCGTGGCTCTCGGTGGGGGTTTCGCGACGAAGACTATATGTAGGCGGAAGGGCAGGTCGGGGGCACACAGGGCCCCACACCGGGCCGCGCGGCCAAGGCCGGGCCGCGCCGCCTGTTGTGGCGGCGCCTCGTGGCCCCACTAAGTCCTCCGGTCTTCGGAAGCTTCGTGGAAAAATAGGCCCTGGGCGTTGATTTCGTCCAATTCCGAGAATATTTCCTTACTAGGATTTCTGAAACCAAAAACACCAGAAAACAGCAACTGGCTCTTCGGCATCTCGTTAATAGGTTAGTGCCGGAAAATGCATAAATATGACATAAAGTATGCATAAAACATGTAGATATCATCAATAACGTGGCATGGAACATAAGAAATTATCGATACGTCGGAGACGTATCAGCATCCTTAGTTCCTGCTCGTCCCGAGGTAAAACGATAACAAAGATAATTTCTGGAGTTACATGCCATCATAACCTTGATCATACTATTGTAAGCATATGTAATGAATGCAGCGATCAAAACAATGGTAATGACATGAGTAAATAAATGAATCACAAAGCAAAGACTTTTCATGAATAGTACTTTCAAGACAAGCATCAATAAGTCTTGCATAAGAGTTAACTCATAAAGCAATAAATCAAAGTAAAGGTATTGAAGCAACACAAAGGAAGATTGAGTTTCAGCGGTTGCTTTCAACTTATAACATGTATATCTCATGGATATTGTCAATGTAAAGTAATATAACAAGTGCAATATGCAAGTATGTGGGAATCAATGCACAGTTCACACAAGTGTTTGCTTCTTGAGGTGGAAAGAGATAGGTGAACTGACTCAACATAAAAGTAAAAGAAAGGCCCTTCGCAGAGGGAAGCATTGATTGCTATATTTGTGCTAGAGCCTTGGTTTTGAAAACAAGAAACAATTTTATCAACGGTAGTAATAAAGCATATGTGTTATGTAAATTATATCTTACAAGTTGCAAGCCTCATGCATAGTGTACTAATAGTGCCCGCACCTTGTCCTAATTAGCTTGGATTACCGGGATTATCATCGCAATACACATGTTTTAACCAAGTGTCACAAAGGGGTACCTCTATGCCCTGTACAAAGGTCTAAGGAGAAAACTCGCATTTGGATTTCTCGCTTTTGATTATTCTCAACTTAGACATCCATACCGGGACAACATAGACAACAGATAATGGACTCCTCTTTAATGCATAAGCATGTAGCAACAATTAATGTTCTCATATGAGATTGAGGATGTATGTCCAAAACTGAAACTTCCACCATGATTCATGGCTTTAGTTAGCGGCCCAATGTTCTTCTCTAACAGTATGCATGCTCTAACCATTAAATGAGTGGTAAATCTCCCTTACTTCAGACAAGACGGACATGCATAGCAACTCACATGATATTCAACAAAGAGTAGTTGATGGCGTCCCCAGGAACATGGTTATCGCACAACAAACAACTTAATAAGAGATAAAGTGCATAAGTACATATTCAATACCACAATAGTTTTTAAGCTATTTGTCCCATGAGCTATATATTGCAAAGGTAAAGAATGGAAATTTTAAAGGTAGCACTCAAGCAATTTACTTTGGAATGGCGGAGAAATACCATGTAGTAGGTAGGTATGGTGGACACAAATGGCATAGTGGTTGGCTCAAGGATTTTGGATGCATGAGAAGTATTCCCTCTCGATACAAGGTTTAGGCTAGCAAAGTTATTTGAAACAAACACAAGGATGAACCGGTGCAGCAAAACTTACATAAAAGACATATTGTAAACATTATAAGACTCTACACCGTCTTCCTTGTTGTTCAAAACTCAATACTAGAAATTATCTAGACTTTAGAGAGACCAATTATGCAAACCAAATTTTAGCAAGCTCTATGTATTTCTTCATTAATAGGTGCAAAGTATATGATGCAAGAGCTTAAACATGAGCACAACAATTGCCAAGTATCAAATTATTCAAGACATTTTAGAATTACTACATGTAGCATTTCCCGATTCCAACCATATAACAATTTAACGAAGAAGATTCAACCTTCGCCATGAATACTATGAGTAAAGCCTAAGGACATATTTGTCCATATGCAACAGCGGAGCGTGTCTCTCTCCACACAATGAATGCTAGGATCCATTTTATTCAAACAAAAACAAAAACAAAAACAAACCGACGCTCCAAGCAAAGCACATAAGATGTGATGGAATAAATATATAGTTTCAGGGAGGAACCTGATAATGTTGTCGATGAAGGGGATGCCTTGGGCATCCCCAAGTTTAGATGCTTGAGTCTTCTTAAAATATGCAGGGGTGAACCACCGGGGCATCCCCAAGCTTAGAGCTTTCACTCTCTTGATCATATTGTATCATCTCCCTCTCTTGATCCTTGAAAACTTCCTCCACACCAAACTCGAAACAACTCATTAGAGGGTTAGTGCACAATAAAAATTTACATGTTCAGAGGTGACATAATCATTCTTAACACTTCTGGACATTGCACAAAGCTACTGGACATTAATGGAACAAAGAAATTCATCCAACATAGCAAAAGAGGCAATGCGAAATAAAAGGCAGAATCTGTCAAAACAGAACAGTTCGTAAAGATGAATTTTAAAGTGGCGCCAGACTTGCTCAGATGAAAATGCCCAAATTTAATGAAAGTTGCGTACATATCTGAGGATCACTCACTTAAATTGGCATAATTTTCTGAGGTACCTACAGAGAATTAGGCCCAGATTCGTGACAGCAAAGAAATCTGTTTCTGCGCAGTAATCCAAATCTAGTATGAACCTTACTATCAATGACTTTACTTGGCACAACAATGCACAAAACTAAGATAAGGAGAGGTTGCTACAGTAGTAAACAACTTCCAAGACTCAAATATAAAATAAAAGTACTGTAGTAAAAACATGGGTTGTCTCCCATAAGCGCTTTTCTTTAACGCCTTTCAGCTAGGCGCAGAAAGTGTATATCAAGTGTTATTAAAAGATGCAGTATCAACATTACCTTGGGCTTTACCTTTACCTTTCTTGTTCTTTTTCTTACTCTTTGATTTAGGGAATATATGTCTACCCCCGGGTGTAGAGGTGAATTTTAGGGTGCCTTCTCCCATATCTATGACTGCTCCCAATAGTTTCAGCAGGGATCTTCCGAGTGTGATTTGTCCTGTTCCTGCACATTCAATAACAAGATAATCAATGAATATTGTTCTCCCAAGAACGGTTGTATGCACACCCGCAGCTATTCCTTTAGGAATTATAACTGAGTTATCAATAAGAGTTATTCCTTCTCCCCCTTCAACGAATCCCCAAAGTTTCAAAGATTCATGAATACTCTTAGGCATTAGGCAAAATTCAGACATAATATCACAATTGGCATGAAGAGTTTGGTCACCGATAACAATTTTAATAGTAGGATCCCATAATGAAGGTTCAGAGTTTACTAAAACTTGGTCAAGATGGTTACGAACATGTCTATAATTTTCATTCAAGCGAGACGCACTTGTCTCAAGAGTGTTTAATCTATTATAAATGCTAATAAGGGCTGAATCAAAGTTATTAGCTGAATCATGTGATGCAACCAACTTCTTTATGGCATTAAAATCTTGATCCCCATTGCAATGAAGGAAATCTCCTCCCACTACAGCATCCAAGGCATATCTATAGCGAATCATAAGACCAAAATAAAAATTACTAAGGAGCAAACTTAGAGTCATTTGAGGTTCAGCTTTACGATAAGAAGTAAAAATTCTGGACCAAGCATCTTTAAAACTCTCCTCATCCCCTTGTTTAAAAGTGAAGACTAATTCCTCAGGTGAAGAAGTAATAGGTGCAGAACTAGACATGGTAGCAAAAGTAAAATGCAAGTAACTAATTTTTTTTTGTGTTTTTGATATAGAGAACAAGACAGTAAATAAAGTAAAACTAGCAACTAATTTTTTTGTGTTTTGATATAACGCAGCAAACAAGAAAGTAAATAAAATAAAGCAAGACAAAAACAAAGTAAAGAGATTGGATTGTGGAGACTCCCCTTGCAGCGTGTCTTGATCTCCCCGGCAACGGCGCCAAAAAGAGCTTGATGGTGTGTAATGAAGGTATGATGCGCACAACAGCAAGTTTTCCCTCATAAGAAACCAAGGTTTATCGAACCAGTAGGAGCCAAGAAGCACGTCGAAGGTTGATGGCGGCGGGATGTAGTGCGGCGCAACACCAGGGATTCGGCGCCAACGTGGAACTGCAACACAACCAAAGTACTTTGCCCCAACGAAACAGTGATATTGTCAATCTCACCGGCTTGTAACAAAGGATTAGATGTATAGTGTGGATGATGATTGTTTGCAGAAAACAGTAAAGAACAAGTATTGCAGTAGATTGTATTTCAGATGTAAAGAATAGGACCGGGGTCCACAGTTCACTAGAGGTGTCTCTCCCATAAGATAAATAGCATGTTGGGTGAACAAATTACAGTCGGGCAATTGACAAATAGAGAGGGCATGACCATGCACATACATGATATGATGAGTATAGTGAGATTTAATTGGGCATTACGACAAAGTACATAGACCGCTATCCAGCATGCATCTATGCCTAAAAAGTCCACCTTCAGGTTATCATCCGAACCCCTTCCGTATTAAGTTGCAAACAGACAATTGCATTAAGTATGGTGCGTAATGTAATCAATAACTACATCCTCAGACATAGCATCAATGTTTTATCCCTAGTGGCAACAGACATCCACAACCTTAGAACTTTCTGTCACTGTCCCAGATTTAATGGAGGCATGAACCACTATCGAGCATAAATACTCCCTCTTGGAGTTAAGAGTAAAAACTTGGCCAGAGCCTCTACTAATAACGGAGAGCATGCAAGATCATAAACAACACATAGGTAATAGATTGATAATCAACATAACATAGTATTCTCTATCCATCGGATCCGACAAACACAACATATAGCATTACAGATAGATGATCTTGATCATGTTAGGCAGCTCACAAGATCCGACAATGAAGCACATAAGGAGAAGACGACCATCTAGCTACTGCTATGGACCCATAGTCCAGGGGTGAACTACTCACTCATCACTCCGGAGGCAATCATGGCGGTGAAGAGTCCTCCGGAGATGATTTCCCTCTCCCAGGGTGCCGGAGGCGATCTCCTGAATCCCCGAGATGAGATTGGCGGCGGCGGCGTCTCGAAGGTTTTCCGTATCGTGGCTCTCGGTGCTGGGGTTTCGCGACGAAGACTATATGTAGGCGGAAGGGCAGGTCGGGGCCACACGAGGGCCCCACACACCAGGGCCGCGCGGCCTGGGCCGGCCGCGCCTGTTGTGGGCGCCTCGTGGCCCCACTTCGTAAGTCCTCCGATCTGGAAGCTTCGTGGAAAAATAGGCCCCTGGGCGTTGATTTCGTCCAATTCCGAGAATATCTCCTTACTAGGATTTCTGAAACCAAAAACAGCAGAAAACAGCAATGGCTCTTCGGCATCTCGTTAATAGGTTAGTGCCGAAAAATGCATAAATATGACATAAAGTATGCATAAAACATGTAGATATCATCAATAATGTGGCATGGAACATAAGAAATTATTTATACGTCGGAGACGTATCACTCTCCTTCGGTGTTCTGGTCCGTCCCGGTAAAATAAGATGTTTGGCTTTTGTTTCGTCGAATTCCGAGAATATTGTCCGTACAGCTTTTCTGGAACAAAAAACAGCAGAAAACAGGAACTAGCACCTCGGCATCTTGTTAATAGGTTAGTTCCGGAAAATGCATAAAAACATTATAAAGTGTGAGCAAAACATGTAGGTATTGTCATTAAACTAGCATGGAACATCAGAAATTATAGATACGTTGGAGACGTATCAAGCAACTCCTAATCACCAAGTACAAGATGAAGAACAATGGCCCACCGGTGAAGGTGTGCTTGTACATGGGCCAGCGGTGCGAGTGGAAGGTGCAGCTCCAATGGACAGGCTAGCGCGTCAGCTTCATCAAGTCCTGGAGGGAGTTTGCCGCCAGGCTTTTACTCTGCGTCGACGACGCGATCTTCTTCACCCCTCAGGACGACGGCTTCAAGGTCGATGTCTTCAGGAAGGAAACTTCCTGCTCCAGCATCTTCGGCTGCAAGAGGCATCGCGAAGCCCTTATGCCGATCCTCGCCGTTAAGGTGTTGTTTCTTGATTGTTGTCTCTGCTTATGTCTGATCGTTGCCGTCAATAGTTATGTTGGCCTCTAGAAGGCTGTTAAACACTTGCTTTTGTGCACATGTGACTGTAATGTTGGACTATAGAGGCTGTTGAACATTGCTTTTGCACCTGGGTAGTCTGCCCCCAGGTTTAGGTAGGCATCTTACCATTCTGACGCTAGATTAGGTACTAAGTACTCTGTTCTGTTTGTTAACTGTGTGTTGTGATTATGATCGTGTTTGAACTCTTTTGTGTGCCGTTATGTGATGGTTAGGTCACCATATTTGAATGTGCTGAGGAGAAGCTTTGCCTGGGTGCCTAAAATGGCAAATAAACACATGTGTTGTGGCCGAACAGAGATGGAACGCTGTATCAAGACATCCAAATAATCTGCACTTATGTTTGGGCAAATGCAACACAGGCTGCCAAACGATGGATCAAATATGGCCCATGGCCCGTTCACAACGCGTATGGACGCCTGTCTCGTTGCGCCACTGGTGCAGAAATTCGACCCAGCCTACTAAACGCGCCCATGGTAGTCCTACTCCATCCTTGCAGAACCAACGGCCAAAGGCACACTACGCATTCATCCGCTTCTTCCTTGGGGAAGAATGCAGCAGAAACACCTTCTGTGAGCAGTGTCCTTGACAATCAGTCGCCCCGGCCGCGAGCCGCAAAATAGTACATGTTGGATCGGACCCTGACTCGAGATCGTACTGCGACATGAAGACAAATAGCCCAGATAGCCTTTGTGTATCTGGCAGCACAGTATTCGAGCGGGAGATCCTTATACTCATCAGGACTATGCAATATTCCGACCCCTCTCAATCCAAAAGCTATAGGATATTTGAAGCATAATATCATATCAAGTAATCTAATACACTGGACATTAGTACCTTCGCTATTCCCTCAAACATTGACATTGATAAATGTCTTAAATTCTCCAACAATATATTGCCTCTCCTGTGCTCCACAACCTTCCTTCGCAAGTCTATATAGACTCTCAATGTCCTTGGCCCCTTTGTTTTTGCGGGACATGACCATTTATATTTGTAGGTATTGTAGCAGAGAAGACTTGAAGCCTACCTTTATTACATGACTACATGTATTCCACCGGTAGTAGTTCAATATATTTCCTTCTTTGGTTTGTCCTTGCAAATATTTGTTAACTCTAGCCCTTTATCTATCCATACACATGACACCACGTCTAGCTTTTTTCTGAAAATAGTTACCCCATCACTGTCAACAATAGAACAATCACGTTGATCAACAATACCAGTTACAAAACTTATCTATGTATGTGCAATGACATGTCGAGTGGTTTTGTGAAAAGAATGAATAACGGTAGCCTGGTACTTATTTACGATTCCTTGAAATGTCCAAGAAAGTTTTGAATTTTATTTTAAAATAATAAAGTTAGAAAACAAAAAAATTGAATCGGAATATCATTGAATTGGATAAATAATGTCATCCAAATTAGATGGTGGGTGCCAAAGGACATGCGCATTGTAATGTATCAATGAAGAAAACTACTTGGAAGCTAAAGTTCTTTATATCTCCTTTTTTAAAAGATTATGAACGTATGAAGCACATAATATTTTTATATATATTTAGGATGGATGAGTGCATTCAATATTAGCATACAAAATTATGTATGACTAGCTTCGTCAATCTAATTTGAAATTACTATTGTCAAGTTCTTTGATAATTCCATATATTAAATAAATCATTTGTTCTCAGTTTAATAACTTCATGTTCACTCATGAGTAGAAATAAAATAGCTCATGTTTGCAGCCTCGAGAAAAAGCATAAAATAAAAGTTGCTAAACAATAAGACCCAAAGGGAAATTTGCTTTAAAATTGTTAGACTTACATGCAAGGTGTGTACTGAATCAAATTTGGGTAATTAATTTCACGCTAAAAATCATGTGCCTCTCAGTTTAAAAAGTTGCCAAATATTTATAAAAACCCAAATTATGTCAATATTACTTTTTGGTACATATTTTTTTCAAGAGCCCGCGGCAGCAAGTGCTCTTTTTTTTTCAAGGAGCAGCAAGTGCTCAACCAGATACTCACTCGGTTGCTGCACACAGGCCGCGTGTGCGAGAGGAGTCTCGCCACAACCAAGTTGCGGCGTACAATGTCGACCAGCTTGACACGGGGTCGCTGGATACCAGATATCCGGGTTAAGTTTATGGGTTTTGCTAGAGATGCTGTGATACTGAAAGGAGGTGCTCGATCTGTTTTTTTGAAACAAGGGCAAAAGCTTTGCCCATTCATTGATTAAGAAAGGAGTTTACAAGAAAGTAAAAGTTTTAGACATAATACAAGTTTTACTCTCGCGGCATCAAATTACACAAATTTTTAGCACCCGCTAAAACCCAAAGCGTAGCTTCTTTTTTGATCCTCTCGAAGACGACTTGCGAAGGGGCGCGCTTGTTCTTGAAAACTCTATCGTTTCTCTTATTCCAAATCTCCCAAATGATGAGCATGGCAAGAGACGCCATACCCTTGCGGTTTTGCCCCGTAGATATCATGGTCCACCACTCCGGGAAGGAGAGACCCGCCCAACTGTTGGCATGAGAAGCCGGAATGTCAAACCCTTCTTTGGCCTTGTCCCATAGACGCAAGGTGAAGCGGCAATGGACTAGAAGGTGATCGACCGACTCCGTGCATTGGTTGCATAAAGGGCAAACCCCACAATTTGGCCACCCCCGTTTTGTCAAGCGGTCGGCTGTCCAAATTCTATTTTGGAAAGCAAGCCAGGTGAAAAACTTAATCTTTGGGGGCGCCCACATTTTCCACATGGATTTGTATAGGCTTTAGAAGGTGGAACCCAGAAATTGCAAGTCGTAGGCGGACTTCGTCGAATAGTGCCCACTCTCGGTGAGTTTCCAAGAGATGTCGTCCTCGATGTTGTCATTGAGGTGGAAATTTTGTATGAGACCCCATAGCTCCACAAATTGGGAAAGATGCTCCAAAGAAAAGCCATCCCCCAAACCAACTTTGTGAACCCAAGCATTGTTTTGTAGAGCATGCGCCACCTTCCAATTCTTGCGCTTGGAAGAGGCATAGATAAGAGGCGCGATCTCAATTGGCTTTCTCCCATCAAGCCAAGGAGCATACCAAAAAGGAGTCTTCATCCCATTGCCCACCGTAATGGTCGTGGCGGCATAGAAAATGTCCATATCTTGTTCCGAGCAAGGGTTGCCGGAGCCCACCCAAATCTTGTTGGGGTCTTTCCACTCCAACCAAGGCCATCTAAGACGAAGGGCCGTAGCGAACTTGTCCATATGGATGATTCCAAGGCCACCAAGTTTCTTAGGACGACAAACTATCTCCCAATTGACCTTGCATTTCGCCCCCGTGGTGTGGTCACTAGCCGACCAAAGGAAAGCTCTCTCAATCTTGTTGATAAATGCTATGGTACCCGCCGGTATGGAGAGTGGTCTCAAGAAGTATGTGGCTTGGGAGGCGATGACGGATTTGACCAAAGCGCTACGGCCGGCCGTAGTAATATATTTCCCATTCCAAGTGGGGAGCTTCCCGGCACATTTGTCCTCAAGGTGTTGTATGTCTTTCCTTGTTATGCCTCTAACCGTTAGAGGAAGCCCAAGGTAGCGTAGTGGAAAAGACTCTCTCTTAGCCGGGATGTGAAGAAGGATGTCGTCGAGGTTATGGTTAGCACATCTTATTGACACGACGGAGCTTTTGTGGAAATTCGTGCAAAGGCCGGTGACCTCTCCGAAGTCATGAAGAATATGAGCGAGATTTTGGACATCCTCCTTCAAAGGCGCAACAAAAATCGCCGCATCATCCGCATAAAGAGAGGTGCGGAGGATGGGGCCTCTCCCCCGCAGCTTGTGTAGGATACCAAGGCTCGTGGCCCTCTCCAAAATTTGTGCAAGAGTATCAATGGCGAGGACAAAAAGAAGCGGGGAAAGGGGGTCTCCTTGACGTAGCCACCGACCATGGCGAATGGGGCAACCGGCCACACCATTAAGGAGCACCCGCGATGAGGCGGTGTTTAGAAGTGCAACAATCCAGTTTCGGAAACGGGCCGGGAAGCCCCTCTTCTCAAGAAGATCAAAAAGGTATCCCCAACGGATAGAGTCGAAAGCCTTCCGGATATCGAGCTTGAAAAGAAGAGCCGGGGTCTTGTTCTTGTGAAATCTCGTGGCTAGATTTTTGACATAGAGAAAATTGACATGAATACTTCTCTTCTTGATGAAAGCGCTTTGCGCGTTTGAAACAAGCTCATCCATGTGAGGCCCCAACCGATTGGCAAGCAACTTCGCAACAATCTTGGCAATGGCATGAATCAAGCTAATAGGCCGGTAGTCGGATACCTCTTCGGCGCCATCCTTCTTTGGCAACAAGGCGATGTTGGCGGAATTTAACCAATGAAAATTTTCCACATGTAGGTTCCCAAAAAGTTGGACAATATGTGGGGCTTTCCCTGTATTCGCTCTCAGCCGCAAGTACATTCACGACCGACCTAAGCACTACACCACAGCAACAACAGCGCATCTCATTTGTCATTTCCATTCTTTTCTTCTTCACATCATTTCATTCCCCTTGTTACTTTGTTCTTCCTAACACCAAGGACCAAAGGTTTGCATCTCTGTTTCTCTCTCAGTGACCATGTTACAGGTGTTTTGGGTTGTTCAATGTTTCAGAAAAAGAGTGTTTTAATTCATGCTAACATACGTGATTATCTTCGGAAGAAGCGCATTGATGTAATCACTTAGGGATTGCAGAACATCTTGCAGGCGAATCAGAGTCAAGACAATGGTGAAGATCTGCTGCATCGGCGCGGGCTACGTGGGCGGCCCGACGATGGCGGTGATCGCGCTCAAGTGCCCGGACGTGGAGGTGGTGGTGGTGGACATCTCGGAGGCGCGCATCGCCGGGTGGAACAGCGAGCGGCTCCCCATCTACGAGCCCGGCCTGGACGACGTCGTCAAGCAGTGCCGCGGCCGCAACCTCTTCTTCAGCACCGACGTGAACCGCTACGTGGGCGAGGCGGACATCGTGTTCGTCTCCGTCAACACCCCCACCAAGACCCGCGGCCTGGGCGCCGGAAAGGCCGCCGACCTCACCTACTGGGAGAGCGCGGCGCGCATGATCGCCGACGTCTCCCGCTCCGACAAGATCGTGGTCGAGAAGTCCACCGTGCCCGTCAAGACCGCGGAGGCCATCGAGAAGATCCTCGCCCACAACGGCCGCGGCGTCCGCTACCAGATCCTCTCCAACCCGGAGTTCCTCGCCGAGGGCACCGCCGTGCAGGACCTCTTCTCCCCCGACCGCGTCCTCATCGGCGGCCGCGAGACCCCCGAGGGGCAGGCCGCCGTGAAGGCCCTCAAGGACGTGTACGCGCGCTGGGTGCCCGAGGACCGCATCATCACCACCAACCTCTGGTCCGCCGAGCTGTCCAAGCTCGCCGCCAACGCCTTCCTCGCGCAGCGCATCTCCTCCGTCAACGCCATCTCCGCGCTGTGCGAGGCCACCGGCGCCGACGTCACCGAGGTGGCCTACTCCATCGGCAAGGACAAGCGCATCGGCCCGCGGTTCCTGTCCGCCAGCGTGGGGTTCGGCGGCTCCTGCTTCCAGAAGGACATCCTCAACCTGGTCTACATCTGCGAGTGCTACGCGCTCCCGGAGGTGGCGGAGTACTGGCGGCAGGTCATCGGGATCAACGACTACCAGAAGAGCCGCTTCGTCAACCGCGTCGTCTCCTCCATGTTCAACACCGTCGCCGGCAAGAAGGTGGCCGTACTCGGCTTCGCGTTCAAGAAGGACACGGGGGACACCCGCGAGACGCCAGCCATCGACGTCTGCCGGGGACTGCTCGGGGACAAGGCCGTCCTGAGCATCTACGACCCGCAGGTCACGGAGGAGCAGGTGCGGCGGGACCTCGCCATGAACAAGTTCGACTGGGACCACCCGCGCCACCTGCAGCCCGTGGGCGAGACCGCCGGCCAGCAGGTGCTGGGCGTGGCGCCGGACGCCTACGAGGCCGCCCGTGACGCGCACGCCGTCTGCATCCTCACCGAGTGGGACGAGTTCAGGAGCCTCGACTACATCCGGATGTACGACGCCATGCAGAAGCCGGCGTTCGTCTTCGACGGCCGCAACATCGTCGATCCGGAGAAGCTCCGGGAGATCGGGTTCATCGTTTACTCCATCGGCAAGCCGCTTGACCACTGGCTCAGGGACACGCCAGCCGTCGCCTGAGATGCCGCCTAAAATCTGTTAGCCAAGAGTCTCGTAGTTTCGCCAGGTGACTGTTTGGAGCATCATATGACATCCACTAGCTTTACATGCTGCAAACTTGGATGTATGGCTGCGTACTCCAGCCAAGGTTTTTTTTCCTCGGCTAGCAATTTTTATCGGAGGCCACCGGAATTAGCGGTTACCGCGAAATCTCGGTTATTTACCGACCGAATTACTTCAAACAATTTTGAATTAAATTTTTTTGTCGTTAAAACAAAGAAGTAAACCATCAACAACTCGAACCGGAGATCTCAGGAAACAGTAGAAGGGTCTTACCACCACAACGGACAATTCTATCTGTTGACTACTGCGTTCGATTGGTATTTGTTACCACCCGATTTTGGCCAAATCAGGAGGTGGGCCGTAAGTGAAGATGGGCTTGAAGGACGTACACGTGGAGCATCTTCAAAGCGGCCTTGTGCTGAGAGTTTGGGCCATGTATCTGTAATATATTAGATCGCGTTGTAATGTAGATTAAAAAGATAGAGTCCACCCGTGCACGGTTAGGTGCACGCCTCAATTAGAAAGTCCCTTGGACTATAAATATGTATCTAGGGTTATCAGAAAAGGAGGACAATCACCGTTCAACCAAAACAAACCAATCTCGGCGCATCGCCACCCCTTTCCTACGAGGGTTCTTACCGGTAAGCATCATGCTGCCTAGATCGCATCTCGCGATCTAGGCAGCGTAAGCTTAGTATTGTTCATGCGTTGCTCGTCGAAGCCTTTTTGATGGCGAGCAACGTAGTTATCTTTAGATGTGTTAGGGTTAGCATTGTTCTTCACGTAATATGCTATCGTAGTGCAACCCTTGCATATCTAGCTGCCCTTACGTCTATCCGGACGTAAGGGCAGCATCTTGCTTGATCATGCTTAGTCGATCCGATCCGTTACGGTTGCTCCTGCATCTGCGGGGATTAGTTTAATATCTGCATAGTTAGGCCTTATGATGGGGTCGGAGGATCCGGTGGTGCGTTAGATGCTGTTTACCGTCCCTGCGAGGGATTCCGGGGATCAACGTTATGTTGGTTTTAGGCCTCTCGTAGGGGTAGTTTGCACCGTCTCTCGTAGCTGCTAGGCCCGATCGCACGTAGGACGTTCCGATTATGCGGTGAAAACCCTAAACTGTCGTGGATCGTTTTAGCTTTGTCCTGATCAAGCGATCCCCATGCCATTGCTAATCCATCAAGGACCATGGGCGATCGGCTCTTTGAGCCGATCCACAGGGAAACCAGAGCCGATAAGGCTCGTATTTAATGTGCACGTGTCTACCATGCAGGAACAATCGAAGCACTAACACCTTCCGACCAGGTCTAGGTCGGTGGCACAGAGCAGCCGCGGGACGCGCGGGAAGATTTTTGCGGGACGACGCGAGGTGCAGGGATCCACTAAGCGGCCCTAGGAGCCTCCTCTTCGTGTTACTTAGCCCGTCGGGGGGTTTTGGAGGGTAACACATTCAGCACGCCGGTGGGACCTCTTCTGCAACATCCACGTCAACACCGACATACGAGATGGCAGAGGAGCAGATCACATACAAGGATCTCCCTGCGGAGCACAAGAAGAAATACGATGAGCTGAAGGCCATACGTAAGCGAACTCATCGGCTCCTCTGAGATAACCCGTTCTCGCAACATCAAACTCAGAGGAAACGCGTGTCTGTCGCATGGCGTCACGGTAGATCTCAGCCACTCCATAAGAGAACCAGGGTTCTCTTTCGATGCCAATATGGCAGGGTTCGTGATTCGCCATGGCGCGGACAAAGCAGAGAGCAGCCACTCTCGTGGCAAAGATAAAGAGGAGGCCGTTCCACGCGACCGGCCCCAAGACGACGATAAACGATACCGACCGAGGAGGTGAGAAACGTACGGTATCCACGCCCATTATCCGTACATCCTCAGCAAATATGAAAGCGATACGACCGACGTCGCCGCTACGGCGACGACGATGAAGGATATCGTCGGTCTGATGCAAACAGGAGGTATCGTCAGCATGACGGAACGACGACGGGTACGAACGTCGCGCCGGGGGAGGTCAAAGGAGCAAAACAACGTGGACAAGCACTGGAACTGTCCCTTCTTCAAACATTGTTGGGACTCACGAATGAGCCGATTGCCGACAATCGAGAGAATGCACACAGCAAAGGAGAAGGACGAACGAAGTTTCAGTGTTCGAGCGTCTAGGACCTCCCCCACATCAGAACAAACGAGCTGAGTCATCTCAAGAAGAAGACTTTGAGGAGTCAGATGAAGAAGATAGGTATCGCCGACCAAGGTGGTGCTGATGGACTCAGCCATTCTCGAAGCGCCGGGTGCGGCTGCGAACTTGGAAGAAGCCGAGGCACAGTACCTGTACACGTTGAGAAGAACGCGGCCCGATCTGGCCGCGAAAATCCAGCAAACAGCGGAGACGAAGGCGCCCGCCAAAGAAAGTATGGCGCCCAAAACGCGAAAGCCGATGCACGAGCATCGGCTGATGCCGATGCGAAGCGTCGGGCAGTACGAACTCGGTGTTGAATCTCGTCAGAGATTCATGACCCAAGGCGTGGTGAGCGTGCTTCCATCGAGCCACGTCACCACAATAAGAGGCCGAGGAGTTGTGGACCCTCATTAAGCATCACAATGGAAAAGGAGGCCGATTTCAGCGATCGGCCAGCGTTGTCCTCAACATACGCTTTGCCGGTATGCAACATCGATTTGGCCAACGATGGAAAGCTAGGTTATGGGTTTACATCAGCGGACGAACTAGAAGAGGTTGATATTGGTCCGGGGGACAAGCCCCGGCCAACATTTATCAGCAAGAAGCTAGAACCACATCTGAGGGGCCTGATGATAGCCCTGTTAAAGGAGTACCCAGATTGTTTTGCACTGGGATTATACAGAGATGCCCGGGTTAGACAGGAGCATCATTGAGCACCGGCTTCCTCGAAGAAAGGATTTCGGCCGTACCAGCGCGAGCACGACAGATGAAGGCCGAAGTTTTGGAGGAAGTCAAGAAAGAAATCAAGAAAATGTTGGACGCCGGGTTCATCAGGCCATGCATACGCTGAATGGATTTCCAATGTGGTGCACATGCGAGAAAAGGACGGCCGATGGCGCGTAGCCATAGATTTCCGGAACCTTAACAGCGCCACCCGAAGGACGAGTATCCGATGCCTGTAGCTGAAACCCTGATCAATGCAGCGGCCGGCCATAAAATATTGAGTTTCATGGATGGCAATGCTGGCTACAACCAAATTTTCATGGCTCCGGAAGATATACACAAGACCGCGTTTAGAGTGCCAGGCTCAGTGGGCTTGTTCGAATATGTGGTCATGACGTTTGGATTGAAGAACGCCGGTGCGACATATCAAAGGGCCATGAACTACATCTTCCATGACCTAATTGGCCAATTGGTGGAGATTTACATCGACGACGTGGTGGTGAAGTCTGTTGCGACGGACGGACACTTAGAGGATTTGCGACGAGTCTTGGACCGAACCCGGAAGTTCGGACTGAGAATGAATCCGAAAAAGTGCGCCTTTGGCGTGACGGCCGGTCAATTCCTAGGATTCTTGGTCCACGAACGTGGGATGGAGATCGGCCTAAAAAGTCAGGAGGCGGTTCGAACGATGAAGCCGCCCACCACAAAGAAGGAGCTCCAGTGTCTCATCGGCAAAATTAATTTCGTCAGAAGGTTCATCTCCAACCTGTCTGGGCGAATTGAGCCGTTCATGGGCTTGGTCAAAATCAAGCCCGATGAAGAGTTCCGCTGGGGGGCAGAACAACAGCAGGCTTTCGACGATATCAAGGAATATTTGACCAAGCCACCGGTGTTAGTTCCGCCGCGGCAGGACAGGCCCTTCTATATTTACTTGTTAGTGGCTGACACCTCCATCGCGTCAGTAGTGGTGCAGGTTTATGAGGGCCTGGAAAAAGTGGTTTTTTACCTCAGTAGAAGGATGTTGGATGCAGAAACGAGATATCCTGAGATTGAGAAATTGTGCCTCTACCTGTTCTTCACCTGCACCAAGATCCGACACATCCTGGTGTCAGCCGATATCATCGTTATATGCAAATCGAACGTCATCAAACATATGTTGTCGGCTCCTGTATTAAAAGGCCGACTCGGCAAATGGATGTTTGCACTATCAGAGTTCGAGATCCGGTATCAACCGGCAAAGGCAGTCAAAGGGCAAGCGCTAGCAGATCTTATTGCCGAACGAATCAATACGGACGTGGCGGCACTATCAGTACGCGCGTGGGCTATGTTCTTCGACGGATCGGTTTGTGAGGACGGTTGCGGCATTGGCGTGCTACTCGTGTCGCCTCGGGGGGCAACATACTCCTTCTCTATCAAATTAGCCGATCCCTGCACCAACAATATGGCCGAGTATGAAGCAATCTGCAAGGGAATGAAGTTGCTCCTGGAAGCTGGGGCTGAAGCGGTCGAGATCTTTGGAGATTCCAAATTGGTGATCTCTCAGCTTACAGAAGAATACAAGTGCGAAAGCGAGTCACTCTTCCCATTTTGGATACAATGCCGTGAGTTAATGGCGCAGTTCAGGTACATAAGCTTAAATTGGATCCCAAGGTTGCAAAATACTGAAGCCAACGACCTCGCACAAATGGCGTCAGGGTACAAGGACACGGCAGGAGAAGCCGATTTTCAGGTACAATACCTGGAACCAGACGATTGGAGAGCCGATATCTTCAATTATTTGAAAGATCCGGCTCGGGGGCACCTAAGCGTACAAGATACAGAGCCATGAAGTATGTACTGATTGGCGATGACATGTTTTATAGAACGCTGGAAGGAGTACTCCTCAAGTGTCTAGGGTCAGCCGAGTCCAATCGGCTTTTGCACGAGGTGCACGAGGGTGCTTGTGGAACCCACCAGTCGGCCCATAAGATGAAATGGCTGATTAGGCGCTCCAGATTTTATTGGCCTACCATGCTTGAAGATTGCTTCCAGTATTACAAGGGTTGCCAAGCATGTCAGAAGTTTGGGAGCATTCAGATGGTGCCTGCATCAGCAATGAATCCCATCATCAAGCCTTGGCCATTCCGAGGGTGGGGTATGGACATGATCGGAGAGATTCATCCTGCATCAAGCAAGGGCCATAGATGGGTTCTAGCCATCACAGATTACTTCACGAAATGGGTGGAAGCGGTCCCTATGAAGAAAGTAGCGTCGGAAGACGTTATCAAGTTCGTATTGGAACATGTTATTCATAGATTCGGGATTCCCCAAACTATTACGACCGATGGAGGTTCGGTCTTCGTTTCGAAAGAGATGAGAAAATTCTGCGATGACATGGGAATCAAGTTGATCCGATCGTCTCCGTATTATGCTCAAGCAAATGGACAGGCCGAAGCATCCAACAAGAGCTTAATCAAGCTGATCAAGAGGAAAATCGACGAGCACCCCAGACGATGGCACGAGGTGTTGTCAGAAGCGTTGTGGGCCTACCGTATGTCATGTCATGGGGCAATCAAAACCACCCCATATCAGCTGGTCTATGGACAGGAAGCTGTATTACCCTGGGAAGTCAAGGCAGGATCAAGGCGGGTCACGTTCCAGAATGACCTAACTGCTGAAGAATATGCGGCCCTGATAAGCGACAGCATTGAGGATGCGACGAAGCTTAGGCTATGGTCACTCGAGAAGATCAAGGAGAACAAAGCCAAGGTAGCTCGGGCATACAATAAGAAGGTGAAGCCAAAAGAATTCCAAGTCGGCGATTTGGTATGGGAAGCTGTATTGCCATTGGGAACAAGGGATAAAGAGTATGGGAAATGGTCTCCGAATTGGCATGGCCCGTATAAAGTTGTCCAAGTTCTGAAGGGGAATGCGTACATGCTCGAGATGTTAGATGGCGTGAAATTCCCGGTGGCCATCAACGGCCAGCATCTAAAGAAATATTTCCCAAGTATGTGGGATGATGGACAGTAAAGATATGGAGGCCGATACACAAATCGGCCAGTAAAAAAATGGGGGCCGATTAGTAGAAATCGGCCGGTAAAACAAAAAAAAATGAGGCACATTGCGCCTAGAATCGTGTTTGGGATGCAGGCCGACGCTGTGCCATCGGCTTTGTGAGTAGTGACTTCATTCGACAAATCGGCCAAGCTGACAAAAAAAGTTATATAGAGAAATTTTCTTCATTGATAAGAAAGGATCTTTACAGGGAAGAGCCGATTGCACAAGAAAGGAAGAGCAAAAGAAGAGCCGACTGCTCGGGAATTGCTAATCCTACAGAACTAATCTTCGCTGGCCTAATCTTCGCTGGCTTCGTCGTCAACGCCGGAACCACCATCAGCACCGCTTCCGGAGGCTCCTCCGTCGCTGCTGCCCAGGTCCTCGACTGAAGCCTCTTCTTCCTCGTCATCATCATCCTCGCTGTCCGCCCAGCTGCGGAAGCGCTTCGTCGGCGGATACCCAGCGGAAGAGGAGCCATCATCCTCCTCCTTCTCCTTCCTCGTCATCATCATCGTCCTCGCTGTCCGCCCACATGCGGGAGCGCTTCGTCGGCAGGTGCCTGACGGAGGGGACCTCTTCCTTCTTCACTGGTTCTTCTTTCTTGTTGGAGGAGGTCGCCCCGGGATGAGGGTCGCCGTCATTCTTCGACGGAGCTCGGACGGAGAGATCTGAGGAGGTAGAAGAAGACGAAGACATTGCTGCAATGGAAGAGGGTTTTTTGGTATTGGTGGCCGGAGCAGAGCAAGGGGATGAAGTGGCGAACCGTTTGGCACAGGTAAATAAAGGGGATACAGTGAAGATTTAATGCCGTGACGGTTCTCGAGGATGTGGTGCCAAAGCCGTCCAATCGTGCAGAGAAGTTGAGAAGGCAAGATGTCATCATGAAAGATACTGCGACGGTTCTGCTCTGCCGCGACATGACCCTTCGAGGAAAACAGATGGTTTTGCAATTATCATTATCAAAACCAGGGGGGGCATGTGTTACCACCCGATTTTGGCCAAATCAGGAGGTGGGCCGTAAGTGAAGATGGGCTTGAAGGACGTACACGTGGAGCATCTTCAAAGCGGCCTTGTGCTGAGAGTTTGGGCTTAGCTGCCCATGTATCTGTAATATATTAGATCGCGTTGTAATGTAGATTAAAAAGATAGAGTCTGGCCCGTGCACGGTTAGGTGCACGCCTCAATTAGAAAGTCCCTTGGACTATAAATATGTATCTAGGGTTATCGGAAAAGGAGGACAATCACCGTTCAACCAAAACAAACCAATCTCGGCGCATCGCCACCCCTTTCCTACGAGGGTTCTTACCGGTAAGCATCATGCTGCCTAGATCGCATCTCGCGATCTAGGCAGCGTAAAGCTTAGTATTGTTCATGCGTTGCTCGTACTGAAGCCTTTTTGATGGCGAGCAACGTAGTTATCTTTAGATGTGTTAGGGTTAGCATTGTTCTTCACGTAATATGCTATCGTAGTGCAACCCTTGCATATCTAGCTGCCCTTACGTCTATCCAGACGTAAGGGCAGCATCTTGCTTGATCATGCTTAGTCGATCCGATCCGTTACGGTTGCTCCCTGCATCTGCGGGGATTAGTTTAATATCTGCATAGTTAGGCCTTATGATGGGGTCGGAGGATCCGGTGGTGCGTTAGATGCTGTTTACCGTCCCTAGGGATGTTCCGGGGATCAACGTTATGTTGGTTTTAGGCCTCTCGTAGGGGTAGTTTGCACCGTCTCGTAGCTGCTAGGCCCGATCGCACGTAGGACGTTCCGATTATGCGGTGAAAACCCTAAACTGTCGTGGATCGTTTTAGCTTTGTCCTGATCAAGCAGGATCCCCATGCCATTGCTAATCCATCAAGGACCATGGGGCGATCGGCTCTTTGAGCCGATCCACAGAACCTGAGAGCCGATAAGGCTCGTATTTAATGTGCACGTGTCTACCATGCAGGAACAATCGAAGCACTAACACCTTCCCGACCAGGTCTAGGTCAGGTGGCACGCCAGCAACCGCCAGACGCGCGCCGGAAGATTTGCGGGCGACGCGAGGTGCCAGGGATCCACTAAGCGGCCCTAGGAGCCTCCCGGCTCTTCGTGTTACTTAGCCAAAGCCCGTCGGGGGGTTTTTGGAGGGTAACAGTATTTAACCTTATTTTTTCTGACGTATAAATTCAAATACAACCGAAATTTTTTGTCCGGTAGCAATGTTTCTCGGAGGGCACCGAGATTTCCGGTTTCCGGCGAGATTTCGGAAATCTTGGCCGAAAAAAACCTGACTCCAGCTATGTAACACTCTCCTCTCCTTCGCATATCGTTCCATCTCACTGCTAAGAGCAGATCCCCAAAGCCCCAAATCCCATATGTACCGATCCAGGCCCCCCAAACAATATATACAAGTTGAAATTTGAAAGCGCAGATCAGAAACGCCATAAACAAACTGCATGATTTAAACATCCACTACATAGGTGGGATGAACAGCGGAGCTTAGTGCTCCTTTTCTATGTTAACGGCACCGCCGCGGCCAGTAAACAAAATGGAGCTCACCGGGGAGCTACGTGCCGCAGCGGCGGAGCCGACAACTTAGTTGATGTTGAGCTCGATGTAGCAGGCGTCTTGCGCCGCCTGCTCGCGGAGCCACTCCGCCTTCTTCTCTGTGTCGCGGTGGCTCTGGGGGCGGGGCGCTTGAGCTTGATCCCTCGGTAAAGGTGAGGCGACGCGGCGCACTGGAGCTCGACGCCTCCAAATCATAGGAGCTCGAGCGGCGCGGCGGCGGATACCGTGACCTCGATGCCTCGAGCTCGCGGTAGTACTGCGACTCGCACCGCGCGAACGCGCGCGGCGGCTTCAACCCTTGGTGGAGCCAGCGGTACGACCCGCGTATGCGGGCGGCGTCGAAGGCCCGCCGCTGGTGCTCGAGCTCCTCGGCGATGAGCTTGCGCGCGTGGACGGATCCAACGCCGCCCACCCTCCCTCTGCCGCGGCCTCCTCGACCTCCGCCGGACACCATGGCACGCGGATTTCTCGTCGGCGGGAACGGAACGGGCGGAGAGACGGATGGGGTTCGGCCCCCATACGCGGCCGCCGAACGCCATACACAGCGGCTGGTTAAGGGTTTGGGCTGCGTCCTGGAAATTTTATCCGGGCCAGACCACCGATGCGGTGTCTGGCCTGGCCCAAAAAAATGGGTGAAATCCCCATATTGGCCCAACTTGTCATATGCGGGCCAATATGTGGGATCTCCTAGAGATGCTCTAAGGTGTCTGTGGCCCTTTATATTTGTAGATACTGTAGTATATAGACTTGATGTTTTGGGAAATTCCTCTACTTGCATGTCCTCCACTGGTGGCAGCTCAATAAGCCATAAGTAGTTCAGGTTTTGCTGTTTTGGTTGTGCTGGAATGGAACCCATAAATTGTTCAGGTTCGATAGTAGATTGGGTTTGGTTGCATGTATTTGTGAACTCTAGTGTAATATCCCAGGTTTAGAGACGATCGAGGGTAGAATTTAAAAAGGGATGTGCATTTCATCGTAAAATTTGGGAAAATTTCGCGCTTTTATAAAAAACTGCATCAAAGGGGGACAAGTTTCTCTCTCGACACCACATAGGATTAGGGCTTCGAGAGTGCGATAAACTTGGACCTGTTTAATCATAACTTAGGGTTTCCGAGAGGAGAGAGGAACAATTCCTTTCTCAACTTAAGTTGCATGATTGAATTCAAACAAATCATGTTGGATTTAAAATTCAAACATCAATTAAGAATATTATAATTCAACTATGGATAATTCAATAAACAATTGAATAAATAGGAATATAAAATAATAGAATATATATTTAAAGCTCATTAGAGAAAACCTTGAGCTTTATTGATTAACACACATAATACATTGTCATTTACAATATCCAAATTGAATTATAAATGTTACAACACCTCACAGAAATGAATAAATAAAAAGGAAAACAAAAGAATTACAAGTATTAACTGAATTCTAAACTAGACAAGTAAATCTTCATGAATTGCTTGATCAACACTTGATCAATCTTCATTTGATCATCCAAATCATCCCTGCAAAACAAAACAACAACAAGAAAAAAAGATTAGGTGGCAAGTTAGTCAAATTAAATGAGAAATTGATGGATAATATCAACTCTGCCGAGTTGAACCATGCCAAGAGCCTAAGTTCCAACCAAGGCATACACATGCAACTTACAAGGCCTGCTGCATTCCTCACAGCACACACTGACCAGGGGAGGAGCACCCAGGAAATGCACTGCTGTCGACCAAGGAAGTGAGGAGAGAGCCAGTATAAAACCTTTTCACCAGCAAACCCTAGGATCCCATCGACAGGATCATTGCAAGGGTAAGAACAACAAGAACTCTAGAACAGGAAGAACAGCCAAAGCCATTCAAACTATCCAAACCAGCAAAACTATCCAGAGCAGTTCCACTCAGAACTGTTGCTGTTGAGCAAGCCATAAGGAGGAGATCATCACAAGCTAGCAAAGGAGGAGCAGGGCAAGCTTTGATCATCAACCAGAAGAAAATCCTCTACATCAGCACATAAATCTAGGAGCTGGAGTGACGTATACACAGATGATCATGAGCAAGCAATAGTTTTGCTCATAAATAAGCATATGCATGCATCACAGAAACAAAAAAGGGTAGAACACCTTTTTTGTATCATCACTTGGCTGCTAAGTCGTTTGGTGCAAGAAAACATGAGAACAGCCAGCAGGAAATCATCCCAAGGGAACATTGGTTGTGTCAACATAGTGACACAATCAAAGAAATCCATCATGGATTTGATCCTATCTAGCTAGCCAGATTCATCAAGCACCCTACAGCTAGCTAAGCCATCAGATTATGGACATTAAAAGCTCTGCTAGGGTCACAACAACTACCTAGCCACACAGAAAAGCCTACTAGAGAAGCACATCATCACCCAACAGGGTTCAGCATGAGCTAGGGTACCCAACCAGTGGTTGGCATCCCTCTAGCTCTATTATATCAAACAATAAGATCATCACTGCCAAGCAGTTCATCTCACTTATCCATTCAATAAAACAAGGCTATACAAATAAATGAAATACATAATTTATCCATGCACCAGACCCTTGCATATGATCCAATGGATCACTGCAAGCATCAGCAGGTGCTGGGGTAAGCAAGAGCATGCACCAGCACAGGCTTGAGTACCACACAGACATAAGGAGGAGCCCCAGAGAGGCATAAATTATAGACCAGTAGACAACCATCAAGCATACGGTGATCATATGATCACCAGGGCTTGACAAGAGCATGCAAGTTCATGCTAGAGCCAAGCCTAGCACCAATCCAGGGACAAGATAGATTAAATAAGCCACCATTCAGTAACAGGTGCATCACAAATAACCAAACAAAAAGTAAATAATTGTATGTAGAAGCACACTATCAAGGGACAGAGATATCTAGCCCATAACCAAGCTCACTAGAGCATCACCATGAAGCACAGCTCAATGAGCAACACACAGAAGCACTGGTTCTTGCAGAATGCACGGATTACTCACAGTAATCAAGCCAGGGGCCAATAAATGAATACACATGATAAGTATAGTACCAGTAGCAATAGCAGGAACAACCTAGAAAGCCATGAGCATCACAGAATGCCCATGAGCAAGTGCTCATGAGCCACAGTAGCATGGATGGCAAGCACACAAGCATAATCCAGAGAGAGAAGAGCAATAACATGTCAGAGATTAGAGCAAGTAGACCATCAGCAGCAGCTAGCATCCATGGCAACAGCAGAGAGCACAACAGCATGAGCACAGCAACAGCAAGCACAGCAGCAGCGGCCAGTAGAGCAATAGCAGCAGCACGGCATGACCTCCCCATGGGGAGGAGCAGCCGCAGCTCTAGCTAGCAGAAGGAGGAGGAGTAGACGAGAGGGGAGAAGGGGCACATACAGGCGAGCAGACGAACGAAGCGACCATGGCGGCCACGGCGGCACACGCCAGGGCACGGCGGCGCCAGGCCAAGCCAGGCCAGGCACAGCATCGCCGCAGCGCCCAACGCCACCATGACAACGCTCGCGGCGGTGCCACAACACCAGGAATGCCGGCGGGCGGCGACTCGCCGCGAATCCGTGCTGCCAGGTTGCAGACGAGATGGGGGCGAGCGGAGGAGATGACGAAGGCCAGATCGATGCGGACCATCGGGTGCGCCGTCCAGAGGGGGTTCATCCGCGACCAACCGCATCGCCGGAGTTGGCCGGAGGCGGCCGGAATAATTTGGCGGCGGCGGCGACGACAAAAATCGCCAGTGTCGGGGAGAGTTAGGGATAGGCGGAGATGAGGTCTACGGGGGGCGACTAGGTCGGTTGGACCGAGCCCAACGGGCTGGTCCAACGTAACCAGCTCGGCCACCTGACAGGTGGGGCCCAAGGGGGCATTTTGGTCATTTAAAAAATTGACCATTTAATTAAATCTTTCCAGAATTTTTATAAAATAAATATATCTCTAAAAAAATGTAAACCACTCAGAATAAAATTATCTATCCTAATAAAATATGACATGGAATTTTTGGGACAAGTGAAATTAAGTCATAATTTAATGCAAAGAATAAATATTATAATCATTAAAAATAACACCTTATTTTTTTAATGATAAAGATAAGTCCATGACATCTTTCGGACTTAAAAACACCTTGGCAACATTCCAAGGTAGTATTTTGCTCTTAAAAGAGTATCCCTAAATTATTCTTAGTAAACACCTCTGATATGAAATAATAAAACACCGGGAAGGGGGGACCAAACCCTAAAAGCTGAAAGTATGCATAATTGCTTCTTTAACCATTGCCCTTATTGGACAATGATGCTTCTTTCAGAAACAGAGGATCAGGGTCAATCCAAAACATCCAACTTCACTACATTGCAGTCGCAAGGCAAGTTCATCGCTTGCTCATGTCATTTGAGTATTTTTACCAAATTACTTGCAAAGTACTATACTTATCACTCTTGCATGAAAAGTAAAATTGCTATCTTCATAATTATGAATATGACTAAGTGGTGGGAAATGCAACCATGGTATGAGTTTGGTGGAGGTTCCATTGCAAGGGTTGGTATCCATCTAGGATTAACAACAAATGTCGTCTAGTGATTCTTGTGCCGTAATAACCGTGTTAACCATAAGATCTAGAATGGGACGGAGTAGTCAAGTGTGTTCTCTCCTCTCGTTCATCAACGGATGCGCTTACCGTAGACACTTGATCCAGTTAAGGACAAGCGGTAGGGTGGGGATCCCACTCTAATTCCCCACGGTAATGCGGTCTATGAGGGGTTGCAACCGCCGGCGAAGGAATTCAGGGAGAGTCCTGAATTGTCGTCGGGGTCGGAGGCTATCCAAAGGGGTACGCTCACCGGCGAGGACCCAGGGTCGGAGTTGCAACAAAGGGTGGGTGTGCGAGGTTGCGAGAGAATGCAATATTGGCTAGGACCTTATACCGGGCCTCACACCAAGGAAGTGTGGACGGGAAAGCTGCCCGGTTGGCACCAAGGTTAAGATCTCTTATGGGTAAAGCAACACACCTCTGCACAGTGTAACGAACTATGACCTGTCACTCCCTGTTCCGGGATATGCAACTGTGAACGCTGCCGGAGAGAAAATCCATGAAGTTCTAGTAAACCGGTGAAGGCTGACGGATATAGTTCTTCTGAATAAAAGCAACCTTTTGAAGAAATGGTTATCAAAACATGCATTGGTATTAGACTTTCTGGTCTAGTGCCGTAGCTAGTGCATTAAACACCTCTTTCCTATTATGAACTTGTTGAGTACGCTCGTACTCATACCTATTATAATCCACTGCTTAGATTGCCTGAATCATCTTGAGGAGGACATCGACGGCCAAGATGGAGCAGATGGGATCTGCTATGAAGAGCCAGACCTCTCAGGAGGTGTAGAAGGAGTGGACTACCTTATCATCTACGGAGCCGAGGAGGGTTCCGAAGGAGAGCAAGCCTAGAGTAATGGAATAATAGTAGTAACCGAGCAGTGCGAACACTCTAGTATTTAACTGCTCGAGTAGAATAAATGTATGACCTGCTTAGACTTTTATATTGTAAGCTAAGTTGGGTTCACCTCGAACCCAGGAGTATACCTCTCTGGACCCAGGAGGAACACCGTGATGATATGTACATATGGTTTGTAAGAATAAATGAATGAGTTATGGACCAGCTATGTTCTGTTGTACTACTCTGAGGGATGTAATATTTGCGGATTGGTACTTCGGACATGTTATATCAACGACTAGCATACTACAACATGCAGTGGTATGCAGGGTCACCACAGTTGGCATCAGAGCAAAATCTTTGACCTTAGGTTGGAACCTAGTAAATGGGACTAAACGTTAGGAGTCAAATAGGATTAGTAAAGTGATAAGGGGAGGCCCGATCTTCTCAGTAAGCAACGGTGGTGATGATGATCACGGGATGAACACAGCGGAGATACACGACGATGTAGTGGAAGATAACTTGTATGACACAATGAGATCTCTCGATTGGTCCCTGTCACCAATGCAATAGCTCTCAACCCTGCAAGATATTCGCAACTCCACACACTTGCGCACGTAGCCGCCGACCACGAAGCGGTAAGTTGCAACCTTCTAATTTCCAATGGAACAGCAGATCACACAAGACTTTCAGAGGTTCCACAACAATCAATGCAATCGGGTGTAGAGATTCAATAGAGTTGCAGAGCAATCAACTATGAACTAGGGTTTATCTTAAACGTGGTCTAAACCAACTTTGGGGGCGTCCTGGGCACTTATATAGGAGTTCAGGATGACCTCAGGTCAAAAAGTACGAAAATAACCGACCCGAATAGATCGGTCGAGACACTTGGACTCGTCCGGTGGGATCCGGTCGACCGGGCTGGGACCGGACGGTCGGTTTGGACCAGGCTGGCGCGGGTGGCGACGGGTGGCCTTCGGGCTTAATGGATAGTGCCGGCGCACAAGCACGGGGCCCGATTTTGACCGGGCGGATCCGGCGTGGGAGCCGGCCGACGGGCTGGGACCAGGGGTGGCCACGGCGGTCCGACCTGGCGCCGGCCTAAAGACTTCCTCTCGCGCATGCCTCCCGCTCCTCCCTCGCGCATCCATGGGATGTCTTCACGTCCAGCTCCATGTCCAGCTTCACGTCCATCTTCTTGTCCAGCTGCTCCTCTCCTCCTCGTGCGATGCTTGCTCCTTCTTCATACCTGATCATACATAAGTAATACAACTTTGGCAGTATAAAGTTCTCATAGATCAAAGTATCACTTAGGAACAAGTTCACCTGTTGTTTAAGTAGCTTCGCACGGGCTCGTGTCATTGGTCCAATCCTAACTTCATTGGACTTGAGCTTCACATCAGGATCGTCTTCAACTTGTAATGACGGAGGTAGTAGTGTGGTAGGGATGTCCTCATCATAAAGAATTCTCTAAAAATATGGTGTCTATTCACTTGAGAATAAAACAATCATATCTTTTAGTGCGATAATTCTTTATTATCTCTATTATGATGCATTATTACTAATATTATACTCTTTCTTATCTACAACCAACTATGGCCAGTTCACGTTCCGGACGTAACGTGAAAGTGAAGGAATCCACGTTGGATGATTACAACGGGGGACTTGCGGATATACTCAGGGCCATGTTACTCGAGTTTGGGTGTGATCCCCAAATCCGAGTAATGAAGTACATGTATTATGATGGTACAATACTGGCGAAGTGTAGGGCAGGACTACATTTACCAGAAGCCTTAGGGTTGAGTGTAGTTATGCCTACAGGAGAGGCTAGAACCATCCGAATAGCCTACCACATAGCCATAATGAGAGCCATCACAGATATTCGTGAGCACAAAACTAAGGACCTTATAGGATCCAAATTTGCACACATTCTGCATATGGAGGAGGACGACGATCCGACTCTAAATCATTTCAAGTTTGCCAAGAGAAAGCCCGCGGAAGCGGCAAAATATATGGACAATTGTAGGAACCATCTGACCTTGTACTTTCAGTTGGACCGACACTTGTCGGGGGCAATTGATACAATGTTAGAATAGTTTACACAGCCAAAGGAGGAGTCCAAAGGCAAGGAGCCCATGGAGAGTGATCCACCCACACCAGTTTTCTCAACTGGTGATTATATCCACATAGATACCCCAGAACCACAACCAACACCACAAACTCCTAGGTTTTTCCCTAGTAGTTCATATGGTGGATATGAGGGAGGAGAAGAATCCGGGAACAACCAACGCTTGGAGACTCAAATTGAGAACTCCACTGGATGGCGTTGGGGATCGTTCATGGGTACGGAGGAGGATCCGGTGAGATGTGATCCGAAGATAGACCAGGACGCAGTAGACCAATACCAGAATCATCACTATGATTTTGGTGATTACTAGTATTATCCCATTGTAATAAAGTCCGACTCCGAAGGAGGGAAGGCACATAAGGTGTGTAAGGGGGAAGGTTCGGGAAGCAAGGGTAGGCGTGGACCCTTTTATATGAACACCTCAGAGCACACGGGAAACGTGTCCACTGGAGAGGAGGAGTATCCCATGGGGGATGCTTATGCATCACTAAATGATCATTTTATGATGACATATTTCTCCTTGGGATCATCCTCCGACTCGGACTATCAGCCTACCGGGAGGCCATATATTCCAGACACTATCAGGAGGACAACACGTTCGACCACATGGGTGCCGGGGATGTATCAGGAATGAAGCCACGTGTAGTGACCACCAAAGGTGGCGAGACTACAATACTGTTGTACCATACGTATTGTAGTATGTAATATTTTAATAAGTTGTAATTTCGTACAATAAGTGAGTTTGCATACTCACATTACTTTGAGTATTGTAATAAACCGCTTAAGTATGTATATACATGGTATATGTTTTGTATTATTTGCATTCTCTTCTTGATTTCCATTGCGTGACTAGTTCTGTGCACAAGGTTGAGCTCAGAAAACTTGCGCATGGAGTAATTATGAGTACCACTTTGTGTTGCAGAACTAGGGGGTCATGTCTGGAGCGACGGGCGAGGAGAGTGAAGCGTAGCGCCTCGAGCGCGAGGCTAGACAGAAGGAAGAGGCAGATGAGGCTGCGAGGAATCAGTTTCCACCACCACCACCGATGACGCAGCAGAACTTTCTCCAGTATATGCAAATGCTGGAGGAAAGGCAAAGGACAACTATTGAGCAGCAAAATAAATTCTTCCAAGAGTTGCTGCAACAGAATAGGGTGGAGAGGCCAGAGAACCAAGGAGTTACTCTGTCGGACTTCCAGAACACCAAGCCAATATCATTTGCATACGCCCCGGAGCCAATGGATGCAGAAGATTGGTTGATGGACACTAAGCGCAAGCTCAAAACTGTTGGATGCACCGACCTGGAGAAGGTCAGTATGCTACACACTTATTGTGTGGACCCGCCGCATCTTGGTGGGATAACATCGTTGCCGTATACCCAGCTGAGAAAGTATTCACCTGGGAAGAATTCAAACAGAAGTTCAGGGAATCTAATGTTCCTGAGAGTATAGTTGAGTTGAAGCGTCAGGAGTTCGAGAGCCTCGAACAGAAGGACAAGGCCATTCTGACTTATGTCAGAGAGTTCTCAGGGCTATCCAGATATGCCACTGAGGAGGTAAACACTAAAGACAAAAGGAAGAAGAGGTTCATGAGATGATTGAATCCTCGGTTCAAAGTGCAGCTCAGGATGTTGAGAGCTACTGAGTTCCAAGAGTTGGTGGATGCAGCCATCACTCTAGAAGATGATTTCAAACAGCTTCAAGAAGAGAAGCGGAAGAAGGCCAGATTTGAGCCAAAGAAGTTTGTCAGTAACATGCCCAACACCAGCTTGAGTTTCAAGCCAATGTACAACATCAACAACAACAACAACAACAACAACAACAACAACAACAACAACAACAACAACAACAACAACAACAACACCAGCACCAACACCAGCAGCAACACCAGCAGCAACACCAGCAGCAACACCAGCAGCAGCAACACCAGCAGCAGCACCGAGCAACACCCAACAGCACACACACCAACAACAAAACAACAACAAGCAAAAAGAAAAAGAACAACAACAACAACAACAACAACAACAACAACAACAACAACAACAACAACAACAACAACAACAACAACAACAACAACAACAACAACAACAACAACAACAACAACAACAACAACAACAACAACAACAACAACAACAACAACAACAACAACAACAACAACAACAACAACAACAACAACAACAACAACAACAACAACAACAACAACAACAACAACAACAACAACAACAACAACAACAACAACAACAACAACAACAACAACAACAACAACAACAACAACAACAACAACAACAACAACAACAACAACAACAACAACAACAACAACAACAACAACAACAACAACAACAACAACAACAACAACAACAACAACAACAACAACAACAACAACAACAACAACAACAACAACAACAACAACAACAACAACAACAACAACAACAACAACAACAACAACAACAACAACAACAACAACAACAACAACAACAACAACAACAACAACAACAACAACAACAACAACAACAACAACAACAACAACAACAACAACAACAACAACAACAACAACAACAACAACAACAACAACAACAACAACAACAACAACAACAACAACAACAACAACAACAACAACAACAACAACAACAACAACAACAACAACAACAACAACAACAACAACCACAACCACAAGAGGGTTCCAAGAGATCAGTATATGGCATAGATCGTTTGCCGTATATGTGGAATAAAGGGACATTACTCCAAGGACTGCAGGAGGCCCAAAGTGATTTGTTTTAGTTGTCACCAGGAGGGGCACATGTTGAAGGATTGCCCAATAGAAAGAATGGAGGTGGACAGTTAGGAGAACAACAACAACAACAACAACAACAACAACAACAACAACAACAACAACAACAACAACAACAACAACAACAACAACAACAACAACAACAACAACAACAACAACAACAACAACAACAACAACAACAACAACAACAACAACAACAACAACAACAACAACAACAACAACAACAACAACAACAACAACAACAACAACAACAACAACAACAACAACAACAACAACAACAACAACAACAACAACAACAACAACAACAACAACAACAACAACAACAACAACAACAACAACAACAACAACAACAACAACAACAACAACAACAACAACAACAACAACAACAACAACAACAACAACAACAACAACAACAACAACAACAACAACAACAACAACAACAACAACAACAACAACAATAACAACAACAACCACAACCACAAGAGGGTTCCAAGAGATCAGTATATGGCATAGATCGTTTGCCGTATATGTGGAATAAAGGGACATTACTCCAAGGACTGCAGGAGGCCCAAAGTGATTTGTTTTAGTTGTCACCAGGAGGGGCACATGTTGAAGGATTGCCCAATAGAAAGAATGGAGGTGGACAGTTAGGAGAAGGTGGGAGTCGAAGTGGGAATTCCGAAGGGAACTGGAAAAATAAGAAGCCCTTCGAAAAGTTAAATTGCACCAACCTGGAGGAGGTGATAAACTCGGATAAAGCAGTCTTAGGTACGCTTCAGATACTCACTCATCCTGGCAAAGTACCTTTTGATACTGGACCAACCACTTCATTCATTTCTCAGCAATTCATCATCAAACATGGGATTAATTGCACTAAATTAGAAACACCCATTACCATACTATCTGCGGGTGGAACGATATTAGTTACCCACGTTAAGCAAGAGCAGGTCATTATGATCCGTAGATGTGTGTTTGGCGCAGACCTGTTCGTTCTACCTCTGAAGGACATAAATGTCATTCTTGGTATGAACTGGTTAGAGGATAATGGAGCACTGATAGATTGTGCCAACAAGACAGTGTCTTTAAAAAGTCCAGATGGAGGAAGAATGATCTATCAAGGAGACAAGCACACTTAGATTGAGGTTCAGTTACAGTTGAATAGTATGAAGGAGGTGAAACTCGAGGACATACCAATAGTCAATGAATTCCAAGATGTGTTCCCGAAGGAGTTACCTGGAATGCCACCAGATCGAGAGATAGAGTTCACCATTGACCTAATTTCAGGAACAACCTCGATTGCTAAGGCACCATACAAGATGGGACCCAAGGAGTTGAAGGAACTCAAAGAGCAATTAGATGATTTGGAACAAAAAGGATTCATACAGGAAAGTATATCACCTTGGGGATCACCAGTCATATTTGTGGATAAAAGAGATGAAGGCCGAAGGATGTGCGGAGATTACATGAACTTGAACAATGTTACTATCAAGAACAAGTATCCACTTCCGAGAATACAAGACCTGTTTGATCAAGTTAGAGGAGCAGGATTCTTTTCCAAGATTGATCTGAGATCGGGATACCATCAGCTAAACATCAAGAAAGAAGATGTTCCGAAAACTGCCTTTGTTTCAAGGTATGGACATCATGAGTACCTAGTCGTACCTTTCGGATTAACCAATGCCCCAGCAATATTCATGAATCTCATGAATAAGATATTCATGCCATATCTTGACAAGTTTGTCATCGTGTTCATCGATGATATCTTGATATATTCCAAGGATAAAGCTGAACATGCAGACATCTCAGGATAGTGTTGCAAACACTAAGAGAACATCAACTCTATGCCAAATTCAGCAAGTGTGAGTTTTGGCTAGACCAAGTAGAATTTCTTGGACATGTCATCAGCAAGGATGGAATCGCAGTAAACCCAAGCAAAGTGGCAGCAGTTTTAGAGTGGGAAGCACCGAAGAATGTCAAGGAAATCCGAGGATTCTTAGGAATGGCAGGATACTACAGAACATTCATTGAAGGATTTTCCAAGATAGCAGGACCAATGACCAAGCTGTTAAGGAAGAACACACCATTTGTGTGGACAGATGAGTGTGAGCCGAGTTTTCAGACTCTGAAGGAGAAACTAACCACACCACCGGTGCTAGCAGTGCCGGAAGTTGGCAAGGATTATACCGTTTATTGTGACGCATCCAAGCATGGACTAGGATGTGTAATTATGTAAGATCGAAAAGTAATATCTTATGGATCAAGGAAACTCAGACCTCATGAAGTCAACTATCCAACACATGATCTAGAGCTAGCAGCAGTTGTGTTTGCATTGAAAGGATGGAGGCATTTCCTTTATGGAGCAAAGTGTGAACTTTACACCGACCACAAGAGTCTCAAATACTTCTTCACTCAGAAGGAACTGAATATGAGACACAAAAGATGGCTTGAATTGATCAAGGACTACGATTTGACCATCAATTACACACCAGGAAAGGCCAATGTTGTAGCCGATGCCTTAAGTCGGAAGAGCACCGGAGGAGTTGAACAAGAATTACCACCGGAGTTGAAGAAGGAAATAAGTCAAGCACAGATACAACTTTGGAAAAAGGAAGCACATGAGGGACTATCAGCACTACAAGTTGCAGATGAACTAAATGTGAACTTGAAGAATGAGATCATCATGGGTCAATTGGATGATCCATTCATCATGGAGGAAATAAGAAGAATTGATGAAGGAAGACCATCAAAATTTCATCGAGGCGAGTCTGGATCGTTATGGTTCCAGAAAAGGATTTGTGTTCCAGATAACGCTGAGATCAAGGAAGTTATACTCAGAGAAGCACATCAAACACCGTATTCAATCCATACAGGAAGTACAAAGATGTATATGGATCCAAAAGAGTTGTTCTGGTGGAATAATATGAAGAGGGAGATTGCACAATATGTGGCAGAATGCCATACCTGTCAAAGGGTGAAGGCAGAACACCAAAGTCCAGCAGGACCATTGCAACCCTTACTAATCCCAGAATGGAAGTGGAAGAAATAGGAATGAATTTCATCACCGGACTACCCATGACCAATAAAAAGAAGGACATGATATGGGTAATCGTGGACCGGTTGACGAAAAGTGCACATTTCTTAGCAATAAACCAGCAGGACAAAGGAGAGAAGCTCATAGATCTTTACATCAAAGAGATTGTGAGTAAACACGGAGTACCCAAGAAAATAGTGTCAGACCGAGGATCCGTGTTCACCTCAGCTTTCTGGAAACAACTTCACGAAGCTTTAGGATCCAAGTTGGACTACAGCACCGCTTATTATCCCCAAACAGGAGGACAAACTGAGAGGACAAACCAGATACATGAAGACATGCTTAGGGCTTGTGCCCTAGACTTTGGAGGATCATGGGAGGAACACTTGCCATTAGAAGAGTTTTCTTACAACAACAGTTATCAAAGCAACATCAAGATGGCACCGTTTGAAGCTCTGTACGTAAGGAAGTGTAGGTCACCTATCTGTTGGTATGAGGCAGGTTCAAGCAAGGAGTTTGACCCAGACTATGTAAAGGAGAAGCAACATATTATTGATGTGATAAGGGACAGACTGAAGATAGCCCAGAGCCGACAGAAGAGTTACGGAGACTAAAAGAGAAGGACATGGGAACCAAAAGTTGGAGACATGGTATACCTTAAGGTAAGTCCGATGAAAGGGCTTCAGAGATTTGGAGTAAAAGGGAAGCTTAGCCCTAGATACATCGGACCTTTCAAGATACTAAGTCAGAACCGAGGGTTAGCCTTTGAATTGGATCTACTGGGAAGGCTAGCTCAAGTACACAATGTATTCCATGTGTCACAACTCAGAAGATGTCTAAAGACCCCAGATGAGCTAGTATCTCATGATGAGCTAGATCTACAACCAGATTTGACTTACATCGAGAAGCCAGCCAAGATTCTCGAGGAAAACTGGAAACAACTCAGGAATAGAGCAATAAAGTACTGCAAGATTCAGTGGAAGCATCATCCTGAGAGAGAAGCCACCTGGGAGAAGGAGGAAGATTTGAGGAAATCATAACCAGAACTGTTCAAGTATTACAACCACAACTTTGGGACGAGGTTTTCTTTATGGGGGAAAGGCTGTAATATCCCAGGTTTTGAGATGATCGAGGGGTAGAATTGAGGAAGGGATGTGCATTGCATCATAAAATCTGGGGAAATTTCACTCTTTTATAAAAAAACTGCATCAAAGGGGGACAAGTTTCTCTCTCGACACCACATAGGATTAGGGCTTCGAGAGTGCGATAAACTTGGACCTGTTTAATCATAACTTAGGGTTTTCGAGAGGAGACGGGAACAATTCCTTTCTCAACTTAAGTTGCACGATTGAATTCAAACAAATCATGTTGGATTTAAAATTCAAACATCAATTAAGAATATTATAATTCAACTATGGATAATTCAATAAACAATTGAATAAATAGGAATATAAAATAATAGAATATATATTTAAAGCTCATTAGAGAAAACCTTGAGCTTTATTGATTAACACACATAATACATTGTCATTTACAATATCCAAATTGAATTATAGATATTACAACACCTCACAGAAATGAATAAATAAAAACGAAAACAAAATAATTACAAGTATTAAATGAATTCTAAACTAGACAAATAAATCTTCATGAGGAAAGTAGAATTTATTCCACTCACATTCGAGAGTGCGAATACAAGGAGGTATTTTGTGTTTGGGGAAGTACGAAGAAAAAAGATTTTGAATCTGCTAATTTTATTTTTACCAGATCGAAAATTTATCAACACTTGATCAATCTTCATTTGATCATCCAAATCATCCCTGCAAAACAAAAACAACAACAAGAAACAAAGATTAGGCCAAGTGGCAAAGCCACTTGGCAAGTTAGTCAAATTAAATGAGAAATTGATGGATAATATCAACCCTGCCGAGTTGAACCATGCCAAGAGCCCAAGTTCCAACCAAGGCATACACATGCAGCTTACAAGGCCTGCTGCATGCCTCACAGCACACACTGACCAAGGGAGGAGCACCCAGGAAATGCACTGCTGTCGACCAAGGAAGTGAGGAGAGAGCCAGTATAAAACCTTTTCACCAGCAAACCCTAGGATCCCATCGACAGGATCATTGCAAGGGTAAGAACAACATGAACTCTAGAACAGGAAGAACAGCCAAAGCCATTCAAACTATCCAAACCAGCAAAACCATCCAGAGCAGTTCCACTCAGAACTGTTGCTGTTGAGCAAGCCATAAGGAGGAGATCATCACAAGCTACCAAAGGAGGAGCAGGGCAAGCTTTGATCATCAACCAGAAGCAAATCCTCTACATCAGCACATAAATCTAGGAGCTGGAGTGAGGTATACACAGATGATCATGATCAAGCAATAGTTTTGCTCATAAATAAGCATATACATGCATCACAGAAACAGAAAAGGGTAGAACACCCTGTTTGTATCATCACTTGGCTGCAAAGCCATTTAGTGCAAGCAAACATGAGAACAGCCAGCAGGAAATCATCCCAAGGGAACATTGGTTGTGTCAACACGGTGACACAACCAAAGAAATCTATCATGGATTTGATCCTATCTAGCTAGCCAGATTCATCAAGCACCCTACAGCTAGCTAAGCCATCAGAATATGGACATTAATCTGTCCATTATCTTTTCAACATCAAATATCCTAGCAGCCCATGGTTGACCACCGGAAATATTGCACAGAAGCATACACAAGAGGTAGGAGCAACCATTTCTAGCAGGCCAAGCTCTGCTAAGGTCACAACAACAACCTAGCCACACAGAAAACCCACTAGAGAAGCATATCATCACCCAACAGGGTTCAACATGAGCTAGGGTACCCAAGCAGTGGTTGGCATCCCTCCAGCTCTATTATATAAAGCAATAAGATCATCACTGCCAAGCAGTTCATCTCACTTATCCATTCAATAAAACAAGGCTATACAGATAAATGAAATACTTAAGTTATCCATGCACCAGACCCTTGCATATGATCCAATGGATCACTGCAAGCATCAGCAGGTGCTGGAGTAAGCAAGAGCATGCACCAGCACAGGCTTGAGTACCACACAGACATAAGGAGGAGCCCCAGAGAGGCATAAATCATAGACCAGTAGACAACCATCAAGCATCTGGTGATCATATGATCACCAGGGCTTGACAAGAGCATGCAAGTTCATGCTAGAGCCAAGCCTAGGACCAATCCAGGGACAAGATGGATTAAATAAGCCACCATTCAGTAACAGGTGCATCACAAATAACCAAACACATAATAAATAATTGTATGCAGAAGCACACTGTCAAGGGACAGAGATATCTAGCCCATAACTAAGCTCACTAGAGCATCACCATGAAGCACAGCTCAATGAGCAACACACAGAAGCACTGGTTCTTGCAGAATGCAAGGATTACTCACAGTATTCAAGCCAGGGGCCAATAAGTGAATACACATGATAAGTATAGTACCATTAGCAATAGCAAGAACAAACTAACAAGCCATGAGCATCACAGAATGCTCATGAGCAAGTGCTCATAAGCCACAGTAGCATGGATGGGAAGCACACAAGCATAATCCAGAGAGAGGAGAGCAATAACATGGCATAGATTAGAGCAAGTAGAGCATCAACAGCAGCTGGAATCCATGGCAATAGCAGAGAGCACATCAGCATGAGCACAGCAACAACAAGCACAGCAGCAGCGGCCAGTAGAGCAATAGCAGCAGCACGGCATGACCTCCCCATGGGGTGGAGCACCCGCAACTCTAGCTAGCAGAAGGAGGAGAAGCAGACGAGAGGGGAGAAGGGGCACTTACAGGCGAGCAGGTGAAGGAATCGACCATGGCGGCCACGGCGGCACACGCTAGGGGCACATCAGCGCCAGACCAAGCCAGGCCAGGCACAGCCTCGCCGCAGTGCCCAGCGCCACCATGACAACGCTCGCGGCGGCGCCACAGCACGAGGAACGCCGGCAGGCGGCGACTCGCTGCGAATCCGTGCGGCCAGGTTGTAGATGAGATGGGGGCGAGCGGAGGAGATAACGAAGGCCAGATCGACGCGGACCATCGGGTGCGCCGTCGAAAGGCGGTTTGTCCGCGACCAACCGCATTGCCGGAGGCGGCCGGAATAATTCGGCGACGGCGGCGGCGACGAAAATCGCCAGAGCGTCGGGGAGAGTTAGGGTTAGGTGGGGACTAGGTCGGTTGGACCGAGCCCAACGGCTGGTCCAACCTAACCAGCTCGGCCACCTGACAGGTGGGGCCCAAGGGGGCATTTTGGTCATTTAAAAAATTGACCATTTAATTAAATCTTTTCAAAAAAATTATAAAATAAATATAGCTCTAAAAATAAATAAAAATTATGTAAACCACTCAGAATAAAATTCTCTATCATAATAAAATATGACATGGAATTTTTGGCACAAGTGAAATTAAGTCATAATTTAATGCAAAGAATATATACTATAATCATTAAAAATAACACCTTATATTTTTAATGATAAAGATAAGTCCATGACATCTTTTGGACTTAAAAAACACCTTGGAAACATTCCAAGGTAGTATTTTGCTCTTAAAAGAGTATCCCTAAATTATTCTTAGTAAACACCTCTGATATGAAATAATAAAACACCGGGAAGGGGGACAAAACCCTAAAAGCTGAAAGCATGCATAATTGCTTCTTTAACCATTGCCCTTATCGGACAATGATGCTTCTTTCAGAAACAGAGGATCAGGGTCAATCCAAAAATCCAACTGCACTACATTGCAGTCGCAAGGCAAGTTCATTGCTTGCTCATGTCATTTGACTATTTTTACCAAATTACTTGCAAAGTACTATACTTATCACTCTTGCATGAAAAGTAAAATTGCTATCTTCATAATTATGAATATGACTAAGTGGTGGGCAATGGAACCATGGTATGAGTTTGGTGGAGGTTCCATTGCAAGGGTTGGTATCCATCTAGGATTAACAACAAATGTCGTCCAGTGATTCTTGTGCCGTAATAACCGTGTTAATCATAAGATCTGGAATGGAACGGAGTAGTCAAGTGTGTTCTCTCCTCTCGTTCATCAACAGATGCGCTTATCGTAGACACTTGATCCAGTTAAGGACAAGCGGTAGGGTGGGGATCCCACTCTAATTCCCCACGGTAATGCGGTCTATGAGGGGTTGCAACCGCCGCCGAAGGAATTCAGGGAGAGTCCTGAATTGTCGTCGGGGTCGGAGGCTATCCAAAGGGGTACGCTCACCGGCGAGGACCCAGGGTCGGAGTTGCAACAAAGGGTGGGTGTGCGAGGTCGCGGAGAATGCAATATTGACTAGGACATTATACCGGGCCTCACACCAAGGAAGTGTGGACGGGAAAGGTGCCCGGTTGGCACCAAGGTTAAGATCTCTTATGGGTAAAGCAACACACCTCCGTAGAGTGTAACGAACTGTGATATGGAACTGCGAACGTTGCCGGAAACGAACTCCATGAAGTTCTAGTAAACCGGTGAAGGCTGACGGACATAGTTCTTCTGAATAAAAGCAACCCTTTGAAGAAATGGTTATCAAAACATGCATTGGTATTAGACTTTCTGGTCTAGTGCCGTAGCTAGTGCATTAAACACCTCTTTCCTATTATGAACTTGTTGAGTACGCTCGTACTCATACCTCTTATAATCTCCTGCTTAGATTGCCTGAATCTTCTTGAGGAGGACATCGACGACCAAGATGGAGCAGATGGGATCTGCTATGAAGAGCTAGACCTCTCAGGAGGTGTAGAAGGAGTGGACTACCTTATCGTCTACGGAGTCGGGGAGGCTTCCGAAAGAGAGCAAGCCTAGAATAGTGGAATAGTAGTAGTAACCGAGAAGTGCGAACACTCTAGTATTTAACTGCTCGAGTATAATAAATGTATGACCTGCTTAGACTTTTATATTGTAAGCTAAGTTGGGTTCACCTCGAACCCATGATTATACCTCTCTGGACCCAGGAGGAACTCCATGATGATATGTATATATGGTTTGTAATAATAAATGAATGAGTTATGAATCAGCTATGTTCTTTTGTACTACTCTGAGGGATGTAATATTTGCGGATTGGTACTTCGCACATGTTATATCAACGACTGGCATACTACAACATGCAGTGGTATGCAGGGTCACCACATCTAGCCTTTTTATATCTACATAAATGATAGAAGGCTTGTCGTTTTTCAAAACAAAACGTATCAATGCCCATAGTTACTCCCTCACTCACAAGTCACAACAAAGCATATCATATTATCATGATCAATGCCCAAAGAAGGCTTGTCTTTTTTTCAAAAGAAAACTTATATCAACGCCCAACTTTTAATTAACAAAGCATGTGAGATTGTTACAGAATGTTGTAGATACAGCTTACAGGCAACACATACAACAAGCATATAAAAAAGAAAATGAAGAACAACTTGAGCATCGAGGCCATTGTCCAGCCAAGTAGTCTCGGTGCAAAAGAGGAAGTTGGTGAAGAAGACCGTCGTCGATGAACTCACGCCGTCGTAAACCTCTAGAGGGCAAGCAGAGTCACAAAGCCATCCGTTTCCACCTCCAAAGAAAGCACATTGCTTTCTCTGATCTTTTTATGCCACAGGCCTCTAATCTTTTCTTTTTGCCACTCTCAGAGGAAGCTTTGGTGCAATTCCATCTCCTTCAGGCTATGCTGCTAGATCCGGAGCCAGCTATAGATACAGATACCTGGACAATAATGGGTAATGTGATGACTACTAAAGTTTCATCTGTTTATAGTTCCTTCATGGACTTTGGGGGCACAATTCCAGTTTTCTTCTGGCTGCTCGTTCACAATAGATTGAATACCGGAGCAATGCTACAAAGAAAGAATTTCTTTATGGATAATACACATGCATCATGTGTGAGTGTGACCATGCTGAGCTGAAATCTAGAAACCACCTTTTCTTCTTTTGCCCATTTTCTCAACTATGCTGGCAATATCTCTGCCCTTCTTGGACACCTCCTCTTCAGCAGGACATTTAGAATATTATTGCTAGGCTGAAGAATTAATTAAAGGTGCCTTTTATTGATGGAATTGATCATGTTGACTACTTGGGCTTTTGGATGATCAGGAATGACTTCATTTTCAAGGGTACTACCCCTAATCTATATAGATGCAGGAAGATTTTTAAGGATGAATTGACTCTCTTGGTTCATAAGGCTTCTAGAAAGTCTTATTCAGGGCTCAAAGCTTGGGTGGAGAGATTTAGATAATTCGGTACCCCGTTTCCTCTTTCTCCTTTCTTTAGGCTTATGGCCTTTTAGATAGTTTTTTTGTTGTTGCTTTCCTCTAGCAACAGCCTTTTGTACAACCTTACTTTATAAAAATTATAAATATACGCAGTGGGGAACCCACTGATTTGCCTAAAAAAAACATTGCTTTCTCTCCCCGGATCAAAGGGCGCCGCACTTGTCACGACACATAAGACATAAGTTATCAGGAGCAGACAAAGAAGATGCGGTGAAGATTGGCGTCGGAGCTACCCAGCTAACCCAGGAGACGTGGGCTCGTGCTCCGGGAAGTTGTTGCAACTTGAGAGGGGAGCACTCCCCCTCTCACCCAGGCCGAGGGCGTCGACCCACCGCCAAGCAAATTCCAGGGACGAAGAGCAGCACACGTACATGGCCAGCTGTAGCACCACCAAACCTAAGGAGCAACCACTACCAACTGCTTACCATCCACCACCGAATTTGTCTACTAACCTCACTATCTCAAGACGACGCCTCCAACAAGGAAACAACGCCGGAGCGCCGCTGCTGCCCAAGCCGAAGCTTTAATCTCTAAGCATGCTTACCGTTTGGTTGAATCTATCTACTCCTATCTATTATATTATTAAAACAACAACATTCCAACGGTGGAGATTTATCCCCCTAAAACTAAGACAAAGGAACGGTGGAGATTTATCACGTGTAGCATGCCGCACATTGTAATCTAAAAACCAGATAAACGCACAGAGATAGAAAAATTGAAAGGTACACGGATAGATGTTCAAGGCATGCACGTCTAATCTAAAAGGGGTGCATATATAAACGATCGAAATCAGTAGGAGACAATCTCGCTTGCATCTCACGGAAGGCAACTACCAGGATATCTCAGGCCGAGCCGTGGCTGGTAGGCGACCCTGCAGGAGATGCCGGTGATGGCGCCAATGGCTCCGGCGACCACATGATAGAGCAAATCCATGAAGGAGCTGTGCCTGCTACGGTCTCCCAGCACTTCGGTTGGTACAATAGGAACGTGCTCACCAAAGTCAAGAACGAGGTGTTGTCATGCTGCTAGGCCAGCTCCTCGGTGCAATCATCCGTGTCTCTCATGGGCCCAAATTTTTTTTTTCAAGGATCTCCTCGGATGGATGCAAGAAACGACCATCGATCGGCCGGTCGGCTGGATATTCTCTACATTGATATTGCCGGGGGCGCGAGTGGCATCATGTTGAACTAACGGTGGCGCTATGCATGGGTGCTGAACGGTGCAGCTTAGCTACTAATGGATCAGGAGGCCATGGACAAGATGTTGCTCGCTGAGCTTCCCAGCGTCATCCCCGTCGTTGTCATGCTCCCCAGATTCTTCAAGGTTCACCTCCTCGGATGGATTCAAGGAGCGAGGTACGGTCGATCTGCCGGAGCCGGACATTCTTAGATTGATCGATCATCAGATGGAGGAGATGCATTTTGATAGGATCCTACAAAACCACGCCGCCCTCCGCGTTGCGGTCAAGACGCCCGAGAAGCAGTCGACGGGATCCTACGAGTACGTCATGGACTATCTGGCCGCGCTCCGCGTCCCCGTCAAGACGCCCAAGAAGCAGTGGCCTATATCGCGGGGCCGACACGCGTTGTCCCACTACGATTTCAAGAAAGGGGCATGGGAAACCGCTGCGAGAGAGTCCGCCGCACCAGAGGAAGCCGGAGCACGTCGAGGAGAAGATGGGGGCGCCGTGGCGGGGGCGAGGCTGCGCAAAGACAGTTTCTCCGTGTTTAAGATCAGGAATTCAGGATGGTGCCACCAGCAAGAAGCAAGATGGCTGCATCATGCCATTGGGGCACAGGCGACCACGCCACGAGCGTAAGATTATGATGCCCATGCGTACCTCCGACAGGGCCGCTCTCTGACCGCATCCTCTGCGATCTCGTCATCGCCGGCCCCTTTCCGATCTCACGGAGGCGGCTAATCTGGCAGCGATTGCAATGTTTGGAACTGCTACCAAATATTCCTTCAACGCGCCAGTTTAAGTTCGCCTCCTTTCCGATCTCACTGATGCCCTTCTCATCCTCTCTCCCCATTTTCAATTACAGGAACCGCCGCCATGCTCTGTGGAAAAACAGGGAACGCTGTTGTCATTGTGTTATTCACCATCGTCTGCGATCCAGATCAGTTCACGACAGCACTGGCCTAGCCGGTGTAGATGAATTCCAACAAGAACAGGAGCACTCGAATGCGTTGATGGAACTGAAACCTAGGTTGAATATGTGATATTGTGGTGGCTGCACCATGCCAGTGGGGCTTAGCCGTAAGAGATCTTGCCGAGAGTTAGAGGTGACGGAGGAGAGAAGCGACGGCCATGTGCCTCCAATACCAGCGAGAGGGTGGCTCAAACGTCTGCATGACCCCTTGATTGTATATCTTCGTACTTGCTTGATATATGTTCCTGAATAAAACACATCTGGCATCCGTGTTCCTTCTTGATACATTTCTCTCTGTATTTTGTTCTACATGTAGATGTCGATAATTTTATCAGGGATGTCTGCAGGATTGCTTTAACTCTACTGACATGCTGCTACTTTTTATTTTTTGCGAATCACTGACCTGCTCCTACCTCCTTACGAGTCTAAATACAAAATGCAGCTAATGCATGATGCAAGGAGTATTTATGCAATTTCCATTTTTTTATTTAAACCGTTTCCTGCATATGTGCTTTTGATATATCTGTGTTGGGTTTCTTGACTGTGTTCTCTTGAGAATTTAAAAATAAATATGTGAGGGGTGTCAGGCATAACATGTTCCCCTGCAGATTTGATTTCAGCATGGTCTGGATCTCCTACAGTTTTTATTCGTTTTATCATGTCCATTACTTTGTTACTTCGTTCATTTCTAAAAAAAACTTTGTTACTTCGTTCATGGTGAGAATGATATGCCGCTGATGATGCAAAGGCCACGCTGTTCATTTTCCGTCATAGTTCAAGCTGATTGAGGAGGCATATCCTGGCTCTGGCTTCTGGATTAGCTGCAGCGGAATGCCTGTTCTAGGAGCAGCTGGCAAGGTCAGTTTTCAGAAGGAGCGGCTGCATGTTTTCTACCAATAGAATCACACATGTTTTAATTACTTATTGAACTAATACTAGTTTTTTTTTCCTTTTGTTTCAGGTATATGATCACTATAATTAGTTCATATCAGAGAAAAGGGAAGGCCAGATTTTCCACAGGACGGAATAACTTTAGGTATTCGACATGAATTTATATGTTATGGAAAACCCAATTGGGTCATTCCGATCACCATTGGCATTGTATCTGGAGCAGCGGTGCATCCTCTGCCATATGTGTGGATGCCAGCGTAAATCTCCTGATTCCTGTAATTTGACTTGAGAGTTCATTGCCTTTTTTTTTTTTTTGAAACGGAGACAAAAGCTTTGCCTCAATCGATTAATTAAGAAGAAGTTTTTGGACAAGATAGTCCTTACAAAGCGGTATTAAACCGCGGTACAACGGGATTACTCTCCCGGCAAAATATCCCTAAGATGTTTTCCTCCCGCGGAAGCCCACAAGCGGGCTTCACGTTTAACCTTTTGAAGAATAACCACATGTGGGGCATGCTTGTTGCGAAAGACCCTCGCATTCCTCTCGTTCCAAATTTCCCAAAGGACAAGCAAGGAGATGGAGGCCACGGCTTTGCGACTAGGACCGACATTGGTGGTCAAAAAATCCCACCAAGACTTGATAGAGAGACCCGCCCATTGGCTTGGTTGCAAGTTGGGAAGGCCAAGCCAATCCCGCACAGAGCACCAAAGCCGCACGGCGAACCGGCAATGGATGAAAAGATGATTGACCGACTCCGTCACTTGCTTGCATAGGGGACACAACCCGCAATTTGGCCACCCCCTCTTTTGAAGCCGGTCGGCGGTCCAAATCCTATTTTGAGTGAGAAGCCATGCGAAGAACTTGACCTTAGAAGGTGCCCAAACCTTCCACACCGACTTGTGAAGGGAGGAGAAAGTGGAGCCCAAGAATTGCAATTGATAGGCCGACTTGGCCGAGTATTGGCCATTGGCCGTAAGCTTCCAAGAAATATCATCGGGGGCCTCATCATGAAGATGCACGTCTTGTAGTTTTATCCATAAAGCCACAAATTGTGTAAGATGGTCCATGGTGAAGCTTTCATCAAGGTTGATCATGCGCACCCAAGCATTATCTTCTAATGCATTTTTGACATTCCAAGCTTTCCTTTTCGAAGAAGCAAAGATGAGCGGAGCTAAGTCGATGGGCTTGCTCCCATCAAGCCAAGGGGCCTCCCAAAAAGGGGTCTTGCGACCATCACCGATGGTAATGGTGGTTGCGGCGTAGAAAATCTCCATATCATCTTTGGAGCATGGGTTTTTAGAGCCCGCCCAAATTTTAGAACTATCTTTCCACTCGAGCCAAGGCCAACGAAGACGAAGGGCCGTCGCAAATTTGTCCAAGTTCATGACACCAAGCCCACCAAACTTCTTGGGCCGGCACACCGTTTCCCAATTGACTTTGCATTTGGCTCCGGTCGTTGTATCCTTAGCCGACCAAAGGAAGGCCCTCTCGATTTTGTTGATGAAACTTATAGTGCCCGGCGGTAGGACAAGAGGTGTGAGGTAGTAGGTGGCTTGTGAAGTGATGACGGATCTAACGAGCTCCGTGCGGCCGGCCATGGTGATATACTTGCCTCCCCATGTTGGTAGTTTCCCGAAGCATTTGTCTTCAAGATGTTGGAAATCCACCCTCTTAAGTTGCCAAACCGACAGCGGGAGGCCGAGGTATTTCAAGGGGAAGGATGTTTTAGTAGCCGGGATGCCCTCAAGGATGTCGTCAAGGTTAAACCCATCACACCGGATAGGCACGACGGAGCTCTTTTGGAAATTAGTGCAAAGACCGGTGACCTCTCCAAAGCTCTCAAGAATTTTAGCTAGGTTGATGATGTCCTCACGGAAGGGAGCAACAAAGACCGCCGCATCGTCCGCGTAAAGGGATGTGCGCAAAATGTTTCCCCGCCCACGAAGTTTGTGAAGAAGGCCATGACTTTGGGAACCTTCATGTGGCAAATTGCCTTCTTTTAAACAAGGCAGGATAGTCAATTTAATTTACTGCTTCAATAGACTCAACAGAACATAGTCCTTTCTGTGCAGTGCATAGATGCATGTACTATATTTGTAGGTTATAACTAACATTCAGTATTTATTCTCTTGGGGCACAAAACACTCATTTTCATTGTTTACGCTGCAGTGTTCATAGGAGAAAATACTTAACAGGACCTCATAAGGGCTCACAATGAACATATACGTGCTGGTGCAGCAGGAATAGAAAGAAAATGTGCAGCAGAAAAGTGAGTGCAAATGGAGAATTCCCTACAATTCTTTTCATGGTAGAATTTAATATACAGTATTTTAAATAATATTATGGTTGCAGATTTAGAAAATAGAACATCAATATGTACATGTGGTATGTAATACTTATGTTTGATCAAAATCCCTTGAGAAACCATATTTTGTAATTGTAGATCTGCCGGAAAACTTGCGGTCAGAATATGTAATTGTTTTACTTACGTATTATCATGTAGAAATATGGCATATAACAATCCATATGATGTTCTTATCACGCAAGGGCCATTTTTACACTAGACTAAAGCTGGTAAAAAATCCTTCTCATGTCATTTTTTTGCTGAATATTTATGGTGAATCTCCGTTATTATTTCTTATAACATAATCTAAATATACTTGGAAATATAAAATTAGTTTTCATTGATTTGGAAACCAATAAAAGCGGTACCCTCGCATTTGCGAGGGCCACCATGCTAGTTACATATTAATAGTCAAATTTCTCACTCGGCCACCCATCCTCAAACTGCTTCCACCCCATCATGTTTAATTTTTTCGTTCCTTCCGGATGAGCTTCCGGTAGAGGAGTTATTCTTTGTTGACAATAGTCCCCTATCAATCCTATTAACCCTTAGACCATGATGTTGTTGCCTATTCGATGGTATCTCGGAGGAGGGATCCTCACGAGGGGGAGAAGGAGTAGGGGCCATAGGACGGAGAGTCCTCGGGACGGTGGTACGCGATTTACCCAGCTTCGGAACACCTGCTCGGAGATAGGGCCTACTGCTGCTTGTCTGGTATTATCTAGGCGCTTTTGCGTTGTTACAATGAGTTGTGGTTGTGCCCCTAGGGCTCCCAGGATCCGGCTTATAAAGGCGCACGGATCTAGGGTTTACACGGAGAGTCCTAGCCGGAATACAAGTTGCCTAACTACGGAATATTACATTGTCGTGCACGTCAAGGATCTGCCTTCCATCTATGCCGTACTGGATCCGGATACTTTATGGATCTCCACGGATCCGGCCTTCTTCGTAGGTCGGTTGGGATTCGGCTCCTTGCTCCTGGGCTGGACTTCATCCTTCATGATCTACAGCAACTGGGCCGCCCTATGGGTCACATGCCACCCTCACCATCTGTGGGCCACCCGGGCTTGCCGGATCTAGGCCATGTCGTTGATATACCCATAAAGTATACCCACAACACATGACATCACACTTCTTTATTATTTGAATTCCAAGCAATTATATGACTAAAAAACAATGTATGCATTATTGTTTTTAATACTTGAAACAATAAAATAAATTTGTGCAACTGGAGGATGACCACTAAGTTCAATGAAAATGAGCGATCGTCGATCATGGGTGAGCAGGCTTTGTCGTCGCCCATAAATTGCAGGTTAGCTAATTCCTAACATTCCACAAGGAAGCCCTGGGCCTATACAGAGTCGTAATCTTCGACTTCACATGCACCGAGGTCATGACGAGGTGCCCGGACCACGGAGATGCCACCAGTTTGGTCATCATGGAAGAAGAACTTCGAAGTTTTCTTGCTATGTCTTGCTCATGTCGATGAAGTAAGGTCATTTAAGTTGTGTCCGAAACTCATGTGTCGTTGAACCATCTTCGGTGTAGTTGTGTCTAAAACTTGGTCTTGTGTGTCCATGAACTATGATCGTAGTAGTTGTGTCTAAATCGTGCCTAAATTGCAATGTTATTTCCTTCTGTGCTATTCAGCTATGCCTGGTAACCTCACCATAGTAGAGAAGAGGTAACTGGACTCACATTTCTAGTGTCAACCAAACAGATGGCTCGTGGTATTGAGATGCTCTATGGCAGTGGCGGAGCTTCAACAAAAATGTTGGGCGGGCCAAGTTAAAGAAGAGCGCAAAAAAATTTTAGACAGATATTCAATACATGTGGCTCACAATAATTAAAGATCAGCTCACATACACACATGTATTCGATAGCGTGAGACTATGCGTGTTTGCGTGAGGAAACTGGAGCTCAGATACAAGTGCAGGCTTGCAACAGGAAAAATGGAGCACACAGAGGAGGTGCACCGGGCTAGCCGTAGCTAGCTGGTTGACCGCCTGCGCCTGCATCTTGGGATTTTAGGGTTGCCGATTTAGCGCCCTTTCTGCTGGCCGTCCGTACTCGCCGCTGGACGGCCGCCGCTCGCCGATCGAATCTGGCCGGTTGCAGCGTGGCCAACTGCAGCTAGAACTTCATCGCTCAATCGTTTGGCTCACGGCTGAAACGAGCGCCATGGCCCATGGCCTAGATGTGCCGCACGGGCACGGCCGCTGAGGAGCGAGAAGCGGAGAACAACGAAGTGGCGAACTGATTCGGGAGCAGATTTTTTGTTTGAGAGAAGAATCGGAAGAAGACGAACTGTGTCTCACGTGAACTGGGCTGAGATTGTGGGCTTAGTCCTAGCGGTACACAGATACTAGTATAATTCTTCATTTCGTTCCTGGGTTGGGCGGGCCATGGCCCGGGTTTGCCCTAACTAAGCTCCACCAGTGCTCTATGGCCTTCATACTGGGCTACCAAACAACCTCTAACAAAATCTTTAGAGAGAAAAAAACCTTCACGAGCAACCAAACGAATAGCCAATTCGGCTCCGTGGCTAGTTCCGAACACGCAATGGACTTTCTAGCATGTCCCTGTTATTACGCCCCAAAACCGGCCCAGGGTACCAAATGCACCCATATTGAATCGCTCGGGAGGATCGTCGTGGCTGGTCTTAGATGAAGTTGTCTTGCTATTTTCAGCCATGGAGCCCTCCTAGTTGTTCTTATGCCTGCGCAACCCCAGGTTGCCGGGAGATCCCCATGCACACCACGAGCATGCATTGTCCTGATCACTCCCAATCCTAGAGCCAGGTGACTTTTGGAGCATCGCATGGCATCTACTAACTATACACAACGCAAACTACTAGTATCTGTTGTTCACTCAAATGTTTACTTTGATGTATGTGGATCGTACCTCAGCTATATAACGACTCTCCTCTGCTCCACATTCTTTCATGTCATTGCTAAGGTGTTCATGGCCCTTTATATTTGTAGGTACTGCAGTACATAGACTTAAACCGTTCATTTGTTAACATGTGCTTCACCGGTGGCATCTCACTAAGTTGTAAGTAGTTCGGTCTTGCAGCTTCGGTTGTGCTTGAAAATATTTAAGAACTCATAAGTAGTCCGGCTTTTGTAGTTTGGATTGTGCCTGCAAATATTTGTGAACTCTAGCCTTGATATAACTATTGTCATCTATCTATCTATTATACAATTAAAACACAAGACAAAGAACGGTCAGGATTGAACAAATTAGCGTTACAACGTATTGATGGTTGAGATTAGTCAATTGGATCTCACGTGGTCTTCAAACGAGTGAATAGCATAAAACCACCACATTGATGGCGAAATTTACCGTATACTACCACTTTATGTTTGCGGGACAGAAAACCACCACATTTTGCTCGGTTTTTTGCGGAATGCCCTAAACCCGAATTAAACACGAATTGACAGGGAATTTGACTAGTCAGGGCTGAGGTGGCATCACAGTTAGTGAAACTGCTGATGTGGACCTTGGTCCCACCTGTCAGGCAACATTAAAAAAATAAAAGTATGGAAAATCAAAAAAAGGAGAGATCATATGCTTCCCGACGGTGCTTCTCAGGCCGCCGCGCGCTTCTCTGGCCAGGACGCTGCCGCGCGCTTCTCCGTCCAGGCCGCCTCAGCTCACCGACGGCTCGGCCGCCTGCCCCATTCCCGCCGGCGTGCCATGGCCCCCCCCCCCCCCAGGCGGCGAGCTCCGGCGGCGCGCGGCGGGGCCGGCGGCGGCGTGGAGCAAGGGAGGTGGTGAGCCGGTGGAGCAGGGGGGCTGGCGGCCGCGCCGGGAGGGCACGGCGAGGGGGCGGCGGATGGGCACAGCGAGGCGGCGCGGCGGGCTCGCGAGGTCCGCGCGGAAGGGCACGAGCGGCGGCGGCGGGCTCGGCGAGGTCCGGCGGCGGATGGGCACAGCGAGGCGGCGCCGGGCGGGCTCGGCGAGGTCCGGCGGCGGAAGGGCACAGCAAGCGGCGGCGGGCACGGCGAGGTCGGCGGCGGACGGGCACGGCCACGGCGACGCCGGGCTCGCCAGCGGCGCGGGTGCGGGACGATTTGGGATTTTTTTTACAGATTTTTTGAATTTTTTAATTGAACTATTATATGGGTCCCTCTCCATCTCACCAGATTCCTGCCACGTCATCACTTACAGCAGACCCCACTGGTCAGAAACTGTGTTAATTCCGGATCAATTCATCATTTAGGGCATTTAGGGCATTCCGCAAAAAACCGAGCAAAATGTGGTGGTTTTCTGTCCCGCAAACGTAAACTGGTAGTATATGGTAAATTTCGCCATCAATGTGGTGGTTTTATGCTATTCACTCTCTTCAAACAGCTAGCCCGGACTCTTTGTAATCAGCGGATTCGACGCAAAAAACATTTGGATCGGAAAGCCTACCACAAATTTGTTATGATCGCTAACAGAAGGCAGGTTTCACAAAAAAAAAAAAAACCTTTTACATCGGAAAGGCTACCACGAATTCGTTCTGATCCGGAACTCCTAGGGTCCGTACTAGCAAGGCCGGCGCGAGGAGACTGAAACAATGACAAGCAGCAACCGCGGCAGAAATCAGGAGGCGAGGGAATATCGTTCAACGAGATCCGATTATGCCAGTCGCAAAAAAAAAAAATCCGATTATGCCAATGGCATATTTACGATCAGAGAAGACGGCCTCGCGCTGCCAGGTCTAGAGGGTCCATTGTCAATCATCCTGGACATGGTTTCCGTTTGTCAATCTGCATGGTGGCCAGGACCAGGAAAGGTTCCCCGCGGGCAGGCTCCTCTACACATGTCGTTTGTTTTACGTGGCCCAGGGTTCTACTCCATATGCCGGCATGTCGATGGATATGCTACTACAGTACAATCGTCTCTCCCCTGTCGTCTCTCTTTCTCCCCCAAAACACTGGCTTTTTTGAATCTTTTTTCACGAGAGCTTCCAATCTTGCAGCTACCTGCTGGCAGAACCAATTTCAGTAAAGGTAATGTGTCACCTAAACAGGCATGAACTGATGAAGTCATCGAACAGTAGAGTCCAACATGTGTCACTTACTACAGGTCAAGGTGGCGACGATCGGAATTATCCATGTAGCTGGCGTCACCGCGGAAGACGTCGCCATCGCACGGCGCCACGGCAGATCCTTGCTAGCTCCACAGTCCCGCGAAGCTGCAGCATGCATTGTTTGATCATCAAGAGGAAGCTGGAGCATGGTCGCCCAAGACATCGCCGTTTCACAGGGACACATTGACTGGGCAGATTCTCGCTCCACGATTCCACAAATCTGCATCTTGCACGGTTTGATCATCAGCTCGGTAACTGCTAATTAGTACACTGCAATGTACTGGAAAAAAATAGTGGTATACGAGGAGAACCAGGCAACACAGAACATATTGCCATTTGAAAAAATTGGAGACTACCATGGCACAACGGTTTATTTTGTCAATATGGAGTATATATTTTCTAAATGCAGATTATTGGCTACTGTATATTTTCATCAGATTCGTGGGAATGTGAATTAATTTGTATATTTCTTCATGCAGATTACTGGCTACTCAAATCAACCTTTGTACATCTATTAGACTGAACTTGGATTGGACAAAAATCTTCAATTGAGTGGTTCTTTGTAATACTATAGGCAAACATTGATAGAGGCGTGAGCAGATTCAAGGTTACTACAACTACACAACACTGAAAGCCAAGCTGCCAGTCTGGAGTCTGGACACGAAAATTGTCATATCAACTGGATTAGCAGTTTTGTCAAAGGATGATTGACTGGTATATCATATTACATAGATCTATTTTACGAAGAATATGCATGAACACCTAACTACTATATCAACAGAGTCAAACTGAATGTTAGGCTAATGGATGAAGGTACGCGCTCCGTCCTTATAATTTTTTTTGTCTGAATCAATGGGGAAGGAGCCCCACTATATTTAACTACGGAAAAGATACGGGACACTTACTAAAGCTGAATCTAGCATTGTAACTGGGTCGGCTGAGAGTAGCCACTGTAGTCTAGCCCCTGGGTTGAGAACCCATGTGCATCCCTATAAAACCGAGGACATGGTAGAGTATATTCTTCATACGAATCTACAAATTTATGCAATTGGGTAGCTAAAACTCATTGTTTAAATTAGTTTCAAAAAATATTTTCACAATGTACAACTGTTTCAAATTTTGTTGATGGTAATGACTTCCTAAAGAGTATTGAGTCGAATATCTCTAGCTTTGACAAGTAACTATGGATTTGTAACTATGTAAATAGTATTAGTTTCACAAAGATAACAATGTACATGCAAACTAATGTTTTATGTTCTGCTGCTGTGGCGGTGCCAATCAGCCACCTCGGGGTCGTCCCGGACCTTGGGGCCTGGTGGAGCTGCGCTCTCTGCAGGTTGATCTGCCAGCAAAGCGGATGCTCCAAGTGCCACAGGCCAAGCCGCACGCCGCCGCTGCGGACTGCATGGGCCTCTCCTAGCTTCCCAAATCAGGGACGGTGACATGCGGCCTCACCAGACCATGGCTTGGCAAGAATTGAAGATGGGCGGCAAATCTAATGAATTGGAGATTTAGGTAGGGAATTCTTTTTTGATTGTTCTGAAAAAGAAATTTCACGAGATGTAGAGATGAGCGTAGCTGGTCAGTTCTTTACAGTGGTTGGAATGTTGACAAAGTTACTTTTACCAGGTAGACCAAGAGCATGTATACTGAATAGATAAGTGGGACAAAATGGCTGAATAAAATACATTTAATATATATACAAGTTTTTTTAAAAAAAGTTAACCATACCGAGCAAAACATATTGTGTACATAATGTATTTCAAAAGATGAAGAACGGTAAGATGAAAAATGCGGCTAGAGGAAAATAGAAGAGAATATCTAACAGCATAAAGAGTTAAGTCAATTCAGTATTCAAATATTATTTTATTACATTATAATATGGGAGTAATAAAGAGTTTATTCTCATTCTGGAAAATGTGAGAAAAATATTCAACGAGCGTATTACATAATTAAAAGTATATATAAATATTAAGTAATTTCTTCTAAATTACTGAAATGTGCCATCAAAATATAACATTCGTAGAATGTCTAGCCGCGCAAATGCGTGGGTCACCCTAGTTTCTCATAAAAAATGAGAAATAAGACCTAGATAATTCATGTCTCTTAGCAAATATTGTGATAAATAAAAAAAGTTACAAAATATTGGTTTAGAATAGATAATTAATTGAGGTAATTTAAAGGAAAATGATTTAAAACCGTCGGAGGATCCTACTGCTCGAGCGCTTGCCACACATCCCTCCGTTTTCATCCCACGAGGGGTTAGTATATACCACCTCGAATTAGTTCATCATTACAAATCGAGGATAAGGTTGAAACAAGTCCTAGCTAATGGAGGGATACGAGACCTCCTCCCAAAATCAGCAGATCATGACCACCACCGAGAGGATGATGAAGAAGGAAGCAGAAGCACTAAACAGGAAAGTACTTGCGTAGCCAGGTCCTCCTCCCCGATGGTTGCATCTCATGGTACTCAACATACTCTTCTTTGATGTTTGCAATTTTTTTTGAAACGAGGCAAAAGACTTGCCATTTTCATTAATAAAGAAGTACATAATTTGACCAGTTTATTAGCGGGAAACCGGCCGAAAACCGAAACAAGTGCCCCGACGATCGTCATTGAGCACGACCGCCGAGGGGCACAGAGCCACCCTGGCAACCCACACAAGATACACAGGCCACCGGAGCGAGAAGTCGTCGCGGTTGACCTTCAACGTCATCGTCATCACTCTTCAGCGACTCCGACTTCACCGAAGAACCAACCACCAAGACCTCGCCGAAGCGGCACCGTGAAGCTCAAGCCGGCCACCGCCAAACAAGCGACTCCTCGTGAAGCAACAGGCAGCTCCAACTCTGATGACGAGCTCTGAAGAGGATAAGCGCAAGACATGCGCCGAGGAAGATCATCGCCAGAGGGCCATCCTGCAGGTCATCGTACGCTGCTCAAATGAAGAATCTCGACAAACCATAGCAGCTCCGACTCCACCGCAAGCGAAGCACAAGACGAAGAAGCTCGGATGCTCGCCGAAGCCAAGGTCTTGACGCTACCAGACCATCGCTCACCACCGCCATCGTTGCCACACAAGCCACCCCACACGGACCTCACACATCGCCGGCCACCCGCCGCGATGCCGTACAAGTCCAGCCTCAGGAAAGCACGCTGGGGAACAAAGTCTTCAAGACGACGCCCCCAAGAGGGAAGCGACGTGGATCGACGCCGTCGTCCGGCCCTGCCACGGCCTAGGCTTTCACCCGAAAAACAATGCTCCCGGAGTGGAGGAGGTCGAAGGCTCCATGAAGGCCCCCAAGAGGATAGCGACATCCGCAGCTGCCGCGCCATCAGCTTTCGCTCAGAGTAGCCGAACCTCCGCACTCCCACGTTGCCGAACGGAGATGAGGGAGACCCACAATGCCGCCGGCCTGCGAACCACTGGCACAAGCACCTCCCATGTGGCGACGACGCCACACCACGTAGGACCACCAACCTCACCGCCGGCAGGCCCCTGAATCCCAAGGCCACCAGCTCCTGGCCACCGCTGCAGCACCAAGCACCAACCATGCCGCAGCCCCTTGGAACAGCCACCATGCCCGTTGCCACGCCCGCCCTCTACAGCCTCGCCGCGGAAGTCAAGAAGGAGGACGCGGCCACAGCCCCGGCAGCCAACAGCCACAGCGCGACCCCCTGGCAAGCCCAAGCAGGCCCGTCGGAACCCATCTGGGCCCCCGTGCGCCGCCTTGCGCCATCCTCCCCCGTAGGCCGCAGCACCTCGACCGCTCCATGGCCGGCCACCACCACGCCCGCACGCACAGCAGCCTCGCCTGCGCGCGCCCAACCTCCGGTCCCTGTCATGGAGGCATCTCTCCAGATCCTCCACGCCAGGAGCGGAGAGGGGCTAGGTCCCCGCCGCCCCCTTCACCGGCGTCGCTCGGCTTTGCCCGGCGGTAGCCTCGGGGGGCGACGAGGAAGGGGAGATGGTGGGGAGAGGTGGCGGCGGCGGGGGGCTAGGGTTTGCCCCCCTGTCGCCCGGAGGAGACGACGAGGGGAGCGGAGCGGGGCAATTGATGTTTGCAATGTAGTTGAGTATCATGATCAGCAAATTAGGTTGGTACAGCTGCGCCTTGCAGATAAATCGGGGCGTGAATATTGTCTTCATCTGAGCATAGTTTGTGATTGGGTTGTTGACTTACTCATGATGCCTCAGGTAGCACTGTAATTCACAAGGAACGAGTGTAGCGGAAGATGACAATTACCTACTGTATGATCAAGAAAGGAACTCCATGTAGCTTATTACCTTCAGGTACTCTTGCAGCCTCTCTTCATCTTCAAGGTAGAAGCAACAACCATGTTCGTTCCACTGGAGAGTGCGATCGGAATTAATCTTGCTTATGACGCTCCATTTAGTCCTCCAATTTATGATGTGGTTGTGGACCTGAAGAGTGCTTACATGTATGGTAGCGAATGCAAGAACATCATCAGCTACGTTCTTCATATGTGCCTCTTTGAATCTCAGGTTAAGGCAGATGTTTGTATTGACGAGCTCAACCAAGAAGTTCAGCACAAACAGTGACATCTTTGGTTGCCAAACCATGGCATGTCTATGTGCAAACAGGAAATCATAAGCATTGACAAATGGAGTAGAAAGATCAGGGGAGCCTGGTGGTATGATTGCCTGCATGACAAGTACCAGACAAACATAGCTAAGCATATAAATGAACTATCACATTCACATCCGTATTCATTTTCACATAAATGAACCACCATAAGCAACAACCATAAAAGAAAGAGCCTCCTTACAGTAAGAGGATCCACACGCAACACTGATGTTGGGGAAGAAGGAGACCCTGGCGCCGAAGCAGGCAACACAATAGTCCCCACGCTAGAGTCAGATCCAACCACGACTACCGTCCCCATGCTAGATTTGGGTCCAACCACGACAACCATCCTGGTGCTAGATGCAGATCCAACCATGGACGGCGATGAAGGAATGTCCTACAATGGAGGCCCTCGGACATCCATGTGTACCTACAAGTTCTAACAGATTTAAGGCTAGGGTTTGCAGAAGCTTACAACAATTGGAGTGATCGACGCAGAGGAAGAAAACGACAAGCCGTGGCCAGTCGACGCTGCTACAACCAACATCGCCGCCTTCAGCCTCGCAGACCTTGTGGGTGAGGACGAGCCGGCCATGTCGCTACGTCTTGAAGGGTGGATGAGCTCGAAATGGGGGGTATGGGGCATTTTGGAATTGGCGGTGAGAGAATTCACCCCGCTGATTTTTTCCGATCCCCTCGAGCTCGCGCCATATCCTCTCGGTTGCTCTACGGGAACGCGATGTTATCGCTTTTTGCGGAAATGAGGGTGGCTCGCTAGAAAACGCCCAATCAAGCGTTCCTCCTGGGCCTGGCCCAGGGGTGCTTTAAGAACTGTGTTGTGCAACAACGCGGTGTGGCCCAGGAAACCAAACGGCCTAAAAAATGTGCCCCGATGTGAGCGAATGGAAGGCCAGGATAGCAAACATGGCCTAACATCTGCTCTGCTCCACAGGTAGGGTCGCGTTTGGTAGCCTGCATGCGATTCTTGCACCACTGCGTCAGCGAGATAGGCCTCCCCGCGCGTTGCGAACGGGCCATGGGCCATGAAACACGGGTCGTTTGGTAGCCTGTGCGGCCTTTTGCGCGCCGGAGAAGGAAGCCATGCCCCATCGTTTGGTTGCCCGTTTCTAGCCCCAGTTGCACGCAGGAAAACATGAATCAGATGTTTGGTTGCTCAAATCACAGTTCCATATTCTTACCACAATTCAAATAGGGTGAGATTACCATGCCATAGCATGTTGGAGTAGCCATTGACCTGGTCTTGACAGACTCTCCATGAGCTGTAGATTCCTCAAACCCGTCCGCGGAACACCACATACCACTAGCATGACATAAGAAGAACTAGTAATCGATCACAACCATGAAGAAATTCATAACAACACAAGTGTTGACAGCAAATGATAAACTAACAGGGGCATGCATGATCATTCCAAAAGTGGATCACAGGTTCATCCTACACTACCATGGTGTCATCCTACCACCACAACAAAAGTGGGTGTCATCCTAACACCGCAAGTTCACCATCACCTAAGGGGTTAGTATATACCAGCTCATCATAGTTACAAAAGGGGACCATCAAATGTTTTTCATCCCTAGCTACTGCCAGAATGTACATCATCATCATCACCAGCTCCATGCATGCATCCCCTGAACCACCCCCTCAAGGGTGCCGCTACACCTTTGAGTGGTACTTCCCAAGGTAGTTCCTTAGCCAGAGGACACGGTGTGGCTCGATCATGCCGACGAAGCTGGAACCCTGGGCCTTGTGGTCGACGAGGTGGCTCAAGGCGGCCATGAGATCATCCTCTGCGAAACCAAGCATGTCCATGACCGCATTGTACAGTTCAGGGTGCATGTCCGTGGGCTTGTTGTCTTTGATGGCCTGTGCGACGTCCTTCACAACAACATTCATGTTGGTGAAGGCCACCAGCTCGTCATCGGCGAAGGTGCCTCTCTTCCTCTTGCCAGCGGTCACCTTCTCAGGCGCGTCGCCAGCCTTCTCAGGTGGCCCATAGAGGTTGACCGTGTCGGACTCCTAGGTTTCAGCATCCTCAGGTGCAAGAATTGCTGCAGCCGAGCCTAGGGGCTCACTGGATCCCATGGCGTACTTGCCGGTGGCGAGGCCGAAAGAGAAGATGGTATGCATCTCGTCGTAGTTGGCAATGGGCACATTCAGGAACTCCGCGTTCTTTCGGTGATCCTACCACACGAAGGGACAATGATGTTAGTTCTGCTAGTGGCTCATCAAATGAGTTAGTGAGGTGGACTGAGCATGCTCACCGCGATGTGCCCGCAGTAGTGCTCACCCTCAAGGATGGTACATTTGGTATCCTCGCACCACTGAGCCCCGCTTAGATGGCGGAGGCTGGTAATGGTGAGCCACCTTTGCCTCCACTTCCTTAGGTGGTTGTACACCTGAGTGGAGCACACGGAGACACCACAGTGGTAAAAAGGCCCTTCACCACAGCGGTTAGATGGACTTCCTTGAATCCTTTGTCAATTACTCACTCCGGTCTGGATCAAGCCGCACATCTTCTCCAACACGAAGGTGGCCATGAATGGAAGCCATTTCATGCTGCTAGTCCCTTTCTGCCCGGTCTGCAAGGCCCTCTCTGCTTCCCTGCGGTTCTTGTTCTTCTTTGTGGTGGCCAACCTAGTCGTGATCTCTGCCGCTACCTTAGACACCAGGTCAGACACAGGCAGAGGGGTGACCGCCACCTTGGAGTCATAGGCGGGCTGTGAATCGGGAACTTGCGAAGGGATGTGAGAGTCCCCAACGCAGACACGCGTCTGGCTAAAGTTATCACAGAAGGAGTCCTACACACATCGTAGTACATATAACGTGAATCTACTTGGAAGCAAAGACATGTGAATAGCACAAACCATACCAACAATCATCCTAAATCAGACAAGCAGTTTATTGCAACTGCGAATAGCACAAACCCTTGCAAGATCATGGTAGGTGAGCACATTGGGACAAACAAGCAACCGGAAATGTCGAACCCTAGCAAGATCATGATAGCTCACCACAATCCGAACTAACCCCTGCTACAAGACCAAACCCTAGACAAGATCTGACAACTCCTAACCCAGATCTAAACATTACCGTGGTATCGGGATAAGGGATGCCTTAGAGTCATCGCCGGAGGTGAAGATGCACTGCACCAGGAAGTAGATGAAGCAGCCCATATGTACTCGCCGCCGCCGCTGCAACCGTCGTCGACCAGAGATGCGTGCGCCTCTTACCTGCTTGCCAACGGGAGGAGGAGCTCGAAATTTGGGGGGAGTGGAGGAGGGGGTAGAAATAGGCCATGGGGCGTGGCGGGAGGTGTCGGAATCCTCTCCGCCCCCCTTTTCGCTTTTCGCCGATTTGCGTCGCAGCTCCCGCCATCTCCATTCTCGTCTCTGATTTGCCAGTGATGCGCGTAGATGTACACGTCCGTTGGGAACCCCAAGACGAAGGTGTGATGCGCACAGCAGCAAGTTTTCCCTCAGTAAGAAACCAAGGTTATCGAACCAGTAGGAGCCAAGAAGCACGTGAAGGTTGTTGGTGCAGGAATGTAGTGCGGCGCAACACCGGTGAAACGGCGCCAACGTGGAACCTGCACAACACAATCAAAGTACTTTGCCCCAACGTAATGAGGTTGTCAATCTCACCGGCTTGCTGAAAACAAAGGATTAAGCGTATCGAGTGGAAGATGGTGTTTGTTTGCAAAGAACAGTAAAAACAGTAGAATGTATTCAGATGTAAAAGAATGGACCGGGGTCCACAGTTCACTAGAGGTGTCTCTCCAATAAGATAACTAACATGCTGGGTGAACAAATTACAGGCGGGCAATTGACAAATAAAGATTCAATACATATCAATGATGATTACTATGTGATTTAATCAGGGCATTACGACAAAGTACATAGAACGCTATCCAGCATGCATCTATGCCTAAATAATCCACCTTCGGTTATCATCCGAACCCCTTCCGTATTAAGTTGTAAACAACAGATAATTGCATTAAGTATGGTGCGTAATGTAATCAACATAAATATCCTTAGACAAAGCATCGATGTTTTATCCCTAGTAGCAACAACACATCCACAACCTTAGAACTTTTTGTCACTGTCCCAGATTCAATGGAGGCATGAACCCACTATCGAGCATAAATACTCCCTCTTGGAGTTACAAGTATCAACTTGGCCAGAGCCTCTACTAGCAACGGAGAGCATGCAAGAACATAAACAACACATATATGATAGATTGATAATCAACTTAACATAATATTCTATATCCATCGGATCCCGCCAAACACAACATGTAGCATTACAAGTAGATGATCTTGATCATGTTAGGCAGCTCACAAGATCTAAACAATGATAGCACAAGCGGAGAAGACAACCATCTAGCTACTGCTATGGACCCATAGTCCAAGGATGAACTACTCACACATCAATCCGGAGGCGGGCATGATGATGTAGAGCCCTCCGGTGATGATTCCCTCTCCGGCAGGGTGCGGAGGTGATCTCCGAATCCCCGAGATGGGATTGCGCGGCGGCGTCTCTGGAAGGTTTTTCGTATCGTGGCTCGCACAGGGTTTCGCGACGAAGGCTATTTGTAGGCGGAAGGGTAGGTCAGGGGGCGACGCGAGGGGCACACACTAGTGCCGCGCGGCCAGGGCCAGGGCCAGGGCCGCGCCGCCCTGGTGTGTGGCCACCTCGTGGCCCCACTTCGTCTCCTTTCGGTCTTCTGGAAGCTTCGTGCAAAAATAGGACCCTGGGCGTTGATTTCGTCCAATTCCAAGAATATTTCCTTACTAGGATTTCTGAAACCAAAAACAGAAACAAGAATGGCGCTTCGACATCTTGTTAATAGGTTAGTGCCGGAAAATGTATAATAATGCTGTAAAGTATGTATAAAACATTAAAGTATTGTCATAAAAGTAGCATGGAACATAAGAAATTATAGATACGTTTGAGACGTATCAGCACCGCTGGAAACTGCCGAACCGGCGTTCCTCCAGGGTCTAGGCCGATGGTGCTTTGAGAACCAGTTCGTGCAACAACGTGGCTCAGTCCAAGCAACCAAACATGTCAAAAATTGTTGGCCCAATGCGAGCCAAATCCAATGCAAACTACCAAACGCGCCCTAGCTGTATTGAGGTTTGCCTTCAAGCGAGCCTTGACGGCGGCCCCTCCCAGTGTTCCTCCACCTCCACCTTCCAGCGGGGAAACTCCAAGCTGGGTGCTCAGCGGCGGCGACCCCCTCCCCTTGTGCCTCTCGGTGCGGCGATCGTCATCTTGCCGGCGTTGGGCAGAGCAGCGCGATCCTAGATGGCGGTCCCCCTCCCCGCGTTCTTCCACCTCCTAGCGCGACAACTCCCAGCTGGGTGCTCGGCGACCTCCTCCCAATGTGCCGCTCGGCGCGACATTCTGCCAGTGTTGGGCATCTCCGTTGCGTGCTTGACGGTGATGACGTACGAGAAGCCATCAGACGCCAGTTTCCCTCGGCGCAGAACATCGGGGCGCCAATCGAGTGCGTGGAGAATAGTATCGCCGTGAAGCCGCTGCTCGTGCCCGTACCGGCGACAAGGACGAAGTATTCGCGTCGCGGCCGTCGTGATTTCCCAACGCGCGCAGGAGCACAATCTCGAGGTGCGCTAGCGCGCGGCCGGCGAGAAGCGCCCGCAGCTAGCCCATAGAGAAATAAGGCGGCCCAGGAGCACGGGGAGGGCCAGCGGCGACTGGCAAATAATAAAGATGTAAAAAAAAGTGTGGTATATTATAAAATGTCCCCACGATGTAGTGGAAAGGAAGGAGACGGGCCGTATATTTTTCCTTGAATGTTTGATTTGCCTCCTCATATGCTGGTTAATTAGACCACGGGTATTGCTTGGTCTTGGACTCTAGCTGGCATGCCTGAGATTTTCTTATGACTCCGTCGATCGACGGCGTATTCGCGTCGAGATTTATATGCGGAGACAAGGGATCAAATTTAGACCTGATGGTTGGGACGGACCCTCGGAACTGTAGTACTCCGTACTAGCCGTTTTCGTTGTCATTTCTTTCTCGATATGAAGGAAATCTCGGTCTAGACAATACTCTTCTATCAATATTTTCATTTTGTACTAACTGCATTTGGAGTACTAGTGCATTGCATTGTGCTCGAACACTCATAAAATACTACATTAGTATTTTAGTGGGCAGCTGTGCAGTTTTGGCCGAGAAAATACAAACGACGATACAGGAGTCATGAGTTTAGGCGATCTATGCTCGGATTTCTTATCACGCCTGTGGTACCCCAGATTGCTGGGAGATCCTTATGCACACCACGAGCATGCATGATCCCGATCCATCCCAATCCTAGAGCCGGTTACTGTTTCGAGCATCACATGACATCTATTAATAACTTTACACATCGCAAATTAGCTAGTGTCTGTTATTCACTCAAATATTGACTTTGGCGTATGTGGGCAGCGCTGTGTGACGACTCTTCTCTACTTAAGATCCTTCCATCTCATTGCTAAGGTGTCTCTGGCCCTTTATATATATTTGTAGATACTGTAGTGCATAGACTTAAAGTTTTCCTCTGCTTACATGTGCTCCACCGGTGGCAGCTCAATAAGCCATAAAGAGTTCAGGTTTTGCGGTTTGGATTGTGCGTGGAATAAGAACCCATAATAGTTCAGGTTCGACAGTAGTTTGGGTTATGCTTGCATGCATTTGTGAACTCTAGCCTAATTTCTATCTACACACAAATGATAGAAGGCTTGTCTTTTTAAAAGAAGACGTAACAATGCCAATAGTTACTCCCTCAGTCACAACAAAGCATATCCTATTATCATGATTAATATAGTTACTAATTGTTGGTTTGGAATAATTTTTTTTTTGCTCGAGGTAATTCAAATATGCACCTAGAAGGAGGTGCTTCTCGGTAAAGAAACCTTTATTTGAGAATAAGGAAAAGGTCAAGAGCAACAAGTTCAATCTCACAAGACTCGAACAAGAAAAAAATTGTCACCCTACGATGCATGAATACAACATGCAAGATTGGATGGATCACATATGACAAAAGTAGAAAAAGTTGGCACAATGCTTTACACTAACAACAAACTAGTAGAGAAAACGGCTGGTTGCTAGTGTGGGTACACGGGCGGAACAGGTGGCCAGGGATATATTTTCCCCACATGCATGGCGACATAGTTTTCGGATCATCCATCCACCGTGTTAGGCGTCATATGACTCATAGATGACTTGTATTTTTCCGTTTTTTTATACAATATGATTTTTTCCCTTGCAGTTGTGTGTATCCTGGATATACAAAGGTCAGGTGTAAATTCTTGCTGCTTGTATCACCTGAACATGAACATGAACATTTGAGTTTAATAAAAATGTGTTGTATCAAAAAAAAATGGCCGAAGCCTTAAAATGTTTCAGTCATAAAATAAAATGTTAAATTGTTTTTAGATTTTTGAGTACATAATAATATTTATTTTGGATCTGGTGCAGCCCATTTGCACTTTGCTAGTGTAAACAAAATTTTCTATATAACTTTCATATATTAGGCCGGTGCTATTCCTCAGGGGCCTCTCTGATTGATAGGAATAGTTGAAATATAATTTGTGTTCTTCGGTGATAATAGGCCTCTTTGATTCGAGTTACATAGGAGCGTTTGGGGAACGTGTTTTGTTCGTACCGCATTTGGGGGACGTCGCTCCCCAGTCGCGTCCCCCAAACAAAATTTCAGAAATTTAAAACTTGAGCGAGATTTGATTAAATTCATCCAAACTTGGCATATATTACATTGAGTCGAATGAGATTTGACTAAATTTAAACTAAACCTAATCTAGAAGTACTTGCGGCAGCCGGAGGCGTCGTAGTACTGGCGGAAGTTGTACATATCGTCGGTGATGACCTCCTGCTTGACGCACTCGTCGGGCTCGTCGACGGGCTCATCCTTCACCAAGCCGCTTGGTCCTGCCTCGTCTTCGTCGGTGAGATCCACGAGCGGCTTGCCGGAGTCGCGGATGGACATGGCGATCGCCGTGTCGAGGTCGCCCCTCCAGGCGTCCTTGTCGTTCAGCGATGCAAAGTACGCCGCTCGAAGCCCTAGCCAGTCCTCGGGGTCGTTGCTTCTGGCGATGAGCCGCTGCTGCCGCTCGTACTCCGCCAGGAGCAGCGCCTGCGACGTTTCCTCCGGCTTCCAGATGAGGAGGGCGCCGCCGCGCCTCTCTTGCTGCCGACGGCAGTGATACGTCTCCGACGTATCGATAATTTCTTATGTTCCATGCTATTTTATTGATGATACCTACATGTTTTATACACATTATATGTCATATTTATGCGTTTTCTGGAACTAACTTATTGACGAGATGCCGAAGTGCCAGTTTTCTGCTGTTTTTGGTTTCAGAAATCCTAGTAATGAAATATTCTCGGAATTGGACGAAATCAACGCCTGGTTCCTATTTTGCCCGGAAGCATCCGAACACCGAGAGCGCGAGAGGGGCCACGGGGGCCACACATGGTGGTGGCGCGGCCAGGGCTGGGCCCGCGCCACCATGTTGTTTGGCCGCCTCGTCAGCCCTCCGACTCCGCCTCTTCGCCTATTTAAAGGTCCCTGACCTAAAACCCGAGACGGAATAAGCCACGGTATGAGAAACCTTCCAGAGCCGCCGCCATCGCGAAGCCAAGATCTGGGGGACAGGAGTCTCTGTTCCGGCACGCCGCCGGACGGGGAAGTGCCCCCGGAAGGCTTCTCCATCGACACCGCTGCCATCTCCACCGCCATCTTCATCAACGCTGCTGCTCCCATGAAGAGGGAGTAGTTCTCCATCGAGGCTCGGGCTGTACCGGTAGCTATGTGGATCATCTCTCTCCTATGTACTTCAATACAATAATCTCATGAGCTGCCTTACATGATTCAGATTCATATGATGATGCTTGTAATCTAGATGTCATTATGCTAGTCAAGTGAGTTTTACTTATGTGATCTCCGGAGACTCCTTGTCCCACGTGTGTAAAGGTGACAGTGTGTGCACCGTGTGGGTCTCTTAGGCTATATTTCACAGAATACTTATTCACTGTTATGAATGGCGTAGTGAAGTGCTTATTCATATCTCTTTATGATTGCAATGTGTTTTGTATCACAATTTATCTATGTGCTACTCTAGTGATGTTATTAAAGTAGTTTATTCCTCCTGCACGGTGTAATGGTGACAGTGTGTGCATCCGTGTTAGTACTTGGCGTAGGCTATGATTATGATCTCTTGTAGATTATGAAGTTAACTATTGCTATGATAGTATTGATGTGATCTATTCCTCCTACATGGTGTGAAGGTGACAGTGTGCATGCTATGTTAGTACTTGGTTTAGTCGTGTCGATCTTTCATGCACTCTAAGGTTATTTAAATATGAACATTGAATTGTGGAGCTTGTTAACTCCGGCATTGAGGGTTCGTGTAATCCTACGCAATGTGTTCATCATCCAACAAGAGAGTGTAAAGTATGCATTTATCTATTCTGTTATGTGATCAAAGTTGAGAGTGTCCACTAGTGAAAGTCTAATCCCTAGGCCTTGTTCCTAAATACTGCTATCATTGCTTGTTTACTGTTTCTTGAATTACTTTGCATTACCGCATGTTTACTTCCTGCAATATTACTACCATCAAGCGCACGCCGAAGCTATTTTTTCGCGCCGTACTATCGCTCATATTCATTCATACCACTTGTATTTCACTATCTCTTCGCCGAACTAGTGCACCTATTAGGTGTGTTGGGGACACAAGAGACTTCTTGCTTTGTGGTTCCAGGGTTGCTTGAGAGGGATATCTTTGACCTCTTCCTCCCTGAGTTCGATAAACCTTGGGTGATCCACTTAAGGGAAACTTGCTGCTGTTCTACAAACCTCTGCTCTTGGAGGCCCAACACTGTCTACAAGAATAGAAGCACCCGTAGACATCAGGCAGCTGCTGCCGCTACTGCGCCTCGGATGGACGGGCGTCGCGGGATCCTCCTTCACCACGCGGTTGGGGACGGTGTAGGGCGTCGAGCGGTACCACGAGGACTCGTCGATCGGGCCGGTCCTGAGGAAGAAGAGTTCGAGGAGGACGAGTACGTCCTCCTCGGCTGCCATTGCGCTGCGGGAGATGGTGGCGGTAAGGATGGCGTCTCCAACCTTGGAGCGCCGTTGCGAATGCCGCGGATGACTGATACGCGTGAAGCACACGTCCGTTCGGAACCCCAAGTGGAAGGTATGATGCGTATAGAAGCAAGTTTCCCTCAGTATGAAACCAAGGTTATCGAACCAGTAGGAGCCAAGAAGCACGTGAAGATTGTTGGTGCAGGAGTGTAGTGCGCGCAACACCGGTGAAACCGGCGCCAACATGGAACCTGCACAACACAATCAAGATACTTTGCCCCAACGTAATGTGAGGTTGTCAATCTCACCGGCTTGCTGAAAACAAAGGATTAAACATATCGAGTGGAAGATGGTGTTTGTTTGCAAAGAACAGTAAGAAACAATGATTGCGGTAGAATGTATTCAGATGTAAAAGAATGGACCGGGGTCCAGAGTTCACTAGTGGTGTCTCTCCAATAAGATAACTAACATGCTGGGTGAACAAATTACAGGTGGGCAATTGACAAATCAAGATTCAATACATATCAATGATGATTACTATGTGATTTAATCAGGGCATTACGACAAAGTACATAGACCGCTATCCAGCATGCATCTATGCCTAAATAATCCACCTTCGGTTATCATCCGAACCCCTCCAGTATTAAGTTGTAAACAACAGATAATTGCATTAAGTATGGTGCGTAATGTAATCAACACAAATATCCTTAGACAAAGCATCAATGTTTTATCCCTAGTAGAAACAGCACATCCACAACCTTAGAACCTTCTGTCACGATCCCATATTCAATGGAGGCATGAACCCACTATCATGCATAATTACTCCCTCTTGGAGTTACAAGTATCAACTTGGCCAGAGCCTCTACTAGCAACGGAGAGCATGCAAGAACATAAACAACACATATATGATATATTGATAATCAACTTAACATAGTATTCTAGATTCATCGGATCCCACCAAACACAACATGTAGCATTACAAATAGATGATCTTGATCATGTTAGGCAGCTCACAAGATCTAAAAAATGATAGCACATGCGGAGAAGACAACCATCTAGCTACTTCTAAGGACCCATAGTCCAAGGATGAAATACTCACGCATCAATCCGGAGGCGGGCATGATGATGTAGAGCCCTCCGGTGATGATTCTCTCCGGCAGGGTGCCGGAGGCGATCTCCTGAATCCCCGAGATGGGATTGGCGGCGGCGGCGTCTCTGGAAGGTTTTCCGTATCGTGGCTCTCGGTACAGGGGTATTCGCGACGAAGGCTTTAAGTAGGGCGGTAGGTCGGGGGCCACACGAGGGCCACACAACAGGCCGGCGCCGGGGCTTGGGCCGCGCCGCCTATTGTGTCGGCGCCTCGTGGCCCCACTTCCTTTTCTCCCTCGGTCTTCTGGAAGCATCGTGTAAAAATAGGACCCCGGGCGTTGATTTCGTCCAATTCCGAGAATATTTCCTTACTAGGATTTCTGAAACCAAAAACAGTAGAAAACAGCGGCGCTTCGGCATCTTGTTAATAGGTTAGTGCCGAAAATGTATAATAATGTTGTAAAGTATGTATAAAACATTCAAGTATTGTCATAAAAGTAGCATGGAACATAAGAAATTATAGATACGTTTGAGACGTATCAAGCATCCCCAAGCTTAGTTTCTACTCGTCCTCGAGTAGGTAAACGATAACACAAATAATTTCTTAAGTGACATGCTACCAACATAATCTTGATCAACATTATTGTAAAGCATATGAGATGGATGGAGTGATCCGAACAAAAGAACAAATGATTCATATAGCAAAACTTTTCATGAATAGTACTTTCAAGACAAGCATCAATAAGACTTGCATAAGAGCTAACTCATAAGCAATAAATTCAAAGTAGAATGCATTGAAGCAACACAAAGGATGATTAAGTTTCAGCAATTGCTTTCAACTTGTAACATGTATATCTCATGGATATTTGTCAACATAGAGTAATATAACAAATGCAATAAGTAAACATGTAAGAATCAATGCACACAGTTAACACAAGTGTTTTGCTTCTAAGATAGAAAGAAGTGGGTAAACTGACTCAACATAAAGTAAAAGAATGGCCCTTCGCAGGGGAAGCATGGATTACTATTTTTGTGCTAGAGCTTTTGTTTTGAAAACATAGAAGCAATTTTGTCAACGGTAGTAATAATTCATATGTGCTATGCATAATACTTCCTACAAGTTGCATGCCTCATGCATAGAGTACTAATAGTGCTCGCACCTTTTCCTAATCAGCTCGGATAACATGGATTATCATCACATGACATATTTTTCAACCAAGTGTCACAAAGGGGTACCTCTATGCCGCCTGTACAAAGGTCTAAGGAGAAAGCACACATTGGATTTCTCGCTTTTGATTATTCTCAACTTAGACATCCATACCGGGACAACATAGACAACAGATAATGGATTCCTCTTTTAATGCTTAAGCATTCAACAACAAATAGTATTCTCATAAGAGATTGAGGTTGTATGTCCAAACTGAAACTTCCACCATGATACATGGCTTTAGTTGGCGCCCAATGTTCTTCTCTAACATATGCATACTCAAACCATTTGATCATGAAATCGCACTTACTTCAGACAAGACGAACATGCATAGCATCTCACATGATATCCAACAAAGGTAAAAAGTTGATGGCGTCCCCAGAAACATGGTTACCAAGCAACTTATAAGAACTAAGACACATAACTACATATTCATCACCACAATAGTTTTTAAGCTATTTGTCCCATGAGCTATATGTTGCAAAGTTAAAGGAATGAAATTTTAAAGGTAGCACTCAAGTAATTTACTTTGGAATGGCAGAAAAATACCACATAGTAGGTAGATATGGTGGACACAAATGGCATGGGTTTTGGCTCAAGGTGTTTGGATGCACGAGAAGCATTTCCTCTCAGTACAAGGTTTGGGCTAGCAAGGTTGTTTGAAGCAAACACAAGTATGAACAGGTACAGCAAAACTTACACAAGAACATATTGCAAGCATTATAAGGCTCTACACTGTCTTCCTTGTTGTTCAAACACTTTACCGGAAAATATCTAGACTTAGAGAGACCAATCATGCAAACCAAATTAAACAAGCTCTACGATAGTTCTCCATTAATAAATTAAACTACACGATGCAAGAGCTTAAACATGATCTATGAGAGCTCAAACAATTGCCAAATTTCCAAACCATATGCAGCATTTTCTGATTCCAACCAAATAGCAATTTAACGAAGCAATTTCAGCCTTCGACATGAACATTAAAGCACAATTAAGAACACAAGTGTTCCATATGAAAAAGCGGAGCGTAATATCTCCAATATAAGAATGATGGGATCCAAATTTATTCAATACCAAAACTAAAATAAAAGCAAACCGACGCTCCAAGTAAAGAACATAGGATGTGATGGAATAAAAATATAGTTTCACTAGAAGTGACCTGATAATGTTGTCGATGAAGAAGGGGATGCCTTGGGCATCCCAAAGCTTAGATGCTTGAGTCTTCTTAAAATATGAAGGGATGAACCACCGGGCATCCCCAAGCTTAGACCTTTCACTCTTCTTGATCATAGTATATCATCCTCTTCTCTTGACCCTTGGAAACTTCCTCCACACCAAACTTCAAGCAAACTCATTAGAGGGTTAGTGTATAATCAAAAATTCACATATTCAGAGGTGACACAATCATTCTTAACACTTCTGGACATTGCACAAAGCTTCGAAAGTTAATGGAACAAAGAAACTCATTCAACATAGCAAAAGGCAATGCGAAGAATCTCAAAAGAACAGTCCGTAAATACGAATTTGGCAGGGGCACTTAACTTGCTCAAATGGAAAAACTCAAAACTAATGAAAGTTGCGTACATATATGAGGATCACGCTCGTAAATTTGCAGACTTTTTGATTTTTCAGGCTGCGCGAATTCGGATGTGACAATCTGTTTCTGCGCAGCGATCCAAATCTAGCATCAACTTCAACATAGAAACTTTACTTGGCACAAAAACATGATAAGGAAAGGTTGCTACAGTAGTAAACAACTTCCAAGACTCAACAATACAGTAAATAAAATGAAACTTGGGTTATCTCCCAAGAAGTGCTTTTCTTTAACGCCTTTCTGGCGCAGAAAGTGCAAATCAAGTAACATCAAGAGAAGAAGCATCAACATCATAACTTGTTCCAATAATAGAATCAAAAGGCAACTTCATTATCTTTCTAGGGAAGTGTTCCATACCTTTCTTGAGATGAAATTGATATTTAATATTACCTTCCTTCATATCAATAACAACACCAACGGTTCGAAAAAAGGTCTTCCCAACACAATAGGACAAGATGCATTGCATTCAATATCCAAGACAACAAAATCATCTGGGACAAAGTTATTGTTAACCGTAATGCGAACATTATCAATCCTCCCCAAAGGTTTCTTTTTAACATTATCAGCAAGATTAACATCCAAATAACAATTCTTCAATGGTGGCAAGTCAAGCATATCATAAATCTTCTTAGGCATAACAGAAATACTTGCACCAAGATCACATAAAGAATTACATTCAAAGTCATTGAATTTCATTTTAATGATGGGCTCCCAACCATCTTCTAATTTCCTAGGAATAGAAGCTTCAAGTTTTAATTTCTCTTCCCTAGCTTTAATGAGAGCATTTGTAATATGTTTTGTAAAGGCTAAATTTATAGCACTAGCATTGGGACTTCTAGCAAGTTTTTGTAAGAACTTTATAACTTCAGTAATATGACAATCATCAAAATCTAAACCATTATGTTCTACAGCAATGGAATCATTGTCACCAATATTTTGAAAAATTTCAGCAGTTTTATCACAAGCAGTTTCAGCAGTTTCAGGCAATTTTGCGCTTTGTACTAGGAGTAGAAACATTGCCAACACCAATTATTTTACCATTGATAGTAGGAGGTGTAGCAACATGTGTATAATCAACATTACTAGTGGTGGTAATAGTCCATACTTTAGCTACATTATTTTCTTTAGCAAGTTTTTCTTTTTCTTCTCTATCCCACCTAGCATGCAATTCAGCCAACATTCTAATATTATCATTAATTCGAACTTGAATGGCATTTGTTTTAGCAAACCTAGCATCTTTAACTTCCTCAGACATAACTTTCAATTTTAAAAGATCAACATCAAGAGCAAGACTATCAACCTTAGAAGCAAGAACATCAATTTTACCAAGCTTTTCTTCAACAGTTTTATTAAAAGCAGTTTGTGTACTAATAAATTCTTTAAGCATCACTTCAAGACCAGAGGGTACACTCTTATTATTGTTGTAAGAATTACCATAAGAATTACCATAACCATTACCATTATTAGAAGGATATGACCTATAGTTGTTGTTACCATAATTATTCCTATAAGCATTGTTGTTGAAATTATTACTCTTAATGAAATTCACATCAACATTTTCTTCTTGAGCAACCAATGAAGCTAAAGGAACATTATTAGGATCAATATGAGATCTACCATTTGCAAGCATAGACATAATAGCATCAATCTTATCACCCAAAGAAGAGGTTTCTTCAACAGAATTTACCTTCTTACCTTGAGGAGTTCTTTCAGTGTGCCATTCAGAGTAATTGATCATCATATCATCAAGTAGTTTAGTTGCGCCACCAGGGTGATGGACATAAAAGTACCTCCAGCAGCTGAATCCAATAGGTTCCTCGAGGAAAAATTCAATCCTGCATAAAAGGTTTGGATAATCATCCAAGTAGTCAGTCCATGGGTTGGGCAATTCTTTACCAAAGATTTCATTCTCTCCCATGCTTGAGCAACATGTTCATTATCAAATTGTTTAAAGTTCATAATGCTACTTCTCAAAGATATAATCTTAGCGGGAGGATAATATTTACTAATAAAAGCATCTTTACATTTAGTCCATGAATCAATACTATTCTTAGGCAAAGAAAGCAACCAATCTTTAGCTCTTCCTCTTAATGAGAAAGGAAACAATTTCAGTTTTATAATATCACCATCTATATCCTTATACTTTTGCATTTCACAGAGTTCAACAAAATTATTAAGATGGGCAGCAGCATCATCAGTACTAACACCAGAAAATTGCTCTCTCATAACAAGATTTAGTAAAGCAGGTTTAATTTCATAGAATTCTGCAGTAGTAGCAGGTGGAGCAATAGGAATACATATAAAATCATTATTATTTGTGCTAGTGAAATCACACAACTTAGTATTTTCAGGAGTACCCATTATAACAGTAATAAAAGTAAACTAAGCAAATAAAGTAAAGACAAGTAACTAAATTTTTTGTGTTTTTTATATATAGCTAGTTAAAAATACAGAAAGTAAAGTAACTAATTTTTTTGTGTTTTTAATATGAAGCAAACAAGACAGTAAATAAAATAAAGTAAAGCAAGGCAAAACAAAGTAAAGAGATTGGATGTGGAGACTCCCTTGCAGCGTGTCTTGATCTGCAACGGCGCCGAAATTTAGCTTGATACGCGTGAAGCACACGTCCGTTGGGAACCCCAAGTGGAAGGTATGATGCGTATAGAAGCAAGTTTCCCTCAGTATGAAACCAAGGTTATCGAACCAGTAGGAGCCAAGAAGCACGTGAATGTTGTTGGTGGAGGAGGTAGTGCGGCGCAACACCGGTGAAACCGGCGCCAACGTGAAACCTGCACAACACAATCAAGATACTTTGCCCAACGTAACAGTGAGGTTGTCAATCTCACCGGCTTGCTGAAAACAAAGGATTAAACGTATCGAGTGGAAGATGGTGTTTGTTTGCAAAGAAACAATAAATTGCGGTAGAATGTATTCAGATGTAAAATAATGGACCGGGGTCCACAACTAGTGGTGTCTCTCCAATAAGATAACTAACATGTTGGGTGAACAGGTGGGCAATTGAAAAATCAAGATTCAATACATATCAACGATGATTACTATGTGATTTAATCAGGCATTACGACAAAGTACATAGACCGCTATCCCGCATGCATCTATGCCTAAATAATCCACCTTCGGGTTATCATCCGAACCCCCTCCAGTATTAAGTTGTAAACAACAGATAATTGCATTAAGTATGGTGCGTAATGTAATCAACACAAATATCCTTAGACAAAGCATCAATGTTTTATCCCTAGTAGCAACAAAGACATCCACAACCTTAGAACCTTCTGTCACCCCAGATTCAATGGAGGCATGAACCCACTATCGAGCATAATTACTCCCTCTTGGAGTTACAAGTATCAACTTGGCCAGAGCCTCTACTAGCAACGGAGAGCATGCAAGAACATAAACAACACATATATGATAGATTGATAATCAACTTAACATAGTATTCTAGATTCATCGGATCCCACCAAACACAACATGTAGCATTACAAATAGATGATCTTGATCATGTTAGGCAGCTCACAAGATCTAAACAATGATAGCACATGCGGAGAAGACAACCATCTAGCTACTCTATGGACCCATAGTCCAAGGATGAACTACTCACGCATCAATCCGGAGGCGGGCATGATGATGTAGAGCCCCTCCGGTGATGATTCCCCTCTTCGGCAGGGTGCCGGAGGCGATCTCCTGAATCCCCGAGATGGGATTGGCGGCGGCGTCTTTGGAAGGTTTTCCGTATCGTGGCTCTCGGTACAGGGGTATTCGCGACGAAGGCTTCAAGTAGGCGGAAGGGTAGGTGATACGTCGCAAACGTATCTATAATTTCTTATGTTCCATGCTACTTTTATTACAATACTTGAATGTTTTATACATACTTTACAGCGTTATTTTACATTTCCCGGCACTAACCTATTAACAAGATGCCGAAGTGCCTGTTGTTTTCTGCTGTTTTTGGTTTCAGAAATCCTAGTAAGGAAATATTCTCGGAATTGGACGAAATCAACGCCCGGGGTCCTATTTTTGCACGAAGCTTCCGAAGACCGAAGAGGAGACGAAGTGGGGCCACGAGGTGGCCACACACCAGCGGCGCGGCCTAGCCCCTGGCCGCGCGGCCCTAGTGTGTGGGCCCCGTGACGCCCTTTGACCTACCCTTCCGCCTACTTGAAGCCTCCGTCGCGAAACCCCCGTACCGAGAGCCACGATACGGAAAACATTACTGAGAGGCCGCCGCCGCCAATCCCATCTTGGGATTCGGAAGATCGCCCGCACCCTGGGAGAGGGGAATCATCACCGGAGGGGCTCTACATCATCATGCCCGCCTCGGATTGATGCGTGAGTAGTTCATCCTTGGACTATGGGTCCATAGCAGTAGCTAGATGGTTGTCTTCTCCGCTTGTGCTTTCATTGCTATAGATCTTGTGAGCTGCCTAACATGATCAAGATCATCTATTTGTAATGCTACATGTTGTGTTTGGTGAGATCCGATGAATAGAGAATACTATGTTAATTTGATTATCAATCTATCATATATGTGTTGTTTATGTTCTTGCATGCTCTTCGTTGCTAGTAGAGGCTCTGGCCAAGTTGATACTTGTAACTCCAAGAGGGAGTAATTATGCATGCCTCCATTGAATCTGGGATCGTGACAGTAGGTTCTAAGGTTGTGGATGTGCTGTTGCTACTAGGGATAAAACATTGATGCTTTGTCTAAGGATATTTGTGTTGATTACATTATGCACCATACTTAATGCAATTATCTGTTCAACTTAATACTGGAAGGGGTTCGGATGATAACTGAAGGTGGATTATTTAGGCATAGATGCATGCTGGATAGCGGTCTATGTACTTTGTCGTAATGCCCTGATTAAATCACATAGTAATCATCGTTGATATGTATTGAATCTTTATTTGTCAATTGCTCACCTGTAATTTGTTCACCCAGCATGCTAGTTATCTTATTGGAGAGACACCACTAGTGAATTGTGGACCCGGTCCATTCTTTACATCTGAATACATTCTATTTCGTTCTTTGCAAACAAACACCATCTTCCACTCGATACGCTTAATCCTTTGTTTTCAGCAAGCTGGTGAGATTGACAACCTCATTACGTTGGGGCAAAGTACTTTGATTGTGTTGTGCAGGTTCCACATTGGCGCCGGTTTCACTGGTGTTGCGCCGCACTACATTCCTCCACCAACAACCTTCACGTGCTTCTTGGCTCCTACTGGTTCGATAACCTTGGTTTCTTCTGAGGGAAAACTTGCTGTTGTGCGCATCACACCTTCCTCTTGGGGTTCCCAACGGACGTGTACATCTACGCATCAAGCTCTTTTTCTGGCGCCGTTGCCGGGAGATCAAGACACGCTGCAAGGGGAGTCTCCACTTCCAATCTCTTTACTTTGTTTTTGTCTTGCTTTATTTTATTTACTACTTTTTTTGCTGCACTTAAACAAAAACACAAAAAAATTAGTTGCTATTTTTACTTTATTTACTGTCTTTTTCTCTATATCAAAAACACAAAAAAATTAGTTACTTGTCTTTACTTTATTTGCTTAGTTTACTCTTTTCTTATTTCATCATGTTTCCTCCTAAGCACACTCTAAAAGACATACCGGTAGGCCGAGGGTCTATAATTGGAAGAGATAATATAGAAGATTTTTTCACTCATGTTAGTATAGCTGAGGATTTTGAAGATAGACACTTGGTAGAACTTGCTCCTACTTATGAAATTGTTGTTGCTTCTCTAGTACACATGTTGGAAATTAAATTTGTTAATCTCAATCCTATAATTCAGCATATGTTTCTTACACTCTCTGATATGGAGGAAGGAGAAAAGAAAGATTTTGTCTTAGAAACTCTTCTAAAAGAATTTGGTGGTGTAGCAAGAGAGGCTAGAAAAGTCTTTACTAAATACAAAATGCTTGGTTCTTACACCAACTTTGCTAGCACCCTTGAAAAAATGGATATTGATAGGATGAAGTACACTAATAATGTTAATGATGGAGGGGACATTAAGACATCAATACCTTGTAAGCTTGTAGGAATGTTCGAGGCACTAGAAAAGAATTATGATTGGATTGTTCCCGAAAATTTATTTGATGAGAATAGTAAGCCTAAGAGTAATGAAAAGGGGGCAACTACAAGATAAGATACATGCATTGTGGATCCCAACTCTGTTGGAGATATGCCCAAGAGGCAATAATAAAAGTGGTTATTATATATCTTTATGTTTATGATAAATGTTTATATACCATGCTATAATTGTATTAACCGAAACATTGATACATGTGTGATATGTAAACAACAAAGAGTCCCTAGTAAGCCTCTTAACTAGCTTGTTGATTAATAGATGATTAGTTTCATAATCATGAACATTGGATGTTATTAATAACAAGATTATATCATTATATGAATGATGTAATGGACACACCCAATTAAGCGTAGCATAAGATCACATCATTAAGTTATTTGCTATAAGCTTTCGATTCATAGTTACCTAGTCCTTATGACCATGAGATCATGTAAATCACTTATACCGGAAAGATACTTTGATTACATCAAACGCCACTGCGTAAATGGGTGGTTATAAAGGTGGGATTAAGTATCCGGAAAGTATGAGTTGAGGCATATGGATCAACAGTGGGATTTGTCCATCCCGATGACGGATAGATATACTCTGGGCCCTCTTGGTGGAATGTCGTCTAATGTCTTGCAAGCATATGAATAATTTCATAAGAGACCACATACCACGGTACGAGTAAAGAGTACTTGTCAGGAGACGAGGTTGAACAAGGTATAGAGTGATACCGATGATCAAACCTCGGACAAGTAAAATATGGCGTGACAAAGGGAATTGGTATCGTATGTGAATGGTTCATTCGATCACTAAGTCATCGTTGAATATGTGGGAGCCATTATGGATCTCCAGATCCCGCTATTGGTTATTGGTCGGAGAGAGTTCTCAACCATGTCTACATAGTTCGCGAACCGTAGGGTGACACACTTAAGGTTTGATGTTGTAATAGTAGAACTTGAATATGTATGGAGTTCGAAGTTTTGTTCGAAGTCTCGGATGAGATCCTAGACATCACGAGGAGTTCCGGAATGGTTCGGAGAATAAGATTCATATATAGGAAGTCATTTTATATGTTTGAAAATGATCCGGTGCATTTATGGAAGGTTCTAGAATGTTCTAGAAAAGTCCGGAAGAAATCACTAAGGAAGGAGGAGTCCCGGAGGGACTCCACCTCCCCATGGCCGGCCAACCCTAGAGGGGGAGTCCAAGGTGGACTCCACCAAAGGGGCCGCCCCCCCTTCATGGAAAGGTGGGAATCCCACTTTGGTGGGAGTCCCACCTTGGGTAGGTTTCCCTACTACATGGAAGGTTTTGGAATCGGGTCTTATTCGAAGACTTGTAGTCCAACACTTGGGGTTCCACCTATATAATGAGGGGCATAGGGAGGGGGCCGGCCACCACAACAAGCCACAAGCTGGCCGCACCCATAGAGGCCGGCCACCCCCTCTCCCAAACCCTAGCCGCCCCCTCTCTCCTCCACCTCTCCCGCACGCTTAGCGAAGCTCCGCCGGAGTTCTCCATCGCCACCGCCACCACGCCGTCGTGCTGCCGGATTCAAGGAGGAGCTACTACTTCCGCTGCCCGCTGGAACGGGGAAGGACGTCGTCTTCATCAACACCGAACGTGTGACCGAGTACGGAGGTGTGCCCGATTGTGGCACCGTGATCAAGATCTTCTACGCGCTTTTGCAAGCGGCAAGTGATCGTCTACCGCAGCAATAAGAGCCTACTCTTATAGGCTTTGGAAATATTCAAGGGTGAGTCTCGATCATCCCCTCGTTGCTCCCGTCTTCTAGATTGCATCTTGGCTTGGATTGCGTTCTCGCGGTAGGAAATTTTTGTTTTCTATGCAACGAATCCCTACAGTGGTATCAGAGCCGTGTCTATGCATAGATGGTTGCACGAGTAGAACACAATGGTTTTGTGGGCGTTGATGCTTATGTTGTCTTTAGTTTGAGTACTTTGCATCTTTGTGGCATAGTGGGATGAAGCGGCTCGGGCTAACTTTACATGACCGCGTTCATGAGATTTGCTCCACGCTTGACATGCAACTTGTATTGCATAAGTGGCTTTGCGGGTGTCTGTCTCTCCTACTATAGTGAAGATTCAATTTACTCTTCTATTGACAACACTAGTATCACCGTTGTGGTTCATGTTCGTAGGTAGATTAGATCTTACTCGAAAACCCTAAACCACGTAAAATATGCAAACCAAATTAGAGACGTCTAACTTGTTTTTGCAGGGTTTGGTGATGTGATATGGCCATAATGTGATGATGAATATATATGAGATGATCATTATTGTATTGTGGCAACCGGCAGGAGCCTTATGGTTGTCTTTATATTTCATGTTGAGTAGTTTTTCAAAGTAGTTGTAATAGTTGCTACATGAGGTGAACAACCATGAAGACGGCGCCATGGACCTTGACGCTACGCCGACGATGATGGAGATCATGCCCGTTGATGATGGAGATCATGTCCGTGCTTTGGAGATAAAGATCGAAGGCGTAAATACTAAAGAGCCATATCATATCACATATGAATTGCATGTGATGTTAATCCTTTAGGGCTTGTTTGGTTGCAAGGGGGCAAAAACCCAGGGAACTAAATCCCTATCCCCGATTTCCCTGGCCACCCGGGATACCCTCCCATCCCAGGGAAATGTAAACGCGCTCATTTGGTTCAAGGGGGAGGTCGATCCACTGTTGCAGGTTTTCATTCTCGCTCTAGCTAGCAGGCTGTATGGGTCGGTAGACTATTTCGGATTTTCGTTCTCGCTCTAGCTAGCAGGTTTTATGTACCTATCAAAAATAATGTATTGATATATGGGCTAGTAGCTAGCTCATTCTACAACCAGAACACGTGATGAAAACGTAAATCCGAACCTCCGAGACAAAAGAGTATCTAGAAATTTGGGATACAAGCTGGAAACTCGAAATAATTATTACACAAATAATTCAAACAAGATTCTGGACAAATGCGATCAGATCAACATTTGTAGCACATTTTTTTTTGCAAGGTCGCGCCACGCATGGCTAGCATCGACGCAGGGGAGAAGGCCGTGTCACTCCCGTTACCTCTCCGGCCTCTTTGCCACGTTCCCCTCCCTGAAATCGAGCGCCGCCCTTTGCCGGCACTTCCTCGTTGACCACGCTGCCGAAGCTCGAAGCTCCTCCGCCGGCCAGCCTAGGGCCAGCCTTGCTCGCCGGACAACCCCGTCGCTGCCGACCCCAAGCCCCTGCTCCCACTCCAGCACGGTTCGCCTCCAACCTGTATGAGCTCAGCCTACTGCAGTTTCACAAAAATAGTTTCAGTATTAGTTCAGAGCTTCAGATCACATTTACAAATACTTGAGCAGAAACCTGATATACTCTAGGCTGGGAGATGTTGATGTCCCACGCAACACCTCTCCAGGCTTTACCTTAGATTAAGTATGTGAAACCTCAAACACCACATAAAATGAGTCTGAAATACATTCAAACTTAACTAATTTTTGCACTAAAGCATGCAGCTCAGAAGGCACACATTTTTGCACTGAAGCATGAGCTCAACACTGAGCACGGATCACACTATCAACGCCTAACAATAAAATAGCAGGGCGAGAAAAGTACATGTTAGGAAAGTACTATATGTTTTGGAACTTCTGTGTATAAACTAAATTAATGTTGGCAGGACGACAAGAAACACCAGACATGAAGCTAAAATATGCTGCCGCGACAAAAATATCGGAAGAAGCATACCGAAAAGAGTTGAAAAATGTCGGAAGCGACGAGAATTCAGTTCGTTAACTCACTCCAGTTGGTTACCATATCAGAATGAAGTGCAAAGGTATAGCAAATACTACTCACGGGAATCACCACTTCACCAGCATCTACTCCCTGACCACCTACTCTAGCCGTGAGCTTCTTCTATCTGCTCCGGTTGCAAGTTCAACAAGAATGTTTTTTCTTGCATACCTGCAACTGTTCGAGCTTCTTCCTCCAACAAGGAGATTCTTCATGCATACAGCCAACAAGAAGGATAAATGCAGTGCCATTCAAGAAGGATAAATACAGTGTGCGATTTAGTTCTAGTTCCGTCTACTAATTTTCAAATTAAGTACAGGAGTATGTGATATTATCCACTATTATCGGTTGGCTGTCCAAATGCGAAACAGAACAGAGCATACTATCTCTATAAACAGAGACAGGGCATGGCGACAATGTTCAGTAAATAGAATATCTACTACCAAGAAAATGTATTCCCTCAAGCACCACTTATGCTTCAGCATTACCAGCATAACATGAAACGGCATTCACTTATAAATATTCACACGCTACTGAAAGAGAATGGTCTAGGAGGGAACTGAGACATGGCTCACAAATAAGTTCAGATTGTTCTGTTCATGCACACCAGACCTCAAATTCACTATGTTCCAAAACAAAATTCCAACTTTTTCTATGATCGAATTGCAGTAACATCTAGTAACAACGAAAGTTGAGAACTGCCCAGTTTCATTTCACTAAAACACGACCAATTTATTGTGTGCTACTGCATGCTAGCAATTAACTGCTAAAATACGTTTCCCTGTGCAGATAAGTTGTAGAGCATAGCAAACAAATAGACTGAAATTTAAACATAATAACATTGAGCTTTCTGTGTCTTTAGTTTTGGCCATAAACTAAATAAGGGAAACTACACGTCTGAACAAGTGCACGGAAACAAGTATAGCAGATTGAGGTGGTGGCGTACAAAATCTTGCTGAGGTTGAACACGCTACCGCTACAGATCTTGGTACTCTGATGTCATTACGTGATGCGCCTTGTTGTTTGTGGATCTGGGACATCAAGTTCATCACGAGGTCAGCATGAAGAACATCAATGGTGGTGAGTACAAGAACAACAGGGGCTAGGCTAACCTGGTGGCGGCGGATCTGGTGCTGGCATGGTCGTCGGTGAGGAGAGGACCGGCAGGGCGGCGTCTGTTTGTGGTAGTCGAAGGAGGAGGAGCTCCGCCGCAAAAAAGAAGGGGAAGGACTAGATCGGCAGAGGCACCGCTCGTGGTTGCCTGGTCATAACCGGAGAGAGGTGGATGAGTTCTCAAGCCGTCGCCTCTCCTCTCCTGTCCTCCGTCGCCGAGAGCTGATTCGCAGAAGTCCTCCCCGACCTCTCGATCTTGACGAGGAAGACGAGCGCGACCAGACGGAGAGTGCAGAGGGAGAGGCGAAGGGGAGGAGGACTCGCTCCGGTCCGAGCTCTTGTCCGGTCGCCGGAGGAAGGAGATCTCGACTCGCGCTCCAGCGGTCGCCGCCTCCGTGTCGCGAGAGCCAGTCGCGGAATGCGTTCCCCACCTCTCGACTCGTGGAATGGCCGCCCGGGGAAACGACGCGGAAGGGCCGGGTTCCCTCCTCTCCTCGGCAACCAAACGGCACGGTAAGTTCACCCGGGCCAATTCAGCCCGGGGTTTTTTGGGCCAGGGAAACGCCGCGGAAAACTCAGGGAAAGGGTGTAACCAAACAAGCCCTTATGCATCTTATTTTGCTTAGAACGCGACGGTAGCATTATAAGATGATCCCTCACATTAATATCAAGATAATAAAGTGTTCTCCCCTCGTATGCACCGTTGATATAGTTCGTCGTTTCGAAGCATCTCGTGATGATCGGATGTGATAGACTCAACGTTCACATACAACGGGTGTAAGCCATGTTGCACACGCGGAATACTTGGGTTTGCTTGACGAGCCTAGCATGTACAGACATGGCCTCGGGACAACGGAAACCGAAAGGTTGAACACGAGTCATATGGATGATATGATCAACATGTTGATGTTCACCATTGAAGCTACATCATCTCACGTGATGATCGGTTTTGATGTGTGGATTTGGATCGTGTACCACTTAACAACTATGAGGGATGTTGTATTAAGTGGGAGTTCATTAGTAATTAGATTAAAACATGAACTAATTATCATAAACATAGTCTGAGTAGTATTTTTAATTAATTTTGTAGTATTGGCATCCGTATTCTACCATGCGCTAGTCTTGTAATTGAGATAGAAATACTGTTAAAATCTGACAAGAATCTTTACGGACTGGTACCGTATTATAAAAGAATCAAGAATTGATTAAGTCCTATTGCAAACTTTTAGTAAACCTCACATTGTTGATTCAAAGAGCTATGGTTTCAATTAGTACCTAAAGTCATCTTGTCTCCGTGAAACTTGAAGTTCAAATCTGTTTGAAAAGTAAGGAGCTGGAAATTTTAGTTTTCAGAAATAATCAAAGGTATGAGATATATGTGATATCTAAAACCTTATTGCAAGATGATAGAATATAATTTGGTGAGACTACATAAACTCGTAAGTTTTATGGGAATGTACGAAGGTTGAAGACGCAAGGCGTCCCAATCCTCCAACTATTGGGGCACTAACAATATTCGCATATCCATGAAATGATCGTCCTTACACTACAAGAAATCTTCCATAAGTTGACAAAAATAAGGTGTCACTGAAACGTCACTGATGGCTGCTTGTGACGTTACCGTGACGCTTTTCAAAACGTCGAAAGCTGGGAGTCAGCAGTGAGTGCTTAAGACGTTTCACTTGAAAACGTCGTAAAGCTTTGTGACGTTTTAAAATGTCACTGACGGCATGACGTTCCCAAAACGTCATGGGCACCTGTCCCCGAGTCCAGCGTGGCAATCCGACGTGGCAAAATTGTGACGAATTAGAAACGTCGTTATCTGAATTCAGCCCGGTCCATTCAGCTTCTTATGTGGGCTGAGCCCATTAGTTCTGATTATTTTTTTCGGCTTTGTTGGGCCTTGGCCCGTAACTGGCCCAATTACCTCAGCCTTTTTAGCTTATTTTTTTTCAACGGCCTTTTTAGCTGCTGTACTTACTGGGCCTGGGCCAATTTTCATTGGGCCGTGGCCTTTTTAGGACCCATTACACTTTTGGGCCGTGGCCTTTTTAGGACCCATTACAGTTTTGGGCCGTGCCCTTTTTAGGACCCATTACACTTTTGGGCCTTGGCCTTTTTAGGGTCCATTATGGTTTTGGGCCTTGGCCTTTTAGGGTCCATTAAGATTTTGGGCCTAAGCCTTTATAGGGTCCACAAAGGTTTTGGGCCTCAGCCTTTTTGGGGTCCATAAAGATATTGGGCCTTGGCCTTTTTGGGTCCATAAAAGTTATGGGCTTTGGCCTTTTTACTGTCCTGCAAGTTTTTTGGGCTTCGGCCTTTTTTGCCTTTTCAACTCCCATTTTTCGAAAATGCAATTAATTATTTGTTGGGCTCTAGCCTTTTAAGAGCCCATATATTTCTAGGCTACTTTGGGCCTTGGCCTTTTAAGACCCCACAATAGCCCAACAGTGCATATATTAAACTAAGAAATTCAACAGCAAAATATAAAAGACAACATTTCAAATCTGCAAATTTCACAGCAGAGTGACAGCAGCAACATGACCAGGTTCACAGATTCACCAACATGTCAAGAAAGTTCACAGATTCACAGTAAGAAGTTCACAGATATGACCAAGTTATTGTCACGCTGCCAGGATATGACCAAGTTCCATGGCGGGACACAAAAAAGGGATGCGACCAGCAGCAGGAGCTAATTCGCAGATGCTCCGAAGATGGACATCATGTGAGCAAGCCTCCTATCACTTTCCTCAGTCCGCTTGAGGAGCTCCATGTAGTCCTTGTCACGCTGAGCTTGTGCGGCTTCATTTGCCGCTTGCTTCTCCTTCTGGGCAGCTGCTTCTTCCATGATGGCAGCAAACTGCTGCTTCATCTGTTCAGCTTCCTCCTGGGACCTCTTCAGCTGTGCTTCCAGGTCATGAACATGCGCCGATACAGCAGCTGCGGTGGGCTTGTTGAGCTTGACAGTGGAACTGGGCTGAAGTCCAGCATTCTTCAGGAAAGTGTTGTGCTTGGCTTCCTTGCTAAGAACCTTTGCAACAACAGCGACTGCAGACCTTGGCGGTGCACCTTCTGGCACAGGAATAGCCAACTCAGCTTCCATATCAGCCTGGAGATCCATTTCCAAAAGATTCATCAATTCAGGAAACGCACAGGTCCAAGAATGGTTCACAAAAGTGAAATGAACAAGTCACTTACTATTGCAGCTAGAGCTTCCTCAGAGAAACCATCCTTCTTGCTGTGATGGGTCGCCTTAAAGATGTCGACTGCATCTAGCTCTTCACCTCTGCGCTCCTCCCTCTGGAAATGATGTTCACCAAGAATCAGAACATAAGCTTGTGGAGACAAGAGTAAGATGCAAAAGGAAATTCTGTAAGAGTGTTCTTACAGTTGCATACAGATGAGCAGCATAGCTACGAGAGCCAGTCTTTTGGCCAAATTTGACCGCAGCACGACTGTCCTTGTTCTTGGTACATGTGTTCTGCAGAAGGGCACAATCATGATATTCAGTAATGTGCACACTATAACGATGAGCATCATGTCTACCATGCAAGCACTAATGACTGCAACTGAAGCAAAGAACATACCCTGTGTCTTGGGGTTACCCACAGAGCAGTTAGAGCTTCCCATTCTTCATCTGAGACATCCTTAACAGGGGACTTGATGCTGACTTCATTTGCTGGTACTTTGTCGAAGTAGTCCCTTTTCAGGATGTAGCGCCTGTTCTTCGACACTTTCCGCAGTACGTCATAGCAAGCCTTCTGGATGACTTCCGACTCTGTGTCCATGTTGAAATTTGCCTACAAAGCAAACAAGGGCAAGGACGAGGTTAGTTATCATGAACTATGAACAATCAAGCAAGCACTCCTATCATCTAACAAATGAACTGGTGATGAAGAAGATTACCCCCATCTTTCCAACAAAGTCGGCCAACAAATTCTCATCCCTCTTGTACAACTTGAAATGCGGAAGGAGCGGCATCTGGCCTCTTGCAAGCATTCCACCCTCCGATGCAAACTTGGCAGCAGGCAAAGGCTTCTCAGGACGTTTCAGCCCTGGAGGAATCTCAATGGTAAGCTTGACTCCCATCCCCTTGCAAATCTGCTCCAGCCCGGTGCCCTTCCTTTTACGGCCACCTGCAGCAGTGGTTCCACCTGAATAGCATACATACAAAGATCATGTCAGAAAGCAGCACCCACAACCAAAAGAGTTTATAAAGATAAACAAAAAAGGCAGTAGATAGTGTGGACAGCTGTCCAACAAAAACTTGCCTTCATCATCCTCAGGATCAAGAAAACCATCAGAATCAAAGTGCTGATGGACCATGACATCAGATGCAGTAGGACCTGTGTCCCTGCGAACAGTGCTTGCTTCATCGATCCTTTCATCAATCTGCAGTGAGCTACTGCGATTGTTGCGGGGCGGAGTATCTTCATTGTTGGTTGCAGACGCTTCACTTGATGTCCTCCTGGTGGCTCTTTTGGAAGGAGCTTCAGCAACAGGTTCCAGATGCCTCTTTCTCCCTCCTGGAGCATCAGCAAACACTCTAACAGGAGGCATTGAACTTTGTTCCTTTTGCAACCTCTTACTCCTCCTCCCTGGGCTTGTCTTTCTAACAGAAGCCTTTTTCTTTCTACTCTTGGGATCCTTCAATGCCTCGCAAAAATAGCAAAACAAAATGGCATTACATCACAGGTTATAGCAAAACATAAATAAGAAAACAGATACAAGTAATGCCAGCCCTCCAAAGATGATAAGCAGAATGCACCTTCTCAATGTGTTCCCCTATACTCCCTTCAACCTCCCCATCCTCCTGGTCAACCAATTGGTCATTGCTCGGATGATAATCTGAGCTGTCGCCTTGTGTTATGGCAGATGACTCATCATTTGAAAGTGTGGAACGACCTCCACCTCGACCACCATGTGACTTCCTAAAAATTGACACTACGGCGGGGATACCCAGGGATTGTAAGACACGGTTGTTCCGCATCATTGTCCTAGCCCTGTCCTTCTCTATCTCGGTGAGTGGCGCTTCTTTACATGTATGAGAGAAATATGTAACCATTAGATTGATGGTTGAAATGCATAGAAGCAAGCCAACTCGAACAACTAAGGTAAATTGTTTAATCATAGCAATTTTCAACTTTTAGTTTCATTTAATCCTAGGGTACAGAAATATTCAGACAGAGCCAAAAAAACCCAGCACCCGATTAAAAGCATCAATTAGACACAATGATGTTAGGATGAAGCCGCATACCAGCCAGCTGCTTCTTCCCAGTCTTTGCCATGCCTGATGTTGATGGGTTGGATATGTGCTGGCACGAAAAGAATAACAATTAGTGACAGCAGATACAACATATGGATGCAATTAAAGAACCAAGCAACATAGGTTCATGTCGATCAACAATCACCTGGTTCACCTTGCTCCTTGAAGTAGGTCAGACCTTGGTATTACCTACGAAGATAACAGGTTATAATCATTAGACATATCCCTTCATACAACAATAGACATGTACACAGAAAAAGCTGTAGGCATGTACAGATAAACAGGGCTCCCAAACTTTGTTTGGGAGAAGTTTCATCAACACAGGATAGAAGGGCAATATAAATGTTCATCGACGAAATATAAAAGGGAATGCCTTGGTAAAGATCTGTACCAAGCAAGATCCGCAGCAGGTAATCATATTATGTACTAGTTGCAGCAAGAAAGATCTGTAGAAGCTAATCATATATGGACTGCAGTAAACTAGATGTACAATCTACAGAGCCCAAGCCAAGTAAAATCCCCCAACAATCATGGACTGGTTGCAGCGAGACCCACGCCAGGCAAGATCTGCATCACTAATTGACTGGTTGGATACAGCAAGCAAGATCGGCAGCAGGTAATCATATAGGGACTGCAGTAAACCAGATCTAAATTCTACAGAGCCTGAGCCAAGCAAGATCCGCAGCAATCATCGACTGGTTGCAGCAAGACACATGCCAATCAAGATCCGAAGCAACCATGGACTGCTTGCATATAGCAAGCAAGATCGGCAGCAGGTAATCATATAGGGACTGCAGAAAACCAAATCTAAAATCTACAGAGCCTGAGCCAGGCAAGATCCGCAGCAATCATCGACTGGTTGCTGCAAGAACATGAAAAGCAAGATCCGAAGCAACCATGGACTGGTTGCAGCAAGAACCATGACAGGCCGAGCAACCCTGACCCTGGACAAGCCAAGGAAACAAGCCATGCCACGAAATCCCTAACCCTAACCATGCCATGCCAAGCAAACCGTAACCCTAGCCATGGCCGACGAAACCCTAAGCAGGCCAAGAAAAGGCCATAGATCGAAGAGGGGGGAGGGGTCGGGTTGAGGAGGGAACTCGCCTGAAGATCTTGTGGCGAGCGTCTACGCACGCGCGGCCGTCGTCGGCGGGTAGCTCTCCGCTCGTCCGCTCGTCGGAGCGCCGCTCGTCGGTGGCCGTCGGCGGGTGGGGATGAGCGGAGTGGGAGGGGAATTGGGGTTCGTATTGCACCGGAGTGGGAGGGGAATTGGGGAATTGAGGGAGCTCGTACGGGATTTGACTGAAATGTCCCTCCTTTCCAGCTTAGGTTAGTGGCGTTTCGGACATTTGCCCTCCTTTCCAGCTTAGGTTAGTGGCGGGCGGATTCAAAACATTTCGCTGGAGCTGGCGGGAGAAGCTGGGCGGGAGAGTTTTGGGGTTTTGGAGGGTTTTGGGGTTTTGGGGTTTTGGAGGGAATTTTTGGGGCTTTTTTGTGCAAAACAATAATAATTAAATGCGCAATAATGCATATAATTTGGTGTAGATTAAAATATTTTTAAAAACATAATATCATGTAATTAAACGTGTGTCACCTTCATTCCTTTAATGATAATAATATAGGGATATATGAAACTCCTAGAATCCTTAATAATTAAATTATTTAAAAAAAATCAGAAAATGTTTGGTTAATTAGGTCAAATAATATATGTCTCTTGCACACACTAATTATATGTTATCATAAGGCATATGCAAGCTTTATCCCATTCTATATACATCAAGATTCCGAACGTGGCAGTTCGATCGTGAAGGATTCTAGCTCCTAGCTAGAATGTACGTCGTCTCCGCTCGACTTTTTGGCTCCGTTTAATTTGCCAACTGCGCAAAAAGGGGCCGCCGGGACATGCGGTATGGCCGTACCGGGCGCGCGCGTGCACCCATCCGCCAACGCGCGAAACGGAAAACATTTAGCACATAAAATGACGCGTCCTAGACCTAAAAACATTTTTCACTCCATTTATTGAGCCAAGGAAAGTGTGGCCCCAGTTCAAATCCTCCCGGTCAGTTTCCAGCGGATTCGGCGGGACACAGGAAGCGGGAGGGATTCCCAGATGGCTACCGCGCGCATACGGCATGTGATAGGTGGTGCGTAGGAGGTATCGTACCGCTCCGCGGAGGACTCGCGCAATACTAAAATGCGCACCATGTAGCTCCTTCACAAAAAAGCCCTTCCGGCACCCCGAAAATGGAAAAACCGTCGCCCGTGGTTCGGATTGGAAATCCGCGACAGGGGCCTTGCTTCCCATCCTAAGGTCCACGCACGTGCCAAATATGGCCTCGTTCCGACAAACTATGTGGTGAAACGGGCCGTTTCCTACTCATTTCCCCTAAAAGCCATAGAACTCCGGACGTGATAGCCCTATTCGCGAAGGGTTTTTCAAGATAATTGCCGTATCCCAATTCCGTCTTTTGAAGTGGTTACTAGGACACATAAAATGACGCCACGCGGCTCCGCTCGATTTTTTGGCTCCGTTTAATTTGCCAACTGCGCAAAACGGGGCCGCCGGGACATGCGGTATGGCCGTACCGGGCGCGCGCGTGCACCCGTCCGCCAACGCGCGAAACGGAAAACATTTAGCACATAAAATGACGCGTCCTAGACCTAAAAACATTTTCCCCTCCATTTATTGAGCCAAGGAAAGTGTGGCCCCAGTTCAAATCCGGTTAGTTTCCAGCGGATTCGGCGGGACACCGCCGGAAGCGGGAGGGATTCCCAGATGGCTACCGCGTGCATACGGCATGTGATAGGTGGTGCGTAGGAGGTATCCTGCCGCTGCGCGGAGGTCTCGCGCAATACTAAAATGCGCACCATGTAGCTCCTTCACAAAAAAAAAGCCCTTCCGGCACCCCGAAAATGGAAAAACCGTCGCCCGTGGTTCGGATTGGAAATCCGCGACAGGGGCCTTGCTTCACATCCTAAGGTCCACGCACGTGCCAAATATGGCCTCGTTCCGACAAACTATGTGGTGAAACGGGCCGTTTCCTACTCATTTCCCCTAAAAGCCATAGAACTCCGGACGTGATAGCCCTATTCGAAGGGTTTTTCAAGATAATTGCCGTATCCCAATTCCGTCTTTTGAAGTGGTTACTAGGACACATAAAATGACGCCACGCGGCTCCGCTCGATTTTTTGGCTCCGTTTAATTTGCCAACTGCGCAAAACGGGGCCGCCGGGACATGCGGCCGTACCGGGCGCGCGCGTGCACCCGTCCGCCAACGCGCGAAACGGAAAACATTTAGCACATAAAATGACGCGTCCTAGACCTAAAAACATTTTTCCCTCCATTTATTGAGCCAAGGAAAGTGTGGCCCCTCAAATCCGGTCAGTTTCAGCGGATTCGGCGGGACACCGCCGGAAGCGGGAGGGATTCCCAGATGGCTACCGCGCGCATACGGCATGTGATAGGTGGTGCGTAGGAGGTATCCTGCCGCTGCGCGGAGGTCTCGCGCAATACTAAAATGCGCACCATGTAGCTCCTTCACAAAAAAAGCCCTTCCGGCACCCCGAAAATGGAAAAACCGTCGCCCGTGGTTCGGATTGGAAATCCGCGACAGGGGCCTTGCTTCACATCCTAAGGTCCACGCACGTGCCAAATATGGCCTCGTTCCGACAAACTATGTGGTGAAACGGGCCGTTTCCTACTCATTTCCCCTAAAAGCCATAGAACTCCGGACGTGATAGCCCTATTCGCGAAGGGTTTTTCAAGATAATTGTTATCCCAATTCCGTCTTTTGAAGTGGTTACTAGGACACATAAAATGACGCCACGCGGCTCCGCTCGATTTTTTGGCTCCGTTTAATTTGCCAACTGCGCAAAACGGGGCCGCCGGGACATGCGGTATGGCCGTACGGCGCGCGCTGCACCCGTCCGCCAACGCGCGAAACGGAAAACATTTAGCACATAAAATGATGCGTCCTAGACCTAAAAACATTTTCCCCTCCATTTATTGAGCCAAGGAAAGTGTGGCCCCAGTTCAAATCCGGTCAGTTTCCAGCGGATTCGGCGGGACACCGCAGGAAGCGGGAGGGATTCCCAGATGGCTACCGCGCGCATACGGCATGTGATAGGTGGTGCGTAGGAGGTATCCTGCCGCTGCGCGGAGGTCTCGCGCAATACTAAAATGCGCACCATGTAGCTCCTTCACAAAAAAAGCCCTTCCGGCACCCCGAAAATGGAAAAACCGTCGCCCGTGGTTCGGATTGGAAATCCGCGACAGGGGCCTTGCTTCCCATCCTAAGTGCACGCACGTGCCAAATATGGCCTCGTTCCGACAAACTATGTGGTGAAACGGGCCGTTTCCTACTCATTTCCCCTAAAAGCCATAGAACTCCGGACGTGATAGCCCTACTCGTGAAGGGTTTTTCAAGATAATTGCCGTATCCCAATTCCGTCTTTTGAAGTGGTTACTAGGACACATAAAATGACGCCACGCGGCTCCGCTCGATTTTTTGGCTCCGTTTAATTTGCCAACTGCGCAAAACGGGGCCGCCGGGACATGCGGTATGGCCGCGCGCGTGCACCCGTCCGCCAACGCGCGAAACGGAAAACATTTAGCACATAAAATGACGCGTCCTAGACCTAAAAACATTTTCCCCTCCATTTATTGAGCCAAGGAAAGTGTGGCCCTAGTTCAAATCCGGTTAGTTTCCAGCGGATTCGGCGGGACACCGCAGGAAGCGGGAGGGATTCCCATATACCGCGCGCATACGGCATGTGATAGGTGGTGCGTAGGAGGTATCCTGCCGCTGCGCGGAGGTCTCGCGCAATACTAAAATGCGCACCATGTAGCTCCTTCACAAAAAAAGCCCTTCCGGCACCCCGAAAATGGAAAAACCGTCGCCCGTGGTTCGGATTGGAAATCCGCGACAGGGGCCTTGCTTCCCATCCTAAGGTCCACGCACGTGCCAAATATGGCCTCGTTCCGACAAACTATGTGGTGAAACGGGCCGTTTCCTACTCATTTCCCCTAAAAGCCATAGAACTCCGGACGTGATAGCCCTACCCGTGAAGGGTTTTTCAAGATAATTGCCGTATCCCAATTCCGTCTTTTGAAGTGGTTACTAGGACACATAAAATGACGCCACGCGGCTCCGCTCGATTTTTTGGCTCCGTTTAATTTGCCAACTGCGCAAAACGGGGCCGCCGGGACATGCGGTATGGCCGTACCGGCGCGCGCGTGCACCCGTCCGCCAACGCGCGAAACGGAAAACATTTAGCACATAAAATGATGCGTCCTAGACCTAAAAACATTTTCCCCTCCATTTATTGAGCCAAGGAAAGTGTGGCCCCAGTTCAAATCCGGTTAGTTTCCAGCGGATTCGGCGGGACACCGCAGGAAGCGGGAGGGATTCCCAGATGGCTACCGCGCGCATACGGCATGTGATAGGTGGTGCGTAGGAGGTATCCTGCCGCTGCGCGGAGGTCTCGCGCAATACTAAAATGCGCACCATGTAGCTCCTTCACAAAAAAAGCCCTTCCGGCACCCCGAAAATGGAAAAACCGTCGCCCGTGGTTCGGATTGGAAATCCGCGACAGGGGCCTTGCTTCCCATCCTAAGGTCCACGCACGTGCCAAATATGGCCTCGTTCCGACAAACTATGTGGTGAAACGGGCCGTTTCCTACTCATTTCCCCTAAAAGCCATAGAACTCCGGACGTGATAGCCCTACTCGTGAAGGGTTTTTCAAGATAATTGCCGTATCCCAATTCCGTCTTTTGAAGTGGTTACTAGGACACATAAAATGACGCCACGCGGCTCCGCTCGATTTTTTGGCTCCGTTTAATTTGCCAACTGCGCAAAACGGGGCCGCCGGGACATGCGGTATGGCCGTACCGGGCGCGCGCGTGCACCCGTCCGCCAACGCGCGAAACGGAAAACATTTAGCACATAAAATGACGCGTCCTAGACCTAAAAACATTTTCCCCTCCATTTATTGAGCCAAGGAAAGTGTGGCCCCAGTTCAAATCCGGTCAGTTTCCAGCGGATTCGGCGGGACACCGCAGGAAGCCGGAGGGATTCCCAGATGGCTACCGCGCACATACGGCATGTGATAGGTGGTGCGTAGGAGGTATCCTGCCGCTGCGCGGAGGTCTCGCGCAATACTAAAATGCGCACCATGTAGCTCCTTCACAAAAAAAGCCCTTCCGGCACCCCGAAAATGGAAAAACCGTCGCCCGTGGTTCGGATTGGAAATCCGCGACAGGGGCCTTGCTTCCCATCCTAAGGTCCACGCACGTGCCAAATATGGCCTCGTTCCGACAAACTATGTGGTGAAACGGGCCGTTTCCTACTCATTTCCCCTAAAAGCCATAGAACTCCGGACGTGATAGCCCTACTCGTGAAGGGTTTTTCAAGATAATTGCCGTATCCCAATTCCGTCTTTTGAAGTGGTTACTAGGACACATAAAATGACGCCACGCGGCTCCGCTCGATTTTTTGGCTCCGTTTAATTTGCCAACTGCGCAAAACGGGGCCGCCGGGACATGCGGTATGGCCGTACCGGGCGCGCGCGTGCACCCGTCCGCCAACGCGCGAAACGGAAAACATTTAGCACATAAAATGATGCGTCCTAGACCTAAAAACATTTTCCCCTCCATTTATTGAGCCAAGGAAAGTGTGGCCCCAGTTCAAATCCGGTTAGTTTCCAGCGGATTCGGCGGGACACCGCAGGAAGCGGGAGGGATTCCCAGATGGCTACCGCGCGCATACGGCATGTGATAGGTGGTGCGTAGGAGGTATCCTGCCGCTGCGCGGAGGTCTCGCGCAATACTAAAATGCGCACCATGTAGCTCCTTCACAAAAAAAGCCCTTCCGGCACCCCGAAAATGGAAAAACCGTCGCCCGTGGTTCGGATTGGAAATCCGCGACAGGGGCCTTGCTTCCCATCCTAAGGTCCACGCACGTGCCAAATATGGCCTCGTTCCGACAAACTATGTGGTGAAACGGGCCGTTTCCTACTCATTTCCCCTAAAAGCCATAGAACTCCGGACGTGATAGCCCTACTCGTGAAGGGTTTTTCAAGATAATTGCCGTATCCCAATTCCGTCTTTTGAAGTGGTTACTAGGACACATAAAATGACGCCACGCGGCTCCGCTCGATTTTTTGGCTCCGTTTAATTTGCCAACTGCGCAAAACGGGGCCGCCGGGACATGCGGTATGGCCGTACCGGGCGCGCGCGTGCACCCGTCCGCCAACGCGCGAAACGGAAAACATTTAGCACATAAAATGACGCGTCCTAGACCTAAAAACATTTTCCCCTCCATTTATTGAGCCAAGGAAAGTGTGGCCCCAGTTCAAATCCGGTTAGTTTCCAGCGGATTCGGCGGGACACCGCAGGAAGCGGGAGGGATTCCCAGATGGCTACCGCGCGCATACGGCATGTGATAGGTGGTGCGTAGGAGGTATCCTGCCGCTGCGCGGAGGTCTCGCGCAATACTAAAATGCGCACCATGTAGCTCCTTCCAAAAAAAAGCCCTTCCGGCACCCCGAAAATGGAAAACCGTCGCCCGTGGTTCGGATTGGAAATCCGCGACAGGGGCCTTGCTTCCCATCCTAAGGTCCACGCACGTGCCAAATATGGCCTCGTTCCGACAAACTATGTGGTGAAACGGGCCGTTTCCTACTCATTTCCCCTAAAAGCCATAGAACTCCGGACGTGATAGCCCTACCCGTGAAGGGTTTTTCAAGATAATTGCCGTATCCCAATTCCGTCTTTTGAAGTGGTTACTAGGACACATAAAATGACGCCACGCGGCTCCGCTCGATTTTTTGGCTCCGTTTAATTTGCCAACTGCGCAAAACGGGGCCGCCGGGACATGCGGTATGGCCGTACCGGGCGCGCGCGTGCACCCGTCCGCCAACGCGCGAAACGGAAAACATTTAGCACATAAAATGACGCGTCCTAGACCTAAAAACATTTTCCCCTCCATTTATTGAGCCAAGGAAAGTGTGGCCCCAGTTCAAATCCGGTCAGTTTCCAGCGGATTCGGCGGGACACCGCAGGAAGCCGGAGGGATTCCCAGATGGCTACCGCGCACATACGGCATGTGATAGGTGGTGCGTAGGAGGTATCCTGCCGCTGCGCGGAGGTCTCGCGCAATACTAAAATGCGCACCATGTAGCTCCTTCACAAAAAAGCCCTTCCGGCACCCCGAAAATGGAAAAACCGTCGCCCGTGGTTCGGATTGGAAATCCGCGACAGGGGCCTTGCTTCCCATCCTAAGGTCCACGCACGTGCCAAATATGGCCTCGTTCCGACAAACTATGTGGTGAAACGGGCCGTTTCCTACTCATTTCCCCTAAAAGCCATAGAACTCCGGACGTGATAGCCCTACCCGTGAAGGGTTTTTCAAGATAATTGCCGTATCCCAATTCCGTCTTTTGAAGTGGTTACTAGGACACATAAAATGACGCCACGCGGCTCCGCTCGATTTTTTGGCTCCGTTTAATTTGCCAACTGCGCAAAACGGGGCCGCCGGGACATGCGGTATGGCCGTACCGGGCGCGCGCGTGCACCCGTCCGCCAACGCGCGAAACGGAAAACATTTAGCACATAAAATGATGCGTCCTAGACCTAAAAACATTTTTCCCTCCATTTATTGAGCCAAGGAAAGTGTGGCCCCAGTTCAAATCCGGTCAGTTTCCAGCGGATTCGGCGGGACACCGCAGGAAGCGGGAGGGATTCCCAGATGGCTACCGCGCGCATACGGCATGTGATAGGTGGTGCGTAGGAGGTATCCTGCCGCTGCGCGGAGGTCTCGCGCAATACTAAAATGCGCACCATGTAGCTCCTTCACAAAAAAGCCCTTCCGGCACCCCGAAAATGGAAAACCGTCGCCCGTGGTTCGGATTGGAAATCCGCGACAGGGGCCTTGCTTCCCATCCTAAGGTCCACGCACGTGCCAAATATGGCCTCGTTCCGACAAACTATGTGGTGAAACGGGCCGTTTCCTACTCATTTCCCCTAAAAGCCATAGAACTCCGGACGTGATAGCCCTACCCGTGAAGGGTTTTTCAAGATAATTGCCGTATCCCAATTCCGTCTTTTGAAGTGGTTACTAGGACACATAAAATGACGCCACGCGGCTCCGCTCGATTTTTTTGGCTCCGTTTAATTTGCCAACTGCGCAAAACGGGGCCGCCGGGACATGCGGTATGGCCGTACCGGGCGCGCGCGTGCACCCGTCGCGCGAAACGGAAAACATTTAGCACATAAAATGACGCGTCCTAGACCTAAAAACATTTTCCCCTCCATTTATTGAGCCAAGGAAAGTGTGGCCCCAGTTCAAATCCGGTCAGTTTCCAGCGGATTCGGCGGGACACCGCAGGAAGCGGGAGGGATTCCCAGATGGCTACCGCGCGCATACGGCATGTGATAGGTGGTGCGTAGGAGGTATCCTGCCGCTGCGCGGAGGTCTCGCGCAATACTAAAATGCGCACCATGTAGCTCCTTCACAAAAAAAGCCCTTCCGGCACCCCGAAAATGGAAAAACCGTCGCCCGTGGTTCGGATTGGAAATCCGCGACAGGGGCCTTGCTTCCCATCCTAAGGTCCACGCACGTGCCAAATATGGCCTCGTTCCGACAAACTATGTGGTGAAACGGGCCGTTTCCTACTCATTTCCCCTAAAAGCCATAGAACTCCGGACGTGATAGCCCTACTCGTGAAGGGTTTTTCAAGATAATTGCCGTATCCCAATTCCGTCTTTTGAAGTGGTTACTAGGACACATAAAATGACGCCACGCGGCTCCGCTCGATTTTTTGGCTCCGTTTAATTTGCCAACTGCGCAAAACGGGGCCGCCGGGACATGCGGTATGGCCGTACCGGGCGCGCGCGTGCACCCGTCCGCCAACGCGCGAAACGGAAAACATTTAGCACATAAAATGACGCGTCCTAGACCTAAAAACATTTTCCCCTCCATTTATTGAGCCAAGGAAAGTGTGGCCCCAGTTCAAATCCGGTTAGTTTCCAGCGGATTCGGCGGGACACCGCAGGAAGCGGGAGGGATTCCCAGATGGCTACCGCGCGCATACGGCATGTGATAGGTGGTGCGTAGGAGGTATCCTACCGCTGCGCGGAGGTCTCGCGCAATACTAAAATGCGCACCATGTAGCTCCTTCACAAAAAAGCCCTTCCGGCACCCCGAAAATGGAAAAACCGTCGCCCGTGGTTCGGATTGGAAATCCGCGACAGGGGCCTTGCTTCCCATCCTAAGGTCCACGCACGTGCCAAATATGGCCTCGTTCCGACAAACTATGTGGTGAAACGGGCCGTTTCCTACTCATTTCCCCTAAAAGCCATAGAACTCCGGACGTGATAGCCCTACTCGTGAAGGGTTTTTCAAGATAATTGCCGTATCCCAATTCCGTCTTTTGAAGTGGTTACTAGGACACATAAAATGACGCCACGCGGCTCCGCTCGATTTTTTGGCTCCGTTTAATTTGCCAACTGCGCAAAACGGGGCCGCCGGGACATGCGGTATGGCCGTACCGGGCGCGCGCGTGCACCCGTCCGCCAACGCGCGAAACGGAAAACATTTAGCACATAAAATGACGTGTCCTAGACCTAAAAACATTTTCCCCTCCATTTATTGAGCCAAGGAAAGTGTGGCCCCAGTTCAAATCCGGTCAGTTTCCAGCGGATTCGGCGGGACACCGCAGGAAGCGGGAGGGATTCCCAGATGGCTACCGCGCGCATACGGCATGTGATAGGTGGTGCGTAGGAGGTATCCTGCCGCTGCGCGGAGGTCTCGCGCAATACTAAAATGCGCACCATGTAGCTCCTTCACAAAAAAGCCCTTCCGGCACCCCGAAAATGGAAAAACCGTCGCCCGTGGTTCGGATTGGAAATCCGCGACAGGGGCCTTGCTTCCCATCCTAAGGTCCACGCACGTGCCAAATATGGCCTCGTTCCGACAAACTATGTGGTGAAACGGGCCGTTTCCTACTCATTTCCCCTAAAAGCCATAGAACTCCGGACGTGATAGCCCTACCCGTGAAGGGTTTTTCAAGATAATTGCCGTATCCCAATTCCGTCTTTTGAAGTGGTTACTAGGACACATAAAATGACGCCACGCGGCTCCGCTCGATTTTTTGGCTCCGTTTAATTTGCCAACTGCGCAAAACGGGGCCGCCGGGACATGCGGTATGGCCGTACCGGGCGCGCGCGTGCACCCGTCCGCCAACACGCGAAACGGAAAACATTTAGCACATAAAATGACGCGTCCTAGACCTAAAAACATTTTCCCCTCCATTTATTGAGCCAAGGAAAGTGTGGCCCCAGTTCAAATCCGGTCAGTTTCCAGCGGATTCGGCGGGACACCGCAGGAAGCCGGAGGGATTCCCAGATGGCTACCGCGCACATACGGCATGTGATAGGTGGTGCGTAGGAGGTATCCTGCCGCTGCGCGGAGGTCTCGCGCAATACTAAAATGCGCACCATGTAGCTCCTTCACAAAAAAAGCCCTTCCGGCACCCCGAAAATGGAAAAACCATCGCCCGTGGTTCGGATTGGAAATCCGCGACAGGGGCCTTGCTTCCCATCCTAAGGTCCACGCACGTGCCAAATATGGCCTCGTTCCGACAAACTATGTGGTGAAACGGGCCGTTTCCTACTCATTTCCCCTAAAAGCCATAGAACTCCGGACGTGATAGCCCTACTCGTGAAGGGTTTTTCAAGATAATTGCCGTATCCCAATTCCGTCTTTTGAAGTGGTTACTAGGACACATAAAATGACGCCACGCGGCTCCGCTCGATTTTTTGGCTCCGTTTAATTTGCCAACTGCGCAAAACGGGGCCGCCGGGACATGCGGTATGGCCGTACCGGGCGCGCGCGTGCACCCGTCCGCCAACGCGCGAAACGGAAAACATTTAGCACATAAAATGACGCGTCCTAGACCTAAAAACATTTTCCCTCCATTTATTGAGCCAAGGAAAGTGTGGCCCCAGTTCAAATCCGGTCAGTTTCCAGCGGATTCGGCGGGACACCGCAGGAAGCGGGAGGGATTCCCAGATGGCTACCGCGCGCATACGGCATGTGATAGGTGGTGCGTAGGAGGTATCCTGCCGCTGCGCGGAGGTCTCGCGCAATACTAAAATGCGCACCATGTAGCTCCTTCACAAAAAAAAGCCCTTCCGGCACCCCGAAAATGGAAAAACCGTCGCCCGTGGTTCGGATTGGAAATCCGCGACAGGGGCCTTGCTTCCCATCCTAAGGTCCACGCACGTGCCAAATATGGCCTCGTTCCGACAAACTATGTGGTGAAACGGGCCGTTTCCTACTCATTTCCCCTAAAAGCCATAGAACTCCGGACGTGATAGCCCTACTCGTGAAGGGTTTTTCAAGATAATTGCCGTATCCCAATTCCGTCTTTTGAAGTGGTTACTAGGACACATAAAATGACGCCACGCGGCTCCGCTCGATTTTTTGGCTCCGTTTAATTTGCCAACTGCGCAAAACGGGGCCGCCGGGACATGCGGTATGGCCGTACCGGGCGCGCGCGTGCACCCGTCCGCCAACGCGCGAAACGGAAAACATTTAGCACATAAAATGACGCGTCCTAGACCTAAAAACATTTTCCCCTCCATTTATTGAGCCAAGGAAAGTGTGGCCCCAGTTCAAATCCGGTCAGTTTCCAGCGGATTCGGCGGGACACCGCAGGAAGCCGGAGGGATTCCCAGATGGCTACCGCGCGCATACGGCATGTGATAGGTGGTGCGTAGGAGGTATCCTGCCGCTGCGCGGAGGTCTCGCGCAATACTAAAATGCGCACCATGTAGCTCCTTCACAAAAAAAGCCCTTCCGGCACCCCGAAAATGGAAAAACCGTCGCCCGTGGTTCGGATTGGAAATCCGCGACAGGGGCCTTGCTTCCCATCCTAAGGTCCACGCACGTGCCAAATATGGCCTCGTTCCGACAAACTATGTGGTGAAACGGGCCGTTTCCTACTCATTTCCCCTAAAAGCCATAGAACTCCGGACGTGATAGCCCTACTCGTGAAGGGTTTTTCAAGATAATTGCCGTATCCCAATTCCGTCTTTTGAAGTGGTTACTAGGACACATAAAATGACGCCACGCGGCTCCGCTCGATTTTTTGGCTCCGTTTAATTTGCCAACTGCGCAAAACGGGGCCGCCGGGACATGCGGTATGGCCGTACCGGGCGCGCGCGTGCACCCGTCCGCCAACGCGCGAAACGGAAAACATTTAGCACATAAAATGACGCGTCCTAGACCTAAAAACATTTTCCCCTCCATTTATTGAGCCAAGGAAAGTGTGGCCCCAGTTCAAATCCGGTCAGTTTCCAGCGGATTCGGCGGGACACCGCAGGAAGCCGGAGGGATTCCCAGATGGCTACCGCGCGCATACGGCATGTGATAGGTGGTGCGTAGGAGGTATCCTGCCGCTGCGCGGAGGTCTCGCGCAATACTAAAATGCGCACCATGTAGCTCCTTCACAAAAAAAGCCCTTCCGGCACCCCGAAAATGGAAAAACCGTCGCCCGTGGTTCGGATTGGAAATCCGCGACAGGGGCCTTGCTTCCCATCCTAAGGTGCACGCACGTGCCAAATATGGCCTCGTTCCGACAAACTATGTGGTGAAACGGGCCGTTTCCTACTCATTTCCCCTAAAAGCCATAGAACTCCGGACGTGATAGCCCTATTCGCGAAGGGTTTTTCAAGATAATTGCCGTATCCCAATTCCGTCTTTTGAAGTGGTTACTAGGACACATAAAATGACGCCACGCGGCTCCGCTCGATTTTTTGGCTCCGTTTAATTTGCCAACTGCGCAAAACGGGGCCGCCGGGACATGCGGTATGGCCGTACCGGGCGCGCGCGTGCACCCGTCCGCCAACGCGCGAAACGGAAAACATTTAGCACATAAAATGACGTGTCCTAGACCTAAAAACATTTTCCCTCCATTTATTGAGCCAAGGAAAGTGTGGCCCTAGTTCAAATCCGGTTAGTTTCCAGCGGATTCGGCGGGACACCGCAGGAAGCCGGAGGGATTCCCAGATAGAGCCATTATCACACGATCGAGGGTGTGCCTGATCTACTGGTTAGGGTTTGGTGTAGGGTTAGGGCTAGGGTTTATGGGGTAGGGCTAGGGTTTAGGTTAAAGGTAAGTATTTATGGTTAGGTATATGTTTAGGGTATAGGGTTAGGGTTAGGGTTTATGATGCATGGTTTTGCAGCTCCGGTGTCGTGGTTTAGGGTTTTAGAGGGGTTTTAGTGCTCGAAGCCTCCCCAGTTTAGGGTTTAGGGTTTAGGGGAGCTACTTTTGCACCATTAGACCTTGCACCACACTTTGACACATATCATAGGTCCACATGCAAGATTTGGTGGGGTTCCGGTGCTCCGGCGGTCGTTCTCCCCCTCCTTCCCCCAAAACAGCGGAACGTGTGCCCCGGCGGGTCTACCCCCTAGATTTCTCCGCGCGAGGGTGCACCAATGTAACTTTTCATTCTTTTAGGTTTGTTTAGGACATATACACATGGAGAACCAAGATTGGGACCCTTTGGCACATATACCCGCAGCTAGAGCCATTATCACACGATCGAGGGTGTGCCTGATCTACTGGTTAGGGTTTGGTGTAGGGTTAGGGCTAGGGTTTAGGGGGTAGGGCTAGGGTTTAGGTTAAAGGTAAGTATTTATGGTTAGGTATATTTTTAGGGTATAGGGTTAGGGTTAGGGTTTATGATGCATGGTTCTGCAGCTCCGGTGTCGTGGTTTAGGGTTTTAGAGGGGTTTTAGTGCTCGAAGCCTCCCCAGGGTTTAGGGTTTAGGGGAGCTACTTTTGCACCATTAGACCTTGCACCACACTTTGACACATATCATAGGTCCACATGCAAGATTTGGTGGGGTTCCGGTGCTCCGGCGGTCGTTCTCCCCCTCCTCCCCCAAAACAGCGGAACGTGTGCCCCGGCGGGTCTACCCCCTAGATTTCTCCGCGCGAGGGTGCACCAATGTAACTTTTCATTCTTTTAGGTTTGTTTAGGACATATACACATGGAGAACCAAGATTGGGACCCTTTGGCACATATACCCGCAGCTAGAGCCATTATCACACGATCGAGGGTGTGCCTGATCTACTGGTTAGGGGGTGTAGGGTTAGGGCTAGGGTTTAGGGGGTAGGGCTAGGGTTTAGGTTAAAGGTAAGTATTTATGGTTAGATATATGTTTAGGGTATAGGGTTAGGGTTAGGGTTTATGATGCATGGTTCTGCAGCTCCGGTGTCGTGGTTTAGGGTTTTAGAGGGGTTTTAGTGCTCGAAGCCTCCCCAGTTTGGGGTTTAGGGTTTAGGGGAGCTACTTTTGCACCATTAGACCTTGCACCACACTTTGACACATATCATAGGTCCACATGCAAGATTTGGTGGGGTTCCGGTGCTCCGGCGGTCGTTCTCCCCCTCCTTCCCCCAAAACAGCGGAACGTATATTATGGAGATGTACATGTAAATTTTTTTGTCAAAATCTTTCCACACTTCGAAATACGTTTTGTTGGTAGAGGGAGCATACGCACCCGGGAGCCGAATTGAATTTCCGAAGCCTGAAAAAATGACAACACACATCTATGTTATATATGCAATGCCAAAATCTGGGTGTGAAATATTCAACCAGATCTGACACTATTCACATCAGCAAAAGTATGATTTCTCTAAGTTGATCCTATGATCCTACCTAATGGGGAGATCCTATACAAGTCTACCCCGAGCTGTGCCTCATAAACAAAGAGACGATAGAAGCAAAGTTTCTTAACAAGCAAATACAAATAATTAACTAGGCATGGATCTTGGAGAAGTCGTCAGTAATTGCCTGGCTTCGTCAGCCACGGATTATCACTCTTCGGGCTCTGCTGATCACTCTCCGTCGTCCACGGATCATCACTCCACTGATCAGCACCAGTCCACGACTTCTTCCTCAGGTCCTGCCAATAATCACTACTCTTCGGCGCATCACTACCCTCCAGCCACTGCTCATCATTCATCTTCGTCCGTTTGCCATGAAGGGGACTTGTCTGCTGGGTGTTGTCGCTGGAAGCTGGTGCCTTCAAGATTGCTAGTTCAGCCTGCGCGCTTGCAAGTTCAGCATTTAACCTTGCTATTTCAGCTGCAGCATTTCTCTGTGCATGTTCAGCTTCGATCTCTGCTGCATTGCATTTGCGACACAGACGTCCCCTCAGCTTGTCTTCCTTCTTGCAACCGGGGCAAAACACAAGGTAACGCAGGAAGAACCATATCTTAACGTAGAGCTGGTAGCTCACGTAAGCATCTTTAGCTGCATACTCCAGGTTTAAATCAGACAACGGCTGCTCTTCCCAGTAATTGTGCCTGTCTCGAGGGAATTTGCTCTTCATCTCGCTGTACGACTCGTCCAAGATGCTAGTTGCAAGACTAGCCATTCCATCCCTCAATAATTTTCCTCTCTCGTTGAGACCTTTGACGTTGACAATTTCCTGGATATCGATCCAGTTCTCCCTAGGAATTATAATCTTCTCGTAATATAACTTTATAAAATCTGTTCTCTTGTCAACGCTGCAGAACACAATTTCTTGATTTTGAAGGAATGAGCGCAGCGCCGGACATTCCCCGTTGGTCCTGAAAACAAAAATTTAGTACTTGCGAGATCAACACTTGAATAAAATTTGGGACTACGAAGCTAGTCTATATGCAATCTCATAGCTTGAATATAAAATTTGAAACTACATAAGTTTAGTAAGTTCATGATCAACAGTCTGAATATTATCTAGTCATAATTCATTTGGTACTAATAGAATGCATGAACAACACTTTTATGAAATGTGTAAGTGCAATTGTTTAGTCATTGAAATTTCATTTTGCATCATATAATTTTGAAACTAACAAAATTCTATTAAATGCAAGATCAAGACTCCGGAAATTTGCTTGTGATAATTAATTTGGTATAATGAAATCCAGTACATGCTAGATGAGCATATGGATAGATTCAATTTGATGCAAAAATTTAGTACTTGCGAGATCAACACTTGAATAAAATTTGGGAATACGAATGTTTAGTCTATGCAATCTCATAACTTGAATAAAATTGACATAAGTTTAGTAAGTGCATGATCAAGAGTCTGAAAATTATCTAGTCATAATCCATTTGGTACTAAAAGAATGCATGACCAACACTTTTATGAAATGTGCAAGTGCAAATTTTTTAGTCATTGAAATATCATTTTGCATCATATAATTTTGAAACTAACAAAAGTCTATTAAATGCAAGATCAGGACTCCGGAAATTTGCTTTGTGATAATTAATTTGGTATAATGAAATCCAGTACATGCTAGATGAGCATATGGATAGATTCAATCTGCAAGATCAGGACACCATGCTTTGTGGCTTTTGTTACACAAAACACAGAAACAAAACTAGTTTTGCAGCTAGCACGGTTTGTAGTTTAATTTGTTGCACCTAGCCCAATGAACCAATTTGTAACTTGCTGTTGCACGAATTCCCAGTTAGAAAACACAGAAATATGACTCGGTCTGAAACTAAATTCACAATTCAACATCATATAGCTAAGTACACGGTTCATTAACACAAGAATTCCCCTCTCCACAATTTCTTTCAATAAAATGCACAATCCCATATTCTTGAAACTGCCTTGCGAATTATGGTGCATGTGAGTTGCAATTTTCTCTCAAACAGAGAAACCAGAGCACTCGAGATTAACTAAAACAGATCAAGATTAACTAAAACAGAGCACTCGAGGGTGACTTGGTTCATCATGCACTAGCGATTAACTAAAATCTGAGCAAGATTAACAAAATCAGAGCAAGATTAAGTAAATCAGAGCAAGATTAAGGTCTACAAACCAGGAAAAGTGGCAGACGAGGACGTGGTTCCTCATGCACAGCTGAGCGACGGCGAGGTAGTTGTCTACTTCGTGATTGGGGTCCTCCCGAGTGTACTCGAGATCCAATCCTACAAATTTGTTCTCTTCTTCTTCCGCATACCACTGCGCGTACATCTTCAGGTACTTGCTCATCGTCTCCTCCTCGTTTGTGTAGACCACTTCGATCTCCTTGCCGCCATGGACGGTGAAGGTCCTGATCTGAGTAATGGGCTGCAGCGGAACAGAGGAAGAGGAAGAAGAAGCAGCGTCCATGGCGCGGAGGAGGCAGAAGCGGCGGAGGAGGAAGCGGCGGAGGAGGAAGCGGCGGAGGAGGCAGAAGCGGCGAGGCAGAAGCGTCTTGGCGCGGAGGAGGGTTTTTCGTGTAGTGGGAGTAGTGGAAGCGGAGTGGAACCGTCAAGAAGCGGAGAGGCGGAGGAGGGAATTTCTGATTTATTATAATTAGTAAAAACAGAGAATGAGGGTTCCATTTTACCTGCTGGCCCCTAATCCACATAAAATTACCGGAAATGGCCCAACCCAGTGGTATCTACTGCTAGATGGCCCCACACGTCAGTGGGTGCCATTTTGCCCCACCCACCCCAAAATGTCCCCATAAAATTACCAAAAGCAACTTTCTCCCCTGTCTCACTCTCTCTCTCTCCCAACCCAGCCGCCACTGCCGCCTCTTCCTCTCCCAACTCCGTCGGCCGAAGCTCCGTCAAGCAGCTCCGTCAAGCTCCGTCGGCCGAAGCTCCACTGCCTCGATCCGTCGGCCGAAGCTCAGGTTAATTTGGGGGATGAGCGGGGGATTTTCTAGGGTTAGCCGTACTTAATCTCGGGGGATTTTAATTGGGGTTTTTTGTCCGAGCGGCGATTTTCCTAGGGTTTGATCGATTCAAAGTAGATTCTAGTGCTAGAGTAGATTTTCCTGGTTTAGATTGATTCAAAACATGTGTAGTGCTGCTAGTGCGAATGTCAATCTGAAACTAAACATCCCAACTTAGTTTTAATTAATGTGTAATTAATAGTTTCATAGTTCTCAAATTGATCACTGCTTGTTATTAGGTCGACACCATGGACCCCTATGACTATGAAGTTGCCATTTTGGTCCCATCCAAGAAGGCCGTGGAGACCATCGACATCAGCTCATCCTCCGAAGGTGAGGATGGTGCTCTAGATAGGGTTCATGTCAAGCAAGAGAAAGCTGATGATGCTGCAGCAATGGATTGTGCAGCTGATCATGAGGAAGTTGCTCCTCCTCCTGCTGCTGATGTCCATCTGACTCGTCGAGGTAAAATATATATATAGTAGTTATAGATGCAGGATATAGGTCAAATGCTTAATTAGTCTCGGTTTGGCATAATAGCTAGTCAATTTGTAGCATTCAAGGAATACTTCAGTTTCTATAAATACTGTTGGTTTGATATATACTTCAGTTTTAGGAAAACTTTAAACTAGGCCTTATTCCCTGGTTTCTTTATATGTAGGTCCCAGGATAGAGGCAGGTGAGGAATGGGATGACTTTTGCATGTATCCCAATCTAGTGGAAATGAATCCTACACAAGTTGAAACCCTGAGATATCTTGTTGACCAAAAGCGCCCCGCAATTCCTTTTTATGTGTGCACTATAAAGAGTGCAAGTTCCGTGGAAGGCAGTTCCTCCAGAATGGTAAATAATTACTCCATCTCAAGGATGTTTTTGCATCTTTATATGTTGACAATTACTTCATCTGAACGAAGTTTTGCATCTTATAATCTGCAGTACTTCAACCGGAAGTTTACCCAGCAGTACATCTCGACGAATATGCAGCTTCCAGACAATGACTTTCTTGTCTCTTACAGTGAGAGACATGGTGTGAAAGTGAGGATTTTCCAGGGCAAAGGGAAGTGTGACGGTGCAGTGATCACAACAAACTGGAGTGCTGTGGTGCGGAAGAGCAAGATGAAGGCAAATGATATCTTTGTGTTTTGGTTCCGCATTCGCGCCCGGGGCGGTCTCAAGTTGTATGTCAGGAAGCTCGAGAAATGAGCTAGCAGGCTGAACCTCTCTAATTAAGCTAGTAGTACTATATATATGTGTGTATGAGCTCAAGTAATATGAGCGTTGAACCTCTTATCGATCGATCTGGTACTATCTAATGGCCTGTTGGTCGATGTAATGTGCTCAAGTAAATGAGCGTTGAACCTCCTCGGTAGTATCTATAATTAACGTGTCCTTTTGGTACTATGTTATTGAGCTCAAGGCTGCACTATATATGTGTAATATAATGTGCTTTTGGTGGTCTATATATGCTGGAGTATATATAGATATATATAGTTTGCTAGCCGTAATTAATTATTAGTCATATATTAGCCTGTTGCTTAGCTAATGCTCCTGTACAAATTAACTGTTGTCCTAAATCAGTATCCCCTCTGATAGATTATGTAACAAGATCATATCCATAACTATAAAAAAAAGAAGTTGCCTTAGTTCCACTATGTAAAGGATAAAGGATGGTAAGCTGACAAGATCTCTCCAATAGCTCCACTGGTTAACTGGCACGTTGACACATCTAGAGGTGCTGGGTTCGACTCCCAGCCCTCACACTTTTTGATTTTTTTTGGCGCCCAGGAGAGGCCCAAATATCCCTTCCGAATCCAACTCCCTCCGATAACCTAGCAGAAATTCGAATCCAACTCCCTCCGCAACTCGGCGGCGGCGGTGGCGGTGGTCACCGGCCCTGTCCCTCTCCGACGACGAGCCCCGGCCCTCTCCGACGACGAGCCCTCTGGTGGGGCATCTCCCGGTCTGCACCCCTCTCATCTCTCCCCTCTCGATCTGTTCTTCTTCGTCAGTTCACAATATCGAATCTCTGTGATCCGAGGTGACGGCGGTGGTGGGTGTGCCAGCGCTGCGTCCGAGCAAGGGATCTGCTGTCCATCTGGCTCGCCGACGACGAGCCCCTCGCCCTCGCCGACGACGAGCCCCTCGCCCTCTCCAGGACGAGCCCCTCGCCCTCTCCAGGACGAGCCCCGTCCCTCTCCAGGACGAGCCCCGGCCCTCTCCCACGACGAGCCCCTCCGCATCTCCCGGTCTGCACCCCTCTCATCTCTCCCCTCTCGATCTGTTCTTCTTCATCAGTTCACAAAATCGAATTGAACTGCTGTGCATTGCTTGAAATTGGAACTGCTGTGCAGTTAGGTGTGTGCTAATTGCATCATTTTGTTCTTCCGCAGATGGACAGACGCTGGATTACAACAAGAATTAGAAGGCTTTCCCCTGAACACACAAAGGGAGTGGCAGAGTTTATGCAGTTTGTTCGCTTGAGTGCTGCCAATGATGATCAGGTGCTGTGCCCATGTCGTAGCTGTCTTAACCGGTGCACAAAACCTCTAGATGTAGTAGAGGCTCATTTGCTTCTTTTTGGGATGGCAAGCACTTATGACCGATGGGTCTTCCATGGAGAACCATTACATCCTGTACCTGAAGCTGGACATGGAGGACAAGGAGGTGCACCTGAAGCCGGACATGGACATGGAGGTGAACCTGAGGCTGGACATGGAGGTGAACCTGAGGCTGGACATGGAGGTGATGCAGGGGCACACCATGTTGGTGGAGGTGATGCAGAGGCACACTATTTTGGTTTGCAAGAGGAAGATGGTTACGAAGATGATAGAATTCCTGATCTGCTTGCTGATTTGTACAAGTCAGAACCGCAAGGTGCTGGAAAGGACACTATATTTGCTGAGTTGATAGAGGAAGCCAAGCGCGCAGCCAGCGATGGGGGTACAATGTCAAGGTTTTCACTCACAGTCAAGTTACTTCAGGCCAAGTCGTACTACCGGATTAGCAACGTTGCATTCAACGCGATACTCCTGATTTTGGCCTTGCAATACCCTACTAGCTCAATACCAAAGTCATACGAGGAGGCACTTAGCATAATCGGCAGGTTGGGACTTGGTTATGATAGTATCCATGTGTGCCCGAATAACTGTGTATTGTTCCGGAAGGATTATGCCAAGGAGAATAATTGCCCCAAGTGCAAAGCCTCCAGATGGAAAGATGCTGATGGTAGGAGACAGATCCCAGAGAAGGTGCTGAGGCACTTCCCATTGATTCCAAGGCTGCAAAGAATGTTTCTTTCAAAGGAGCAATCAAAGGAAGTACAGTGGCACAAACTGAAGCGGCAAGACGTGGAGAATGATCTCAGTCATCCAGCAGACGGGGATGCATGGAAGGATTTTGACAATATTCATAAAGACTTTGCCGCTGATGCCAGGAACATAAGGCTTGGACTTGCCACGGATGGTTTTAATCCCTACGGGAATATGAGCAACTCCTACAGCATGTGGCCTGTATTCGTGGTGCCATACAACCTTCCGCCGTGGGCATGTATGGATCAGTCCAACTTCATGCTTGCATTGCTAATCCCTGGTCCATCCTCTCCAGGAAAAGATTTTGATGTCTTCATGGAGCCTTTGATGGAAGAGCTGCAGGAGCTCTGGAAAGGTGTAAAATCGTATGATGCCAATAGTCCAGACAAGTTTGATCTCCGTGCTGCAATCTTATGGTGTATTCATGATTATCCGGCACTGCACACATTGTCAGGGAGGGCCACAGCTGGTTACCAGGCATGTGTGCGTTGTGACAAAGAGAATTGCTCCAAGAAATTAAGGAACAAAATCTGCTTTATTGGGCACCGCCGTTGGCTACCTCGGCACCATCCTTGGAGAAATAGCAAAGAATTCGATGGTGCTTCTGAAAGCCGTGAGAAGCCAGCGGAATTCACTCCAGAAGAGCTGAAGCAACAGCTTGATAGGGTTAGAGATGTGATACCAGGCAAGCTTCAGAAGAAAAGGAAACGTGAGGACGGTCAGTGTTGGAGCCGTAGATCATGTTTGTGGGACTTGCCATACTGGGAAGATCTAAAGCTGAGGCATAATCTCGATGTAATGCACATCGAGAAAAACATCTGTGACAATTTGATTGGTACTTTCATGAACATACAAGGCAAGACCAAAGACACTGTCAATTCAAGGCTTGATTTGGAAGACATGGGCATAAGACGTGACTTGCATTTGCAGCCTGTTTCAGCTGACTCTTTTGAGATGCCACAGGCGTGGTATACAATGAGTAAACAAGAAAAAATTGCTTTTTGTGAATTCATAAAAGCTGTGAGGTTTCCAGATGGGTACGCGTCTAACATATCCAAGTGTGTTGCTTCTGATAAGTGCAAGCTTCAAGGGCTGAAGACCCATGACTGTCATATATTGCTTCAAAGGATCTTACCGGCTGGCCTTCGAGGAACAATCCATGAAGACATATATGAAGCGGTTGCTGAGCTTGGAAATTTCTTCAGAGAGCTGTGCTGCAAAACACTGAAGAGAGACGTTCTGGACAGACTTGAAAAGGAAATCGTAGTTATTCTTTGCAAACTTGAGAAGATCTTCCCCCCATCTTTCTTCGACGTGATGGTGCATTTGGCCATCCATTTACCAAAAGAGGCAAGGCTTAGAGGCCCAGTGCATTACGGTTGGATGTACCCAGTCGAAAGAAGGTTGCTAACATTGAAGCGTTATGTCCGGAACAATGCCAGGCCGGAGGGATCGATTGCCGAAGCATATATTGTTGATGAGTGCCTGACATTTTGCTCGAGATACTTCGACGATGTTGAAACAAGATTCAACCGTCCAAGTAGAAATCCGGAGCGGGATGATTCACATATTGGTGATCTGTCTGTTTTCAAACACGGTGTGAAATTTATTGGAGCCTCTCAATATGTGTATGCAGGTGAGGACTATGACAACATGGTGTGGTATGTGCTCCGAAGTTGCCCTGAGGTTGATCCATACATCGAGTACGTTTCTCTTCATCCCCATATATAGATAGGTTATTGCAGCATGTCCAAATAATAATTAGGATCTATTTTCTGTTGCCATTCCAGCCTGTGCAAACAAGAGTTGAACCAACGAGGTGGTCAGATCAATGTTGATAGATGGCTTGCCAAGAACTTTGCTAGATGGTTTCAGACTCATGTGAGATCTTTAGCTGGTTTATTTCTGAAGATTGGAAAAGTTCATGATATAAATTTTCTGTGTGTGTTACTCACCCCCTGGTTGATTTTTTGCAGATTGGAAAAATGCGAAATGATGTCTGTCCTGATCTCTATGCTTTGGCGTGCAAACCAGATTTTAGAGTGAGACTATATTCGGCATGTGTTGTTGACAGTGTTCGGTACCATACTGTTGACCGCGAGAAGAACAGAAAGACACAAAATAGTGGAATCGTTTCTGAGGGAGATCATGATGGCAACAACATTGACTTCTTTGGTCAGCTGAAATCCATCATCAGATTGCAATACAACTCCAGCGGTGGCGTCCATCGGTCAGTTGTCCTCTTCCGGTGTGACTGGTTTGACCTTGGTGGTAGGAAACCCGGATTCGACGATGATGGACACTTCAAGAGTGTTAACACAGAAAAGTTTTGGTACAAGACTGATCCTTTCATTCTGACATCACAAGCAACCAAGGTCTTTTATGTGCCAGACACTAAGTTGAAAGGAAAATGGCAAGTTGTGCAGAAATTTCACCATAGACATCTATGGAGTGTAAAAGAAAATGAACAGGGACCCGGTGTTGCTGTACTATCATATCAAGATGAAGATTCCAGTCAAGTTCCTGTGCAAGAAAAAGAAGGCACTGCACGGAGTAGGACGAGAAGTGACCAGGAACGTGTGCTACTTGAAAAAGTCATTGTGGACAAACTGAAGAAACGGAGCAAGGAGGTTGTGCCTGAAGAAATCGAGGAGGTTGATCAGACAATGTACCAATATTGCAGTGATGATGGTGATGATGGAGGAAATAGGACTAGGAATCGTCCAGTTTCCGAAGAAGATGAATAGCAGTTTGAATCTGTAGTTTGTGTAATGGATGAATAGCAGTTTGAATCTGTAGTTTGTGTAATGTCAGTTTATTTCAGATTATGTGTCAGGTTGTTTGGCCCAGAATTTATGTTGAACATGCCAGCTTGTTTTCCCCAGAATTTATGTTGAATATGTCAGCTTTTTGTTCCCAGAATTTGTGCCCAATTTTTTTGGGGAATCCATGCCCAATTTTTAGGGGAATCCATGCCCAATTTTTTCAATACATGGCTGACGCCGGCGACCATATATGGGCGGCGCCGCCGTGCATGGCTGACGCCGGCGACCATATATGGGCGGCGCCGCCGTACACATTTTCAACAGAACTCATTTTCAACAGAACACATTTTCAACTGAACAGAATTGCACACATACATAGACATGGTTCAAATTCAGGAACTAAACATTGTGGCACGAACAGACAAATGTTTGGAATTACAACACAATAACTCTAGCATATACTCTAGCTTCTTCTCCTCCTGACCAACAGATCACTGAATTCACCCTAATTTCAGTTCGTACACATCACCCAGGTACAACAGATGACAAAAGCTACAGATAGCACCCAAACCATGAAGCCTCTCATTTTCTTTGGTTCAGGGTTGCTCTGTTTCCTTGCAGCAAGCAGAAACTTTTCTTCCTGGAGCCTCTCAATTTCTACCTGGAGCCTCTCAATTTCTTCATCTCGATCCCAAACAGCATCACGCAGATCACGAACTAACTCTTTGTGACGTGCATCCAGCGGATCATCAATCCACTTAAACACTTTACACCCTATTCCACCAGCAATCTGACAGATGAAGAACAAAAGAGGATAAGTAAGGCATAGTAGAAAAGAAACTTCAGAAGACGGCGGGCTCCAGGAAATTCAGAATGGGGGCGGGGGGGCGTGCTCGAAGACTAACCGAGCGAATTTTGCAGTTCCGGTATCTTCTCCCAGGATTCGGATCACTCCAAGAAATCCATTGCGGCATCTTCTCGCCACAGTCACATACGTCGGCGGGCTCATAATCGAATGGCCGCTGCCGATACGGAATGGGCGTGCCCGGCCGCCGCCGGCGACGCGACGACGCTCCTGACCTAGAAGAACTGCCCGAGCAGGCTGGGAACTGCGCCGCCATGCAACTGGTCGGAGGGATTTTGGTCGGAGGAGGAACCCTAGCTAGATGCACCTGGTCGGAGGGATTTTGGTCGAGGTGGAGGGATTTTGAAGACAACTGATTAGTCTATCATGTCTATATACATGGACAACCATACTTTTGTCAACAACACTATTGTAGCAAAGCGGTAGGGAGTGGTAGTGCGGCAGCGCCAGGTCGAGGGTTCGAGTCCCCGCAAACGCAATTTTTGCCAGTTATTTCCATCGGGAGCCACTCCAACCCCGGATGGGCCGTCGGGCCAGCAATTCAACCCCCGGATGGGCCGTCGGGCCAGCAATTCAACCACCGGATGGGCCGTCGTGGGGTAGGCCAGCAGCCAGCAGCCCAAAATGGTGGACGGCACAGAGAAAAAAAATAACAAGACGCCTTTGTCCCACAAGTATCAGTTGGTCCTACATGTCAGTTAGTTCAAGCCAGTTGCTTCCAGTGACACGTGTGAGGCGCGTGGGACCCGAAAAGGGACACATAGGCAAAATGGATGACATGGCAGCCAAACACATACCATTGTATTGAGCCAAATGCCAATGACGCTATTGATTTGTCGCAATCGGCATCGGGAAAACGTCGTAGGCCACTTAATTTTGCTAATGACGTTTTGACCTAAATTGCCAATGACGTTTTTGCCCAATAACGTCACGATTTTCTAGGGTTTTGCCCCCCCGGAGTGGCCAAGGACGGTCAAAGCTAGGAACGTCATAAAGCTATGACATTTTGATTTCCAGTCATAAAAAAAACGTCATATTATGGCAGATTTCTTGTAGTGTTAGTATGCACCGTTGCTAAGACTCGTCGTTTCGAATACTGAGGTATAGATTCTACGTGTACATACAACGGGTGCAAGCCAGATTTGCACATGCGAATACTGAGGTTAAACTTTACGAGCCTAGCATGTACAGACATGGTCTCGGAAAGTCGTCATGATATAATGGATAAAATTATGAGTGAAATTGTTCATCATATCACAAAGTTACTAATAGTGAAATTTGGAACACTTGTCATATGATGATAAACTTCAAAGTAAGAACCTCAAGGTTATTGGTATTTTACCGACAAACCTAGAAGTTATTGAAGGTGAAGTGTTTTTTGAGAATGAGGAAAGCTAAAAGAGAAACTACAAAGGATATTTTGGCAGAAAGAAAGAAAAGACTAGAAAGTCTAGCTCAGGTATATATAAATGATATACATGTTATGGATGTATTCCTCATTTTGTCACACAATGAAATTCTTGGGTATTAGTACCATATTGGTTGGTATGAAGTGTCATACAAAACAACGCAATACAAGAATACAATGGCCTAAGTGACTGACAAGGAATATGATAGGAATGCACGTCTGGAACAAAAATAAAATGTTATTATGTTCGTCGTTGGCATTCTATCTAGCCCTTAGAATTTATAATAAAGAACTTAATAATTGTTATTTTGCTCTGGTCAAATGAAAACAATGAGTTGTTCAAATTATGACATTACTCCATGTACGATGGATAAGTTATTATAAATCTTAATGGTGAAACACACATACATAACACTGACGCTAAAATGCCATAAGGCAAATGATTTGAATTCCACTTATTTGTGGAACCGCCATTTAGGTCATGTTAGAGAGGAACGCATGAAGGAACTCCATGCAAATGGATTTTTGGAGTCATTTGATTTTTGAATCGTTTGGCGCTTGCAAATCTTTTCTAAAGAGAATGACTAAAATACCGTTCATAGGCCAAGAGTTGAACGGGCAACTAACTTAGTGGAAACATACATGATGATATATGTGGTTCACTGGGCATAGTTGTGTGCGGGAGATTCTTCTACTTCATAAAAACTTCCAACAATGAATTGAGTATATATATGTGGATATATTCGATAAGGAAGAAGTTTGAAACATTTGAATAGATTCAAATAAATTTCAGCATGAAGTGGAAATCATCGTAATAGAAAAGTCAAATATCTATGATTGGATCATAGTGGAAATATTTGAATTACGAGTTTTAGCGAACATCTAAGAGAGTTATGAAGTTGTTCTATAACTCACGTTTCTTGGAGTATCATAATGATGATGGAGTATCCGAGAGATGAATCCAAACCTTGTTGGATCAATGATGAGATAAAATATTGATGCCATTATATTTTTGTGGATTATGCTTTAGAGACTACCGCTTTTACACTGAATAGAGCATCATCATGATCCGTTGAAATGACACCATACGAGTTATGGCATGGGTATGAATCCTAATAGACCTTTTCTTAAATTTTGGTATGCATAGCATAAGGTAAATAAGTTTACAACCAAAATCGGATGAATGTCTTTGTTGGTTATCCCAAAGGATTAATTGGGAATTCTTTCCACTATGAAGTAAAAGACAAAAGTGTTTGTTAATGTTACTTGCTTATTTCCAAGAAATTGTTTTCTAGCAAAGTATTTGAGTGGGAGGACAATAGAACTTGATAAGGTTTATGAACCTGAGCATAATGATCAGAGTAGCGCAGCATCGGAATTGGTTCCGGAAGCGGCCACGACGATCATGGCTCCCATGACTACAAAGTGTTTTAGCCATGGAGATCGAAGTACATATTGAACCTTGTAGGTATGGTTTACTTTGTGATCAAATAAATGATTTCTAGACAAAGGATTGTTTATGAACAATGATAAACCAACTACGAACAAAGAAGTTATGATGGGCCCTGACTCCGTTAAAATGGCTATACGCCATGAAATCCAAGATAGATGAATACTTTTTGAAAGTAAAAGGATCTATAAAATTGATGGACTTGGATGTAATATCCTTGAAGAAGCTCGACTTGTTGAAAAATTGTTTACGACAAAGTTCAAAGAGTTGACTACGATAAGATTTGATCTTCCGTAGCAATGCTTATAGTCCATGTGGATTATTCTAGTAATCGCTACATATTTCTTTTATGAGATATGCTAGTAGGATGGCAAAATATATTACTTAACATAAGTGTGTATTAAAGGTGTATACAAGATACAACCAAGAGTTTTGCCAGTCCGTAGAATACTAGAAAGGAATACGAACTTCAATTGGTAGAAGTGAGTATTGCGGAGTTGGAATCTTCACCGGATGAAATAGTCAAAGAGTTTTTGATTTCATCAGAAACGATGAAGATGCTTGCATTTGCAAGAAATTAAGTGGGAGCGCTGAGACATATTTGTAATACTTTATGTAGCTGACATATCGTTGATTATAAATATTATAATTATATAATTGATTAAAAGGTTTCATTGAGAATTAGCTTCAATGAAAGGATATGGACTGAAACATATTTAGTGTCAAGATCTATGAAGATAGATTAAAACACATAATAAGTTTAAGTCAAAGTACATAAAATGGATATTGAAGTAGTTCAATATAGAAATATTAAGAAGGTGTTCTTTGCATACAAAGGTTTAACAAGACTTGAGTGTATTTGACACTCGATGAGTAAAAACACTTGAGTGATTTTGGATCACAAATAATATGTACAAAATCAGATGTCCTGTGCTCTAAAAGGTTAGGAGCATATACCAGAATGATTCATGTGATGATCATTGGACAAACAGTAAGAATATCCCTGTGTGCTTCAGAAGAACCAAGGATATATATATAGTTTTATATGGAGTAATGACAAACAAATCGCTGTAAGGTGTTGCACCGATATTTGTTTGGTCACATATAAGAATTAATTTCAAATCTCAATTAGGCTAAGTGTTATTAAAAAGGTAGCACAATGCTAGATTTAGAAGAGTTCTAAATATTGTGACGGATTCTACAAATGAAGGCAGAGTATGTCATTGTTTTGACAATGACTAAGGATGTTAAGTCGAAAAGTTCTTTGAGAACTTGGTGTAGTTCCGATAGTGTCAAAACTTTGAAGCTATATTGTGTGTGACAATATTAGTGACATATTTCAGACCGCGGAATTAAGGTTCCACCAGAGGACTAAGCATATATGCCGACTCATTTGGAAAATGAGTGATGCGTTGAGACGCATATGAATTGCAAAATACATACGTTTCTGAGTGTGTCAGAACCGTTGACTAAAGCTCTCCCTAGGGCAAAGTATGACTGATGGCGTGTAACTCACACGTTCGTTGGGAACCCCAAGAGGAAGGTATGATGCGCAGTAGCAAGTTTTCCCTCAGAAAGAAACCAAGGTTTAATCGAACCAGTAGGAGCCAAGAAGCACGTTGAAGGTTGATGGTGGCGAAATGTGATGCGGCGCAACAACAGGGATTCCGGCGCCAACGTGGAACCTGCACAACACAACCCAAGTACTTTGTCCCAACGAAACAGTGAGGTTGTCAATCTCACCGGCTTGCTGTAACAAAGGATTAAGCGTATCGAGTGGAAGATGTTTGCAAAGAAAACAGTAAACACAATTGCAGTAGATTGTATGCTATGTAAAGAATAGGACCGGGGTCCACAGTTCACTAGAGGTGTCTCTCCCATAAGATAAAAGCATGTTGGGTGAACAAATTACAGTCGGGCAATTGACAAATAGAGAAAGGCATAACAATGCATATACATGATATGATAAATATAGTGAGATTTAATTGGACATTACGACAAAGTACATAGACCGCCATCCAACCGCATCTATGCCTAAAAAGTCCACCTTCAGGTTATCATCCGAACCCCATTCAGTATTAAGTTGCTAAGCAACAGACAATTGCATTAAGTATGGTGCGTAATGTAATCGACAACTACATCCTTAGACATAGAATCAATGTTTTATCCCTAGTGGCAACAGCACATCACAACCTTAGAACTTTCTGTCACTGTCCCAGGTGTCAATGAAGGCATGAACCCACTATCGAGCATAAATACTCCCTCTTGGAGTTAAGAGTACAAACTTGGCCAGAGCCTCTACTAATAACGGAGAGCATGCAAGATCATAAACAGCACATAAACAATAGATTGATAATCACCATAATCATAGTACTCTCTATCCATCGGATCCCGACAAACACAACATATAGAATTACAGATAGATGATCTTGATCATGTTAGGCAGCTCACAAGATCCAACAATGAAGCACAACAAGGAGAAGACGACCATCTAGCTACTGCTATGGACCCATGGTCCAGGGGTGAACTACTCACTCATCACTCCGGAGGCGACCATGGCGGTGTAGAGTCCTCCGGGAGATGAATCCCCTCTCCGGCAGGGTGCCGGAGGCGATCTCCTGAATCCCCCGAGATGGGATTCGCGGCGGCGTCTCTGGAAGGTTTTCCGTATCGTGGCTCTCGGTACTGGGGGTTTCGCGACGGAGGCTTTAAGTAGGCGAGGGCAACGCGGGGCCACACGAGGCCCAGGGGGCAGGCCGCGCGGCCGGGCCCTGGGCCGCGCCGCCTAGCCCCTGGCTGCCTCGTGGCCCCACTTCGTTATCTCTTCGGTCTTCTGGAAGCTTCGTGCAAAAATAGGACCCTGGGCGAAAGTTTCGTCCAATTCCGAGAATATTTCCTTACTAGGATTTCTGAAACCAAAAACAGCAAAACAGCAACTGGCTCTTCGGCATCTTGTTAATAGGTTAGTTCCAAAATGCATAAATATGACATATAATGTGCATAAAACATGTAGGTATCATCAATAAAGTAGCATGGAACATAAGAAATTATCGATACGTTGGAGACGTATCAGCATCCCCAAGCTTAGTTCTGCTCGTCCCGAGCAGGTAAAACGATAACAAAGATAATTTCTGAAGTGACATGCCATCATAATCTTGATCATACTATTTGTAAACATATGTAATGAATGCAGCGATCAAAACAATGGTAATGACATGAGTAAACAAGTGAATCATATGACAAAGACTTTTCATGAATAGTACTTCAAGACAAGCATCAATAAGTCTTGCATAAGAGTTAACTCATAAAGCAATAAATCAAAGTAAAGGTGTTGAAGCAACACATAGGAAGATTAAGTTTCAGCGGTTGCTTTCAACTTATAACATGTATATCTCATGGATATTGTCAACATAAAGTAGTATAACAAGTGCAATATGCAAGTATGTAGGAATCAATGCACAGTTCACACAAGTGTTTGCTTCTTAAGGTGGAGGGAGATAGGTAAACTGACTCAATAATAAAAGTAAAAGAAAGGTCCTTCAAAGAGGAAAGCATCGATTGCTGTATTTGTGCTAGAGCTTTTATTTTGAAAACATGAAACAATTTTGTCAACGGTAGTAATAAAGCATATGAGTTATGTAAATTATATCTTACAAGTTGCAAGCCTCATGCATAGTATACTAATAGTGTCCGCACCTCGTCCTACTTAGCTTGGACTACCGGATCTTTGCATGCCATGTTTCAAGCAAGTGTCACAAAGGGGTACCTCCATGCCGCCTGTACAAAGGTCTAAGGAGAATGCTCGCATTTTGGATTTCTCGCTTTTGATTATTCTCAACTTAGACATCCATACCGGGACAACATGGACAACAGATAATGGACTCCTCTTAAATGCATAAGCATGTAGCAATGATTATTATTCTCATATGAGATTGAGGATATATGTCCAAAACTGAAACTTCAACCATGATTCATGGCTTTAGTTAGCGGCCCAATGTTCTTCTCTAACAATTTTGCATGCTCCAACCACTAAAATGATAGATCCTTCAGACAAGACGGACATGCATAGAAACTCACATGATATTCAACAATAGTTGATGGCGTTCCCCCCTCCTTTCCTGTAGACAGTGTTGGGCCTCCAAGAGCAGAGGTTTGTAGAACAGCAGCAAGTTTTCCCTTAAGTGGATCACCCAAGGTTTATCGAACTCAGGGAGGAAGAGGTCAAAGATATCCCTCTCATGCAACCCTGCAACCACAAAGCAAGAAGTCTCTTGTGTCCCCAACACACCAAATAGGTGCACTAGTTCGGCGAAGAGATAGTGAAATACAGGTGGTATGAATATATATGAGCAGTAGCAACGGTGCCAGAAAATAGCTTGCTGGCGTGTAGTTGATGGTGGTAGTATTGCAGCAGTAGTAACACAGAAAACAAGAAACAAGCAGTAACTCAGCAGTATTTAGGAACAAGGCCTAGGGATTAGACTTTCACTAGTGGACACTCTCAACATTGATCACATAACAGAATAGATAAATACATACTCTACACTTTTGTTGGATGATGAACACATTGCGTAGGATTACACGAACCCTCAATGCCGGAGTTAACAAGCTCCACAATAATGCTCATGTTTAAGTAACCTTAAGTGTAAGATAGATCAAAACGACTAAACCAAGTACTAGCATAGCATGCACACTGTCACCTTCATGCATATGTAGGAGGAATAGATCACATCAATATTATCATAGCAATAGTTAACTTCGCAATCTACAAGAGATCATGATCATAGCATAAACCAAGTACTAACACGGTGCACGCACTGTCACCTTTGCACACATGCAGGAGGAATAAAACTACTTTAATAACACATCACTAGAGTAGCACATAGATAAATTGTGATACAAACACATTGCAATCATCAAGAGATATAAATAAGCACTTCACTACGCTCTTCAACAGTGAATAAGTACTTCGTGAAATATAGCCTAAGAGACCCACACGGTGCACACACTGTCACCTTTACACACGTGGGACAAGGAGTCTCCGGAGATCACATAAGTAAAACCCACTTGACTAGCATAATGACATCTAGATTACAAGCATCATCATATGAATCTCAATCATGTAAGGCAGCTCATGAGATTATTGTATTGAACTACATAGGAGAGAGATGAACCACATAGCTACCGGTACAGCCCCGAGCCTCGATGGAGAACTACTCCCTCCTCATGGGAGCAGCAGCGGTGATGAAGATGGCGGTGGAGATGGCAGCGGTGTCGATGGAGAAGCCTTCCGGGGCACTTCCCCGTCCGGAAGGGTGCCGGAACAGAGACTCCTGTCCCCAGATCTTGGCTTCGCGATGACGGCGGCTCTGGAAGGTTTCGCGTACCGTGGCTTTCTCCGTAAGGGTTTTCGATGTAGGGGCTTTATATAGGCGAAGAGGCGGCGCAGGAGGGTCAAAGGGGCGACCACACCATAGGGTGGCGCGGCCCAGCCCGGCCGCGCCACCCTATCATCTGGGCCCACCAGGGCCCCCTCCGGCGGCTCTCGGGTGTTCTGGATGCTTCCGGGCAAAATAGGAACCCGGGCGTTGATTTCGTCCAATTCCGAGAATATTTCGTTACTAGGATTTCTGAAACCAAAAAACAGAGAAAACAGGAACTGGCACTTCGGCATCTTGTTAATAGGTTAGTTCCAGAAAATGCGTAAATACGACATATAATGTGCATAAAACATGTAGGTATCATCAATAAAGTAGCATGGAACATAAGAAATTATCGATACGTTGGAGACGTATCAGCATCCCCAAGCTTCGTTCTGCTCGTCCCGAGCAGGTAAAACGATAACAAAGATAATTTCTTAAGTGACATGCCATCATAACCTTGATCATACTATTGTAAGCATATGTAATGAATGCAGCGATCAAAACAATGGTAATGACATGAGTAAACAAGTGAATCATAAAGCAAAGACTTTTCATGAATAGTACTTCAAGACAAGCATCAATAAGTCTTGCATAAGAGTTAACTCATAAAGCAATAAATCAAAGTAAAGGTGTTGAAGCAACACATAGGAAGATTAAGTTTCAGCGGTTGCTTTCAACTTATAACATGTATATCTCATGGATATTGTCAACATAAAGTAATATAATAAGTGCAATATGCAAGTATGTAGGAATCAATGCACAGTTCACACAAGTGTTTGCTTCTTAAGGTGGAAGGAGATAGGTAAACTGACTCAACAATAAAAGTAAAAGAAAGGTCCTTCAAAGTGGAAAGCATCGATTGCTGTATTTGTACTAGAGCTTTTATTTTGAAAACATGAAACAATTTTGTCAACGGTAGTAATAAAGCATATGAGTTATGAAAATTATATCTTACAAGTTGCAAGCCTCATGCATAGTATACTAATAGTGCCCGCACCTCGTCCTACTTAGCTTGGACTACCAGATCTTCGCATGCCATGTTTCAACCAAGTGTCACAAAGGGGTACCTCCATGCCGCCTGTACAAAGGTCTAAGGAGAATGCTCGCATTTTGGATTTCTCGCTTTTGATTATTCTCAACTTAGACATCCATACCGGGACAACATGGACAACAGATAATGGACTCCTCTTAAATGCATAAGCATGTAGCAATGATTATTATTCTCATATGAGATTGAGGATATATGTCCAAACTGAAACTTCCACCATGATTCATGGCTTTAGTTAGCGGCCCAATGTTCTTCTCTAACAATTTTGCATGCTCCAACCACTAAAATGATAGATCCTTCAGACAAGACGGACATGCATAGCAACTCACATGATATTCAACAATAGTTGATGGCGTTCCCCAGAAACATGGTTATCGCACAACAAGCAACTTAATAAAATATAAAGTGCATAAGTACATATTCAATACTACGATAGTTTTTAAGGCTATTTTGTCCCATGAGCTATATATTGCAAAGGTGAATGATGGAATTTTAAAGGTAGCACTCAAGCAATTTACTTTGGAATGGCGGAGAAATACCATGTAGTAGGTAGGTATGGTGGACACAAATGGCATAGTGGTTGGCTCAAAGATTTTGGATGCATGAGAAGTATTCCCTCTCGATACAAGGCTTAGGCTAGCAAGGTTATTTGAAGCAAACTCAAGGATGAACCGGTGCAGCAAAACTCACATAAAAGACATATTGTAAACATTATAAGACTCTACACCGTCTTCCTTGTTGTTCAAACTCAATACTAGAAATTATCTAGACCTTAGAGAGACCAATTATGCAAACCAAATTTTAGCAAGCTCTATGTATTTCTTCATTAATGGGTGCAAAGTATATGATGCAAGAGCTTAAACATGAGCACAACAATTGCCAAGTATCACATTATCCAAGACATTTTACCAATTACTACATGTAGCATTTTCCAATTCCAACCATATAACAATTTAACGAAGAGGAAACTTCGCCATGAATAATATTATGAGCTAAGAACACATGTGTTCATACGAACCAGCGGAGCGTGTCTCTCTCCCACACAAGGATGAACTTATTCAGAGAACTAAGATAACAAAACAAAAACAAAAATAAAAGCACACAGACGCTCCAAGTAAAATACATAGGATGTGACCGAATAAAAATATAGTTTCACTAGAAGAAACCTGATAAGTTGTCGATGAAGAAGGGGATGCCTTGGGCATCCCCAAGCTTAGATGCTTGAGTCTTCTTGAAATATGCAGGGATGAACCACCGGGGCATCCCCAAGCTTAGACCTTTCACTCTTCTCGATCACATTATATCACCCTCTTCTATTGACCCTTGAAAACTTCTTTCACACCAAACTTCAAGCAAACTCATTAGAGGGTTAGTGCATAATCAAAAATTCACATGTTCAGAGGTGACACAAACATTCTTTTCACTTCTGGACATTGCATAAAGCTACTGGACATTAATGGATCAAAGAAATTCATCCAACATAGCAAAAGAGGCAATGCGAAATAAAAGGCAGAATCTGTCAAAAACAGAACAGTCCGTAAAGACGAATTTTGAAATGGCACCAGACTTGCTCAAACGGAAAAACTCAAAACTAATGAAAGTTGCGTACATATCTGAGGATCACGCTCGTAAATTGGCAGATTTTTTCGAATTTTCTACAGAGAACTGTGCCAGAATTCGTGACAGACAGCAATGCTGTTTCTGCGCAGCGATCCCAAATATAACATCAACTTTGACATAGAAACTTTACTTGGCACAAAAACATGATAAGGAGAGGTTGCTACAGTAGTAAACAACTTCCAAGACACAAATATAAAACAAAGTACTGTAGCAAAATAACACATGGGTTATCTCCCAAGAAGTTCTTTCTTTATAGCCATTAAGATGGGCTCAGCAATTTTAATAATGCACTCGCAAGAAATAGTATTTGAAGCAAAAGAGAGCATCAAGAGGCAAATTCAAAACACATTTAAGTCTAACATGCTTCCTATGCATAGGAATCTTGTAAATAAACAAGTTCATGAAGAGCAAAGTAACAAGCATAGGAAGATAAAACAAGTGTAGCTTCAAAAATTTCAGCACATAGAGAGGTGTTTTAGTAACATAAAAATTTTTACAACCATATTTTCCTCTCTCATAATAACTTTCAGTAGCAACATGAGCAAACTCAACAATATAACTATCACATAAAGCATTCTTATCATGAGTCTCATGCATAAAATAATTACTACTCCCAACATAAGCATAGTCATTCTTATTAATTGTAGTGGGAGCAAATTCAACAAAGTAGCTATCAAATATAGGAGGTATATTGTAATCATAATCAAATTTATCCTCCATAACAGGTGGTAACAAAAGACTACTATCATTATAATCATCATAAATGGGAGGCAAAGTATCATCAAAGTAAATTTTCTCCTCAATGCTTGGGGGACTAAAAATATCATGCTCATCAAAGCCAGCTTCCCCAAGCTTAGAATTTTCCATAGCATTAGCAACAATAGTGTTCAAAGCATTCATATTAATAACATTCCCATTAGTTTGCATATAAAGTTCCATGGGTTTTTTAATTCTCTCTTCAAACACATCATGTCCTAATTCAAGATAAAGTTCATAAAGATCTCTCATATTTTTGTTGTTTTCCATTATGCCTAACTAGTGTAAACAAGAAACCAAATGTCGCAATTGCAGAGTCTAAAGGAAATAGCTTTGAGTACTTACAACGGCGCCGGAAAATAGCTTAGTAGCCGAGATCCGGAGTGTGAGTACCTTTTACCTTTCCTCCCGGCAACGGCGCCAGAAAATAGCTTGATGTCTACGTTCCCTCCTTGTGACAGTGTTGGGCCTCCAAGTGCAGAGGTTTGTAGAACAGCAAGTTTTCCCTTAAGTGGATCACCCAAGGTTTATCGAACTCAGGGAGGAAGAGGTCAAAGATATCCCTCTCATGCAACCCTGCAACCACAAAGCAAGAAGTCTCTTGTGTCCCCAACACACCAAATAGGTGCACTAGTTCGGCGAAGAGATAGTGAAATACAGGTGGTATGAATATATATGAGCAGTAGCAACGGTGCCAGTAAAATGCTTGGCGTGTAGTTGATGGTGGTAGTATTGCAGCAGTAGTAACACAAAGAAACAAACAAGCAGTAGTAACTCAGCAGTATTTAGGAACAAGGCCTAGGGATTAGACTTTCACTAGTGGACACTCTCAACATTGATCACATAACAGAATAGATAAATACATACTCTACACTTTTGTTGGATGATGAACACATTGCGTAGGATTACACGAACCCTCAATGCCGGAGTTAACAAGCTCCACAATAATGCTCATGTTTAAGTAACCTTAAGTGTAAGATAGATCAAAACGACTAAACCAAGTACTAGCATAGCATGCACACTGTCACCTTCATGCATATGTAGGAGGAATAGATCACATCAATATTATCATAGCAATAGTTAACTTCGCAATCTACAAGAGATCATGATCATAGCATAAACCAAGTACTAACACGGTGCACGCACTGTCACCTTTGCACACATGCAGGAGGAATAAAACTACTTTAATAACACATCACTAGAGTAGCACATAGATAAATTGTGATACAAACACATTGCAATCATCAAGAGATATAAATAAGCACTTCACTACGCTCTTCAACAGTGAATAAGTACTTCGTGAAATATAGCCTAAGAGACCCACACGGTGCACACACTGTCACCTTTACACACGTGGGACAAGGAGTCTCCGGAGATCACATAAGTAAAACCCACTTGACTAGCATAATGACATCTAGATTACAAGCATCATCATATGAATCTCAATCATGTAAGGCAGCTCATGAGATTATTGTATTGAACTACATAGGAGAGAGATGAACCACATAGCTACCGGTACAGCCCCGAGCCTCGATGGAGAACTACTCCCTCCTCATGGGAGCAGCAGCGGTGATGAAGATGGCGGTGGAGATGGCAGCGGTGTCGATGGAGAAGCCTTCCGGGGGCACTTCCCCGCTCCGGCAGGGTGCCGGAACAGAGACTCCTGTCCCACATCTTTCGCGATGACGGCGGCTCTGGAAGGTTTCGTACCGTGGCTTTCTCCGTAAGGGTTTTCGATGCAGGGGCTTTATATAGGCGAAGAGGCGGCGCAGAGGGTCACGGCGACCACACCATAGGGTGGCGCGGCCCAGCCCTGGCCGCGCCACCCTATCATCCGCCCACCAGGCCCCGGCGGCTCGGGTGTTCGGATGCTTCCGGGCAAAATAGGAACTGGCGTTGATTTCGTCCATTCCGAGAATATTTCGTTACTAGGATTTCTGAAACCAAAAACAGCAGAAAACAGGAACTGCACTTCGGCATCTTGTTAATAGGTTAGTTCCAGAAAATGCGTAAATACGACATATAATGTGCATAAAACATGTAGGTATCATCAATAAAGTAGCATGGAACATAAGAAATTATCGATACGTTGGAGACGTATCAGCGTTCCCCAGAAGCATGGTTATCGCACAACAAGCAACTTAATAAAATACAAAGTGCATAAGTACATATTCAATACTACGATAGTTTTTAAGGCTATTTTGTCCCATGAGCTATATATTGCAAAGGTGGATGATGGAATTTTAAAGGTAGCACTCAAGCAATTTACTTTGGGATGGCGGAGAAATACCATGTAGTAGGTAGGTATGGTGGACACAAATGGCATAGTAGTTGGCTCAAGGATTTTGGATGCATGAGAAGTATTCCCTCTCGATACAAGGTTTAGGCTAGCAAGGTTATTTGAAGCAAACTCAAGGATGAACCGGTGCAGCAAAACTCACATAAAAGACATATTGTAAACATTATAAGACTCTACACCGTCTTCCTTGTTGTTCAAAACTCAATACTAGATATTATCTAGACCTTAGAGAGACCAAATATGCAAATCAAATTTTAGCAAGCTCTATGTATTTCTTCATTAATGGGTGCAAAGCATATGATGCAAGAGCTTAAACATGAGCACAACAATTGCCAAGTATCACATTATCCAAGACATTTTAGAATTACTACATGTAGCATTTTCCAATTCCAACCATATAACAATTTAACGAAGAAGAAACTTCGCCTTGAACATTATGAGTAAAGCCTAAGGACACATGTGTCCATATGCAACAGCGGAGCGTGTCTCTCTCCCACAAAGTGAATGCTAGGATCCATCTTATTCAAACAAAAACAAAACAAAAATAAACCGATGCTCCAAGTAAAGAACACAAGATGTGATTGAATAAAAATATAGTTTCAGGGGAGGAACCTGATGATGTTGTCGATGAAGAAGGGGATGCCTTGGGCATCCCCAAGCTTAGAAGCTTGAGTCTTCTTAAAATATGCAGGGGTGAACCACGGGGTCATCCCCAAGCTTAGAGCTTTCACCCTCTTGATCATAGTATATCATTCTCTCTCTTGACCCTTGAAAACTTCCTTCACACCAAACTTCAAGCAAACTCATTAGAGGGTTAGTGCACAATTAATAATTCACACATTCAGAGGTGACACAATCATTATTTTCACTGGACATTGCATAATGCTACTGGACATTAATGGATCAAAGAAATAAATCCAACATAGCAAAAGAGGCAATGCGAAATAAAAGGCAGAATCTGTCAAACAGAACAGTCCGTAAAGACGAATTTAAAGCTGGCACCAGACTTGCTCAAATGGAAAACTCAAAACTAATGAAAGTTGCGTACATATCCGAGGATCACGCTCGTAAATTGGCAGATTTTTTCGAATTTTCTACAGAGAACTGTGCCCAGATTCGTGACAGACAGCAATGCTGTTTCTGCGCAGCGATCCCAAATATAACATCAACTTTGACATAGAAACTTTACTTGGCACAAAAACATGATAAGGAGAGGTTGCTACAGTAGTAAACAACTTCCAAGACTCAACAAAACAAAAAATTGCTGTAGTAAAAACATGAGTTGTCTCCCATAAGCGCTTTTCTTTAACGCCTTTCAGCTAGGCGCAGAAAGTGCAAATCAAGTATTATCAAGAGTAGAAGCATCAACATCATAGCTTGTTCTAATAATAGAATCAAAAGGCAACTTCATTCTCTTTCTAGGGAAGTGTTCCATACCTTTCTTGAGAGGAAATTGATATTTAATATTACCTTCCCTCATATCAATAACAGCACCAACAGTTCGAAGAAAAGGTCTTCCCAACACAATAGGACAAGATGCATTGCATTCGATATCCAAGACAACAAAATCAACGGGGACAAGGTTATTGTTAACCGTAATATGCACATTATCAATCCTCCCCAAAGGTTTCTTTTTAACATTATCGGCAAGATTAACATCCAAATAACAATTCTTCAATGGTGGCAAGTCAAGCATATCATAAATCTTTTTAGGCATAACAGAAATACTTGCACCAAGATCACATAAAGCATTACATTCAAAGTCATTGAATTTCATTTTAATGATGGGCTCCCAACCATCTTCTAACTTTCTAGGAATAGAAGTTTCAAGTTTTAGTTTCTCTTCTCTAGCTTTTATGAGAGCATTTGTAATATGTTTTGTAAAGGCTAAATTTATAGCACTAGCATTAGGACTTTTAGCAAGTTTTTGTAAGAACTTTATAACTTCAGAGATGTGGCAATCATCAAAATCTAAATCATTATGAGCTACAGCAATGGGATCATTGTTCCCAAGGTTGGAAAAAATTTCAGCAGTTTTATCACAGCAGTTTTAGCAATTTCAGGCAGTTTTGTTCGCTTTGCACTAGGAGTAGAAACATTGCCAACACCAATTATTTTACCATTGATAGTAGGAGGTGCAGCAACATGTGAAGAATTAGCATTACTAGTGGTGGTAATAGTCCAAACTTTAGCTACATTATTCTCTTTAGCTAGTTTTTCATTTTCTTCTCTATCCCACCTAGCACGCAATTCAGCCATTAATCTTATATTCTCATTAATTCTAACTTTGATGGCATTTGCTGTAGTAGTAATCTTATTATCAATATCATTATTAGGCATAACTTTCAATTTTAAAAGATTAACATCAGAGGCAAGTCTATCAACTCTAGAAGCAATAATATCAATTTTATCAAGCTTTTCCTCAACAGATTTGTTAAAAGCAGTTTGTGTACTAATAAATTCTTTAAGCATGGCTTCAAGACCAGAGGGTACACTCCTATTATTATTGTAAGAATTCCCATAAGAATTACCATAACCATTACCATTAGCAGAAGGATATGGCCTATAGTTATTACCAGAGTTGTTCCTATAAGCATTGTTGTTGAAATTATTGTTTTTAATGAAATTCACATCAACATTTTCTTCTTGAGCAACCAATGAAGCTAAAGGAACATTATTTGGATCAACATTAGATCTACCATTCACAAGCATAGACATAATCACATCAATCTTATCACTCAAGGAAGAGGTTTCTTCAACAAAATTTACCTTCTTACCTTGTGGAGCTCTTTCCGTGTGCCATTCAGAGTAATTTATCATCATATCATCAAGAAGTTTTGTAGCCGCCCCCAATGTGATGGACATAAAGGTACCTCCAGCAGCTGAATCCAATAAATTCCACGAAGAAAAATTTAGTCCTGCATAGAAGGTTTGGATGATCATCCAAGTAGTCAGTCCATGGGTTGGGCAATTCTTTACCAAAGTTTTCATTCTCTCCCATGCTTGAGCAACATGTTCAGTATCTAATTGCTTAAAATTCATTATGCTACTTCTCAAAGATATAATTTTAGCGGGAGGATAATATCTACCAATAAAAGCATCCTTGCATTTAGTCCATGAATCAATACTATTCTTAGGCAAAGATAGCAACCAATCTTTAGCTCTTCCTCTTAATGAGAAAGGAAACACTTTCAATTTAATAATATCACCATCTACATCCTTATACTTTTGCATTTCACAAAGTTCAACAAAATTATTAAGATGGGCAGCAGCATCATCAGAACTAACACCAGAAAATTGATCTCTCATGACAAGATTTAGTAAAGCAGGTTTAATTTCAAAGAATTCTGCTGTAGTAGCAGGTGGAGCAATAGGTGTGCATAGGAAATCATTATTATTTGCATTTGTGAAGTCACACAACTTAGTATTTTCAGGAGTATTCATTTTAGCAACAGTAAATAAAACAAACTAGATAAAGTAAATGCAAGTAACTAATTTTTGTGTGTTTTTGATATAGAGAGCAAGACAGTAAATAAAGTAAAACTAGCAACTAATTTTTTTGTATTTTGTTTAGGTGCAGCAAACAAAGTAGTAAATAAAATAAAGCAAGACAAAAACAAAGTAAAGAGATTGAGAAGTGGAGACTCCCCTTGCAGCGTGTCTTGATCTCCCGGCAACGGCGCCAGAAAAAGAGCTTGATGGCGTGTAACTCACACGTTCGTTGGGAACCCCAAGAGGAAGGTATGATGCGCACAGTAGCAAGTTTTCCCTCAGAAAGAAACCAAGGTTTAATCGAACCAGTAGGAGCCAAGAAGCACGTTGAAGGTTGATGGTGGCGAAATGTGATGCGGCGCAACAACAGGGATTTCGGCGCCAACGTGGAACCTGCACAACACAACCCAAGTACTTTGTCCCAACGAAACAGTGAGGTTGTCAATCTCACCGCTTGCTGTAACAAAGGATTAAGCGTATCGAGTGGAAGATGTTTGCAAAGAAAACAATAAACACAATTGCAGTAGATTGTATGCTATGTAAAGAATAGGACCGGGGTCCACAGTTCACTAGAGGTGTCTCTCCCATAAGATAAAAGCATGTTGGGTGAACAAATTACAGTCGGGCAATTGACAAATAGAGAAAGGCATAACAATGCATATACATGATATGATAAATATAGTGAGATTTAATTGGGCATTACGACAAAGTACATAGACCGCCATCCAACTGCATCTATGCCTAAAAAGTCCACCTTCAGGTTATCATCCGAACCCCATTCAGTATTAAGTTGCTAAGCAACAGACAATTGCATTAAGTATGGTGCGTAATGTAATCGACAACTACATCCTTAGACATAGAATCAATGTTTTATCCCTAGTGGCAACAGCACATCACAACCTTAGAACTTTCTGTCACTGTCCCAGGTGTCAATGAAGGCATGAACCCACTATCGAGCATAAATACTACCTCTTGGAGTTAAGAGTACAAACTTGGCCAGAGCCTCTACTAATAACGGAGAGCATGCAAGATCATAAACAACACATAAACAATAGATTGATAATCACCATAATCATAGTACTCTCTATCCATCGGATCCCGACAAACACAACATATAGAATTACAGATAGATGATCTTGATCATGTTAGGCAGCTCACAAGATCCAACAATGAAGCACAACAAGGAGAAGACGACCATCTAGCTACTGCTATGGACCCATGGTCCAGGGGTGAACTACTCACTCATCACTCCGGAGGCGACCATGGCGGTGTAGAGTCCTCCGGGAGATGAATCCCCTCTCCGGCAGGGTGCCGGAGGTGATCTCCTGAATCCCCCGAGATGGGATTCGCGGCGGCGGCGTCTCTGGAAGGTTTTCTGTATCGTGGCTCTCGGTCGGGGTTTCGCGACGGAGGCTTTAAGTAGGCGAAAGGGCAACGCGGGGGCCACACGAGGGCCCAGGGGCAGGCCGGCGCGGCCAGGGCCTGGGCCGCGCCGCCCTAGCCCCTGGCTGCCTCGTGGCCCCACTTCGTTATCTCTTCGGTCTTCCGGAAGCTTCGTGCAAAAATAGGACCCCGGGCGAAAGTTTCGTCCAATTCCGAGAATATTTCCTTACTAGGATTTCTGAAACCAAAAACAGAAAACAGCAACTGGCTCTTCGGCATCTTGTTAATAGGTTAGTTCCAGAAAATGCATAAATATGACATATAATGTGCATAAAACATGTAGGTATCATCAACAAAGTAGCATGGAACATAAGAAATTATCGATACGTTGGAGACGTATCACCAACACCAGAATGCCATGGGTGTTAGGTACCTTACAATGTAATCTAGATTATTGACTCTAGTGCAAGTGGGAGACTGTTGGAGATATGCCCAAGAGGCAATAATAAAAGTGGTTATTATATATCTTTATGTTTATGATAAATGTTTATATACCATGCTATAATTGTATTAACCGAAACATTGATACATGTGTGATATGTAAACAACAAAGAGTCCCTAGTAAGCCTCTTAACTAGCTTGTTGATTAATAGATGATTAGTTTCATAATCATGAACATTGGATGTTATTAATAACAAGATTATATCATTATATGAATGATGTAATGGACACACCCAATTAAGCGTAGCATAAGATCACGTCATTAAGTTATTTGCTATAAGCTTTCGATTCATAGTTACCTAGTCCTTATGACCATGAGATCATGTAAATCACTTATACCGAAAGATACTTTGATTACATCAAACGCCACCTGCGTAAATGGGTGGTTATAAAGGTGGGAGTAAGTATCCGGAAAGTATGAGTTGAGGCATATGGATCAACAGTGGGATTTGTCCATCCCGATGACGGATAGATACTCTGGGCCCTCTCGGTGGAATGTCGTCTAATGTCTTGCAAGCATATGAATAAGTTCATAAGAGACCACATACCACGGTACGAGTAAAGAGTACTTGTCGAGACGAGGTTGAACAAGGTATAGAGTGATACCGATGATCAAACCTCGGACAAGTAAAATATCGCGTGACAAAGGGAATTGGTATCGTATGTGAATGGTTCATTCGATCACTAAGTCATCGTTGAATATGTGGGAGCCATTATGGATCTCCAGATCCCGCTATTGGTTATTGGTCGGAGAGAGTTCTCAACCATGTCTACATAGTTCGCGAACCGTAGGGTGACACACTTAAGGTTTGATGTTGTAATAGTAGAACTTGAATATGTATGGAGTTCGAAGTTTTGTTCGAAGTCTCGGATGAGATCCCTAGACATCACGAGGAGTTCCGGAATGGTCCGGAGAATAAGATTCATATATAGGAAGTCATTTTATATGTTTGAAAATGATCCGGTGCATTTATGGAAGGTTCTAGAAGGTTCTAGAAAAGTCCGGAAGAAATCACTAAGGAAGGAGGAGTCCCGGAGGGACTCCACCTCCCCATGGCCGGCCAACCCTAGAGGGGGGAGTCCAAGGTGGACTCCACCAAAGGGGCCGGCCACCCCCCTTCATGGAAAGGTGGGAATCCCACTTTGGTGGGAGTCCCACCTTGGGTAGGTTTCCCACTACATGGAAGGTTTTGGAATCGGGTCTTATTCAAAGACTTGTAGTCCAACACTTGGGGTTCCACCTATATAATGAGGGGCATAGGGGAGGGGGCCGGCCACCACAACAAGCCACAAGCTGGCCGCACCCATAGAGGCCGGCCACCCCCTCTCCCAAACCCTAGCCGCCCCCTCTCTCCTCCACCTCTCCCGCACGCTTAGCGAAGCTCCGCCGGAGTTCTCCATCGCCACCGCCACCACGCCGTCGTGCTGCCGGATTCAAGGAGGAGCTACTACTTCCGCTGCCCGCTGGAACGGGGAGAAGGACGTCGTCTTCATCAACACCGAACGTGTGACCGAGTACGGAGGTGCTGCCCGATTGTGGCACCGTGATCAAGATCTTCTACGCTTTTGCAAGCGGCAAGTGATCGTCTACCGCAGCAATAAGAGCCTACTCTTATAGGCTTTGGAAATCTTCAAGGGTGAGTCTCGATCATCCCCTCGTTGCTCCCGTCTTCTAGATTGCATCTTGGCTTGGATTGCGTTCTCGCGGTAGGAAAATTTTTGTTTTCTATGCAACGAATCCGTACACTCCCAAGGTAATAATGTTGATGCTCCATCTCTTGATGTTACTTGATTTGCATTTTCTGCGCCTAGCTGAAAGGCGTTAAAGAAAAGCACTTCTTGGGAGATAACCCATGTGTTTATTTTACTACAGCAATTTTTGTTTTGTTGAGTCTTGGAAGTTGTTTACTACTGTAGCAACCTCTCCTTATCATGTTTTTGTGCCAAGTAAAGTTTATATGCTAAAGTTGATGTTATATTTGGGATCGCTGCGCAGAAACAGCATTGCTGTTTGTCACGAATTCTGGCATAAGTCTCTGTAAAAAAATCAAAAAAATCTGCAAATTTACGTGTGTGATCCTCAGATATGTACGCAACTTCCATTAGTTTTGAGTTTTTCCGTTTGAGCAAGTTAAGTGCCCCTTTCAGATTCATCTTTACGGACTGTTCTGTTTTTGACAGATTCTGCCTTTTATTTCGCATTGCCGCTTTTGCTTTGTTGAATGGGTTTCTTTGTTCCATTAACTTTCAGAAGTTTTTGTGCAATGTCCAGAAGTGTTAAGAATGATTGTGTCACCTCTGAACATGTGAATTTTGATTATGCACTAACCCTCTAATGAGTTTGCTTGAAGTTTGGTGTGGAGGAAGTTTTCAAGGGTCAATAGAAGAGGGTGATATAATGTGATCGAGAAGAGTGAAAGGTCTAAGCTTGGGGATGCCCCGGTGGTTCATCCCTGCATATTTTAAGAAGACTCAAGCATCTAAGCTTGGGGATGCCCAAGGCATCCCCTTCTTCATCGACAACATTATCAGGTCACTTCTAGTGAAACTATATTTTTATTCCGTCACATTCTTATGTTCTTTACTTGGAGCGTCGGTTTGTTTTTATTTTTGTTTTGTTTTGAATAAAGTTGGATCTCGCCATTCTTATATTGGAGATATTACGCTCCGCTTTTTCATATGGAACACTTGTGTTCTTAATTGTGCTTTAATGTTCATGGCGAAAGCTTATTGCTTCGTTAGATTGCTATATGGTTGGAATTGGAAAATGATGCATATGGTTTGGCAATTTGGCAATTGTTTGAGCTCTCTTAGATCATGTTTAAGCTCTTGCATCATGTAGTTTAATCCATTAATGAAGAACTACTGTAGAGCTTGTTTAATTTGGTTTGCATGATTGATCTCTCTAAGTCTAGATATTTTCGGGTAAAATGTTTGAACAACAAGGAAGACAGTGTAGAGCCTTATAATGCTTGCAATATGTTCTTGTGTGAGTTTTGCTGTACCTGTTCATACTTGTGTTTGCTTCAAACAACCTTGCTAGCCCAAACCTTGTACTGAGAGGAAATGCTTCTCGTGCATCCAAACACCTTGAGCCAAACTCCATGCCATTTGTGTCCACCATATCTACCTATTATGTGGTATTTTTCTGCCATTCCAAAGTAAATTACTTGAGTTCTACCTTTAAAATTTCATTCCTCTACCTTTACAATATATAGCTCATGGGACAAATAGCTTAAAAACTATTGTGGTGATGAATATGTAGTTATGTGTCTTAATTTTTATAAGTTGCTTGTTGAGCGGTAACCATGTTTTCTGGGGACGCCATCAACTTTATCTTTGTTGGATATCATGTGAGATGCTATGCATGTTCGTCTTGTCTGAAGTAGTGGATTTCATGATCAAATGGTTTGAGTATGCATATGTTAGAGAAGAACATTGGGCCGCTAACTAAAGCCATGTATCATGGTGGAAGTTTCAGTTTGGACATACAACCTCAATCTCTTATGAGAATATTAACTATTGTTGAATGCTTAAGCATTAAAAAGAGGAGTCCATTATCTGTTGTCTATGTTGTCCCGGTATGGATGTCTAAGTTGAGAATAATCAAAAGCGAGAAATCCAATGCGTGCTTTCTCCTTAGACACTTGTACAGGCGGCATAGAGGTACCCCTTTGTGACACTTGGTTGAAGCATATGTTATGCGATGAGAATCCGTGTTTTCCGAGATAGTAGGACAAGGTGCGAGCACTATTGGTACTCTATGCATGAGGCATGCAACTTGTAGGAAGTATTATGCATAGCACATATGAATTATTACTACCGTTGACAAAATTGTTTCTATGTTTTCAAAACAAAAGCTCTAGCACAAAAATAGTAATCAATGCTTCCCTCTGCGAAGGGCCAATCTTTTACTTTATTGTTGAGTCAGTTTACCCACTCCCTTCTATCTTAGAAGCAAACACTTATGTTAAATGTGTGCATTGATTCTTACATGTTTACTTATTGCACCTGTTATATTACTCTATGTTGAGAAATATCCATGAGATATACATGTTACAAGTTGAAAGCAATTGCTGAAACTTAATCATCCTTTGTGTTGCTTCAATGCATTCTACTATGAATTTATTGCTTATGAGTTATCTCTTATGCAAGTCTTATTGATACTTGTCTTGAAAGTACTATTCATGAAAAGTTTTGCTATATGATTCATTTTCTTAGTCATTATCTTTGTTAGCAATCTTTTGTTCAGATCACTCCATTCATCTCATATGCTTTACAATAATGTTGATCAAGATTATGTTGGTAGCATGTCACTTCAGAAATTATTTGTGTTATCGTTTACCTACTCGAGGACGAGTAGGAACTAAGCTTGGGGATGCTTGATACGTCGCAAACGTATCTATAATTTCTTATGTTCCATGCTACTTTTATTACAATACTTGAATGTTTTATACATACTTTACAACGTTATTTTACATTTTCCGGCACTAACCTATTAACAAGATGCCGAAGTGCCGTTGCTGTTTTCTGCTGTTTTTGGTTTCAGAAATCCTAGTAAGGAAATATTCTCGGAATTAGACGAAATCAACGCCCGGTCCTATTTTTGCACGAAGCTTCCAGAAGACCGAAGAGGAGACGAAGTGGGGCCACGAGGTGGCCACACACCAGGGCGGCGCAGCCTAGGCCCTGGCCGCGCGGCCCTAGTGTGTGGGCCCCCCGTGACACCCTTTGACCTACCCTTCCGCCTACTTAAAGCCTCCGTCGCGAAACCCCCTGTACCGAGAGCCACGATACGGAAAACATTACTGAGAGGCCGCGCCGCCAATCCCATCTCGGGGGATTCAGGAGATCGCCTCCGGCACCCTGCCGGAGAGGGGAATCATCACCGGAGGGGCTCTACATCATCATGCCCGCCTCCGGATTGATGCATGAGTAGTTCATCCTTGGACTATGGTTCCATAGCAGTAGCTAGAGGGTTGTCTTCTCCGCTTGTGCTTTCATTGCTATAGATCTTGTGAGCTGCCTAACATGATCAAGATCATCTATTTGTAATGCTACATGTTGTGTTTGGTGAGATCCGATGAATAGAGAATACTATGTTAAGTTGATTATCAATCTATCATATATGTGTTGTTTATGTTCTTGCATGCTCTCCGTTGCTAGTAGAGGCTCTGGCCAAGTTGATACTTGTAACTCCAAGAGGGAGTAATTATGCTCGATAGTGGGTTCATGCCTCCATTGAATCTGGGATCGTGACAGTAGGTTCTAAGGTTGTGGATGTGATGTTGCTACTAGGGATAAAACATTGATGCTTTGTCTAATGATATTTGTGTTGATTAGATTACGCACCATACTTAATGCAATTATCTGTTGTTCGCAACTTAATACTGGAAGGGGTTCGGATGATAACCTGAAGGTGGATTATTTAGGCATAGATGCATGCTGGATAGTGGTCTATGTACTTTGTCGTAATGCCCTGATTAAATCACATAGTAATCATCGTTGATATGTATTGAATCTTTATTTGTCAATTGCTCACCTGTAATTTGTTCACCCAGCATGCTAGTTATCTTATTGGAGAGACACCACTAGTGAACTGTGGACCCCGGTCCATTCTTTACATCTGAATACATTCTATGTTTTTTGTTCTTTGCAAACAAACACCATCTTCCACTCAATACGCTTAATCATTTGTTTTCAGCAAGCCGGTGAGATTGACAACCTCACTGTTACGTTGGGGCAAAGTACTTTGATTGTGTTGTGCAGGTTCCACGTTGGCGCCGGTTTCACTGGTGTTGCGCCGCACTACATTCCTCCACCAACAACCTTCACGTGCTTCTTGGCTCCTACTGGTTCGATAACCTTGGTTTCTTTCTGAGGGAAAACTTGCTGCTGTGCGCATCACACCTTCCTCTTGGGGTTCCCAACGGACGTGTACATCTACGCGCATCAAGCTCTTTTGGCGCCGTTGCCGGGAAGATCAAGACACGCTGCAAGGGGAGTCTCCACTTCCAATCTCTTTACTTTGTTTTTGTCTTGCTTTATTTTATTTACTACTTTGTTTGCTGCACTTAAACAAAAACACAAAAAAATTAGTTGCTAGCTTTACTTTATTTACTGTCTTGTTCTCTATATCAAAAACACAAAAAAATTAGTTACTTGTCTTTAATTTATTTGCTTAGTTTACTCTTTGCTTATTTCATCATGTTTCCTCCTAAGCACACTCTAAAAGACATACCGGTAGGCCGAGGGTCTATAATTGGAAGAGATAATATAGAAGATTTTTTCACTCATGTTAGTATAGCTGAGGATTTTGAAGATAGACACTTGGTAGAACTTGCTCCTACTTATGAAATTGCTGTTGCTTCTCTAGTACACATGTTGGAAATTAAATTTGTTAATCTCAATCCTATAATTCAGCATATGTTTCTTACACTCTCTGATATGGAGGAAGGAGAAAAGAAAGATTTTGTCTTAGAAACTCTTCTAAAAGAATTTGGTGGTGTAGCAAGAGAGGCTAGAAAAGTCTTTACTAAATATAAAATGCTTGGTTCTTACACCAACTTTGCTAGCACCCTTGAAAAAATGGATATTGATAGGATGAAGTACACTAATAAGTAGGCGGAAGGGTAGGTCAGGGGCCACACGAGGGCCCCACACAACAGGCCGGCGCGGCCAGGGCTTGGGCCGCGCCGCCCTATTGTGTCGGCGCCTCGTGGCCCCACTTCCTTTCCCCTCGGTCTTCTGGAAGCTTCGTGTAAAAATAGGACCCCGGGCGTTGATTTCGTCCAATTCCGAGAATATTTCCTTACTAGGATTTCTGAAACCAAAAACAGCAGAACAAGAATCGCGCATCTTGTTAATAGTTTAGTGCCGGAAAATGTATAATAATGTTGTAAAGTATGTATAAAACATTCAAGTATTGTCATAAAAGTAGCATGGAACATAAGAAATTATAGATACGTTTGAGACGTATCAATGACGCTCTCCAGGGTGCGCCCCGGAACGCCCAGAACAGGACACGCCCGTCCCTGTTCCAGCTGTTCGGCCCGCCGATGAGGCCGGCGGTGCTGTTCATCTCCATGCCGTACTTGGCCTTGAAGTAGTTGGCCCACCAGGAGTCGTTGTTCTTCGCTGCCCAGGTCGGATCCGCCCGCTCCTCGGCTTCGAGTTGAGCCCGCTTGGCCCTGATGCCGTCCTTCCATTGCTCCGTGTTCGGCTTCGGCGGCGGCGGGATGCCAATGCCGTTCACGGCCATCTTCCCACCGCTGCTTGGGCGCATGTCCGGCGGGGAGGATATCCCGCGTGGTAGCGCCCACACCTCCTTCACGGTTAGGCTGCCGCGGCCGAAGCCGCCGCGGCGATCTTGCGGGCGGAGGAGGACGACATTGCTTGGAACGGCGAGAAGAAGATCTGGGGGTGGCGAGGAGAACGTGTGGGAGCGGTGAGAGATTGGGTCGAACCACAGTGCCTCTTAATGTACAGCGGCGGCAGCGGGTGGTTGCACGCAATAACGCCGGCGCGGACGGCCACACGGCCATGCACGACGAGACGTGTCCCTGCGTCGCCTGGGAAAACAGGGACACCATTAACGTCACTTGACCAAAGGTAGGCGACGTGGTTTTAGGCTTCCGAGCCGCTGACGCGTCGGGCCCGCGCGTCGCTTTATCCGGTCCGTCCCCTGTGGGGCGGGGACGGGCTCGGGGCGCCGGACACCATATCGGGCCGCGCCGGACAAAAAATGACTTTAGGGAACGCGGCTGGAAGATTTTTTTATCCGGCATGTCTTAAATCGGTTTGGGGAAGGTTTGGGGACGCGACTGGAGATGCTCTACAGTTTGGAAATTTGAAGAATGACAACTATGGAAGGAGGAGAAAGGGTCCAACCAGTGAAGTCGGGCAGTACCAGCACACGTCTCGACTAGCCGTTCCAGTCTTCCCCTCCAAAGCTCCTCCCACCTCCAATCCAAAGAAAAAGAAAAGAAATGCTCGCTCCTCCTCCCACCCCAAAACAGGAAAAGAAAAAAGCAGGCCTCGGCGTCTACCTTCTCGGCCCAGGCCTCCTCCCTCCCAAAACGGCAACTCGCCAAGAACACCGCCGCGGCGCATTCAGCACGAGAGGAGGGAGGCGCCCTTTCCCCGACCACACCGGCGTGCCAAGAACTTCCTTCTGATTCCTCAACCGGCCAAGAATCGACGGTACTGGAGGTGGGCTTTCTTTCTTTTTCTTCTTCTTCCTTTGTTTTTTTTGTTAAGGAGGAGGTGGGGTTTTCAAGTCCCCAGAAATCTTGAGTTCTTGATTCGTTCGCTCAGTGTTAAAGTCGCTGGCTTTCGTCCGGGGCATGGCGGAACACTAGCCGTGTTCTTGTGTGAAGTTTGAATCTTTAGCCTTTCTTGGATGATTCGATTCTTTACCCCCCAAACTGCTCCATTTGGCGTTCTTGGTTTTTCCCACGAGTAGCAACTCGCAGGTTATTGTCCCTCCTTATGAATCCAAAAAAGATAATTTTTACTCACTTCGCAGTGGAACTGACGGTCCAGAAATTTCTGGTAAATTTTCTACCCATTCCGCAAGATAACATCGAATTTATTTTGAAGATGAAATGGGTTTTCCCCCAAGTTTTCCGTTTCCCCCCTCCATAAAAGAACCCCTTTTAACGCCATATTCAGGAACCACTCTGTAGCATTCTGATTTCTTGCTGCTATCACCTTGTTTTGTCGATTCTTACTCTGATTAATGGTTGCTACTACCTATGTATCCAGGCATGCCACCGACGGGGAGGCAGCACTGGTGCAAGCACTGCAAGAAGAGCTTCCCTTCTGGGATGTCCCTTGGAGGCCACATGGCGGTCCATAGGAACAGGCGCAAGAAACAGAGGAGCGGCACTCCGAGCACTGACGGCATCGGCGAGAGATATGGTCTCCGGGAGAGGTGCCTGAAGTCTTCGTGCCTGGCAGATTCCACTTCCAGTGACGATGATCCTTGGGCATTGTTCCCCAAGACCGAATGCCAGTTATGCTTCAAGTCTTTTGCCTCCCGTGATGCCCTGTCCATACATATGAGGGTACACATGCGCCGTAGGAACAAGATGGTTGTGGAGCACAACGTATCGTTAGGTGATGGTGATCCAAATGCTGCTGTATTTGCTGCTCCAGTGAGGAAGAAGAGATCAAAGAGGATTGCTCTGGACACATTTCCTGCCGCAGCGATGAAGACCGATGGGATAGAGGAGGTCGATGCCGCACACATTCTTGTGATGCTTTCAGGAGATCATGGCATGTGCTCAGATTTTGCGAATTGGGATGAAGCCTGTGAGATGGATGGCAATGCGGCATATGATATGCCGATGATGGAGCTGAGTTCTTCTGATCATCAAGACCTTATTGGAGAAGACAATGAGCTGATGGAGCCAGAAACTTCTACTAGCTCTTATGAGGAAGTGAAGTTTCTCAGTCTTTCAGAGGTGTTCAAGGCAACAACTAGATATGAGTGCAAGCTGTGTGGAAAGGTCTACTCATCTCCTCGGTCATTAGGAGGCCACATGAAGGGTCACAGAGGCATTCGCAAATCTGCAGCGAGTCAACCTCGTAAACAGCTGCTTGAACAGGATCGCAAGTTGTTTGTTCTCAGCCTTGCAGCTCCCAGTATATGGAATTACAGAAGAGCAAGAACAAAGTCTGAACCAGATCCATCGTGGGTGGAAACCAGCCTCCAGGGTGAAGGAATGCTAGGTGTTGTCTGAAATTGGTTACAGTTTCTTCACGGGTCATGTGGCTAAACCACACTTGTTCTAGTAATTGATAGCTGAAGAGTATGAAACTGGGAATGATGTCTCCTCAATCATTATGCACAATTCTGTCCTTCGGAATGGTCAGTGTTGGTACATGTTCCACTGCCTTTTTTTGGTTTTCAAACATTGAAATGTAGTCACTGACTATCAGTGCATTAGTGGCACTGCCTTTTTTGGTTCTCGAACATTGGTATGTAGTTTCTGACAAGAAGCACATTAGTCCTAGATTTAGCTATTCCCTAGTAGAGAGCAGTATTGTCCATGTTGCAGAAATTATTCATTTATTTTGCCTCCAAGACTCTAGCAACTATTATTCAGTTCACTGTAGTTCTTTTTTTTTTCTGCTTTGGCTCAGCTGGTTAAGCTTCCTAATTCGTTCAGCTGATTTGGTTTCAGAACAGCTCATTGCTCAGTTTTAGCTTTGCCCAGTTAAAGGATGTGCAGATTATGCATTCCAAATTCCTGGCATTCGGAATTGTTTAGATCTTGTGTGGCTATTTTCATTTCAGACTGATACTTTTCACAGGGCTGATACCAAAATACAGAAAATACGTGCATAGATTTTTGGATAAAACCAGTGCATGCAATCAATAATTTGTGTCTTCTGCATCATTGACTTTGTGGCTTCAAAGAAGCAGTTATGAAATAACTGAAAGGCCAGTAGTATAAGATTGGCACAATTCTGAATTGGCGTAACTTAATTTTGCGGTGCCATAAAGTTTTGGGCACAAATTTGATCTACTCAGCAACAGTAGCATCTCTTTTTTGTTTGTTAACATGTGCAGAATTTACATTTGATTTTTTTATATATTGTAAAGATTTATTTTTCCACCGCACTCAATTATTTTATAATTTTCTGAAAATATATAGATTTTGCACCAGAAGCCATGGTACCACTAAACAGATGCTCCCAGATAATTATCACATTTGATTATGCTGGGTATAAGGTGTTGTCTTCTTATGAACCGTAAAAAGGGTAGATGCCATGACTGATCATTATCTGCGTTGTACTCAAAGCAGAATTATTGCAGTCAAGATTTATAGGTTAAATTTCAATTCTCAAAATAGTTATGACCTGTCATCTGGGACTATTCTGAATGCAAATGTATAAACACCCTTTAACTTCACTGATAGGAAGTAGGATAGTAGTTTGTTCTTAGCATCAGACAGCAGCATTCTAATGAATAAACATGCTCACTGAATCACGCAGGTAACGCTCTGTGCAGGACCATATCTTTTTAACCTCCTGATTATGTATCAGCATTGTAGAAGTCTCACGTAACAAAGTTTCTTAAGCCCTTCAAATTTGTTTCTGGGAGCTCCTGATTCTTCAGATCTGATAGGTATTAGCCAAAGTGAGGTTGAGGGTAAAACAGCTCAAAGAATAATACAACTAGGCCCCGCCAAGGTCACTTTAGATGTGCTTTTGTTGCTGAAGGACTGCTGTAAACCTGTAATCACACGCATAGAAAGAAAGGATGTGAAGTGCGGAGGAAAATTATATTTCTTGTTGATAAGGTGTTCAGAGGGCAGAATGTTGCCATTCTGTTGTTAATTCAGTTGTCCCTCCTTGATTGTTTCTGTTTTTATTATCGGCAATGAAATGTTATCATCAACCTTCCCACAGTTCCTTTTTTCCTTTGAATCTTAATAAAGAGGCGAACACATACATAACAGTGAACATAATACTTGAGTATAAATTGAGGCCCATACAAACAAAGTCGGAAGCGTCATGTTCCAAGTTCTTCCATGTTGAGATATACTACTTCTCATTGCAACAGGACGTATGAAGACCAAAGTCCAAGAATTTTTTATGTTCCTCCGGGCCTGTACTAAATCTGTGACAATTAATATGTGTCATATTCTTCTCTATTGCGGTCTGGTGTGATTTTCTGGGAGGAAAAGCTTGACTACATCTTCATGTTCTATGGTGTGAAAGCCTTGAGTTATCAGAAATAACTTTACATTGTTTAGTAACTACAATCCATGCTCTCAGAAAAGCTACAAACGAACATATTGCTAAAAAGAATTAGTGCCGAATATGTAACAACATATTGCCCCGTGTTTTTATTATCGGCAATGAAATGTTATCATCAACCTTCCCATAGTTCCTTTTTCCTTTGGAAATTAATAAAGAGGCGAACACGGGGACATAACAGTGAACAGAATACTTCAGTATAAATCGAGGCCCAGACAAACACAATCGGAAGTGTCATGTTCCAAGTTCTTCCCTGTTGAGATACTACTTCTCAATTGCAACAGGACATACGAAGACGAAAGTCCAAGATTTTTTATGTTCCTCCGAACCATATTACTTGTCGAAGATTTAGTGTAATTTGGGTTATATTCTTCTTTGTTGAGGTCTGGTGTGATTTTCTGGGTGAAAAACTTGACTAGCATAATATATCTCTTCATTTTCTATGGGGCAAAAGCCTTGAGTTATCAAAAATAACTTTATATTGTTTAGTAACTACAATCCATGCTCTCACCAAAGCTACAAACGAACATATTGCTAAAACGGATTAGTGCAGAATATGTAACAACACTCTGAAGAATACATATATACTGAGTAAAAATATTGACAAGCAAGAAAAATACAACTGAAAAATCGTAGAAATATTTGAAGATAGACTCAGACTCAGTAACAGATTCATGACAAAAGTAGCTTCTTAGAAAGACAAGTATCATTGTCTGAAAGGGTGAACAGCCATTCCACATAGCAACATGTCACTTGAGCAATCAGATTGACATTTTCACAAGCATGGCCTAACCTAGATGAACACTTTCATAAACATGACCTGACCATCTGGAGAAGGCCTTAACTGTGAACTGCTAACATACAACCATGCAATGCTGCATGAATGCTAAAACATCAGTAAATTTGTGGAGCACTGCATAACAAAGTTCTCGAGCAATGTTCTGGTGAGTACGTAAAACAAGACGCCGAGGGTGATGGACACCGGCAGAGCAGGCAATGCCTTGCGGAAGAATGCCAGCAGCAGCAGAGTAACGCCGAGCCCTCCGATGATGGCGAGATAGCACGCGTAGACTGTCATGTAGTCGTACATGGCTGCCCTGCCGACGAGCACGCTGTAGAATATGAAGTCTCCCAACCCAAGCTTGATGGCCCCTGAGGAGCCCAACCCAATGCCGTCTTCATCGTGGCTGTCGCTGTCTTCTCTGGTTCTATCTGGCTGTGGCTGGATCAATGGCACCCTCAATGCAGCAATGTCAACTCTAGTCTCTGGCAGTGCCAACACCTCCCTTGCTTGTGCATTGGCAGGATTAGAGCTCAAATTTGGCACCAGAAACTGCCTGAGGCTTGGATCCAAATCGGCTGAATTGCTTCTTGTCCCCAATACCTCAACTGTGGAAGTAGGATCGAAATCTCCAGCAGGAGGCTGCCTGGAGGCCCAAAGACGCCAATTCTGGCCGTGCCTGGGATCGACCGGCCTTGCCTCGTAGATCAAGGCCGGTATCTCCTCGTTCCTCTCCATGGCGAGCTCGAGAAGTACCCTTAGAGGGCCACCAGGGATGAGTACGGCCCCGAGATCGTAGACGGCCATGGCGACGAGCAGCGCCCAGGTGGTCCACTCCGGGAGCAGCGTGAACCAGAAGGCGGTGAGCACGGCGATGGCGAGGAGCGCGGCCTGGTGGAGCGCGATGGGGACGGAGGCCGGCGAGACGGCGGCGACGGCGAGCGCGGCGACGGCGTTGGGGAGGAGGAGCGCGAAGGAGACGGCGTCGAGCGGGAGGCGGAGGCGGGACAGGAGCAGGAGGCATATCTGGCCGCCGAGCGCGAGCAGGACCCAGATCGCGGAGAAGCCCATGTAGGCGCGCAGGCAGGGCGTGCAGCGGAAGTAGAAGAGCAGCGCCATGAGGAAGGTCGCGGCCGTGACGCAGACGACGAAGGTGCCCGCGGTGATGAGCGCGGAGGTGAGGTCGTCGCCGGCGCCGGCGGCGGAGGCCGTGTTGAGGGCGGCGGTGAGGGGGGACGGGGAGGAGGGGGAGGATAGGATGGAGACGAGGAGGACGACGATGAGCATGCAGGTGGAGACCGGGCCGACGATGCGGGTGATGTCCTCGCCGAGGGAGTCGAGTATGGTGGCAGGCGCCCCGCCGCCGGGGACGGGGACGGGGACGGCGACGGCGGGGGCTGGGCCGCCGTCCGCCATAGATGCGGCGGAGATGGGGGATTTGTTCCGTGGAGAGATCGCTGATTGGGCTGTAGTGTTGGACTGCTGTAAGAGGGCCTTGAGTCGCTTTAGGGCCCTGTTTGTTTGGGCTTCTGCTTCTGCTTTTAAGGTCCAAAAGCAGAAGCCCAAACAAACAACTAGAAATTGAAAAGCGCTTTAGAGAAGCGCTCAGAGAAAATGAACTAGGAACCGCTGCGAGCGCGGAAGCAGCCTCCGACCTGCTTCCCGAGCTTTTACCTGCTTCCCGAGTGGGTGTGGACTGAACTACCCTCAACACTTCAGCACATTTACAAAATTTGTGCCACTCCCTTATAAACCGACCAGCCTCGTCTATTCGGTCGAACCGAACCGCCCCGAGCCCCATTTCCCCCCGCGCACCATCCTCCTCCACGTTCCGAGCCATGGCAGGCTAGGGTTTCCGCCGCCGGCGCCGCCGCCGCCGCCGCCGTTCTCTGCCGCCAGCGCCCGAGCTCGCCACCCACCCTCCGTTCCCGGCCTCGTCCGACTCCCGCCGCGGTGTAGCTCGTCGTCGTCGGTGGATCTCGTCCCCAAATCGACGGCCTCGTTCGCAACCCTCCGGCGCACTGCTGTTGCCGTGAGATCCGCCCAGCAGCGTATCTACTCCTCCGCGCAGATGCTGCTTCTCCCCTCCAAAGGAATCGGGTCATGAAAAAGGGAATCGGCGCCATCCTCATCCGCTCAGGCAGGCTGACCTCGTTCCCATCGCCGCCGGATACAGCCGCCGCCGCCTCGCCTCCATCGTCTGCTGCTATCCCCGTGCGCATCTCGGGAAGGTACTGCTCCGACCCCGTTGGAGTGGAGTTCGTCCCCATCCTCACCATCGGTAACTGTAGCTCGTCCCTATCATCCTCCCGTCCAGCTGTGTCCGTGGCGCTCAAGTGTTCGTCAGCCTGTATACATGTGCAATTGATGGATGTATGGTCGTTGGATGTACCCTTGACTTCAGATTTGATTGACTTCAGATTTGATGTATATTAGCGACTCTGTTCGGTGGATCTGTTGGATGTATGGATGGATGTAAAGAAACGATCTACATAAATTCTAAACATCATGTATATTAAGCTTAAATCATTCACAATCCAAATGCCAAATGACAAAAGTTAAAATAAATTCTAACAAAACACTATAAAAATTTCCAATACAAAGCATATTTAAAATTATTTTAGCAAAAAAAGTAAATTAATATAATTTAGTTATTAAATGTGGTAATTTAGTAATAAAACAGTTCGAAATAGCTAATTCGTTTCAAATCACATCTATACGACATCTTCGGCATTCGGGGCATTTTGGACATTTCATTCATAAAACCAACAACAGCAGTCATAAAAAGCACTTCTACCAAACATCAATTCTCTACTTCCAACAGCTGCTTCTTACAGCTGTTTTTTCACAACTCACCAGCTACAGCTGCTTTTCAGAAGCTGCAGCCCAAACAAACAGACCCTAGGACACGTAGTGTGACGGGCTTGCCATGAGCCCGCCCTGCCAGGGTCACCTCTCCCTCCGGCCCTCCGGGAGTCCAATCTGGACTCAACATCCTACTCCTATAAGAATCTTGGAGAGATTGGATCCGAGAACCGAACCGTCAGGTTTTGAATTTGACTAGGCATCTCCAGCGGCGCGACGCATTTTAGCGTCTGCGCATGTCCGTTTGCGTCGGTCGAAATGGTCGAAATCGACCGCGCGTCCATTTACGTCGGGTGGCTCCAGTGCGACGATGCATTTTTTGGCCGAATCACTTTTTTTAACATGAAATATAATTTACATAGTTTTAAAACATGAAAAAAAACCCTAACGCCTACTGCTGCTCCTCGTCGCTGTCGAGCACGATGAGCTTCGGTATCACCCACGGCCAGTTGCCATCCGGGGGAGCGTACGCCGGGCGCGCCGGCGCCGAGGTGGAGGCGGAGGTGCCCAGAGGCGGCGGTGGAGGCGCCGGATACGGCGTGGCGGGCGGTGGAGGGCGCCAGGGCTGCGGCCGTGGAGGAGGAGCCAGGGGTTGTACGGCGCGGTTGTGGCGCCGCCGAAAGAGCCCTGTCTAAGGGCTTCATCCTCCAACAGGCCCGGCGACATGACGCGGGTGGCATAGCGGGGCAGCGGCGGCTGCACAGGCGCATCGTTCTCGGAGACAAGGACGCGGACCTTCGCCATCTCGTCGTCCGTCATATTCTCCGGGAACTCGAAATTGCGGCCCTCCGCCACGGCCTGCTGCCATTCGTGGAAGACGGCCGCGACGTAGTCGTCGCTGTCGTCCTTCACCTCCTTGTTGTGGTAGGTGAGCGCCTCGATGTAGTCGTCCTCGTCGTCGTAGGCGGCGTAGGCATCGTCGTCATGGTCGTCGCGGTCGTCGTCGTCATCGCACCGCACGCGTTGGCGCCGCGACAACGCGTCGGCGCTCCCGTCTTCGTGGACGAGTCGCGCCGCACCGCGAAGGAAAATCCCTGTCGCCCATGAAGCCCGCCCTTCTTCTCCTATCCGTCTCAGTCGACAGATACGTCCGCCAACTTTCCGAGTCGATGGCGTACGTCGGATCGGTGCGGAGGTCCAGCGGCAGGTACCGCCTCCTACGCCGGATCTCCGCGCTCCGATCAGGCTCGCGCGCAGGGACTGGAGGGATGGGCACCAGGCGGCAGCCGAGCCGCCAACCGCCAGGCTTGCACGCCGGACCAGGCATCGTCGCACGACAACCATTTGCCGTGCATGAGCCTCCCCACCGTGACGGGGAGCGGAACCCTCTTGCTGCCGCTGCCGGATGCCTCGAAGTCGTTCTTCTTCCCCATGGTGCTGCGGCGGTGGTGGTGCGAGTGAAGGTGTGGGCGAAGGAGGAACGCGGCCGGTGGACTTTTAAGGGCGGACGCGCGCGGGATACGATGCCATTGAAGGCGGCGCAGAAGCCCAGCCGCCGCCCGCCAGGCCAGCGCGCTATTGATGGTGAAGCCTGCAGCGCACACGCGGAAACGCTGACCGCCGAAGCGATGCCCTCGATGCAGACTCGCTGCCAGGCGGACCCGGTGGAGACGCGAGCGGACACTTTGCGCGTCCGCAGAGACACAAACCTGCAGCATATTTGGGCCAGGTTTGCGTCTGCGCGGACGGCCCGGTCCCTTTGCGTCGCTCCGCTGGAGGTGGTGTCAGACGCATTTTCGATCAAGGCGGATGTAAACGGTGGCTTAGCGTTCGCTTGCGTCGCGCCGCTGGAGATGCCCTAAATCGCCACATACGTTTTGCTATCGATGAGAATGTCGTCTTCCATTAAAAACATACTGATCGAAAGGTTTCTAAATGTTTTCATCTAAAAAGAATCTGAGTGATTTAAAAAGAAGTTTGTGAGTCACGAGTGTAAATAAATACTTCGAGGGCATCTTGAAACTGAACATAAGTAATATTATAAATGAATCACCTTAAAATAACATACGAGAGAAATTTTTCTTCTATTGGAACAAAACGTAGAACCCAATGAACAATTACATTCAAATGAATGTTCTAGAGGAGCCCTTTTCCACTAGATCCGTGATATTATAAAATAGAATCAACTAGAAATTTCAGTCTCCACGACTAACTCCTAAATGAAACCATGTTGTAAGCTAGCTAGTTACTCCCATCATTCCCGAAAAGAAGGAAGGACCATATGTTTTTCGAGATTACACTTTGGTCAAGTATCTGACCAATAAAACTGTTTTTATATATCCAAAAAATCATGTAATTTAAAATGTTTGGATCTTTTGATGTACACTTATACTCCACAACAAACACTATGCCATGATAAACATCACAAGGCATTTTTAAATAACGAACCACGTCCCAAAAAGACACATAAAAGTGTAGGGGTCACTTACGGGACACCAACAATAAACATGCCCTACCCCATGGGGCGCTTTTTCTATCTCATAGCTATGGGCCGCACAATTTGGCTTCAGGGCACTTAGCCTTTGCGTTGAGAGATATTAGATGGCGCCACAAATTAGATCATGCGAATTACATGATCATGGCACTAATATAGTTCCTATCCGCACATGCTTTTGTGCATAGAAATTTGATATATCAACATATAACTCAAATCAGATAAAAGCATAACATAAAAATTATAACACGCATAATACACCATGAAGTAAAATAACATTGGGCATTAGCATATATTATATATACATACCCACATAAGTTTGATTGAGGTACTTCTCACCCGATACATAGCTAGACCCCTAGAACTAAAGTCAAACACACTAACTTCTAATGTTATGCATTGTCATGATCGGAGAGCCCTCTTTGAATTCAAACTCAAAGGTACAAACTCTTCCTTCTTACAAGTTTTTTTATCGATAATGTATTCTCCCCGATTTGATGTGAAAATGATAGGGCCATCCTTAGCATGCTTCGCATGAACTTCACCAATGACATCATCGCAACACTGACAAGACCATCCGATTGTCTGCATATATGTGTGGGATCATATACTTTCTAGCCAGGGCCGGTCCTGAGATTTCGAAGGCCCGGGGCGGAAAGAAAATTTTGGACCCCTCTTACTATAATTTTTTACCGTATGTATGAGATGATGAAAAATAAATATTTTAAGTATACCCGATTACAATATTCATATAAAAATAACAATGTTTACATAATACCTTAAAAGTTTTTGCGCCAATTCCTAGAAGCAAAGACAGTGACGATGGAATCAATATCAATCTCGTCCACTGATTTCTTCTCGATGCATAGAGTTGGCAGACCATTTAACCTCTCCTGAGACATTCCAAATCTCAATTCGTTCCAAGAGATCATGCTTGTCATATGATCGACACTAACTTCATGTTCTTCTAGTCTGTCGGTGATATGTTTCCAATCACAAAACCCATCATGCGCTAAAGAACTCTTGCAGTGGATAGGATTGAACAACTTACATGAAAAACATAACACTTTGTCAACACTTCTTGAATAAACTAGCCATCTTCGATCATGTACCTCTCCATTGCTCATCTGTCTAGAATAATGCGAATACGAAATATGTCTCATCTTAACATTTGAAGGAAAAGTAATATTCTCTTATCTGATAGGACCCTTCTCCACTAACATATCCCTTTCTTTGTTACTAAGAGTAACCCAATTTACCGGGTCATAAATATCCACACTAACTGTAACCGGTCCATCATCAACACTAGCAGATTTATCATGATGATCACTCACATTGTCACTATCCGCGTTAACTTGAATGTCGTCCTCTGTACCGACATCATCTTCTACATCAACATTATTTCCCCCACAACAATTAGCGCCAACTCATGTGGATTGCATGAAGTGCTCGCGTTGCTTTTCAAATACTTAAACATAGACCCACTCTATGATTCAATTAATTTTTTTTCTTGTTGTTTCCTTCTTCTTTTCATAGCACCGGATTCAGGCGCCATAATCAGTTAACCTCGCTCCTACAAATAAGAACAAAAAAAACTAATTAAAATTTAGAATACGAATTAGAGCAGACAGTAGAATTCCAAGAGAACGGCAGCGGGCGTTCTTACCTTATATATTAATCTTCTATGCAGATTCGGTGATTGCATGATTGGGGACAGGGGACTACCGGACTGGGACTGCGGCGGCCGGTGGACCAGCAGGCAGAGCAGGGCAGTAGATCGTCGCACGGGGTCGGCGGTTGGCAGTCACGGTCGGGAGAGCAGGAAACCGCCTGGGCGAGGCGATAGCCGCGATGTTTCTGTTCCGTATGGAACCAGCTATCGACGCGACCTTTAATATCATCGTATGACTTGTACGTGCGCTGAGTGGAATTCGTGGCCGGCCGGTCGGATCGGAAACTAAAGGAAAAGGAAAAACCCATCTAAAAATATTAATTTTTTTCCTACAATGTATATTAAGCCTATATAAAAGTTTTGGACCCCTAATTTTTCTGGGCCCGGGGCGGCCGCCCCGCCAGCCCCCCCTCAGGGCCGGCCCTGTTTCTAGCGAAAGAGCATACTACACTGAAATAAAGAAATAACCAAACTTTGCTATAATTACCTTAGGTAAGATTATTTTGGTGGCATGGTTGGATTTCAAAGAGACTTATCATGTTTTTTAAGATGTTGGTCTTGTTCATGGTGTCGACATACACAGTAAGGGAGTTTGGCCTATATCGGCTAGCTTTTCACTTCATATTCTTCCTTTTTAATCTAATCGTGTCAACATCATTGGAAAATGTATAGAGAGTATTTATTAAAGAAAAGAATATGTGGATCTTCCTCTCGATGATAATCTTATTTACAATATGCCAAAGCGCCCAGGATTGTGCCAAAAACAACACCCACAACAATCTACACGGGTAGTCAATGAAGCTAGAGAGAATGGCGTGGAACATGGCAAAGTTCGTCGGATAACAGTTGAACCCAAGAATTTGGGCACTAGTTGTACCATAAACTATGGCCCGCTGATGACGTTGGGGCTCCAAGTGCAGAGTATTGTGTCAGCAGAGTATTTGGCCCACAAGGGTGACTCGAGGGTTTATATCGAACTCTCGGAAATTGCGTAAGGAGTTGTCTCTCCCTCTCTTCTTCTAGCAATCCTTCAAAATAAAATAAACCCTTTGTCATTGTAACGGCAGGGTGGATGGAACTCCAGAGCATAGGATCACCAGATTTATCCAGTGCTTGGACAATGTACTTCGGTGGATCCAAACGTTTGGAAGGGCACGAGCTGGTGTGGTGTTGATATCATCACAAGGATACATGATGTGATATGTTCTACAGATGAGCTTTGCAAATGCATCAAACAACGAAGTAGAATACGAGGCCTCGTTGCACGGCATGTGTATGTCCAAAGTGTGTGGTGCGACTCGTCTCAAAATCTTTGGCGACTCTAATCTCGCAGTCAAACAATTCATGCATCAATGTGATGCCATAAGCGACAATATGATACCATACCAAGATATGTACAACAATCTCGAAGGATCGTTGATGGCTGCCAAGCCTCACACATCACTAGATCAAGCAATGAGGAAGCCGATATGTTTGCAAACATCGGATCGCGGTGCTTACAAGTTCCACCCGGAGTATTTTTGAAAGAAATCAAGGACCGCTCTATCAAGGAAAAGATGCCATCAGAGGCAGAGAAGTCTAAAGTTGAAAAAACGAAAGGGAAAAAGAACTCGGGGGGCTACGACTGCACCCGACGATATGGAGGTAGACACAACCACAACAGAAGGGGCAAAGGAATCCATGATGGTGGAAGTTACATGGATGCAACCATATACTTAGCGTATATGCTAAATAAAGAGTTGCCACAGAACCAAGTCAAAGAACGACGGATTGCTCGACGCTCTAAAGCTTTTCGAGTAGTGAAAGATGAATTATATAAAAGAAGCATCACGGGCGTACTTCAGCGGTGTGTCACACCCATGTAAGGGAAGCTATCCTCAAGGACATACACAAAGGGATTTGTGGTCATCATGCAAGTTATCGAGCAGGGTTCTATTGGTTAACTGTTGTGGAAGACGCCAATGAGATTGTCAAATCCTGCGAGGGATGCTAGATGTCTGCCAAGAAACCTCAAGCACCGGTGTCGAGGGTACTCCTCGGTAATGCCCTTCGATTGGGGCTTAGGGTTGATGGAATCCTGTAGGCTGACACGAGACATCGATTCACAGACAAGCGGGGAGAGCGATTTACCCAGGTTTGGGGCTCTCGAAGAGGTAAAACCCTTACGTCCTGCCTGTCTGATCTTGATTATGAAGACATTGGGTTACAATGGGGTGCCGAAGGGTTCGGCCGAGATCTCGTCGAGAGGCTAAGTGCTGCGGCAATCTAGCTTCTAGACTTTTGGTGGATAAGATTGCTATGATTGATCGTGTCCCTCGGCAGCCCCTCTTCTGGCCTTTATATAGGACGCCAGGTCTCAAGAGGTCTAACCGAGTACGACTAGATTTACAGTAGTTCTAAATCTAAACTTTCCTTGTCTGGCTCCTTCCTAGACTTGCCCGCCAAGGAACCTTCTGGTGCGCCATCCAAGTGGCCCGCCTTGCCTTCAAGTGCCTTCATGGGCCTCCAACTAGTTTGTACAGGATAGGGCAATGTCGGTTACCCGAAGGGTAATGCCCACGTCAGTAGCCCCCGAGTGTCTAGCCGAAAATAGTTCGGGTAGAGACTAAAGCATGCCTCCTCTTAATGTTCTTCTCCTTGATTGTTCTTGTTTATCTTGAATCAGCATCATCTTCTTATGTCGGGTGCGCGTCAGCGCTCCCGATGGGAGTAGTCCCCGAGTCTAGGTACGGATGCTCGCAATCCGTGCGTAGACTCAAGTTGTACCACTCGAACGTTTTGCTCTGCCGAAGTTTTTCTGCAAGTCTTCATAGGTCATCCGATATATTTTTCGCGCGTAAGGGATAATGAGTAACGTGCCCAACTTTTGTTGGTTAACTGCCGATGGCAAAACAACGTTACCCTACACAGAATCAAGTCCCCGGACATGATCCTGGAGTGCAAAAAAGTTATGTCGGGTGCGCGTCCAGTGCTCCCGATGGGAGTAGCCCCGAGTCTGGGCACGGGCGCTTGCAACCGGGTGCAGACTCGAGCTGAGCAATCATCTTTTTCTTCAGACGTTTCTTCACAGGAATATCTTCGAGTCCTCATTTCATCGGATGCGCGTTCAGCGCTCCCGATGGGAGTAGCCCCCGAGTCTAAGTGCGGATGCTCGCAATCCGCGCATAGACTCAAGTTCACCATCCGATACCTTTTCCATTCCTTCGAATGCTTCGAGCATTCCTCACGACGTCACTGATGACGTTACTGACATTTTGATTTTGACTGACAAGACGCGACCTGCTGGGCCCATTCTTCCTCTGCCTGGCCCTATTTTTAAGTAATATCCGCCTTTCTCATACAGTTACCAAGGCGCCTCCTCGATTTCCGTAATCACCAATGGAAAAAGGCCCCCTTAATGAACTGGCAGCAACGACGCGTGCCCACGCAATCCACAAGTTCTCCCTTTCTTAAAATCTTCAGAGGAAAAAATCTTTAGTCTTCTCCCATATTCATCGTAGCATCTTCCTGTCCTTCTTCTTCCTCTCTCTTTCACAACCGATGCGTCACCACCACCGCTTTTCAGATCTTCTCCAGATCTTGCAATGGTGAAGAAGAAGAACCTCGCTGCTGCCGCCAGCTCCACGAGCGGTGGCGCCGCCTCCAAGGCCTCCTCGAATCTTCCGAAGAGGAGCGCTCTAGATGCTCCTCCCCCAGCTCTAGCGCCGCCAGCGCCGCCAAGCTCGATAGCCAAACCTGGAGATTGGCTAGCATCCTCCATCACGAAGCGTGATGAGAAGAGGGCCCGAAGCCTCGGGTTAATCTCCTCCGACGAGGGGAACATGATTCAGGTGCGATTTCTTGGCCCAATCCCCCTGCTGGTTTTACCGTGATGTTCCTGTCGTTCTTGTATCGGGGTCTCTCGCTTCCTGCCCACGAATTCCTTCATCGTCTTCTGCGGACTTACGAAATCCAACTGTGGCAACTCACCCCTAATTCAATCCTCCACGTTGTTGTGTTCATCACCCTCTGCGAGGCGTTCTTGGGCATCGAGCCTCACTTTGGGTTGTGGAAGAAGATTTTCTTCGTAAAGAGATAAAGCAGTAGTAATGGATCTTTTGTCATTGGAGGAGTGGGGTTTGTTGTCCGTTCAGAGGTTAACTATTTCAGTTTTACAATGAGAGAATCCGTACAAGGATGGAGACTGAAATGGTTTTATGTTAAGGATTCCTCAACAACCGAGTCCCAGCTTCCTTGCTTTGCCAACGTCCTTGAAGCCAAGCCTAAGCATTCTTGGAAGAACATCCTCTCTCCCGACGAAAGGACAGCAGCCGACGAGTTATTTGCCAAATTCCTTCGGATCAAAGAAGCCGATGGTCAAACTATGATCGGCACAGAGGTGGCCGCGGTGTTCTTGAAACGTCGAGTCCAACCAGCCATGGCCAGGGTTCGTCCGATGTGGTTGTATTCGGGTCCAAAGGATGAAACCAGGATAAACATTGCTGAACTATTGGAAAAGGAGCTACGTGATGAAGTTCGTCGCCTTACTCTCTTTAGTCAGGAAGACTCGATCCCGTTGACATCTTCTTATTCTCCTCTTGATGCCGATCATCCACCGTCAGAGGTAATTTTCCTTCTCATACTCTTATTACTCTGTTCCACTTTGTCGACATAAGTACTATTGTTCTTATTTGTTCTCTTCTTCAACAGGTTCCCATAGTTTCTAAAAACTTGCATGATTTGCCAGACGATACTTTCGAGGGAAGAGGTTCCTCAGCCCCTGTTGATTTTCATACTGCCAAGCACACGACCTCAAAGAGCGAACATGATTACCCGATAGATTCTGAGGCTGTCTACACCGATCTTCCTCCCTCAGCCAATGATGCTTGCGACAGAGCGGGATCAGTGCGTGATGACGACACTGATCGTGATACCTTTGTTAATGCAGCTGTGGAGGAGGCCAGAGCTTCACCCGCGAAGAGATCAACCGGCGGCTTTGCCGATGAAGACGATCTCTTCGACATGTAAGCGCCTTCATCCTAGGATTTGTACTCTACTTCTATCATTCACTTTTCTTTTTTAACTCGTGCTAACCATCCTTTTTCGTAGTGACGAAGGTTTCATTGAGCCTCCATCTAAGAAGGCCAAGTCTGGCACCGTTCTGCCGGATGTCGCGGCTTCTGAAGCTTCGGCTCCTACGGCAGCCCCTGCGGCTCAAATGTCGACTGCCTCCTCCCTTTCTAGGGGGAAGGATATTCCTTCGACTGCTGCTGCCACTACCCTTCCTTCAGGGAAACCTGTAACTCTTTCTCGATCATAGCATAAACCTTCATAAATATGCCTTGATTAATGATTCTTTGTCAAACATCTATTTTTTTTCTTTCTTTAAGGATCTGCGGGGCGTTATATCTTCTTTGGAGGCCTTCGCCTCCCAATTTACTTCCCTGGAGGCAGACAAGGTTCGGCTGCAGAAGGAAGTTAAATCTTCTTCCTCAAAGTTGGATGGCACAGTCAAAATAGCCGCCACAGCTCGCCAAGAGGTCGACTCCCTGAAGGAGGAACTGGGCAAGCTGAAGGACAAGCTGAAAGAAGAGGAAGCGTCTAGGCTGGTCGCCAAGGCTCGGGCGACTGAAAAAGATGAACTTCTTCGCCAGTCTTCCTTGGCTTTGCTTGGTAATTTCTTTTACGCTTCTCTGTCAATTATTGCGCTTATGAATTCGATTCTTTGTCAGTAATCTTTTCTATTTTCTTGTAGAGGCCGCCGACATCCCTGCCAATGCCTTGGACAAGATTCCAAACAACTCTCCGGCAAACGGTGTGTCGATGACTCTCGCCTCCCACCAGCTTACACGGGAGCTTCTTGAAAAGGGCAAAGGTGCCATGGCGCGGATGCACTCGATGGTCTTCCCCAAGATCAGTCAAGACAAGACTCTGGGGCAGCTGATCGATGCCTTCGCAGTCGACACCAAGGAGGTTATCGAGGTATTCAAACGCACTTCGCGTACCTATGGTGCCATCCTAGACTTCCAACTTATGATGGGTCATGGCTTCAAGGCCGATATCGAAGAGATGTCTAGGGAGCTGCCGAAAGAGCAAGATGGGCGGTTCATTGATTTAAGCATCTTCAAAATGTCAGCCCTTAAGTGTGCACGCCAGCTCCTTGAGTTGGTTTCATCAAGGAAAACATCGGCTGGCCCTAGTTTATCGACTCAGACCCAAGCCCCTTGATTTTTGTAACAAACTTCTCTTTGAGTTTATGTGAAACAATGTTCTGTCACAAAACTTATGTTTGTAATAAACTCCTGTGCTAGCAATGTTGCTAGTACACCCTTGTTATGATATTTTCACTTGCACTCTCCCGATGGGAGTAACTTCTGATGATGAAGCGAGACGATCCGCCAGACCTTTAACGCTGTTCTTTGCAGGTTTTCCCAGTGCCCACGTTTGTCGATGATTCTTCGGGTGCCCTTTCTGAAGGTGATCAAATCCAGCGTATGAAGGATCGGATCGCGCAGATGGAAAATGATCTGCGCAGTACCTATGCCTTGGCTGCCATTATCAAGAAGAAGGGCGAAATTGCAGCCGACGTAGAGCGCTATGCTCTTACTGAACTGCATAAGGCCACTGAGAGTTTAAGCTGTAAGTTCCCTGGTCCTTGTGCTCACTAATCTTTGTCAAGAAATGCATTGCCTGATCGTTCTGTTGATTCCTTTGCTAGTCAGAGCTCTGAACCGTGCTGAAGAGAACAAGCGAATTCACGAGCGCGTGAACGCATTGACCCAGCTGTCATCAGCCGAAGAGATTTTCTGGAGGGAACACTCGAAGGCTTCGGCTGTCGCACAATTCCAAGATCGGGTCCAGCAGGTCCACCATTTCTTCGACAAGTGCTACAAAGCCCTAAGGGTAATTTGGAGGACGATGTTCCCCTTGAACGCGGTCCCTCCTACGTTGTTGACTCTGATGTCGAAATTTGGGAATACCAAGAAGATTCGAGACTTGGTGCGAGCTCAGGTTTTTGCAAGTGCCAGATTTACACTTGCCCTCGTCCTTGCACGTTATCCTTCTGCAAATCTGCTGACTATCGCCAATGCGGTTGGTGATTTGGAGACGCTGTACCCGAAGGTATTGTTGCCCGTCAATATAATTGTCGACAAGCTTGAAAAGGATTCGAAGGTACCTGAAGAAAGAGAGACTCCGTAAGAGTAATTCAGGGTTAAGTTTTTTTTTGTAAATAGGTATTTTGGCTACTTCATCCAAGTGTTTGGATTGCGTAGTCGAAACTTTTTGTTCGGTAGATACATGTATATGTACTTTTACCGTGTCAATGTCGTTGGCAAATTTTGAAGGAGCAAATCTTAATTGCCCGGTTAAACATATGTGTATTCGTTGGTCAGCAAATTATTTGAGTGATCAGCTCGTGTTGCAGGTCTTGCTAAACCCGTTGTATGTGCAACTTTGCATTCAACCGATGTATGTTCTGACAGCAGCTCCCGAATATATCGGGGGCAATAACTCTACCGATGAGCCCGTTGTTCTTTGATATTTCCATAAGTAAAATATCGAACGTGGGTTGTGTTATATGTATTTCCAACCTCTTATTATTTACGGCGCTCGTAGAGGCATCTATAGCAGAGGGAAGTGTTAGTGTCTTTGTTTATTTTGCATCCTGTAGCACTCGTAGAGGCTTTTTCGGAGCACGATCTTTTGCCGCGTACTACGTTGCACCATCGTTCGCCAAGGGGTGTAAGCAAGGTTTACGATGATGCGGTTTAGGTGCTCCGAATTACTGCAATGCTTTTCAAGGAATCAAAACTTAAGTTCTCATTAATAATAGAAACACGGGACTAAAGGGCGAAAAAGGGAGAGCCCTGTTTGAAAAGAAAGGGAAACTAAATACTAGTAAACTGCTTAAGCAAGTAAAGGGGTTCTTCTTATCTTCCAGCTTGTCCACCACGTTAGTGGCTATCGAAGCGTCGTTGATTTCACCAGGGGTCTCGACAGCAATTGCCAGTGTCTTGCTGTCTCCTACGACTGATGTGCCATCAACTGCCAAAGTTTTCGCTGCCGAAGTTTGTTCTGCCGAAGCTTCCAGAGCAAGGTCGGCTGGCTTCTTCTTCGCTCCTCTAACGCGTTCTTATTTATTATCGCGTGACGATGACTTGGAAGGGAGATCGGTAATCTCCTGTCTCAGCCCAAACTTTGCAGCAATCCTCTGAAAGTCGCGATCACAATTGTCCGAGCGTGAGAAACTTTCATAGACTGTGATGTTTGTCCAGTTGCTCCCAGGCATTTTCAGATTGAGGTATGCGTAGTGCGGTACAGCCATGAACTTGGCATAAGCTGGTCTTCCGAGTATAGCGTGATACTGCGATTCCAAGTTCACGACTTCAAACTCGATCTTTTCCTTCCTAAAGTTGTCGGGTTTTCCAAAGACGACGTTCAGGTAAACTTTGCCAAGAGAGTACGCCGGTGAAGTAGGGAGAATCCCATGAAAACAGGTGTCTGTTTTTTCTAGCATTCTCATGGTGATCCCCATACTTTTGATTGTGTCGACAAATATCAGATTTAATCCGCTTCCACCGTCCATGAAAACTTTGCTCATCTTGAACCCCCCGATTTGTGCCTCGACTACTAAGGCAGCGTGTCCTGGTTTTGGTATGGTCATCGGGTGATCTGCTCGGCTGAACGTAATGTTCTGAGACGACCACTCGACATACTCAGGGATGTTCGCCATGATACTTTCTGCCAGATTGATTTCTCGGGTGAGCTTCTTCATTTCTCTCCTTGAAACGCCTGTCCTGTGGATCATGCTCATCTGCCCACGTGGTGGTGGAAACGCCTCATTGGGTTGATGAGGTTGGGCCTGCTGGATCTGATGCTGCGGTGGAGGTGGTGGTGGTGGCGGTGTTGGTTGTTGCTGCTGTTGGATGAGTTTCTATATGTCAATGAACTTCCTACAATCTCTGAGCAGGTGGCTTGACTTCGTTTTGTTGTCCTTAGAATCAACGTACGAGTGCAAGTAACAGGGAGCGTTGATCTACTTGGCGTAGGGTAGTTCGGGAGTCCTCTGTGGTCGTGATTTGTAGTTGCCACGGTTTCCAGAGTTGTTCTGATTGCCGTCCTGCCGATCGTCTCGTCTATCGTCATATCGATCATCCTGCCGATCAGAGTATCCTGCGGCTACCAGGTTACTATCGTCATAGCTGCGGTTTTTCCTCTTCTTGTGGCGATCCCTTCGTCCACCCGAGTCGTGCTTCGGCTGGTCGTCGTCTTCGTCGTCACTGCGCTGTCGCGGCTTTCGTACGTTGTCCTCGCCATCAGCCTAGCTATTGGCAATTTCCATTAACTTGGTTATGGTTTTTGGCTTTTTGCGCCCGAGTTCCTCTATGTAGCTTTCACGTCGGATGCCATCATTGAAGGGTCGATTGCTCTGTCGACAGATACATCTTCGGCAGCGTTTAGGAGCTTGGTGAATCTCCCGATGTATGCACGCATCGATTCCTTCTGCTTTTGCTGGCAATGCCATAACTCTCAATCCCGACGGGCCTTTTGTATGTTGCTTGGAAATTGGCAACGAAAGCGTCTACTAGGTCGTCCCATGATTTGATGGAACCCTTCGGCAGACCTCTTAACCAGGCTCGCGCTGAATCCTTTAGGTAAAGCTGCAAGCATTGCATTGCTGCTATCTGATTCCCTTTGTGCAGAATCACAGTCTGCAAATAGTCGTCTATCCAGGACCTTGGCTCCTGCTGCCCATCGTATTTGGCAGCGTCAGTAGGGGTGGGTTTGAACTTTCTGGGTGGCATCGCCTCGCGGATTTTGTAGCTTAAACAATCGGCTCCCCTTAGCTCGCCGTCGTTCTCCTGACTCTCATCCGAAGAATCACTGTCATATTCCTCCCTAGCGGCGTGTCGTCGCCTTGCTTTGTCGATTCTGCTCTGGGTGATTTCATCTCGAGCGTCTCTCGCATGATGCTTTGAGCCACTAGCCTGCAACGTGGTCTTTTCCTTCCGCGGGACCAGATTGTCTCCCAATATTGCGAGACTTTCTAGGGCACCTCGATGGGCTTGAGCCATGGAACCTTCAGGGCGCTGATTGATGAGGTACGCAGCGAGATTGGCAGTCGCTCCCGCGACGGTTTTTGGTCGTGGCATGCCCGCGGTGTCCGTGGTCATAAAGGACTTGGTCAGATTTGACGTTATTTCTCTAGCATCATCTTCCGAGAGCCTGGATAATCTTGATCGGTGCTTTCCTGCCCCTTGAGTGCTTCGAGAGGCGCTTCCTCGCGAGCCTCTCCGTCGTTCACTAGATTGGTCTGCCACGGATAGGCGTCTCTCGAGGGTGGCTTGTGAAGGAGATATGCCCTAGAGGCAATAATAAAGTGGTTATTATTTATATCTTTATGTTTATGATAAATGTTTATATATCATGCTAGAATTGTATTAACCGAAACATTAGTACATGTGTGATATGTAGACAAACAAGAAGTCCCTAGTATGCCTCTTAAACTAGCTTGTTGATTAATGGATGATTAGTTTCATAATCATGAACATTGGATGTTATTAATAACAAGGTTATGTCATTGTGTGAATGATATAATGGACACACCCAATTAAGCGTAGCATAAGATCTCGTCATTAAGTTATTTGCTATAAGCTTTCGATACATAGTTACCTAGTCCTTATGACCATGAGATCATACAAATCACTTATACCGGAAAGGTACTTTGATTACACCAAACACCACTGCGTAAATGGGTGGCTATAAAGGTGGGATTAAGTATCCGGAAAGTATGAGTTGAGGCATATGGATCAACGGTGGGATTTGTCCATCCCGATGACGGATAGATATACTCTGGGCCCTCTCGGTGGAATGTCGTCTAATGTCTTGCAAGCATATGAATGAGTTCATAAGAGACCACATACCACGGTACGAGTAAAGAGTACTTGTCAGGAGACGAGGTTGAACAAGGTATAGAGTGATACCGAAGATCAAACCTCGGACAAGTAAAATATCGCGAGACAAAGGGAATTGGTAATGTATGTGAATGGTTCATTCGATCACTAAAGTCATCGTTGAATATGTGGGAGCCATTATGGATCTCCAGATCCCGCTATTGGTTATTGGTCGGAGTGAGTACTCAACCATGTCCGCATAGTTCGAACCGTAGGGTGACACACTTAAAGTTGGATGTTGAAATGGTAGTACTTGAATTATGGAATGTAGTTCGAATATTTGTTCGGAGTCCCGGATGTGATCCCGGACATCACGAGGAGTTCCGGAATGGTCCGAGAATAAGATTCATATATAGGATGTCATTTTATGTGAATAAAATGTCGCGGAAGGTTCTATGGAAGGTTCTAGAAGGTTCTAGAAAAGTCCGGAAGAAACCACCAAGGAAGGTGGAGTCCACAAGGGACTCCACCTCCATGGCCGGCCAGCCCTAGTGGGGGTGGAGTCCCAAGTGGACTCCACCATAGGGGGCCGGCCACCCCCACATGGGAGGTGGAAATCCCACCTTTGGGTGGGAGTCCTAGTTGGGCTAGGTTTCCCCCTCCTATGGAAGGTTTTTGGTTCGGGTCTTATTCGAAGACTTGGACACCACCTCTTGGGGTTCCACCTATATAATGAGGGCCAAGGGGAGGGGGCCGGCCACCTCAAACACCACCAAGGTGGCCGCACCCCTATAGTGGCCGGCGCCCCCCTCTCCCCAAACCCTAGCCGCCCGCTCCTCCACATCCCGCATAGCTTAGCGAAGCTCCGTCGGACTTCTACACCGCCACCGACACCACGCCGTCGTGCTGTCGGATTCAAGAGGAGCTACTACTTCCGCTGCCCGCTGGAACGGGGAGGTGGACGTCGTCTTCATCAACAACCGAACGTGTGACCGAGTACGGAGGTGCTGCCCGTTCGTGGCGCCGGAACCGATCGTGATCAAGATCTTCTACGCGCTTTTGCAAGCGGCAAGTGATCGTCTACCGCAGCAACAAGAGCCTCATCTTGTAGGCTTTGGAATCTCTTCAAGGGTGAGACTCGATACCCCCTCGTTGCTACCGTCTTCTAGATTGCATCTTGGCTTGGATTGCGTGTTCGCCGTAGGAAAATTTTTGTTTTCTATGCAACGTTATCCTACAGTGGTATCGAGCCGTGTCTATGCATAGATGGTTGCACGAGTAGAACACAATGGTTTGTGGGCGTTGATGCTCTTGTTATCTTTAGTTTGAGTACTTTGCATCTTTATGGCATAGTGGGATGAAGCGGCTCGGACTAACTTTACATGACCGCGTTCATGAGACTTGTTCCTCGTTCGACATGCAACTTGTATTGCATAAGAGGCTTTGCGGGTGTCTGTCTCTCCTACTATAGTAAAGATTCAATTTACTCTTCTATTGAAAACATTAGTATCAACGTTGTGGTTCATGTTCGTAGGTAGATTAGATCTCTCGAAAACCCTAAACCACGTAAAATATGCAAACCAAATTAGAGACGTCTAACTTGTTTTTGCAGGGTTTGGTGATGTGATATGGCCATAATGTGATGATGAATATGTATGAGATGATCATTATTGTATTGTGGCAACCGGCAGGAGCCTTATGGTTGTCTTTAAATTTCATGTTGAGTAGTATTTCAAAGTAGTTGTAATAGTTGCTACATGGAGGACAATCATGAAGACGGCGCCATTGACCTTGGTGCTACGCCGACGATGATGGAGATCATGCCCGAAGATGATGGAGATCATATCCGTGCTTTGGAGATGAAGATCAAAGGCGCAAGAACAAAAGGGCCATATCATATCACATATGAACTGCATGTGATGTTAATCCTTTTATGCATCTTATTTTGCTTAGATCGCGACGGTAGCATTATAAGATGATCCCTCACTAAAATCTCAAGATAATAAAGTGTTCATCCTTAGTAGCACCGTTGCCAAGTCTTGTCGTTTCGAAGCACCTCGTGATGATCGGGTGTGATAGATTCAATAAGTACATATGACGGGTGCAAGACAGTTTTGCACATGCGGATACTAAGGTGGCCTTGACGAGCCTAGCATGTACAGACATGGTCTCGGAACACGTGATACCGAAAGGTAGAGCATGAATCATATGGTTGATATGATGAACACTTTGAGTGTTCGCCATTGAAATCACACCTTTTCTCGTGATGATCGGGTTTAGGTGCGGTGGATTTGGTTCGTGTGATCACTAAGACAATGCGAGGGATATTGTTTTGAGTGGGAGTTCACTTAGGTTTTTAATTATGTTGAATTAAAATTTGAACTCAATTTGTCATAAACTTAGTCTAAACTATTGCAAATATATGTTGTAGAGATGGCGTCCCCAATCAATTTTAATCAGTTCCTAGAGAAAGAGAAACTTAAGAGCAACGGTAGCAACTTCACCGACTGGTTCCGTCATGTGAGGATCTTCCTCTCTGGCGGAAATCTGCAATTTGTGCTTGATGCACCGCTAGGTGACCCTCCTGCAGAAGATGAATCCGATGAAGTAAAAGCTGTTTACGCGACTCGGAAAACTCGGTACTCTCAAGTTCAGTGTGCCATCCTGTGCAGTCTGGAATCCGATCTTCAAAAACGTTTTGAGCACCATGATCCTCATGAGTTGATGAATGAGCTGAAAGCTATATTCGAGACTCATGCGGCAGTGGAATGCTATGAAGCATCGAAACATTTCTTCAGCTGTATGATGGAAGAAGGCAGCTCCGTTAGTGAGCACATGCTCGCCATGACCGGGCATGCGAAGAAACTCAGTGACTTGGGAATAGTGATTCCTAACAGACTGGGGATTAATCGTGTCCTTCAATCACTGCCACCAAGTTACAAGAACTTTGTGATGAACTACAATATGCAGAACATGAACAAGGAGTTACCTGAACTCTTTGGCATGCTAAAAGCTGCTGAGATTGAGATCAAGAAAGAGCACCAAGTGTTGATGGTCAACAAGACCACCAGTTTCAAAAACAGGGCAAGTCTAAGGGAAAATTCAAGAAGGGTGGCAAGAAAGCTGCCACGCCTCCTATGAAACCTAAGAACGGCCCTAAGCCTGATGCTGAGTGCTATTACTGCAAGGAGAAGGGACACTGGAAGCGTAATTGCTCCAAGTATCTGGCTGATCTGAAGAGCGGCCTTGTCAAGAAGAAGAAAGAAGGTATATTTGATATACATGTTATAGATGTCCATTTCACTGGTTCTCGTTCTAGTACCTGGGTATTTGATACTGGTTCGGTTGCTCATATTTGTAACTCGAAACAGGAACTAAAGAATAAACGACAACTGCTGAAAGATGAAGTGACGATGCGCGTTGGAAACGGATCCAAGGTCAATGTGATCGCAGTCGGCACACTTCCTCTACATCTACCTTCGGGATTAGTTTTAAGCCTAAATAATTGTTATTATGTACCTGCGTTGAGCATGAACATTATATCTGGATCTTGTTTAATGCAAGACGGTTATTCATTCAAGTCTGAGAATAATGGTTGTTCTATTTTTATGAATAATATCTTTTATGGTCGAGCACCACAAAAGAATGGCTTATTTCTATTAGATCTCGATAGTAGTGAAACGCATATACATAACATTGATGCTAAGCGAATTAAACTTAATGATAATTCTACTTATATGTGGCACTGTCGTCTTGGTCATATTGGAGTGAAACGCATGAAGAAACTCCATACCGATGGATTACTTGAATCACTTGACTTTGAGTCACTTGATAGATGCGAAGCATGTCTAATGGGAAAAATGACAAAGACTCCATTTTCTGGTATGATGGAGCGAGCTACTGACTTATTGGAAATCATACATACCGATGTATGTGGACCAATGAGCGTAGCATCGCGCGGTGGTTATCGTTATGTTCTAACCTTCACAGATGATCTGAGTAGATATGGGTATATCTATTTCATGAAACATAAATCCGAAACTTTCGAGAAGTTTAAGGAATTTCAAAGTGAAGTAGAAAATCAACGTAACAAGAAGATCAAATTTCTACGATCTGATCGTGGAGGTGAATATCTGAGTTATGAGTTTGGCATGCATTTAAAGAAATGCGGAATACTTTCACAATTGACACCGCCGGGAACACCACAACGAAACGGTGTGTCCGAACGTCGTAATCGAACTCTCTTAGATATGGTTCGTAGTATGATGTCTCTTGATTTGCCGTTATCATTTTGGAGTTATGCATTAGAGACAGCCGCATTCACTTTAAATAGAGCACCATCAAAATCCGTAGAAACGACACCGTATGAATTATGGTTTAATAAGAAACCTAAGCTGTCGTTCCTGAAAGTTTGGGGTTGCGAAGCCTATGTAAAGAAGTTACAACCGGACAAGCTAGAACCCAAAGCGGAGAAATGCGTCTTCATAGGATACCCTAAGGAAACTATAGGGTACACTTTCTATCACAGATCCGAAGGCAAAATCTTTGTTGCTAAGAACGGAACCTTTCTTGAGAAAGAATTTCTCACTAAAGAAGTGACTGGAAGAAAAGTAGAACTCGATGAGATTAATGAATCTATACTCGTTGATCAGAGTAGCGCAGTACCGGAAGTTGTACCTGTACCGCCTACACCGGCAACAGAGGAAGCTAATGATAATGATCATGAAACTTCGAACGAGGAAACTACTGAACCTCGCAAATCGACAAGGGAACGTGCCACTCCTGATTGGTATGATCCTTGTCTAAATGTCATGATTGTAGATAACAATGATGAGGACCCTGCGACGTATGAAGAAGCGATGATGAGCCCAGATTCCAACAAATGGCAAGAAGCCATGAAATCCGAAATGGGATCCATGTATGATAACAAAGTATGGACTTTGGTAGACTTACCTGATAGCCGAAAGGCTGTCGAGAATAAATGGATCTTCAAGAGAAAAACAGATGCTGATGGTAATATTACTGTCTATAAAGCTCGACTTGTCGCAAAGGGTTTCCGACAAATTCAAGGAGTTGACTACGATGAGACTTTCTCACCTGTAGCGAAGCTAAAATCTGTGAGGATTTTGTTAGCAATAGCTGCATTTTTCGATTATGAGATTTGGCAGATGGATGTCAAAACGGCGTTCCTTAATGGAGACATTGAGGAAGAGTTGTATATGGTACAACCCAAAGGTTTTGTCGATCCTAAAAATGCTGACAAAGTATGCAAACTTCAGCGTTCAATCTATGGACTGAAGCAAGCATCAAGAAGTTGGAACCGACGCTTTGATAAGGTGATCAAAGACTTCGGGTTTATACAGTGTCATGGAGAGGCCTGTATTTACAAGAAAGTGAGTGGGAGCTGTAGCATTCCTGATATTATATGTAGATGACATATTATTGATCGGGAATGATATAGAACTATTAAGCAGTGTTAAGGGTTATTTGAATAATAGTTTTTCAATGAAAGACCTTGGTGAAGCATCGTATATATTAGGCATCAAGATTTATAGAGATAGATCAAGACGCCTAATAGGGCTATCACAGAGTACATATCTGGACAAGATTCTAAAGAAGTTTAGAATGGACGAAAGTAAGAAAGGGTTCTTACCTATGTTACCAGGCAAGGTATTGAGTAAAACTCAAGGACCGGCTACGGCAGAAGAAAGAGAAAGGATGTGTAACATCCCCTATGCCTCGGCAGTAGGATCTATCATGTATGCCATGCTATGTACTAGACCGGATATAGCACATGCTGTTAGTTTGACTAGCAGATATCAAAGTGATCCAGGAATGGAACACTGGACAGCGGTCAAGAATATCCTGAAGTACTTGAAAAGAACTAAGGATATGTTTCTTTGTTATGGAGGTGACCAAGAGCTCGTTGTAAACGGTTACACCGATGCAAGTTGGAACACTGATCCTGATGACTCTAAGTCACAATCTGGGTACGTGTTTATATTGAATGGTGCTGCAGTAAGCTGGGCAAGCTCGAAGCAGTGCACGGTGGCGAAGTCTTCAACAGAATCAGAGTACATAGCGGCTTCATCAGAAGCGGTATGGATGAAGAGGTTCATTGTAGAGCTCGGTGTGGTTCCTAGTGCATTGGACCCATTAATCATTTACTGTGATAACATGGGTGCCATCGCCAATGCACAAGAGCCAAGGTCACACAAGAGGCTGAAGCATATCAAGCTGCGTTACCACTCGATTCGCGAGTACATCGAAGATGGAGAAGTAAAGATTTGCAAAGTACACACTGATCTGAATGTAGCAGATCCGTTGACTAAAGCTCTCCCTAGGGCAAAGCATGACCAACACCAGAATGCCATGGGTGTTAGGTATATTACAATGTAATCTAGATTATTGACTCTAGTGCAAGTGGGAGACTGAAGGAGATATGCCCTAGAGGCAATAATAAAGTGGTTATTATTTATATCTTTATGTTTATGATAAATGTTTATATATCATGCTAGAATTGTATTAACCGAAACATTAGTACATGTGTGATATGTAGACAAACAAGAAGTCCCTAGTATGCCTCTTAAACTAGCTTGTTGATTAATGGATGATTAGTTTCATAATCATGAACATTGGATGTTATTAATAACAAGGTTATGTCATTGTGTGAATGATATAATGGACACACCCAATTAAGCGTAGCATAAGATCTCGTCATTAAGTTATTTGCTATAAGCTTTCGATACATAGTTACCTAGTCCTTATGACCATGAGATCATACAAATCACTTATACCGGAAAGGTACTTTGATTACACCAAACACCACTGCGTAAATGGGTGGCTATAAAGGTGGGATTAAGTATCCGGAAAGTATGAGTTGAGGCATATGGATCAACAGTGGGATTTGTCCATCCCGATGACGGATAGATATACTCTGGGCCCTCTCGGTGGAATGTCGTCTAATGTCTTGCAAGCATATGAATGAGTTCATAAGAGACCACATACCACGGTACGAGTAAAGAGTACTTGTCAGAGACGAGGTTGAACAAGGTATAGAGTGATACCGAAGATCAAACCTCGGACAAGTAAAATATCGCGAGACAAAGGGAATTGGTAATGTATGTGAATGGTTCATTCGATCACTAAAGTCATCGTTGAATATGTGGGAGCCATTATGGATCTCCAGATCCCGCTATTGGTTATTGGTCGGAGTGAGTACTCAACCATGTCCGCATAGTTCTCGAACCGTAGGGTGACACACTTAAAGTTGGATGTTGAAATGGTAGTACTTGAATTATGGAATGTAGTTCGAATATTTGTTCGGAGTCCCGGATGTGATCCCGGACATCACGAGGAGTTCCGGAATGGTCCGGAGAATAAGATTCATATATAGGATGTCATTTTATGTGAATAAAATGTCGCGGAAGGTTCTATGGAAGGTTCTAGAAGGTTCTAGAAAAGTCCGGAAGAAACCACCAAGGAAGGTGGAGTCCACAAGGGACTCCACCTCCATGGCCGGCCAGCCCTAGTGGGGGTGGAGTCCCAAGTGGACTCCACCATAGGGGGCCGGCCACCCCACATGGGAGGTGGAAATCCCACCTTTGGGTGGGAGTCCTAGTTGGGCTAGGTTTCCCCTCCTATGGAAGGTTTTTGGTTCGGGTCTTATTCGAAGACTTGGACACCACCTCTTGGGGTTCCACCTATATAATGAGGGCCAAGGGGGAGGGGGCCGGCCACCTCAAACACCACCAAGGTGGCCGCACCCCTATAGTGGCCGGCGCCCCCCTCTCCCCAAACCCTAGCCGCCCGCTCCTCCACATCCCGCATAGCTTAGCGAAGCTCGGACTTCTACACCGCCACCGACACCACGCCGTCGTGCTGTCGGATTCAAGAGGAGCTACTACTTCCGCTGCCCGCTGGAACGGGGAGGTGGACGTCGTCTTCATCAACAACCGAACGTGTGACCGAGTACGGAGGTGCTGCCCGTTCGTGGCGCCGGAACCGATCGTGATCAAGATCTTCTACGCGCTTTTGCAAGCGGCAAGTGATCGTCTACCGCAGCAACAAGAGCCTCATCTTGTAGGCTTTGGAATCTCTTCAAGGGTGAGACTCGATACCCCCTCGTTGCTACCGTCTTCTAGATTGCATCTTGGCTTGGATTGCGTGTTCGCCGTAGGAAAATTTTTGTTTTCTATGCAACGTTATCCTACAGCTTGCTCTTTGGATAGTCGCTCCCGGTTTTTCTCCAATATGGAGCGGTAAGCGTTGAGGGTTCCAACCGTGGTTCCTGCAGGGAGCGGCGTGTTGTTAAGCATGGCTGCCCTGGCTGCTGCCCACTCCTCCTCTGCGATGGTGTAATCACTGTTGTTGTTACTGGCGCTGTTCTCAAAACTTGCTCGTCTGCTGGAGCGGGGGGTGTGATCTCCGTCCCCCCTGTTCCTCGTGTTATTGGCAACATAAACCTGGTGGTGCGCCATTCTTCGGGTGGCACTTTGGACGATGATGTCAACACTGTCCTCTCCCGATGAGTACTGGGCATTGCAGATGAACGGTGTGTCGATTGATCCTAGCCCGTGCCTGGTATCACAGTTCAAGCAGTAGTACGAAGTCATCTCCGAAGATGTGGGATTGTCAGATCCAACCGACATAGAAGACATCGAACGAGGAGTCGATGGCGCGGGCGAGTTCGTTGAGCCTGTCAGACCAGCCGAAAGGTCGACTGATGATGTCGTGCTTGGACCTGACGATCTGGAGGTGAGTGGTTCCAGCAGTCGAAGGACTCCTTCCGAGTTGACGTTGTAGTGGACGCTGCCGAAGGTCATCTCCATGTTTCCTTGTAGATCAGAAAAGGTCGAGCGAGATGAGTCGCTGTGCAGGGTGAATTCATAGGAGCCGAAGCGAATCGGGCTTCCCAGACTTGGCGATGATGGTGTTGATGAAGCTGCCGATGACATGATTGGATCTGCCGATGACCGATCTTGTGCCGACAGGGTTCCCACAGACGGCGCCAATTGTCGAGGGTACTCCTCGGCAATGCCCTTCGATTGGGGCTTAGGGTTGATGGAATCCTGTAGGCTGACACGAGACATCGGTTCACAAACAAGCGGGGAGAGCGATTTACCCAGGTTCGGGGCCCTCGAAGAGGTAAAACCCTTACGTCCTGCCTGTCTGATCTTGATTATGAAGATATTGGGTTACAATGGGGTGCCGAAGGGTTCGGCCGAGATCTCGTCGAGAGGCTAAGTGATGCGGCAACCTAGCTTCTAGACTTTTGGTGGCTAAGATTGCTATGATTGATCGTGTCCCTCGGCAACCCCTCTCCTGGCCTTTATATAGGAGGCCAGGTCTCAAGAGGTCTAACCGAGTACGACTAGATTTACAGTAGTTCTAAATCTAAACTTTCCTTGCCCGGCTCCTTCCTCTACTTGCCCGCCAAGGAACCTTCTGGTGCGCCATCCAAGTGGCCCGCCTTGCCTTCAAGTGCCTTCATGGGCCTCCAACTAGTTTGTACAGGATAGGGCAATGTCGGTTACCCGAAGGGTAATGCCCACGTCAACCGGTGGAAGAGATGATGTCGATACCTCTAGCATGGCCCTTCGCTGAGTGGGGTTTAGATATGGTTGGAAAATGACACAAGTCTTCGCCTGGAGGACATGTATATATGCTCGTAGCAGTCGACAAGTTTACAAAATGGATTAAGGCAAAACCAGTTACAACAGCTGAGGCAACGACAGCGGTGAATTTTTTGGAGTCAATTGTTTTCCGCTTCGGTGTGGTACATAGTATCATTGATAATGTCTCTAATTAATTCAGGGGAGTTCAAGGAGTTTTTTTGACAAGTTTGGCATCCAACTGAATTTTTTCTCGGTGGCAAGTTATTTGCAAAGTATTGCAAATCTATTATTCTCTAAACTTCAGATTCAGATTCTTTAGTACGTGGATCTAACGATTGGATGCCTGTTACATTCCAATCTATTTCCTGGCATTCTTTGTGGTTTGTTTCTCCCCCTAATGCCGGGAAATGATCCTCATCAAAAATTGAATCAGCGTACCGGGCTGTAAACAGGTCCCCTGTTAGGGGTTCTAAATATTTTATAATTGATGGAGATTTATATCCCACATAGATTCCAATTTTTCTATGGGGGCCCATGGAGGTACGCTGCGGTGGTGATATCGGTACGTATACATCGCAACCGAATTTTCGCAGGTGGGAAATACTTGGCTGATTGCCTCGTACTATTCGAAATGGGAAAGTTTCATAATATGCAGTTGATCTGACTTGTATCAGATCTGCGGCGTGTAAACCGCATGTCCCCAACAAGAGGTTGGTAAATTGGAATTCTGCAATAACGGTCTAGCAATTAATTTTACTCTTTTGATTAAAGATTCATCCACTCCATTTTGAGTATGAACATAAGGTACAAAATGTTCTAGATGAATGCCTAAGGCCATACAATAATCATTGAATGCACGTGAACTGAATTCAGCCGCATTGTCCATTCTTATTGTTTTAATCCTGTGTTCAGGATGATTTGCTCTTAATTTGATAATTTGAGCTATTAATTTGGCAAAGGCATGGTTGCATGTTGATAATAAACACACATATGACCATATAGTAGATGCATCAATTAGCACCATAAAGTACCTAAATGGACCAGATAGAGGTTGTATTGAACCACATATATCTCCTTGAATTCTTTCAAGAAAATTGAGCGACTCATTTTTAACTTTGAGGTAGGATGGCTTAATAATTAATTTCCCAGTAGCACATGCAGTGCATACGAAATCTGATGACTTAGGAAATCTTTTAATTGGTAAATTATGACCAATAGAATTGCTTATAATTTTTCTCATCATACCTATTCCAGGATGACCAAGGCGATCATGCCAAGTCTTGAATTTATCAAGATTTTGAAAAATTATTTTGTACGCAACATAAGGTACGGGTTTAATGTATGTAAAGTATAATCCGGAAGAAAATGAAGGGAATTTTTCAAGAGTTTGTTCCTCATATCCGTCGCTTTTTGTTAAAAGCAAATATTCTTTCTTATCCATCTTAACAGTTTTAAGATGGAAATCATTTGATCGGATATCTTTGAAACTTATAAGGGTACGTGTTGATTCAGGATACAAGAGTGCATTCTGAATTACAATAGTAGTACCCATAGAGAGTGTGAATGTGGCTCTTCCAGAACCAATTATTGCTTTGTTACTCCCAGTTATAGTCATAACATCTTACTTTCTCTTAGTAAGAGTTTGGAAGTATTTTGTTTCCCTTAAAATTGTGTTAGTAGTAGCACTATCCACTAAACATAATTCTTCTTCCATCGGATTTTTCCCGTAAAATTTCTAAAAATAGAAAGAGAATATTTTAGAATAAATTTATTTTATTCATATATTCATCAAATTACATACATAGTATTTATATTACAAATTCAAAATATAAATACATTACAATATTATGTCTGATTCACATAATACAATACATGTAGTCTGAAAGACTTTATTCTACTTATTGTTATACAATATATAACATATCGTAGTATTTAAATAGCTAAGTGACATCAATTATTTAGGAGATCAATTGAGGTCTTCAAAAACATCTTGGGTGTAGTCCACAAGCATGTCTTCATCGAGGATGATGTTGTCCTTTGGCTTGAATTCTTCAATAGCACTTTGAGAAGGACTAGCTTGAGGGTTGTCTTCAATGGCATTGAAGTGAGCTTCAGCCTTATTTCCATGAACTTGCTTCCCTTTTCCTCCATACTTCATGTATAGATCCACTAGGTGCTTGGGAATACGACATTTGTTTGTACGGTGATTCGCACATCCACACCTTTGACAAACTTGAGAGTTGTCATTTTGATCATTTTTCTTGAAATGACCTTTCCCCTTAAATTGACCATTGGTCCTTTGACCATTATTCTTCCACTTTCCCTTGAATTTTCGGAAGTTCCTCTTACGGTTTCCGAATTTATTAGTAAAATGAGCATTAGCATGTGCTTCAGGGATCGGCATGGCACCCGTTGGGCGAGCATTGTGATTTTTCATGAGAAGTTCATCATGCTTCTCGGCCTGAAGTAATGTGTATATAAGCTCAGAATACTTCGTGTATTTGTGTTGACGATATTGCTGTTGCAATATCCTCATCGAGGGATGGAAAGTGCATAAGGTTTTCTCGATTAAATCTTCATCTGAAACTTGCTTGTTGCAAAATCTCAGTTTGGAGTTAACTTTATGCACGGCAGAATTATATGCCGCAACGGACTTAAAGTCCTGGAACCTTATGAGAGACCATTCTCTCTCGGCTTCCGGCAACATAACCGCTCTTTGTTGGTCATATCTCTCCTTGAGGGAGTGATGACCCACAAGTATAGGGGGTGTATCCTACTTTCGATAAATAAGAGTGTCGAACCCAACGAGGAGCAGAAGGTGTTGACAAGCAGTTTCGATGAAGGATTCACTGTAAATGCTCACAGACAAGTTTTCAGGAGGTTTTGATATAGCAGATAAATAAAATACAAGTAAGTAAAATGCAAGAATAATAATTGCAGCAAGTGGCCCAATCCTTTTTAGCACAAAGGACAAGCCGGTTTGTTTACTTATGATGACCAAACGTTCTTGAGGACACACGGGAATTTAGTCTAGTGCTTTCGCTTCATATAGTTGATTAATCTTAATTGTTTTGATAAGTGTTGTGTGGGTGAACCTATGCTAATACACCGCCCTTCCTAGGACTAATACATACTTGTGATTAAACCCCTTGCAAGCATCCACAAATACAAGAAAGTAATTAAGATAAATCTAACCACAACCTTAAACTCTGAGATCCTGCTATCCCTCATGCATCGATATACCAACGGGGTTCAGGTTGATGTCACTCCGGCAACCCCACAATTAGCAAACGAATACAAGATGCATTCCCCTAGGCCCATAAAGTTGAAGTGTCATGTAGTCGATGTTCACATGACACCACTAGAAGAATAACACCACAACTTAAATATCAAACCATTAAATATTACTCAACATAGTTCACTACTAACATTTATACTTCACCCATGTCCTCAAGAACTAAACGAACTACTCACAAGACATCATATGGAACATGATCAGAGGTGATATGATGATGCATAACAATCTGAACATAAACCTTGATTCAACGGTTTCACTTAATAGCATCAATAACAAGGAGTAATCAACATCGGGAGAGTTTCCCCTATGAAATACTCAATATTCAACCCTAGATGTTACAGCGGAGACTAGGTGCAGCGGTGGAGATGACGGTGTCGGTGGTGGAGATGATGATGATGATCCCAATGAAGTCCAGCTCGATGACGGTGATGATGGCGATGATTTCCCCCTCCCCGGCAGATTTCTGCCTGCCGGAGAGCTCTTTTCTCTCTGGTGTTTTCCGCCTCGAGGAGGCGGCGATGACTATCCTCGATGTTCCCCCGCACCTTAGGGTTTCTGGGAGATGAAGTACGCGAAAGGGCGATGGCCGAGGGGGTCGTGGGCCCCCTCCCCACGTGGCGGCGCGCCGGCATTGGTGGCCGCGCCGGCCCATGGGGAGGGCCCATGGCGGCCCTCCTCGGCCTCCTGTGGTGACCCTGCATACCACTGCATGTTGTAGTATGCCAGTCGTTGATATAACATTCATGAAGTACCATTCCGCAAATATTACATCCCTCAGAGTAGTACAACAGAACATAGCAGGTCCATAACTCATTCATTTATTATTACAAACATCATACACATATCGTCTCGGAGCTCCTCTTGGGTCCTAAGAGGGATACTCCTGGGTTCGAGGCGAACCCAACTTAGCTTACAATATAAGAGTCTCATTAAGTTATACATTTATTTCCTCGAGCAGCTAAATACTAAGAGTTCGGGCTGCTCGGTTACTACTACTACTGGATGTCTCTAGGCTTGATCTCTTCCGGAAGCCTCCCCGGTTCCGTAGACGATGAGGTAGTCACTACTAGGAAAAGGCCTAGCCGTAAGACTGCCATCAGTGGCGCACCATGGCTGCCGTGCGCCACTACTACTTAGCAGTGGCGCACCACAAAACGGTGGGCCACTGTTACAAAAGTAGTAGTGGCGCACCTTGATTCTGGTGCGCCATAAGTAAGTGGTGACAGGAGGCCAGCTCCTCCCCCAACCTAGTAGTGGCGCACGTCTACGGGGTGCGCCACTGCTACATTTCTTACCTATGGCGCACGTTGGTGAGGTGCGCCACTGCTAGGAGGTGTCCAGAGCCCGTTTAGAGATGATAGGCTTAGCAATGGCGCACTTCGGTGGTGCGCCACTGCTACATAGGTTACCTATGGCGCATGTCATTAGGTGCGCCACTGCTAGGGGGTGGCCAGAGCCCCTTTAGAGATGAGAGGCGTAGCAGTGGCGCACCACCTAGCAGTGCGCCATTGCTATGTTACCCTAGCAGTGGCGCACGGCTATGTGGTGCGCCACTGCTAACCTGGGACCATTTCCTGCTTTTCACCCTCCACTCACATGTGCCACCCACTTTCCCCAAACACTCTTGCACCACCACCTCCCACCAAATCTGGATCTGGTCGTGTTGCCCCTCCTTCCCACCTCATTTTCACCTCTTCATTCACCAAAATTAAGTTGGTAAACTTAATTTTCTTCATAGGTAAGTAATGGTGAAGCTTTCTTAGCTCAATACCTACTCAATCTCAACTTTTTACCTCATCCAACACTCTAGGTCTCGCCGTATCGGTAACTTTGTTGGTTTTATGCTTTGTGTGTGACCGGTTCCGATCGTCTTGCACACACACGTGTGTGTGCACATATGTTATGCGAAGCTCATGTGTTGTGCGCATGCGCGAAAAGCTTGTCGCGATCACGTGCATGTGTGTTGTTGTATGCGAAGCCTCCACATGTGTTGTATATGCAAAGCCTCCGATCCACACATGTGTTGCATGTGTTTGTTTGCAGGGATTTGAAATGCGATGGAGTTGCCAATATTTTGCCGAAACGTTGATTCATTTCCGTTTCGGCGAATAGTGGGCATACTCGCATATACATATGTCCTATTTTTAGGGAAGGTCATGCCAAAATTTTCTTTTGGTATGCTAAGATATCCATTTTCTCTATACCCGCAGGCGACCATGGTCCGCATGATGAGCGAAGGCGTTGTGGCTAGGTTTTTGAAAGCCGCGACAGCCGAGATGATTAGAAATAACCAAAAGGAGATAAGATGTCCGTGTCGAAGATGCAAGCTGACGAGCCTTATGGACCCTAAAGCCGATATGGTGCGGGACCACCTTCTCATGCGTGGTTTCATGGATGGCTATCGGTGGGAAGGCGACGAAGATGATTATGAATTTGTCCATGGGATTTCAACAAGAAATAAGGAAGGAGGTGATCAGGATGTAGAAGATCTCGGGCATGATCAGGATGTAGAAGATCCCGGAGATGATCATGATCACAATGTGGGAGATCCTGGACCTGATGATGAGGAAGATCAAGATGGAGGTCATCATGACGATCATGAAGATGAAGACGATGGACCATCGTCGATGGACTGGGTGCAGGACCCTTATCTTCAAGAGCTGCTTCTCAAGCAGACGAGTAACGCAAGAGCTGCCGCCCGAGAGAAAGCCAAGATGGATCAACTGGAGGTAGACGCGGTTACTCCATTGTATGAAGGATGCAGGCCGGAGGATACCCGCCTGAAAGTAACGCTCATGGCACTGGAGATGAAGGTAAAGCACAAAATGACCGACAAATCCTTCAACGACAACATGTCATTCTGGCAGGAACGTCTTCCCAAAGGTAACACGTGTCCGACTAGTATCGAGGAGGCCAAGAAAATCGTGTGTCCTCTGGATTTACCGCATGTGAAATATCATGTGTGCTTGAACGATTGCATCATTTATCGGAACGAGCACGCGGAGTGTACCATATGTCCGGTGTGCGGCGTCAGTCGGTACAAGAAGGGGAAGAAAGCTCCTCGGAAGGTGGTGTGGTACTTTCCGATCACTCCTCGTCTGCAGCGGTATTTCGCGGATCCTAAGCAAGCAAAGCTAATGCGCTGGCACGCGGAGATGAGGAAGGTAGAAGATGACGCAGATGATCCGGACAAAAAGGAAAAGGACAGGATGTTGAGACACCCTTCGGATGCTAGCCAGTGGAATGCGTTGAACCTCGAGTACCCAGAATTTGGGGACGATCCTAGGAACATAAGGCTGGGCGCGAGCACCGATGGAGTCAATCCGTTTGGCAGCCAGAGCAGCACGCATAGCACCTGGCCCGTGTTTGTGTGGATGTACAACCTCCCCCTGGTTGTGCATGAAGAGGAAGTACATTCAAATGAGTATGCTAATTGAAGGGCCGAAACAACCAGGGAACGACATCAATCTGTATATGGGGCTTCTGAAAGAGGAGCTAGCCACGCTATGGGACACGCCTGCCAATACGTGGGACGCCGCCGCGGAAGAATATTTCCCTATGAGAGCCGCACTGCTCACGACGGTGCACGACTTTCTCGGTTACGGATATGTCGCGGGGCAGGTGGTCCACGGATTCAATGCATGCGTCAGGTGCATGGACGACACAACGTACCGCCAGCTAGATAGAGATCCCGGGTCCTCGAAAACGGTGTTCATGGGACATCGAAGGTGGCTTCGCGAGGACGACGCATGGAGGAAACGCAAGGATCTGTTCGATGGTCAAGACGAACCCCGAAGACGGCCACGTACGAGAAGCGGCGAGCAAATAGACGAGCTATTGAAAAATTGGAAAGAGTGCCCACCGCCGGGAAAGAAGCGAAAGGCGCCGGAGCCGCTGCTTAAGGTATGGAAGACGAGGTCTGTTTTCTGGGACTTGCCGTACTGGAAGATCCTCCGTGTGCCTCACAGCCTTGATGTCATGCACATCACGAAGAACGTGTGCGAGAGTCTGCTTGGTACCCTCCTCAACATGCCAGAGAAGACCAAAGATGGGCCGAAAGCAAGGTACGACTTGCAATCAATTGGGATCAGGGAGGAGCTTCACGCGGGACACCCTAATGATGATGATGATGATGACGATGATGAGGCGGAGGACACGCAAAGTCGTCGCAAGGGCAAAAATGCCAAAAAGATTGAATATTACTGCCCCCCGCGTGCTTCACTCTAAGTCAGAAGGAGATCGAGCAGTTTTTCGACTGTCTCCTAGGAGTAAAACTTCCCTACGGTTACGCGGGGAAGATAAGCAGGTACCTAGACAAAGCGAAGCAGAGGTTCAGCGGGATGAAGTCTCACGACTGTCACGTGCTGATGACGCAGATACTTCCGGTTGCAATCCGTGGGATCATGGACGCGCACGTCCGTGAAACGCTTTTTGGCCTATGCAACTTTTTCGACGTCATCTCTCGGAAGTCTGTTGGCGTGAGGCAACTTAGAAGGCTACAGGAAGAGATCGTGGTGATACTGTGCGAGCTTGAGATGTACTTCCCGCCCGCTTTCTTCGACGTTATGGTGCATCTGCTGGTACATATCGTGGAGGATATCATCCAACTGGGGCCGATGTTCCTGCACAGCATGATGCCGTTCGAAAGGATGAATGGTGTCATCAAAGGGTACGTTCGCAACAGGTCACGTCCAGACGGAAGCATAGCCAAGGGCTTTCTGACCGAAGAGTGCATCTCCTTCTGCACGAGTTATCTAGAAATCGAGAACCCCGTTGGCCTGCCCGTAAACAGGCATCTCGGGAAGCTCGCTGGATGGGGTCACCGCGACGGTAGCCGCGAAATGCATGTCGACTTCAAGGGTCGAATCGCCGACTTTGAAAGAGCAAACCTAGTCGCGCTACAACACATAGACGTGGTCGATCCTTGGGTGGTAGAGCACAAAACCTTCATCGCAAAGACGTACAGTGATCAGGGCCAACAGAGGACGGACGGAGATATAATCAAAGAGCACAACTCAACCTTCACGCGGTGGTTCAAGGACAAGATGCTGACGTACCCTATAGACGAGGATTCTTCTGCGGAAGAAAAACTCATATTCGCCTTGTCACAGGGCGCCGAACACAACCTGATGACATTTCAGGCGTACGATATCAACGGCTACACATTCTACACCGAGGAAAAGGACATGAAGAGCGATTATCAGAACTCCGGGGTAACGATGGAGTCCTACACCGGTGACGTCAAGCAGAGATACTACGGAAAGATCGAGGAGATCTGGGAGCTGAGCTACGCCGGAGAGAATGTGCCGATGTTCCGTGTCAGGTGGGCCAAGAACGTCATAAAAGAAGACCGGCATTTCACCACCATGGTTATACCCGAAGCCAAATCCAAGACAGCGGGCGCAAAGGTCACCGCGAAATATGAGCCATGGGTACTAGCTTCCCAAGTGGACCAATGCTTCTTCATTACCGACCCGCAAAAGCCCAGCCGTGTTGTCGTGAGGAGAGGCAAAAGGAGCATCATCGGAATGGATGGAGCCGCCAACGAGCTAGACTTTGACCAGTACGGCGATCCGAAGATGGAAGATGACGATGACGATGATGAAGAACCATACACAACAAGAAGAAGCAGGACCACCCTACCTAAAGGCCGTCCATTCAAGAGAAGAAGTCTAGGAGTTCCGGGGCTAAATTATTCAACCGCGAGAAAGAAGGGCAAGAAGATTGTGAAAAGATAATTATGTATCATTTTTTTTTGAGATCAATTATGTATCATTTTCTTGTATGAATAATGGATGTCATATTGTTAATCTACACATTGTACCGATCAAAATAGACATATAATTTATATTTTTGGATATTTTCTAGATTCTATAGTATTTTAAATATTCTACATAATAATAATTATTTATGCCTTTTATTTTGGTGTATTATGCTATGTACTATAGTGTTAAATCAATTTAATGAAAAAGTGAAAAAAATGGGGCCGCCAGGGTTCGAACCTGGCCGGCCAGGTTTGGCAAACCAACCAAGGGACAGAGCCAGTGCGGTACTAATCGATTTCTGTCAAACCCTGGTCTGTTTGCATTTTGACCCAAACCTATACTGGTAGTGGCGCACCCCTAGAAGTGCGCCATTGCTAAGCCTCATAGTGGCGCACCCCTGGAAGTGCGCCATTGCTAAGGGGGTCTGTGACTTAGACAAAAATCCCCCGGCCGTCCCTTGGTTCCCCACTCCCCATTCTCCCCACTCGATCTCGATTCACCTCCCACCGGCGACGCCCTCTCCGACGCCACCTCCCACCGGCGACCACCGGCGGCCGCCCCTCCCTCGATTCACCTCGGACCCCGGCGACGCCCGCCACGCGCAGAGCGACGCCCGCCGGCTACCTGCCCCCGCCCCTCCCGACCGCAGTCATCGGGCGACGGAGAGGCTCCCCTCCCGGCGGCGACAGGTACCTCCTCCCTCTTCCCTGCGTCTCCCTCCGCCCGCCGTCTTCTTTTTCGGGGCCTCCCTCTTTCCCGTCCTCCCCTTCCCTCCTTCACCCCTTCCCCCTGGCCGCCCCTCCCTGCCATGACCCAACCCTAACCCTAGAAAAGTTAGGCTTAGTGGAATGATGGAGTTAGGATTAGGACTGTAGGTGTTGAATGAAATGTAAAAACGAATAGCAAAACACTGTTAACAGTGTTAGCATCAGCAGTAGGTGTTCATTTTGATGCTAACAGTGTTCATTTTGATGGTTTTTGTTGGAACAAATCTTGTTATTAGTACTAAGTTCAGAGTTCATCGTGTTTAAGTTTAATCCATATACATGTAGTTGGAGTAGGCTGCGGCAAGTACACAGAGAATAGAAGTGATCATTTGTGTACATGCAAGCTACTAGTGTTTTAGCTGATTAGAAATGAGTGCAGATTAGTGAGTAGTGTGCATGTCATGGTTAGTCATGCCAAGTTGTGAGTGTCGCATGAACCATGCATGTGTAGCCGAGACACTAATCTGCATAGTGCTGCGTGGAGTCCTAAGGGATAAGTCAGAGAAGATTAGTGGAGACAGAAGCGGGCGCAGTAGTTGCGGCATGCGTCGAGTGAGCTGATCTAGAGAGACTTGGAAGTGACTCAAGATACTATGCGTGCTAGTGCGAGTAGTGGAGCGGAATTAGAGGATCAGGCTGTTAGGCCTGAGCGATTTTTGTTCATGGATGTATTAGATCAAAGATACACATAGGCTGCGGCAAGTACATATGTGGGTACATGCAAGCTGATGTGTCAGTGTTAGTTAGCTGGCTATATGCAAGGCGCATTGTGTTTGGCCTAGTCGTGTGGCCGTTAGAGGAGTCGCACTAGTGCTGAAAGTGTGTGAGCATGCAGCTAGTTAGTGGAGAGATTAGTGGATCGTGGTTAGTTAGTGCATGGCGTGAGTGGCCGGTGTGGTGCTTAGGTTGTTGGCTTGTGAGTTCGTACCTTGTATGGCTATATAAGTCTGAACAAATGAATGAGAAAGGAAGGCCTGCGGGCAGAGAAGAAACAATGTAGTTCCTGTGTCACACCAAGGAGAAAAACTCTCGGCAAAGCCATTACTCTCCTCCTTGGTGAGTGTGCGTGTGTGGGTTCTGGTGTGTGTTATTGTGAGAGAGTAGAGAGAGGTTGAAGAAGAAGGGGAGTTGCGTGTGGCAGCCCCTCACAGTTTTAGTAAGTACAAGTTAGGCTATATAAGTTCAAGTATACAGAAACCAAAACATTCTGTAAACCAATCTTCAGTTAAGAACTTTGGGACGATGTATGCAAGTTGGGCCCAATACTGAACATTGCTTGATGCTATCTGATTCTGGCCATAGTCTGTAGTGTCATTTTCCTATGTAAAGTTTCCATTTATTTGATTCCTTTTTAATGCTGATTTTAATGCTGCTAGGTGTGTATGTTGCTGCTACTTCCTGGAACTTGAGCACCTGACCTGATCTTCCTCGACCCGGAGCAACAACTCACCTCTCGGCGACTCCACGCGACGCACGGTGAGCTTGCTGCTAGATGCTAGCTGCCGCTTGTTGTTGATGCATGCTGCTAGCTAGTTGCTGCTGCTAGCTGTTGATGCATGCTGCTAGCTGCTGCTGCTACTAGCTGCTGCTAGCTTGCTGCTGCTTGCTGTTGATGCATGCTGCTAGCTGCTGCTGCTACTAGCTGCTACTAGCTGTTGTTGCTGCTGCTGCTGCTAGCTGCTGCTACTTGCTGTTGATGCTGCTGGTGTATATGGTGTCATATTCTTGTGCATGTGCCATGGTGCTCAGCTGGTGTATATGAGGAACAATTGTGCATGTGCCATGGTGCTGAGCTGGTGTATATGGTGACATATTCTTGTGCAGGGATCGACAGAGTTGCCCATTATCGCCGAAATGTTGATTCATTTCCGTTTCGGTGAAAATGGGGCACTCATATGTACATAAATTAGCATAGGTCATGCCCAATTTTGTTAGTGGAATGGATCGTAATATGGTTCAAAAATGTAAACATGTAGGATGGCCGGTCCCGGTGGCCGGCGAGGCGGTCGAGGCCGCGGTCCTGGGCGCCCCCGGGGCCGGGGAAGGGGCCGCCGCGGTGGAGCAGCAAGGGCCCCACGGTCACCGTCACCTGCATCCTCCTCGTCTTCGGATGAGGAACGCTGCTTCGAGTTCCTCCTCCGCATCGACGACGACCCACTCGGCATCAAGCGGCTACCGGACAAGTTCGCCGAGTTCGTCGACGGCGTCGAGCCGGCGCACTTGCAGCTACGGGAGGCTAGCTGCAACTTCTGCCGCTGGTCCGTGGAGGTCCTGTTCGACGGGCAGGGCAAGATGTACCTGCACACGGGGTGGGACAAGTTCGCCCGTGACCTCCACCTCGAGCCCGGCTGCCAGCTCACCTTCCTGTACGAGGGGGACGGCGAGATGATCGTCAAGGTGTTCGACGACACCGCCTGCCGTGTGCACTACCCCCACACCGGCGAATCCGGCTCGGACACCGATAGTTAGAACTTAGAGTGTTGTCAACTCTATCTTCGTTGCTTCGTGTTGTTTGAATTCTATATTAAATTGTATGAAGCTACGATGTTAGGTATGATGATGTTATGTCCAAATATCAATCTCTTGTGCATCCTACCTTGCCATTCCATTTGCTTTGGTATCTCAAAATGCCGATGATTAGAATGTTTGGTCAACTGTACACTCCGGGGTGACGCCAGTGAGCCTGGTGTGATGGCACAAATATCAATCTCTTGTGCATCCTACCTGGCCTCACTGACGCCATCCCGGGATGTTCATATTTGTTTCGACCAACAATGTATGAGGCATTCCATTTAGTTCATACTAGCTACTTCTTAATTGCATTGGCCTTTCTTCCATTGTAGTGCCGATGATTAAATTGTTTGGTCACTTGTACACTCCGGCGTGGGGCCAGTGAGCCTGGTGCGATGGCACAAATATCAATCTCTTGTGCATCCTACCTGGCCTCACTGACCCCATCCCGGAATGTTAATATTTCTTTCGACCAACAAAGTATGAGGCATATGATATCTAGTTGAGATACCACTTGGCTCTTTCTTCCATTTTAGTGCCGATGATTAGAATGTTTGGTCACCTATACGCCGCAATATACTTTGTAGACGGGCCCCCCTTTCCCCGACGTCGTTGCGTGAACGAGTCTTTGACGAGACAACAACCGACCTGCCTCTCCGGTGCAGAACCACGCCAGTCCAAGCCGCCTCCCTTGTGGCCGCAAGGGAGGCGGCTGGGACTGCCGTGGTTCTGCGCCGGAGAGGCAGATCGGCGTTGTTGTGTCGTCAAGGACCCGTTCATGGAACGGCGGCCGGGAAAAGGGCGCCCTTCGCAAAGTATACTGCGGTGTATACTGCAACTATGGTTTCTGACCATAGTATTTGTGTTGACCAATAATGTATGAGGCACTTATTCCATTTTGTCATTCCATTTGCTTTGGTATTTTCAGAATGCCGATGATTAGAATGTTTGGTCACCTATACACTTGGAGGAGGGGCCAGTGAACCTGGTGCGATGACACAAATATCAATCTCTTGTGCATCCTACTTGGTTTCACTGACGCCTTCTCTAAATGTTCATATTTGTTCCGACCAACAAAATATGAGGCACTCCATTTAATTCATACTAGCTACTTGTCTCTTATTTGAGTTTGCACTTCTTAATTGCATTGGCCGATGATTAAATTTTGTGGTCACTACACTTGGGGGAGGCGCTAGTGAGCCTGGTGCGATGACACAAGTATCAATCTCTTGTGCATCCTACCTGGCCTCACTAATGCCTTCCCTAAATGTTAATATTTGTTTGGACCAACAATGTATGAGGCATTCCATTTAGTTCATACTAGCTACTTGTCTCTTATTTGAGTTTGCACTTCTTAGTTTCTTTGGCTTGTTCATATATGTGCAGATATGACGTGGTATGTCGTGTACAAGGGCAAGGTTCCCGGAGTCTACAACGACTGGGAGGAGTGTCGGAGACAGGTTCACCGTTTTAGCGGTAACAGCTACAAAGGGTACACCACTAGAGCGGAGGCCGAAGATAGATACGCACGCTATTTGGCGGGAGAGAGGACGGAGCGGAGGAGGAACCGGATGAAGACCACTATTATCGGGATGGTGCTAGTAGTGACTCTAGCTCTCTTCTATGTGATTGTACTTTAGATGATCGATCTTGTGTAACCACTAGCTCATTTGCGACTTTGTAACCCCGTAACTTGCATTGTAACCTCGTAACTTCTCTAATGTGAAATCTTGTGAATCATGTGGGGCTAATGTGAAGAATTATGTATGGATAAGTTGTGCTGTTGTTTATATGTGTTATGTATCCTGTATTGTGCTATTGTACTGTGATATACAACCTGTATAAATACCTGCCAGGATGCAAAAAAATTCGAAATTCGTAGGTGGCGCACTAGTGGCCCATCAGTGGCGCACGTCCACTAAGTAGCAGTGGCGCACTGCGCTGGATCCAGTGGCGCACTGCCCGTGATCCCCTCCGAGACTAGCAGTGGCGCACCAGGAACCTCAGCAGTGGCGCACGTCCTGGAGACAGCAGTGGCGCACGTCCACACGCAGCAGTGGCGCACCGCCTCGCGAAACAGTGGCGCACGCAAAACAGTAGCAGTGGCGCACCTCGTCTAGACAGTGGTGGCGCACTGCCCTTGACCAACAGTGGCGCACCACTTTGGAGTAATAGTGGCGCACTGCTGGACATGTCAATGGCGCACCACGCAGTGCGCCACTGGTATCCAGGCTAGTAGTGGCGCACCCCTAGTGCGCCACTACTAGGAGTTAGCAGTGGCGTGATAGCAGGCGCACCACTAGTGCGCCACTGAAGGCTGTATGTGGTGCGCCACTGATTGCCTTTTTCCTAGTAGTGAGTCTACGCCTTCGATACCTCCAGAGAGGTCTGGTTCTTCATAGCCGATGATCTCGGCTCCTTCATTGTTGTCGTAGTCTTCCTCCAGACGATTCAGACAATCTAAGCATGGGATTTAAGAGTGGTATGAGTACGAGCGTACTCAACAAGTTCATTATAGATAAGAAGTGTTTAATGCTCTAACTACGGTATTAGACCAGAAAGTCTAATACCAATGCAAGTTTTGATAAACATTTCTTCAAGAGATTGCTTTTATTCCAAAGAGCTATGTCCGTCAGCCTTCACCGGTTTACTAGAACTTCATGGAGCTCCTTTCTGGCCGCGTTCTCAGTTCCTTATCCCGGAAGGGAGTGACAGGTCACGGTTCTTTACACTCTGCAGAGGTGTGTTGCTTTACACATAAGAGATCTTAACCTTGGTGCCAACCGGGCAGCTTTCCCGTCCACACTTCCTTCGGTGTGAGGCCCGGTATAAGGTCTAGCCAATCATGTTCCTCCGCTACCTCGAATACCCACCCTTTGTTGCATGCCCGACCCTGGGTCCACGCCGGTCCCATTATTCCTGTAGATTTCAAGGTGGACCCCGACCACGACGTCAGTGCTGGGCTCTACCATACACTCCTACGCCGGTAGCTGCAACCCATCATAGACCGCAATACCGTGGGGACTTAGGACTCCCCAGCCTCACCGCTTGCTCCTTCGGGCGACAAGTGTACTACGGACTATGCCGTGGGGACTTAGGACTCCCCAGCCTCACCGCTTGCCCCCTTGGATTACAAGTGTACTACGGTAAAGCGCATCCGTTGATGAACGAGAGGTGGAAACACTTTTGACTATTCCGTCCCACTCCGGATCTTATGGTTAACACGGTTATTACGGCACAAGAATCACTGGCGACATTTGTTGTTTAATCCTAGATGGATATAAACCCTTGCAATGGAACCTCCACCATATCAACACAATCCATGGTTCCATTGCCCACCACATAGTCATATTCATAGTTATGAAAGTAGTGGTTTTGGTTTTTATGCAATAGTGATAACCATAGTATTTTGCAAGTAATTTGATAGAAATACTCAAATGACATGAGCAAGTGATGAACTTGCCTGAACACTGCAAAGTTTTGCAGTTGGAACGTGTGGACTGACCCTTGTCCTCTGTCTCTGAAAAATAGCATCATTGTCCGATAAGGGCAATGGTTAAAGAAGCAATTATGCATGATTCTAGTTTTAGGGTTTGTTCCCCCTTCCGATGTCGTTGTTATTTCATGTGAGAGGTTAATACTAAGAACAACTTGTAGATACTTGATTCAGGGTAAATACAACCTTGAAATATTGTCAAGGTGTTTTTAAAGTCCAATTGCATTAATGGACTTATTTTCATTATTGAAATAATATGAGTGATTTAAATTATTATTTAAATCATCTAAATAAGACTTATTCTTAATTGTCTTCAAAAATTCTGTTTGGTATTTTATTTAAATAGAGAATTTTATGCTGATCCATTTACATATTTTTAATTATTTTTTTAGAGCTCTTATCAATTTTCTATTGAATTTCAAAGTTTCAGGTTTTTATTGAATTGTAAAAAGACTATTTTACCCTTGGGTCCCACCTGTCAGGTGGCCCAACGGGTTAGGTGTGGCCGACCCACCTGGTCCGGCCCAACCCGCTCACTCTCTCTCTCTCTCTCTCTCGCGCGCTCTTGTCCGAACCCTAACCCTAGAGCTCTGGCGACGCGCGCGTCGCCGCCCTTCGCCGAATTGTTCCGGCCTCGGCCGGCGAGATGGGGTGCGTCTGAACCGCCGTTCTACGGCGCTTCAGATCCACCACGCCGATTTGCCCTTCGTCGCCTCTTCGCGTTGCCCCCAACCCTGCTGCTCGTCTGGCCGTGGGGATCCACGGCGATTCGTCGCCGCCGACGTTCCTGAAGCCGTGGCGCCGCCGTGGCTTTGCCATCGTGTGCGCGAGCTGCCGCGGCACCGCCATGGCCTGGCTTGGCCTGGCGCCGCCGTGCTTCGGCGCGTGCCGCCGTGGCCGCCATGGCTGCCGCTGCTCCTGGTACGTTCGCCAACCCTTCTCCCCTCTCGTACTCTTCCTTCCTTCTCCATAGCCTAGCCATGGCTTGCTGTTCCTGGTGCCTATGCTGCTCTATGGCTGGCTTGCTGCTGCCGCGCTGCTGTACTGCGTGTGCTGCTGTGCGCCTACTCCGCCATGGCCTATCTCTAGATCATGAGCTTGTACTGGTGCTCATGCTAGCTTCACTACTGTGCTGTGCTTGCCTGCCCAAGGCATGTGCTGTTGCTGTGTGATGCTTTGCCATATCTCTGTGCAAGAATTCCTAATCTAATTGGTTGCCATGCTCTCCTTTCTTGCTTAATTCTCTCTCTGTGGCTCTGTTCTTGTTACTAAGCTTGCCAGATATCAAGTGTATTCCTATAGGCTTGCTCATGAGCATCTTGTAATGCTCAGGGACTGCTTAATGGCTACTGTCTTGCTACAATTAAATCCATTTGATTGCTTAGTGGCTCTGGTTGTGGTGATGGTTTAATTATATGTGTGTGCTATTCATGTCAAGCTTGATCCAGTGGTACATCATGTATTTGATGTGCTTCTGGATACAATTACAGTTCATCCATTTGTTATCTGTGAAGCAATTGTTGATTATCTGTGGCCAATTAATTATCTGGTCCATGCTCTGTTGCTTAGTGATGCTCTAGCATGCACTGGCATGCTATAGCAAGCTTTGGTGATCATGTGATCAATAACAGCTGGTCATTGGATGGCTTACCTGTTGCCTGTGCCATGCTGTTACTTATCTATGTGTATGTGTGTGGCACAGATCAGTGCTGGTGCTTGCTCAAGCATCAGCTGATGCTTGCAGTGATCCTCTGGATCATTAGCAAATGTTTGTTTCATGATTTACTTGTTAATATCAATTATCTGTGTTGCCTTTATTGATTGAGTGGATAATTGATGTGAACTGTGATACAGTGATGATCATCACAATTGATTGGCTTGGGCTAGATGGATGCCAACAGTGGTTGGGAACCCTAGCAATTCTTTGAACCCAATTTGGGTGATGATATTTGTACTTGGCTTGGTGGTTTGGCTGTTCTAGGGTTTGAGGTGACCCTGGCAGTAGTCATATGCTGCCCTAGGGTAGCTCCCCTCTTTGTTGGCTTGTTGTGGCTCACCAAATGCTTTCTGGGTGATCCATTTATTGGATTGCCAGTAGCTCTTGATGTTGAAATCAAATAGACAATATTTTGTCTAAGTCTGATGGTCAAACTAGCTGTAGGTGCTAAGTGTGTAGCTAGGCTAGCTTGTGCTCTCATCTCTTGTTGGATTTCTTCAGTTATGCATTGATTGTCATAGATGTTGTTCCCTTTAGATGATTTACCAGTAGCCTTACTGCTCTTGCTTGCACCATGTGGCTTAGTAGCCAGATGATGACACAACTTGGGTATCACACCCTTTTGATTATGTGTGATTGATGCATATGCTTATATATGAACAAAACCATCTGGTTTGTTCATGATGCTTGGTATACCTCACTCCAGCTCCTAGAATTTGATGTTGGTGTAGAGGTTTGCTTCTCTGTGGATCTTATGGTTGATTTGCTTGCCCTGCTCCTCCTGGTGAGCTTGATGAAGCTTGATTTAATTCAGTGGTGTGATGGAGCAGATTGAACAGTGAGGTGTTCTATCTGTTCTAGCTGTTCTTGGTGTTCTTGGTGTTCTTGGTGGCTTACCAGAGCAATCCTGTCGATGGATGAATCAAGTGGCTAGGGTTTGGCTGTGAAAAGCTTTTATATGGCCAGCCATGGCTTCTTTGGTCGACAGCACCACAACTTACCATGGTGACTCACTGTGTGTGTGTTACACATGCACACTGCCTTGTGTGTTGCCTGGTTGTGTGTGTGTGCAAGTGCTGTGCACTTGGACTTGGTCCTATCTGTGGCATGGATCTGCTCGGCAGAGACTTGATCATATCCTCTTCATTTCAATTGTTTGCTAACCTGCCAAGTGGCAATGCCACTTGGCATAATGTGCTCTATGTTGTGTTTGTTTGCAGGGATCAACCTGATGCTCCAAGGATCATGGAGATCATCAAGTACAAGGCTAAATGAAGATTAGCTTGTAGTGTTAGGATAGATCATTGAATTGTAATTTCCTTTTCTTTTCTTTTTCTTTTTTGTCCAATTCTTGTAATATGTTGTAATTCATAATTCTATTCTAAATATTGTAAAGACAATGTATCATGTGTGTGATTATCAATAAAGCTCAAGTTTTCCTTAATGAGCTTAATGCAATTGTTGTATTACTTATATTCTTGCTTAATGATAATTGTGTGTTAAATTATCTCAAATTTGAATTATTTGATAATCATTTGATGTTTGAATTTGAAATTCAAATTCAAATTTGGTTTGAATTCATTCAAACAACTTAACTTATAATTCAATCATGCAACTTAAGATTTCAATGTAATATCACTTCTCTCTTCTCAAAACCCTAATTTAGATAAGTAGGAACAAGTTCATCGCACTCTTGAAACCCTAACCCTGTAAGGTGTTGAGAGAGAAACCTGTCCCCCTTCGATGCAGTTTTGTTTTAAAAGCGCGAAATTTCCCCGTAAATTACAATGCAATGCACATCCCTTTCTAAAATCTACCCCTCGATCGTCTCTAAACCTGGGACATTACAGCCTTTCCCCCTTAAAGAAAACTTCGTTCCGTGGTTGTAATACCTGAAAAGTTCGGGGTATGTTTTCCTTAGGTCTTCCTCCTTTTCCCAGGTGGCTTCCCTCTCGGGATGATGCTTCCATTGTATCTTGCAATACTTTATCGCTCGATTCCTGAGTTGTTTCCAGTTTTCCTCGAGAATCTTCGCTGGCTTCTCGATGTATGTCAAATCTGGTTGTAACTCAAGCTCTTCATGTGATACTGGTTCATCTGGGGTCTTCAAGCATTTTCTGAGTTGCGACACATGGAATACGTTGTGAACCTGAGATAACCTTCCCGGTAGTTCCAATTCGAAGGCTAACCCTCGGTTTTGACTCAAAATCTTGAAAGGTCCGATGTACCTAGGGCTTAGCTTTCCTTTCACTCCAAACCTCTGAAGTCCTTTCATCGGGCTCACCTTAAGGTATACCATGTCTCCAACTCGTGGCTCCCATGTTCTCCTCTTTTGATCGGCATAACTCTTCTGTCGGCTCTGGGCTATCTTGAGCCTATCCCTGATAATGTCAATGATTTGTTGCTTTTCCTTGACATAATCAGGGTTGAACTCTTTGCTTGCTCCGGCTTCATACCAGCATATCGGTGATCTACACTTTCTTCCATACAGAGCTTCAAATGGTGCCATCTTGATGCTGCTTTGGTAACTATTATTGTATGAAAACTCTGCTAGTGGTAAGTGCTCCTCCCATGATCCTCCGAAGTCTAGGGCACAAGCCCTAAGCATATCCTCTAGTATCTGGTTGGTTCTCTCGGTTTGTCCACCTGTCTGAGGATGATAGGCGGTACTATAGTCCAACTTGGATCCTAAAGCTTCGTGTAGTTGCTTCCAAAATGCTGACGTGAACACGGATCCTCGATCCGACACGATCTTCTTGGGCACTCCATGTTTACTCACGATCTCCTTGATGTAAAGATCGATGAGTTTCTCTCCTTTGTCCTGCTGATTTACCGCTAAGAAGTGTGCACTCTTCGTCAACCGGTCCACGATTACCCATATCATGTCCTTCTTTTTATTGGTCATGGGTAGTCCGGTGATAAAATCCATTCCTATCTCTTCCCATTTCCATTCTGGAATGGGTAAAGGTTGTAACTTCCCTGCCGGACTCTAATGTTCAGCCTTCACTCTTTGGCAGGTATGGCATTCCGCCACATATTGTGCTATCTCTCTCTTCATGTTGTTCCACCAAAATAGCTCCTTTAGATCCATGTACATCTTTGTACTTCCCGGATGTATGGAGTATGGTGTTTGATGGGATTCCTGGAGTATTACTTCCTTGATTTCAGCAACATCCGGAACACAAATTCTCTTCTGGAACCATAATGATCCAGATTCTCCGCGGTGAAATTCTGATGGTCTTCCCTCATCTATTCTTCTCATCTCCTCCACGATGAATGGATCGTCCAACTGACCCATCATTATCTCATTCTTCAGGTTAACATTTAGCTCATCGGCTACTTGCAAAGTCGATAGTCCTTCATGAGCTTCCTTCTCCCAAAGTTGTATTTGGGCTTGACTTATTTCCTTCCTCAACTCTGGTGATATCTCTTGTTCCACTCCTCCGGTACTCTTTCTACTCAAGGCATCTGCTACAACATTGGCCTTTCCGGGAGTATAATTGATGGTCAAATCATAATCCTTGATCAATTCTAGCCATCTTTTCTGCCTCATGTTGAGTTCCTTCTGAGTGAAGAAGTATTTGAGACAATTATGATCTGTATAGAGCTCACACTTGGCTCCATAGAGAAAATGTCTCCAGGTTTTGCATGCAAAAACAACTGCTGCTAATTCCAAATCATGTGTTGGATAATTTACTTCATGAGGTCTGAGTTGCCTCGATCCATAAGATATCACTTTCCGATCTTGCATGAGTACGCAACCCAATCCATGCTTGGATGCGTCACAGTACACGGTGTAATCCTTGCCAACTTCAGGAACTGCTAACACCGGTGCCGTGGTGAGTTTCTCTTTAGTAGTTTGAAAACTCTTCTCACACTCCTCCGACCACACGAATGGTGTGTTCTTTCTTAACAGCTTCGTCATTGGTCCTGCTATCTTGGAGAATCCTTCAATGAATCTCCGATAATATCCTGCCATTCCTAGGAATCCTCGGATTTCCTTGACAGTCTTGGGTGCTTCCCATTCTAGAACTGCTGCTACCTTGCTCGGGTTAACAGCTATTCCATCTTTACTAATGACATGACCAAGGAATTCCACTTGATCTAGCCAAAATTCACACTTGCTAAATTTGGCATAGAGTTGATGTTCCCTTAGTGTTTGCAACACTAACCTCAGATGTTCAGCATGTTCAGCTTTGTCTTTGGAATAGATCAAGATATCATCAATGAATACGATGACAAACTTGTCTAGATATGGCATGAAAATCTTGTTCATGAGATTCATGAAGATTGCTGGGGCATTGGTTAATCCAAAAGGTACTACAAGGTATTCATGATGTCCATACCTTGAAACAAAGGAAGTTTTCGGAACGTCTTCCTTCTTGATCTTTATCTGGTGATAACCGGATCTTAGATCAATTTTGGAAAAGACTCCCGCGCCTCTAACTTGATCGAATAGATCTTGTATTCTTGGAAGTGGATACTTGTTTTTGATTGTGACGTTGTTCAGATTCCTGTAGTCTCCGCACATCCTTCTTCCTCCATCTCTTTTATCTACGAAGATCACAGGTGATCCCCATGGTGAAACACTTTCTTGTATAAATCCTTTCTGTTCCAAGTCATCCAATTGCTCCTTAAGTTCTTTTAACTCTTTTGGCCCCATTTTATATGGTGCTTTAGCAATCGGAGCTGTTCCTGGAATTAGGTCGATAGTGAATTCTATCTCCCTATCTGGTGGCATACCAGGTAATTCCGCAGGAAACACATCCTGGAATTCATTCACTACAGGTATATCTTCCAATTTCACTTCCTTCATGCTGTTCAGCTGTAGCTCAACTTCAATCTGTGTATGTTTGTCGCCTTGGTAGATCATTCTACTTCCATCGGGGCTTTTCAAAGACACCGTCTTGTTCACACAGTCGATCAATGCTCCATTAGCTTCTAACCAGTTCATACCAAGAATGACATCAATGTCCTTCATCGGTAAAATGAACAGGTCCGCGTCAAACGCGCACTTATTGATCATGATGACTTGTTTTTGTTTGGTGTGGGTTACTACTATCGTTCCCCGCAGAAAGTATGGTTATGGGTGTATCTAACTTAGTGCAACTAATCCCATGATTGATGATGAATTGTTGAGAAATGAATGATGTAGTTGCACCGGTATCAAAAAGTACTTTGCCAGGATGAGTGAGTATCTGGAGCGTACCTATCACCGCCTGATCGGAGTTGACCACCTCCTCCAGACTAGTGCAGTTCAGCTTGCCGAAGGGCTTCTTATTCTTCCAGTTTCCTCCGGTGTTTCCTCCACGATTTCCTCCTCCTCCTGACTGACCTCCTCCATTATTTCTTTTGGGGCAGTCCTTCAGCATGTGCCCCTCCTGGCGACAACCAAAGCATATGATCTTTGGCTTCTTGCAATCCTTGGCAAAATGCCCTGTGAATCCATAGCTTCTGCAAACTATTTGATTTGCAGTCTGGAATGCTTGGTTCTTCCTACTACCGTAGTAGTTGCTGTTGTTGTTGTTGTATCTTGGCTTGAAACTCAAGCTGGTATTGGGCATGTTACTGACAAACCTCTTAGGCTCAAACTTGGCTTTTTTCCTCTTTTCCTCCTGTAGTTGTTTGAAATCATCTTCCAGAGTGATGGCAGCATCCACCAACTCTTGAAACTCCGTTGCTCTCATCATACGGAGCTGAACCTTGAACTGGGGACTTAACCCCCTCAAAAACCTCTTCTTTTTCTTGTCCTCGGTGTAGACTTCTTCAACAGCATACCGGGACAGTTTTGAGAATTCCCTGACATAGGTCAGGATGGCCTTGTCCTTCTGCTCGAGACTTTCAAACTCTCGATGCTTCAGTTCCACTATACTTTCAGGGACATTGGATTCCCTGAACATCCTTGCGAACTCCTCCCAGGTGAATACTTTTCCGGCCGGGTAAACGGCTACTATGTTATCCCACCATGATGCGGCAGGTCCACACAACAAATGTGTAGCGTAACGAACCTTCTCCTGGTCGTTACAACCAACAGTATTGAGCTTTCGCTCGGTGTCCATAAGCCAATCTTCCGCGTCTATTGGCTCGGGCGCGTATGCGAAAGATAGGCTTGGTATTCTGGAAGTCTGATAAGGTGACTCCCAGATTCTCGGGTCTTTCTACCCGGTTCTGTTGCGGCAGCTCTTGAAAAAAATTGTTCTGCTGCTCCAACGTTACACTTTGTCTCTCCTCCACCAGCTGCATGTACTGGACGAAATTCTGCTGCGTCATGGGTGGTGGTGGTGGAAACTGATTTCTGGCTGCTTCCTCAGCCTCTTCCTTTTGCTTTGCCTCGCGCTCCATGCGCTGCGCTTCGGTCTCCTCTCCTAACGCTCCCGACATAACCCCTAGTTCTGCAACACAAGATGATACTCATAATTACTCCATGCGCAAGTTTTCTGAGCTCAACTTTGTGCACAGAACTAGTCACGCAATGGAAATCAAGAAGCAAATCCAAATCATACAAAACATATACCATGTATATACATACTTATGTGGTCTTATTACAATACTCAAGTCGATGTGAGTATGCAAACTCACTTATTAAAGTATATCTACAAATTTCTACAAATATTACATACTATAATACACGTGGTACTTGTGTATTATAGCCTCGCCTCCCTTGGTGGTCTCTAGTCGATCTTCACTCCCGGTACATCCCAGGCTTCCATCCGGTCGAACGTGTCGTCCTCCTGATAGACCCTGGAACATAAGGTCTCCCCGTCGGCTGGTAGTCCGAATCAGATGATGATCCTAGGGAGAAGTCAGTGTTCACAAACTGATCGTTAAGTGCATCATAGTCCACCCATCGGGTATACTCCCCTGTAGCTCCACCATCGGTGTTTCCAACACTCGTACCCGACTCAACCTGTGTCGGATACCCTCCATCAACTCCTTCATTACTAGGATAACTCTGGTTCTGGGTTGTGGCGTCCTCATTCATCTCTCCATCATAATACACTGAAGTACTATGAGTTCCCGTATCAGATCCCCAACGCCAACCCGTGGAATTTTCTATAGGAGTCTCGGAACGCTGATTGTTTCCGGATTCCTCTCCACCCTCATATCCCCCATAGGAACTACCCAGATAGTTCCCAGGTGTAACAGGTGTAGTTTCACGCTCAAGAGGATCAATACTAATGTAGTCACCAGCTGAGTAAACTGGTGTGTGCACCACATTCTCCATACCTAGTCTCCTCCTTGGGTTCAGTAAACTCCTCTAGCATCGTATCAATTGCTCCCGTCAGATGATGGTTCAACTGAAAGAGCAATGATATTAAGTTGCGGCTATTGTCCATGTATTTTGCAGCTGCTATTGGTTTGCGTTTTGCATATTTGTAGTGGTTAAGCATGGGATCTTCTTCCTCCTGCATATGAGGAATGTGGGTGAATTCGGAACCCATAAGCTCTTTCGTCTTATGCTCCCGAATATCTGTGATGGCTCTCATAATGGCTATATGGTAGGCTGTGTTGATAGTTCTGGCTTCACCTGCTGGCATTACTACGCTCATTCCCAAAGATTTGGGAAGTCGCAGTCCTACCCTACACTTGGCCAATACAGTACCATCATAGTACATGTATTTCTTTACTTGGATCTGGGGATCACACCCAAATTCAAGTAACATGGCTCGTAGAATATCTGCAAGTCCTCCTTCATATTCACTCAGTGTGGAATCCATCACTTTCACGTTTCGTCCCGGACGTGAACTTGCCATGTTGGCTGTAGAAATAGAAAGAATATAAGATTAGTAATAATGCATCATAATAGAGATAATAAAGAATTATCGCACTAAAAAATATGATTGTTGTATTCTCAATTGAATATACACCATATTTTTAGAGAATTCTTTACTAATCCTATTTGACTCCTAACGTTTGGTCCCATTTACTAGGTTCCAACCTAAGGTCAAAGCTTTTGCTCTGATACCAACTGTGGTGACCCTGCATACCACTGCATGTTGTAGTATGCCAGTCGTTGATATAACATTCACGAAGTACCATTCCGCAAATATTACATCCCTCAGAGTAGTACAACAGAACATAGCAGGTCCATAACTCATTCATTTATTATTACAAACATCATACACATATCGTCTCGGAGCTCCTCTTGGGTCCTAAGAGGGATACTCCTGGGTTCGAGGCGAACCCAACTTAGCTTACAATATAAGAGTCTCATTAAGTTATACATTTATTTCCTTGAGCAGCTAAATACTAAGAGTTCGGGCTGCTCGGTTACTACTACTACATGATGTCTCTAGGCTTGATCTCTTCCGCAAGCCTCCCTGGTTCCGTAGACGATGAGGTAGTCTACGCCTTCGATACCTCCAGAGAGGTCTGGTTCTTCATAGCCGATGATCTCGGCTCCTTCATTGTTGTCGTAGTCTTCCTGCATTCAGACAATCTAAGCATGGGATTTAAGAGTGGTATGAGTACGAGCGTACTCAACAAGTTCATTATAGATAAGAAGTGTTTAATGCTCTAACTACGGTATTAGACCAGAAAGTCTAATACCAATGCAAGTTTGATAAACATTTCTTCAAGAGATTGCTTTTATTCCAAAGAGCTATGTCCGTCAGCCTTCACCGGTTTACTAGAACTTCATGGAGCTCCTTTCCGCGTTCTCAGTTCCTTATCCCGGAACAGGGAGTGACAGTCACGGTTCTTACACTCTGAGGTGTGTTGCTTTACACATAAGAGATCTTAACCTTGGTGCCAACCGGGCAGCTTTCCCGTCCACACTTCCTTCGGTGTGAGGCCCGGTATAAGGTCTAGCCAATCATGTTCCTCCGCTACCTCGAATACCCACCCTTTGTTGCATGCCCCGACCCTGGGTCCACGCCGGTCCCATTATTCCTGTAGATTTCAAGGTGGACCCCGACCACGACGTCAGTGCTGGGCTCTACCATACACTCCTACGCCGGTAGCTGCAACCCATCATAGACCGCAATACCGTGGGGACTTAGGACTCCCCAGCCTCACCGCTTGCTCCTTCGGGCGACAAGTGTACTACGGACTATGCCGTGGGGACTTAGGACTCCCCAGCCTCACCGCTTGCCCCCTTGGATTACAAGTGTACTACGGTAAAGCGCATCCGTTGATGAACGAGAGGTGGAAACACTTTTGACTATTCCGTCCCACTCCGGATCTTATGGTTAACACGGTTATTACGGCACAAGAATCACTGGCGACATTTGTTGTTTAATCCTAGATGGATATAAACCCTTGCAATGGAACCTCCACCATATCAACACAATCCATGGTTCCATTGCCCACCACATAGTCATATTCATAGTTATGAAAGTAGTGGTTTTGGTTTTTATGCAATAGTGATAACCATAGTATTTTGCAAGTAATTTGATAGAAATACTCAAATGACATGAGCAAGTGATGAACTTGCTGAACACTGCAAAGTTTTGCAGTTGGAAGTGTGGACTGACCCTTGTCCTCTGTCTCTGAAAAATAGCATCATTGTCCGATAAGGGCAATGGTTAAAGAAGCAATTATGCATGATTCTAGTTTTAGGGTTTGTTCCCCCTTCCGATGTCGTTGTTATTTCATGTGAGAGGTTAATACTAAGAACAACTTGTAGATACTTGATTCAGGGTAAATACAACCTTGAAATATTGTCAAGGTGTTTTTAAAGTCCAATTGCATTAATGGACTTATTTTCATTATTGAAATAATATGAGTGATTTAAATTATTATTTAAATCATCTAAATAAGACTTATTCTTAATTGTCTTCAAAAATTCTGTTTGGTATTGTATTTTAATAGAGAATTTTATGCTGATCCATTTACATATTTTTAATTATTTTTTTAGAGCTCTTATCAATTTTCTATTGAATTTCAAAGTTTCAGGTTTTTATTGAATTGTAAAAGACTATTTTACCCTTGGGCCCCACCTGTCAGGTGGCCCAACGGGTTAGGTGTGGCCGACCCACCTGGTCCGGCCCAACCCGCTCACTCTCTCTCTCTCTCTCGCGCTCTTGTCCGAACCCTAACCCTAGAGCTCTGGCGACGCGCGCGTCGCCGCCCCTTCGCCGAATTGTTCCGGCCGACTCCGGCCATCGCCGCCGGCGAGATGGGGTGCGTCTGAACCGCCGTTCTACGGCGCTTCAGATCCACCACGCCGATTTGCCCTTCGTCGCCTCTTCGCGTTGCCCCCAACCCTGCTGCTCGTCTGGCCGTGGGGATCCACGGCGATCCTGTCGCCGCCGACGTTCCTGAAGCCGTGGCGCCGCCGTGGCTTTGCCATCGTGTGCGCGAGCTGCCGCGGCACCGTCATGGCCTGGCTTGGCCTGGGGCCGCCGTGCTTCGGTGCGTGCCGCCGTGGCCGCCATGGCTGCCCGCTTGCTCGACCCTGGTACGTTCGCCAACCCTTCTCCCCTCTCGTATACTTGCTCTTCTTCCTCTCTCCAGTAGCTCTAGCCATGGCTTGCTGTTCCTGGTGCCTATGCTGCTCTATGGCTGGCTTGCTGCTGCCGCGCTGCTGAGGTACTGCGTGTGCTGCTGTGCTACTACTGCCGCCATGGCCTATCTCTAGATCATGAGCTTGTACTGGTGCTCATGCTAGCTTCACTACTGTGCTGTGCTTGCCTGCCCAAGGCATGTGCTGTTGCTGTGTGATGCTTTGCCACATCTCTATGCAAGAATTCCTAATCTAATTGGTTGCCATGCTCTCCTTTCTTGCTTAATTCTCTCTCTGTGGCTCTGTTCTTGTTACTAGGCTTGCCAGATATCAAGTGTATTCCTATAGGCTTGCTCATGAGCATCTTGTAATGCTCAGGGACTGCTTAATGGCTACTGTCTTGCTACAATTAAATCCATTTGATTACTTAGTGGCTCTGGTTGTGGTGATGGTTTAATTATATATGTGTGCTATTCATGTCAAGCTTGATCCAGGGGTACATCATGTATTTGATGTGCTTCTGGTTACAATTACAGTTCATCCATTTGTTATCTGTGAAGCAATTGTTGATTATCTGTGGCCATTTAATTATCTGGTCCATGCTCTGTTGCTTAGTGATGCTCTAGCATGCACTGGCATGCTATAGCAAGCTTTGGTGATCATGTGATCAATAACAGCTGGTCATTGGATGGCTTACCTGTTGCCTGTGCCATAATGTTACTTATCTATGTGTATGTGTGTGGCACAGATCAGTGCTGGTGCTTGCTCAAGCATCAGCTGATGCTTGCAGTGATCCTCTGGATCATTAGCAAATGTTTGTTTCATGATTTACTTGTTAATATCAATTATCTGTGTTGCCTTTATTGATTGAGTGGATAATTGATGTGAACTGTGATACAGTGATGATCATCACAATTGATTGGCTTGGGCTAGATGGATGCCAACAGTGGTTGGGAACCCTAGCAATTCTTTGAACCCAATTTGGGTGATGATATTTGTACTTGGCTTGGTGGTTTGGCTGTTCTAGGGTTTGAGGTGACCCTGGCAGTAGTCATATGCTGCCCTAGGGTAGCTCCCCTCTTTGTTGGCTTGTTGTGGCTCACCAAATGCTTTCTGGGTGATCCATATATTGGATTACCAGTAGCTCTTGATGTTGAAATCAAATAGACAATATTTTGTCTAAGTCTGATGGTCAAACTAGCTGTAGGTGCTAAGTGTGTAGCTAGGCTAGCTTGTGCTCTCATCTCTTGTTGGATTTCTTCAGTTATGCATTGATTGTCATAGATGTTGTTCCCTTTAGATGATTTACCAGTAGCCTTACTGCTCTTGCTTGCACCATGTGGCCTAGTAGCCAGATGATGACACAACTTGGGTATCACACCCTTTTGATTATGTGTGATTGATGCATATGCTTATATATGAACAAAACCATCTGGTTTGTTCATGATGCTTGGTATACCTCACTCCAGCTCCTAGAATTTGATGTTGGTGTAGAGGTTTGCTTCTCTGTGGATCTTATGGTTGATTTGCTTGCCCTGCTCCTCCTGGTGAGCTTGATGAAGCTTGATTTAATTCAGTGGTGTGATGGAGCAGATTGAACAGTGAGGTGTTCTATCTGTTCTAGCTGTTCTTGGTGTTCTTGGTGTTCTTGGTGGCTTACCAGAGCAATCCTGTCGATGGATGAATCAAGTGGCTAGGGTTTGGCTGTGAAAAGCTTTTATATGGCCAGCCATAGCTTCTTTGGTCGACAGCACCACAACTTACCATGGTGACTCACTGTGTGTGTGTTACACATGCACACTGCCTTGTGTGCTGCCTGGTTGTGTGTGTGTGCAAGTGCTGTGCACTTGGACTTGGTCCTATCTGTGGCATGGATCTGCTCGGCAGAGACTTGATCATATCCTCTTCATTTCAATTGTTTGCTAACCTGCCAAGTGGCAATGCCACTTGGCATAATGTGCTCTATGTTGTGTTTGTTTGCAGGGATCAACCTGATGCTCCAAGGATCATGGAGATCATCAAGTACAAGGCTAAATGAAGATTAGCTTGTAGTGTTAGGATAGATCATTGAATTGTAATTTCCTTTTCTTTTCTTTTTCTTTTTTGTCCAATTCTTGTAATATGTTGTAATTCATAATTCTATTTTAAATATTGTAAAGACAATGTATCATGTGTGTGATTATCAATAAAGCTCAAGTTTTCCTTAATGAGCTTAATGCAATTGTTGTATTACTTGTATTCTTGCTTAATGATAATTGTGTGTTAAATTATCTCAAATATGAATTATTTGATAATCATTTGATGTTTGAATTTGAAATTCAAATTCAAATTTGGTTTGAATTCATTCAAACAACTTAACTTATAATTCAATCATGCAACTTAAGATTTCAATGTAATATCACTTCTCTCTTCTCAAAACCCTAATTTAGATAAGTAGGAACAAGTTCATCGCACTCTCGAAACCCTAACCCTGTAAGGTGTCGAGAGAGAAACCTGTCCCCCTTCGATGCAGTTTTGTTTTAAAAGCGCGAAATTTCCCCGTAAATTACAATGCAATGCACATCCCTTTCTAAAATCTACCCCTCGATCATCTCTAAACCTGGGACATTACACCTCCCCTTTTGGTTGGCTCCGTCATCTGGAAAAATTGGAGCTTCGATATATTTTCCATGAATTGTTGATCTTCAGAAATATTGTATCCTGACGGTGCTTTTTCCAGCAGAATTCTGACTCGGGTGAGTAATTCTCCAATAATCATGAAACATGCAAAATAGGTGAAATAACATAAGTATCATCTCTAAATATGAAATATATCAATAAATAACAGTAAATTATGATATAAAATAGTGATGCAAAATGGACGTATCAACTCCCCCCAAGCTTAGACCTCGCTTGTCCCCAAGCGAAACTGAACTCACTAAACAAGACCACATGTTTATGGAGTGAAGAGTCGATAAATAAAATACGGACAAGAAGCATCACATTTATTAATTCACAGAAGACATTCTAGTAAACAACTTCCTCATATAACTCAACTTGAAACAAGTAAAGGGAAATCACAAATAAAGGTGCATAGGAAATCATAATTGGTGATGGCAAACTTCGTTCTTGGTCAAAGAACAATTAACAGATTGTACTTATCTTTCAAGCAGAGTCTTTATATTAGAGCTTTTATGGCAGAACTTACATGCTCAATCATAACAATCTCCTCACAATCATTGATAACCTTCAAAGTCATATTCATTCAGATAAAATTTGTACTAAACAAGGAAGAATAAAAGACATGATTAAATAGATCACAATATAAATGGTTGGATCACAACAACTCAATTGCTTGCTTGAGATAGAGGGAAATAGGTTTACTGACACAACATAAAAATAAAAGATAGGCCCTTCGCAGAGGGAAGTAGGGATTAAATCATGTGCTAGATCTTTTTAAGTTTTGAAATCATAAAGAGAGCATAAAATTAAAGTTTTGAGAGGTGTTTGTTGTTGTCAACGAATGGTAGTGGGCACTCTAACCCCCTTGTCAAACAGACTTTCAAAGAGCGACTCCCATGAAGGACGTTATCTCTACCAGCAAGGTAGATCATCCCTCTTATCTTTTGTTTACACATGTATTTTAGTTTTATTTATAGATGACACTCCTCCCAATCTTTGCTTTCACAAGCCATGGCTAACCGAATCCTCGGGTGCTTTCCAACATTTCACATACCAAGGAGGAGTGTCTATTGCAAAATTAAGTAGCTTACTGATAAATCAGGGCAAAACATGTGAAGAGAATTATTAATGAAAGTTATTAATTGGGGCTGGGCACCCCGTTGCCAGCTCTTTTTGCAAAATTATTGGATAAGTGGATGTATATGCCACTAGTCCATTGGTGAAAGTCTGTCCAACAAGATTGAAAGATAAAACACCACATACTTCCTCGTGAGCTATAAAACATTGACACAAATAAGAGATAATAACTTTTGAATTGTTTAAAGGTAGCACATGAAATATTTACTTGGAGTGGCGCAAAATACCACATAATAGGTAGTTATGGTGGACACAAATGGCAAGGGTTTGGTTTAAGGTTTTGGATGCACGAGAAGCATTCCCTCTCAGTATAGGTCTTTGGCTAGCAAGGTTGGTTAGCAAGCATAAGAGTTGAGGGAAACAAACAAATATACATGTGATAGAAACAATCATGCATCTTCCTTGTAAGCACAAAAAAATTTAACTTCAGAATACTAAGCTCATTATCTAACAAGAAAGAAAGATAATGAAACAATATATCTACATGTACTTCCCTCTTTTCTACTTAAGCCTCAAAGTATTTTTGCTGTTGACCAATGCTAAGTTTGCCAAAACCAAATAGATTTACTTGATGCTCCAAAAGTGATATCAATACTAACAACAAGATCAATCATATAACAAAAATTGCAAACTAAAATAAGGTGTGCAAAAAGTAAATGATAAAACTACTCATTAATATTCCATAACGATAACTCACACCAAGGGATACATAGATAACCAACTAAAAGAGAGATACTTCCACACTGCAAACCATCTTATATGATAACTTCCCTACTCATGATATGACACTACTTGACAGCAAAACGGTAAAAGATAGTGATGATGTGATACCGCGACACTCCCCCAAGCTTGGAACAAGCCAAGGGGGTGCCAATACCAATGATGAATTACTCCTTTGGTGATGGTGGTGAATTCTTGATAAGCTTCTTAACAAGCTACTTTAGCTCATCAATCTCATAGGTGAGGTTGCGGATCAGCTCCGAGTTGTGCTCGACGCGCTTAATGAGTATGTCAGACGGCGAGTCCCAACTCTTAGAGTTGTTTCCCCACTCCTCAGCTTCAGGTTTCATCCTTCCTGCATTGTTAGAACGATCCATATCCCAGCTACTAGGCAATTCTGCCTCAGGAATCCTTTCAATTTGACTCTTATGAATTAGAGTGTGGAAGGGGTTATTGATGCCTGGAGAAGATGTCCTTGGAGCTAGAAAGCGATGTGGGACTTTTCCTCCGGTGCTCATCCGTGCGCCTCTCTTGAGGTTGAACGGATTCGCCACCACCCCGATGCTTGCGACGGTGGCGTGCGGGTATACACGCGGGTCTTCCTCCACTTCTCCTTCATCTTCACTCTCGACTTCTTCTTTCAACTCGGGGTCTTGAATATCTTCCTCCAAAGGCCCCTTGCCCTTGTTGTTGGAGACCATGGTGCTTCTAGATCAAAAATAGATCCTGGCAGAAAACAGCTCGAAACAAAACACGACGAGAAGATGATATACGGACCTCGGGGGATCCGGGGGATTATATAACAAAACTTTTCACGACAAAAGGAAAGCACCAGGTCGAACCCGAGTGGGAGAGGGACTCCGAGGAGCAGTCCCCATATGGCGGCGCGGATAGGGTGGGGCCCGCGCCACCAGGTGGGGACGCGCCCTCGTGCGCCTCCTCCACTCCGATCCGATCTCGTAATTTTTCATATTTTCTAAAAATAGCAAAAATATTGTTCGGAAAGTTAAACGCGGACTTTTTACTACCAAAATTGTTACCTATTCGAAGTCGAACTCTGCAGAACTATCAATTTGATCTTTGATGAAAGTTTCCGGAGTCACCACTCGAATAACATCAACATCTTCATTATAAGAATCTCCAGAAATATAATGTTTGAGTCTTTGTCCATTCACCACTTGTGTGGCATCATCTTTCAGCGAAGCAATTTTTATTGCCCCTGAACGATACACCTCCACAATGACATATGGTCCTTCCCATTTTGAGAGTAATTTTCCTGCAAAAAATCTGAGACGAGACCGATACAATAGGACTTTATCTCCAACATTAAATTCTCTTTTAATAATTCTTCTATCATACCATTTCTTAACTTTCTCCTTAAAAAGTCTAGCATTTTCATAAGTTTCACTTCTCCACTCATCTAAAGAACTCGATTGTAGCAACCTTTTCTTACCGGCAAGTTTAAAATCTTTATTAAGTTCTCTTACAGCCCAATAATCTTTGTGCTCTAGTTCTAAAGATAAATGACAAGCTTTTCCATAAACCATTTTATAAGGAGACATACCCATAGGATTTTTATAAGCCGTTCTATAAGCCCACAACGCTTCCTTCAACTTACTAGCCCAATTTTTCCTAGATTTATTAACAGTCTTTTGCAAGATAGATTTAATTTCTCTATTTGATAATTCTACTTACACTAGTTTGAGGATGATAAGATGAAGCAATTCTATGATTAATACCATATTTAGCAAGAGTTTTTCTAAAACCACCATGAATAAAATGAGAACCTCCATCAGTCATAAGATATCTAGGTACTCCAAACCTAGGAAAAATAACATCTAAAAGCATTTTTAAAGAGGTCTCACCATCATCACTTTTTGTGGGTATGGCTTCCACCCATTTAGTAACATAATCAACAACAACAAGTATATGAGTGTTACCTTCTGAAGAAGGAAAGGACCCATGAAGTCAAATCCCCAACAATCAAATGGTTCAATAACAAGAGTATAATTCATAGGAATTTCATTGCGTCTAGAGATATTACCAACTCTTTGACATTCATCACAAGATAAAATAAACTTTCTTGCATCTTCAAAGAGAGTTGGCCAATAAAAACCTGACTGTAGAACCTTTTGTGCGGTTCTATCTCCGGCGTGATGGCCTCCATAAACACTACCATGACACTTACTCAATATCTCTTGTTGTTCATATTCGGGACACATCTTCGCATAATACCATCCACTCCTTCTTTATATAAGTGTGGGTCATCCCAAAAATAATGCCTTGAGTCATAAAAGAATTTCCTCCTTTGCTGAGCTGAAAAGGTTGGAGGCAAGTACTTGGAAACCATAAAGTTGGCATAATCAGCATACCCCAAGGACTATCTCGCGAGCTCACCTTTATTGCAGCCAATTTTTCATTTGGAAAAACTATTATTAACATGAACATGATTATAAGCAATATTTTCCAATCTAGACAAATTATTAGCAATAGGATTATGAGCACCTTTCCTATCTACAATATGTAAATCAAATTCTTGCAAAAGAAGCACCCATCTAATAAGCCTTGGCTTAGCATCTTTCTTTTCCATAAGGTACCTAATTGCAGCATGATCAGTATGAACTGTGACTTTTGAATCAACAATATAAGGTCTAAACTTGTCACAAGCAAAAACTACAGCTAATAACTCTTTTTCAGTTGTAGCATAATTTCTTTGAGCAGCATCAAGAGTCTTACTAGCATAATGAATAACATTCAATTTTTTTATCTACTCGCTGTCCAAGAACAGCACCTATATCAAAATCACTAGCATCACACATAATATCAAAAGGTAAATTCCAATCAGGAGGTTCAACTACAGGAGCAGTTGTTAAGGCTTTCTTTAGAGTTTCAAAAGCTTCCTTACAATCATCATCAAAAACAAAAGGTACATCTTTTTGAAGAAGATTAGTAAGAGGCTTTGAAATTTTAGAGAATTTTTTAATAAATCTCCTATAAAAACCAGCATGACCAAGAATACTACGAATACCTTTAACATCCCTAGGATAGGGCATCTTCTCAATTGCTTCAACATTAGCTCTATCAACTTCAATACCTCTCTCAGAAATTTTATGTCCCAATACAATTCCTTCATTAATCATAAAGTGGCATTTCTCCCAATTAAGAACAAGGTTAGTTTCTTCACATCTCTGCAAAATTTATCAAGGTTTCGTAAACAATTATCAAAAGAATTCCTATAGACAGAAAGATCATCCATGAATACCTCTACAATCTTTTCACAAAAGCCATGAAAAATAGCAGACATGCATCTTTGAAAAGTAGCAGGAGCATTACATAAACCAAAAGGCATACACCTATAAGCATAAGTTCCATAGGGACAAGTGAAAGTGGTTTTCTCTTGATCTTTAGCTCTAACAGCAATTTGTGAAAACCCAGAATAACCATCAAGAAAGCAGAAATCAGTATTTTTAGATAACCTTTCTAGCATTTGATCAATAAAAGGTAAAGGGTAATGATCTTTCTTAGTAACTTTATTAACCTTTCGAAAATCAACACACATTCTATACCCTACAACTACTCTTTGAGGGATGATCTCATCATTATCATTAGGTACAATAGCTATTCCTCCTTTCTTAGGAACATAATGCACAGGACTAACCCATCTACTATCAGCAATAGGATATATAATACCAGCTTCAAGAAGTTTCAATACCTCATTCCTTACCACATCCTTCATCTTAGGAATTAGACGACGCTGATGTTCAACAACAGGCTTTGCATCATCTTCCATGTTGATGGCATGTTGTCAAATACAGGGAGAAATTCCCTTCAAGTCATCAAGAGTGTAGCCAATAGCTCCTCGGTGTTTCTTCAATATTTCCAATAATCGTTCTTCCTCAAAATCTGAAAGCTTAGCACTAATAATAACCGAATATGTTTTCTTATCATCAATATAAGCATACTTAAGATTACCAGGTAACAGTTTCAAATCAAAAACATGATCTTCCTTTGGTGGTGGTGTTGTACCTAGACCTTCGACCGGTAAGTCATGTTTAAGAATGGGTTGACGAAGGAAAATTTTATCAAGCTCATTCCTTTCTTCCCTAAAGACTTCACTCTCATGATCCTCCAAATATTGCTGCAAATGATTATTAGGAGCAAGAGGAATAGATGCAAGCTGTTCAACTCTAAAATCATCATTAGGCAATTCAGCTTCATAAGGAACTTTGGCAAATTTAGAGAAATTAAACTCATAAGATTCACCAGCAAATTTAGTCACAATTTTCTCTTTCTTGCAATCTATAATAGCTCCACAAGTATTTAGAAAAGGTCTACCAAAAATGATAGGACAAGTCTTACTAGCAGCAGAACCAAGTACCAAAAAGTCAAGGATATTTAATCTTACCACATAGAACTTCCACATCTCGAACAATACCAATAGGAGAGATAGTTTCTCTATTAGCTAGCCGAATAACCACATCAATATCTTCAAGTTCACAAGAACCAATTTCATGCATGATTTCCCGTAAAGCTCATAAGGAATGGCACTAGAACTTGCACCAATATCGCATAAACCATAATAACAATGATCACCAATTCTAACAGAGAGCATAGGAACACTGGCTCCTAGACTTACTAGGATGTGAAACGATATTAGAAGCATCTTCACAGAAAATGATGTGACCATCTTCTACATTTTCAGTCACAAGGTCTTTAACTATTGCAATAGCAGGTTCAACATTTATTTGCTCCTCAGGTTCCATAGGTTTCTTTGCACTTTTGTTTACCACACTAGTTATAACAGAATACTCCTTCATTTTAGCAGGAAAATGAATTTTTTCAATATAAGCTTCAGGAAGAATGTGATCAACAGTTTTAACTTCAATACATTTACCTATAGGTGAATCAGTTTTATCTTTGTAAGGTTCATGATACTTATGAAAACTCTTCCTAGGCAATTCAAAATGAGAGGCAAAAGCTTTATAAAAATTTGCAACAACTTGAGAGTCAAGACTATAAGTAGCACTCATATTTCGAAATTTATCAGTATCCATAAAAGTTTCAATGCATTCATAATCATAATTTATACCTGACTCTCTACCTTTGTCGTTCTCCTATCCTTCAGTATTCTCTTGAATCCGATCAATAAGGTCCCATTTATACTCTTCTTTGTTACGCGTGAATGATCCAGAACAAGTAGTATCCAGCAAGGTTTTATCTTTAAAAGAAAATCTTGCATAGAAATTATCAATGATGATATTACCAGGAAGCTCATGAATGGGGAATTTGAGCATTAAAGACTTCAATCTCCCCCATGATTGGGCAATACTCTCTCCATCATGAGGCCAGAAATTATATATGCGGTTTCGGTCTTTGTGAATTTCACTTGGAGGATAGAATTTAGAATAAAATAGAGGCATAATATCCTTCCAATCAAGAGAATGCCCATTCTTCAGCAGTTTATACCAATGCGCCGCTTTACCAGACAGCGACATAGAGAATAGTTTCTTCCTAACTTCATCCATAGAAATACCTGCACACTTGAATAACCTGCATAATTCAGTAAATGATCTCCAGGATGGACAGTTCCATCCCCTTCATAGCGGTTATCCACAACACGTTCAATAATTTTCATAGGTATTTTATATGGAATCACATTCTCACCTGGCGCGTCATCCACTACCTTTGCAGTAGTATTAGATTTTCCAAATAGGAATTCAAGAGAAGATCTCCTCATAATGAATTATAGTAGCAGGCAGAAATAAAAACAACACGTACAGTAAAAGTTTTCCTTACCAATTCCACTTACCAATAGCGCTTCACTCCCTGACAACGGCGCTAGAAAATAGTCTTGATGACCCCACAAGTATAGGGTGTGTATCGTAGTACTTTCGATAAATAAGAGTGTCGAACCCAACGAGGAGCAGAAGGTGTTGACAAGCAGTTTCGATGAAGGATTCACTATAAATGCTCACAGACAAGTTTTCAGGAGGTTTTGATATAGCAGATAAATAAAATACAAGTAAGTAAAATGCGAGAATAATAATTGCAGCAAGTGGCCCAATCCTTTTTAGCACAAAGGACAAGCCGGTTTGTTTACTTATGATGACCAAACGTTCTCGAGGACACACGGGAATTTAGTCTAGTGCTTTCGCTTCATATTGTTGATTAATCTTCATTGTTTTGATAAGTGTTGTGTGGGTGAACCTATGCTAATACACCGCCCTTCCTAGGACTAATACATACTTGTGATTAAACCCCTTGCAAGCATCCACAAATATAAGAAAGTAATTAAGATAAATCTAACCACAGCCTTAAACTCTGAGATCCTGCTATCCCTCATGCATCGATATACCAACGGGGGTTCAGGTTGCTGTCACTCCGGCAACCCCACAATTAGCAAACGAATACAATATGCATTCCCCTAGGCCCATAAAGGTGAAGTGTCATGTAGTCGACGTTCACATGACACCACTAGAAGAATAACACCACAACTTAAATATCAAACCATTAAATATTACTCAACATAGTTCACTACTAACATTTAGACTTCATCCATGTCCTCAAGAACTAAACGAACTACTCACAAGACATCATATGGAACATGATCAGAGGTGATATGATGATGGATAACAATCTGAACATAAACCTTGATTCAACGGTTTCACTCAATAGCATCAATAACAAGGAGTAATCAACACCGGGAGAGTTTCCCCTATGAAATACTCAAGATTCAACCCTAGATGTTACAGCGGAGACGAGGTGGAGATGACGGTGTCGGTGGTGGAGATGATGATGATGATCCCAATGAAGTCCAGCTCGATGACGGTGACGATGGCGACGATTTCCCCCTCCGGGAGGGAATTTCCCCGGCAGATTTCTGCCTTCCAGAGAGCTCTTTTCTCTCTGGTGTTTTCCGCCTCGAGGAGGCGGCGATGACTATCCTCGATGTCCCCCGCACCTTAGGGTTTCGGGAGATGAAGTACGCGAAAGGGCGATGGCCGAGGGGGTCGTGGGCCCCTCCCCACGTGGCGGCGCGCCTGCATTGGTGGCCGTGCCGGCCCATGGGGAGGGCCCATGGCGGCCCTCCTCAGCCTCCCCTTTTGGCTGGCTCCGTCATCTGGAAAAATAGGAGCTTCGGTATATTTTCCGTCAATTGTTGATCTTCAGAAATATTGTATCCTGACGGTGCTTTTTCCAGCAGAATTCTGACTCCGGTGGGTAATTCTCCAATAATCATGAAACATGCAAAATAGGTGAAATAACATAAGTATCATCTCTAAATATGAAATATATCAATAAATAACAGTAAATTATGATATAAAACAGTGATGCAAAATGGACGTATCAGGGAGTTCCATAGAGCTAGTGGATCCTCCCCCATCAAATATTAATTTTTCAAATCGGGATGGAGGTGGTGCCTTATGAAATGTAATGCCACATACTTTGCCACTTGAGGTATTTCTGGAGCATTTTCGGGAGGTGTGATAATCGTGGGACCAAGGTTACATCCAGTTAAATTTATTTTCATATCCATGGCCCATAATAGATAGTTACTACCATCAAGTTGCAGTTCTTGGAATTCTTTTTTACTGATGTCACCCATTTTTTTCTGCATATATGATCATGCATTTAATTAATTTTACTTGATAGTAAAATTTATTTTGGTAAACAACAACAATTTGAACGCGGATGTATTTAGAGTGTGTGATAAAATTGTTGTACCAAATAACATGTTATAATATGCTAGAGGCAAATATATTAATAACATGGCACATTACATACTTGTGTCTAAAAATATGTATATCACAATACACTGTTAAACTAAATAAAAACAGTTAATACGCTACTTGTTAGATCTACAAGTTGCTAGAAACATCAGAACTAGACTGCAGAATACGTAAGTACTCAGTAGCAACGTGAGGCCTCTAAGAGCAAGTACAATAAGGTCTAGTCAGCTGGCTATAAGGATTAAAATAATATATTTGTGTCTAGTTGGAGGAGAGAGAATAGGAGATAGAGAGTGTGAGTGGGCTCTTATGCAAGAGCTAGCTCTAGCACGTGCTCCTAGGCAAGGTGGGTGAATGAAATGTGGGCCATCCATTGAAAAAGTAGTACATTTTTATAGCCAACTATTGTACTTGTTGGCTACTTGTTAACTATATATGAAATGATATCCTGCTTATAGCCAACAACCGGCTATACTATTGGAGTTGCTCTAAGGCTTTTCAGCACACGGGCCTTGTCAGCACTTGGCTGGACCAGCAGTCAAAAGCGGTCGAGACACGAGCGAATCTCATCTTCCTCCTCTCGCTAAGCCCCACCATGTCTCTGCCATGCTTCAAGCCAGCGCCCGCGTCCAGCGATTCAGCGGCGGCCTGGTTCCTCCACGGAGGAGGATGGGAGGTGAGGGGCGGCCTCGTTGAGACGGAGCTCCGCGACGCGGTTGGCGAGGCCAAGGGCCTCGGGGGACCAAGTCCCTCTACGGATGCCGCTGGGGCGAGCCACCATGGTCGATGCGAAGCGGCCGAGGAGCACCCGGGCTTCAAGCGAGGGTGTAGGGAGGGCGAGGGACGGCGCCGCGTCCTCGTTCTTCTCCTCCTCCACTTCCTGTGCCGGAAGGTTAAGGTCGGGCAGTGCCGTTGGAGGTGCGTCCAAGGGAACCGCGACGGGCGGTTGGAAGAACTCCGTCACGTCGGCGTAGCCCGGCGGCGCGAAGTGTTCCGCGACCTCGTCGGAGGGCGTCGGGGACGGGAGGCGCGGCATGTTCCAATGGCGCTCGAATTAGCGCATCATCGGCGGCGGAGTCTCCAGTTCATCATTGGAGTACTCGCGCTCGGGGTCGTCGACAAGCCACCCGGCGCTCGGCCCGCCCAGTAGCAATTCCACGGGCGGGATAGTGAACGCGGGCGGAAGCGGCAGCAGTTCATCTGCGTCCGCGGTGATGCTAGTGGCAGAGGCCTCATCCTCGTACACGGCATCGACTATTTGTTCTTCAGCGACCTCCGGCACATCGAAACCTCCGGCGCACCCGGTGATGCTGTACCGGAAGTTTTGACCAAAGGTTCGGTGACGAGCATGAAAGCGTCGGTTCTCTCATGCCACAAAGCGAGCAAAAGCAAAAGCCATCGATGGCAGGGAATCCATCGCTTTTTTTACCTTTCTCTCTACTTCTCTTCTTGGTCTATTCGCTGGGGACAGAACAGTGGTGATGACGTGAGAAGAAGTGAGAGAATGAAGTACTTTATTAATTTGGATTGTTGGCTAGTATTTATAGTAACCGAAAAAGTCGGTCCTAACTGATGTATTAGCCTAGATCTGACGCTAAGATCTAACTGCTAATATTTCCTAACAGGAATGATTCATAACGATTTCCCCTTCCGTTTGCTTGTCTGGCAATTGGTCAAATGATTTACACGTGTATTATATTCAAAGAGAGATGACTTATTACATAATAAATGCGTGATTAGAAAAGAAATTTCTATTAAGGTCACCTTCACTGAGATTATCAAATGGCTCGAGGAGTTTTGTGGACGGAGAAAAAACATCAGCTTTTCTTTTGTGTTGCCAAACAGCATAGTGTTTTGTGTTATAGATGGTAGAGTGAGAGTTCACATATTGTGATCTTAATGTGATAATCATATATCATAAGTGCAAGAGATCCCCTAGTTCTGTTGACCGCGCGGTCTACCCCTTTGACTGCATCCCATCGGGGGTCCCCCGGTGGGCATATGCCTCCATTTGAGCTTGGTTAGGTCATAGGTACATGTGGAAACAAGGATCATGCCATATGATATCAAGTTTATCTCCGGTTCACGTACGAGGGAGTTCCCCTATACATGCGAATCTGCCTAAGTGTAGGAACCCCCGTCCGAGAAGCCGGACACACCGGGGGTAGCCTTGGATATAAAACCATCTCAAATCAATTTTGTGCATTCCATGTGGACACACACAAGTTTTGGGGCCATTCCTAGATCCGATGCTCGATTTCCGATGAAACCCTAGTTCGTTGACCGCGCGGTCTACCACTTTGACTGCATCCCATCGGGGGTCCCCCGGTGGGCATATGCCTCCATTTGAGCTTGGTTAGGTCATAGGTACATGTGAAAACAAGGATCATCCCATATGATATCAAGTTTATCTCCGGTTCACGTACGAGGGAGTTCCCCCCTATACATGCAGAATCTGCCTAAGTTAGGGTTAGAGTTAGCGTTAGCAATGTATGTGGAAACCCTAGGGTTAGGGTTAGGGCTAGAGTTAGGGTTAGGGTTAGAGTTAGGGTTAGGGTTAGAGTTAGAGTTAGGGTTAAAGTTAGGGTTAGGGAATTCTTAAAAAATAGAACCATTTTTTACATAATGCATACTAGTAAATAAATAATAGAAACATAATATAAAGTAATATGAGAGAGAGAAAAAAGAAAAAATAAAAAAAATCTATATGCCGAGGGTGGCCGTCGGCATAGGGGGGCCATGCCCTATGCCGAGGGTAGCCCTCGGCGTCTTACCTGACGCCGTGACCGCGCCGTCGCGTCGCCGCTCTGGCAGCAGCTATGCTGGTACCTACGCCGAGGGCCAGGTAGACGCCGACGGCTGCCCTCGGCGTAGGAACCTGTACGCCGACGGTACCTAAACGCCGACGGCCGGCTTCCGGCGCTGCCCCGGCGAGGCCGTACGCCGACGGCCCCGACAAAAAGCCCTCGGCATAGGGTTTGGCCGTCGGCGTCTCTGGCCATTCCTGTAGTGAGAGCAAGAAACCACGAAATATTCTATGAGTTTAAACACGCCGGAACAAACCAAACTCAACAATGTGCCTCCTCCCTTGGCAACAAGTTTGTGTTTCAGATATGTCATACGTGTGGACACATCACTCGCCATTCAAAATTCGGAATCGGAATATCAATTTCACATTCAATCCATTTCACTTCCTAGGTAATGCCAACAGCTGGGAAGCTCCTACCTGATGTGTGATGCGTCAAAACGTCGACGTTCCGCACATGACACAGTGATCTGCACCGGCACACTTTAGCCAACATGATAGAAGAGGAATGTGCAGCAAGAGTAAGATGAATGTTGGGTTTGGTGTTGGATATTAGATTATCAAAAGGACTTTCATCTGTTGCAGAAAAGGCAAGATTGTTGGTGAAGATGTACCCATAATATTTTAGGTATTTTCTTTATCTAATAATAGGTTATAAATTAATGTTCTATTATTTGTAAATTCACACAAAGAACCATATTGTAAGAAAATGTATACGAAAAAATTGTAGGTACATCTGTGCATTATTACTATCGCTGCATATTCCAGTTTACAACTGATGTTAAGTTTTACACACTTAGTTCGTGTCCATGCTTATTGGAGCTTATCTTTGGGAAGTGACATGAGGGGAAGACGGAAGTATCTGAATCTTTTCTTTCATATACATGTGGATTATGTTTTTATGTACATCGATGAAAAAAAAATTACAATTATCATATCTATCACAACGCCGAGTGATAGGGCGCAAAAGACACAATATTAAAATACTTTTATTTTCAGGAGCAAACATAATTATCATAATTAACATAATTACACGGGCATTCAACTAGTCAATAGTAATTACAAGGTACTCTCACGCTAGCGACATGGACATCACGCGACCACTAACACCATGCACTAAGCCACTAACTAACCATGACCTCTTCTACCAAGAATCTCTCCAGGAACCACACGAATAGGCTAATTAAATCTTGACCAGCCAGTAATAATACTCACATGACTTATCTATGCATGAACTAATTAACTATCCTACACAGACATGCACACATGTAGAATTAAAACAATGTAGATACAACAAAAATCAAGATCAAAACCTAACTATTTGGACAGTGAGAATAAGCCCTGGAACTCCAAATATTGTTGGAAAAACTATGTTGCACCGGAGCGAATGGGAAATGGAACCCTGCGACGCTTTGAGTGTTGGTTCATAGTAACACTTTAATTTGATGACAAGCTAAACCCAAGACTTGTGATACTCAATAAAAATCCACATTTGTCTGTTATGCTACCTCACACAACTCTTCTTCCTAGGAAAAACTTTACACATTGGCATCGCAATCTTAATCTTGGAATTTAGTACTAATCAGTTTTATGATCTTAAGAAAACACCACACATGCTTCTAAATACAAGGCATAAAGGCAATGCCCGCGAAGTAATCTCCATATAAATCCGATGTTCTATAGAACTCAGACGTGCGGGTAAGTTTGGTCGGAGCCACACACCTTCCCAAGATATGACATATCCAAGAAACAATGACGCGACGGTGACTAATTGGAGGACGCTTAAAAATCATCTTATCTCCCTTTATGATGGATAGCTCTTCCAGATTGCTTTTGCGTACGGTTTATGTTGACCAGCGCAATGCAGAAAGCTTCCAAGTTCTAACCATTACGTCCTTTAAATAGCGAGCAAAACACCTATGAAAATCGCACTTCCTGTTCTCTATCACTCTTGTGTCCAGTGTAGCCATAGTCCAAGGAAAATACCTCTCCGGCCATGGCAACCACCCTAGCCACTGACGTCCGCCTCTCGATCGCGCACCAGACCCGCTTTGGTCTCCGCCTTGCCTCCGCCATCTCCTCCAACCCAGAGTATGCAGCCGTTAACGCCGCCTACTCTCCACTCTCCCTCCACGTTGGGCTCAGCCTCCTCACCGCCGGTGCGGAGGGCGCCACCCGTGAGCAGCTTGTCGCCACTCTCTGGACAGGGGAGGTAGGCGAGGAGGCGGAGGGCCTCCATGCCCTTGCTGAGCAGGTGGTGCAGCTTGTGCTCGCCGACGCGTCCTGCGTCGGCGGCCCACGTGTCGCCTTCGCCAATGGTGTCTTTGTTGACACGTCACTCGCTCTGAAGCCTTCCTTCCAGGAGCTCGCTGTTGGCAGGTACAAGGCAAACGTGCAGTCCACCAACTTTCAAACTAAGGTGATCCTTTCCCGGACCCTACATTATTGTATAGCTCTTGAAAGGATGTCCATTTTTTCAGGTATAGGTTGTATTGTGCTGACTCGGACTAACAACATTTGAAGTGCAATGCATGTTTCTCATAGTATATAATATAGTGTATAAAAATTATACTAATATAAGTGTGCTAATTAATAAAATATTCCTTGTCCTATAAATTACCAATGGAAAAAGGGATTAATCATTAGCCATATATATAATACTGTCATCCTTTCTCATGAATAATGCGCACATGCTTTTCATGATGAGTCTTTGACACAAAAATTTTACAACCGTATCTCGATTATGTCGTACAAAATTTAGTATCATTGAATTTGTATTGCAAACCACTTTCTAATGATATCAACGTTTATCAAATAATACTCATATACTTTGATTAACTATTTGTCAAAGATAAATCTAGAAACAAGCATGAAACTAATTTATAGGAACGGGTGGCATGGGTGGTTTATTAACTAGCTCTTACTTTTAGTAAGATTGTTTGTAGTATTTAACTCATACTTTTTAAATAGAATCTAAATTTCCTGTAGAAACATATATACTTTAACATATTCCAAAATATATCAACCATTTTGTATTTCTAAGTTTGCTATTATTTATATCTGATGGATTTCAAGTTTGGGAGCTTAATTTTGCACTATTATATAGCTATGTATTTTGGCTTTATTTTTTCCTATAAGGGACATTTTATTGACTTAAACATCATATCAAGGTGATACAATATTGCCGCTGTTATGGTAAATATTGATGCAGTAGAATGGGCAGAACGTTGGACTATCAAAGAGTTCAAGCTTAAGCCATTTATTTCCTTGTCTAGATATGTTCATCTTGTAACAGACTTATTAAGTAATTTACATAGCTTCTCTGTGTGGTGTACTTCTGCTCTTGTCAACTTATGGTAAAACTTGCTCTGTTACGTTTAACTTTGTGGAGATAGTTTACACTTTGGATCTAGAATTGTGAATGATGTCTGCTTATCTATTAATCTGCCTGATTTTGAGTATAGTATGCTAGTAGTTTTTTTTAGCAAGTTTAATTTCTGACGTGTCATTCCAAAGCTAGGGGATCTAGTGGTGTTTATAATCTTAGGCTCTCAGCGTGGTAGGTATGTTAGATCATTAGGAATGTTGACTAAGGCCTTTCAAAAATGTTATATTTGAATAATCCACCTATTTTCAATGGTACTTATGTGGTCTCTGTTCCTTATGTGGTTTCCATTTATTGTCATTTAAGGGAATTTCGTCCCTAAGAGATATAACACAATATACCATAATTTTCATGGTTGTGGAAATATTAGTACTATTAGTATACTCGAGATATAATGATGACCATTTAGTATGTTTATCTGACTGTCTTAATTTTAAGCTATATATGAAATATAAGTGAACCTTTTCTATTAAATGTATGTTAAAAATTTATACATAAATGATTTATGATAACTCAGTAAGTTTTTTTGATTCTCAGTGCCGTTATTACCATTTATTCATTTATTTAATCATATTTAAACTTGGTGTCTATCCTTTTTCATTACATAATCTTATATTTTCTTTGTTTTGTCATTCTAGAAACTACAACTAGTAAGTATCATAATGTTGCCTTTTCTAACCACTGATGTACATTGCATTGGTTCAGCCTGCTGAAGCTGCTCGTCAAGTTAACTCATGGGTAGAGAAAGTCACATCAGGTCTCATCAAAGATATCCTCCCTGAAGGGTCTGTTGACAATGCAACTAAACTGGTTCTTGGTAATGCCCTTTATTTCAAAGGAGTTTGGCCTGAGAAGTTTGACCCATCTAAGACAAAGGACGATGTGTTCCACCTTCTTGATGGGAGCTCAGTTCAAACACCATTCATGTCCACCACAAATAAGCAATTCATTTCATCTACTGGAAACTTGAAGATACTTAAGCTTCCGTACCAGCAAGGTGGGGACAGCAGGCAATTTTCCATGTACATTCTTCTTCCAGAAGCACGTGACGGTCTTTGGAGCTTGGTTAATCGGTTGAACACCGAACCAGAGTTAATAGAGAACCATATCCCATCAGTGAAGGTTGAAGTCGGGCAGTTCAAGCTCCCTAAGTTCAAGATATCATTTGGATTTGAAGCATCCAAATTTCTCCAATGTTTGGGTCTTCAACTGCCATTCAGCCGAGGAGCAGATCTTTCAGAGATGGTGTATTCTCCAGTGGTACAAAACCTGTACATCTCATCTATTCACCACAAATCATTTGTCGAAGTAAACGAAGAAGGAACTGAGGCTGCCGCCGCAACTACCATAGAGATGGTGCCTCAGTCAATGCCCTTGACGACAGATTTTGTTGCTGATCATCCTTTCCTCTTCCTTATCCGCGAAGACAACACAGGTGTGGTGTTGTTCGTTGGTCATGTGGTCAACCCCCTCCCGTCTTTATAAGGTGTTTCCTCTGAATCTCATACCTAGGCAGCGACCTCTTCTTTCACATATAAGAGTGAAGTATGTAATAAGTGAAGGGTTTCAACATTCCATCATGCTGCCCAGGCAATAAATCCAATATATGTTCTTGTTTCAAAATATGAAATTTGTGAAACGACAATAATCCAGAATTTCTATGGAGCTTAGTAGTTTAAGGGCGCTGGTTGTGCCTTCATTTTTCTGAAAAAAGAATGGAAAGGTCCACTCTGTAAGAAACTCCCTAGCTAGAGTTTCTTGGACAAATGAACGGAGGGAGGGAAGCTGGTAGCTAAGCCATGTCTCTACGATAAGATAGGGCAAGTTCTAACCATATTCGGAGAGCTCAAATGCACTGACACTTGAAAGTAAAATGGGCGTTTACATAATACTTCTTGTGTGAAGCGAAACTTGTCGCTCTGGTAATTTTTCTAAAAACACACTTACATCAAGTCGTAGATTCCGACACTGGGGAATATAGCTCCCCTTTTAGTTTGGCGGGGACCGCAGAGCACGACAAGCTCGATCGACGAACGAGACGAAGACCACATTCACACATATTCATAAGTTTTGTACCCACATTGCGCGAGCTGCACCTAGTGGGCTACATGGTTAGAGCTATGGCCTAGCTGGTTGGTTCCAAGAGGATTAGCTTTGTTGTGGTTTTGCAGGTCCTGCAATGGTCATAAGGCTCCTTCTCGGGGACAGTTGTAATCGGGTGCGAGCCTTGCGCAAGAAGGCTTTTGCTAGGCCTTCCCGGGCCTCGTTTCCTTGATCATTGGTTTCCTTCTCCGCTCCTTGGGGTCGTTATGCCCTTTCCGGTAGGCCCGTTTACCGTCGGTTTCCACAGGAATGCCAGTAGTCTACGGGTAAGGTGCTGCCCGACGGAGCATTGCTAGGGTGGTGCCTCGCCCTCCCAGCAAGGGTTGTTTTCTCTCTGGAGCGGACATTTCCTCGTGGTCCCGCCTATTTGCGGGGGCATCTTTTATTTTTGTCGCTTCGGGTGCCGTCAGACTTGTGGCTGGCAGTTAAGTCCCACACCTTGATTGCGGTGAGTGCTGCACCACTGCCTATTTAAGGGGCTAGGGAGAGGCCATGCCGTCCATCCCAAGTCCCTATCTTCTCCTTTCTTCTCCCAGTCTTTAGGCTGGTGCCAATGCATCACCCCACTATAGCCTCGCCACGTCAGCTTTTCCCTCACTCTCACCCCACTCTCACCTCACTCTCACCTCACGGTGCCAGTGCACGGGCTATAGTGCCAGCTCTCACTTCTCTCTCCTCCCTACCGCCCCCACTAGCACCGCTATCGCCTCCCTCTCGCCCCGCTCTCGCCTCCAACGCGGGCTATAGGCGGGTGGTACCGCGCCCTAACGCCGGGCGCCCGCGCCACCTCCCGCCGCTACCGTCTCGCCTCCCTCTCGCCTCCCTCTCGCCCCGCCTCGGGAGGTAGCGCCCGCACTGCCGCCCGCGTTGGCACCAGCCTTAGAGACCTTAGTTATGTCGATGGCTGAGGAGCTGGTCGGAGGCCTCGTCCATGCTCTAGAGAATTTTCAGCTCCCGGCGCCGGAGGCCCGCCACGGTGGGTCATAGAGGTCGCCATGGTTCGTAGCATGCCAGCCTTTTCCATGTCGCGGAACCCTAGGACTCTTGGTCGGATCTCACCGGCTTTGATTGCTAAGTGAATTTGTTCTGTGACTAGATAGCGACGATGCGGCTCCCCGAGATGTTCACTCAGTCCTTCGGTGGCCGCCGCCGTCCCTGTAGGATGATGGTTCGTCCCATCGGTTGCTGCAACACCATCTGGTGGTCGAGGGTCTTCACCGACGACATCGGAAGCATGTGTCTTGGAAGAGGTTGGGCGCGCTTCTCCTATACACATTGCACCTAGAGGGGAGACATCCTCTTCTCCGCCTAGGATGGAGGAGAGGAGCTCTCTGTCATTGTGTTCAACAGAAAGCAGCGCCACATCGAGTACTTCCATGAAGAAGGACTTTGACTCTGCGAGTGAAGATCTTATTGTTTGTTAGCGACATCCCCGCCTCGCGAGGGCCCCTGCTGGTCCTGCGTAGAGTAGAAAAGCATGTAGTATGGATAATGCAGGAAATGGGTTGTCCTTTTCCTAGTTACTAAGCTTTGTACTTATCTTATGAAAAGAGTACTTAACTGGTAGTCGCCTAGTCGGCAAGCCCACCTAGGACTACCCTTTTTCTTCACTTCTGTTTGTCGGAAACGTATGGACCCGCAACAATTGGGGGGCCATCCCCAGGTGTACGCGTTGAGAATCTATCTATTACTAGCACAATACCCGTGCGTTGCTACGGAAAATATATATATTAGATATTCGAACTTGGATGTCTCATCGCTCAGACTCCCTCGATTTAAAACTTTGCCATGATACTAAATCTCACAGCATATTAATTTCTTGGAACTACCCAATTAATATAACATAATTGTCCACATACATAAAAAATAATATTCACAGGAACCAAGAAATTACACATAATAAGATCACTATTTTGTTCTAATATTATTATTTTTATATACTCTCTCCCTTTCATAAAGGTTGTCAAAATTTAAACGTACGTAGATACAGGAGTACTCAATATCAAATTTGTTGCTTATTCATATAAATATTTTAAACTATGTTTACTTTTATGTAATTTAATCTACCTATCTCTTTTTCTTCTTGCTCTGTATATCCTGCCCATGTATAGTTATTTACTAATCTTTCTGAATCACAAATAATTGATACTACACGACAGTTGATAACTAAAAAAATATAGTAAGCAATACCAACAAAGCATCACCTAACACTCGTGTGCCTGTTAGCAAGCAGCAGCAACAGGAATTAGCAGCAATTTCAGCAGTAGCGAAGCGTACACAAGAAACCACAGGCGCTCATTCTGAGATAAAAGAAGAAGAAGCACATCGGGCTAGCAATTAGCAGCCAAACACGCGTGGTCTAGCAATCAGCAGCAGCAGCAGGAAACGCACAAGCCACATATATCTCTCTATTCTCTTCTCTCTTCTCAATATCAGACGCTGCGCACGCAGCAGATCACGCCATTCTCGCTGCTCGGCCCTCGATCCAAAGATCTGAAACAAATTCAGTATGTGTAGCACCACCACAGAAGCAAACAGCAGCAATACAAATGGGAAAGAGCTGAAAAAAATCAGTCGCCCAGCTGGATCCATCGAGCCAGAAACACCACCGCCCTGCTCCCATTGATCTGCTCAGCTACCGGCTGCCGCTACGGTGCTACGCTCCCTCCCCTACCAGCCTTCCACCACCACTCCCCCGCCTTGTCTCTTCCCAACCGGCCCTCCTCCACCGGCGCAGTAGTGGACGGGCATTATGAGGGTATCTGCACGGGAGAGTGAGCACGCTTTGGGCCTGACGACGGGCTGGCGGGTGAGCTTGAGGAGGACGGCCCCGAGCTCGGTTCGCGGGAGGAGGTCGTGTGGTGGGAAGTCGCTCCAAGCTTTAGGAGATCAAGAGGAGGTCGTCCGGCGGCGCGGAGCTGGGTCAAGGCTGTTTGTGTGGACTACGGTTCGATTTTGATGTCTGTGAAGGACTAAAACGAAAACCTAAATTTTTTCAGCGCCCAACGCACGACGTACCAGACCGATTGCAATTTAATAGTTAAGATATACTAAAAGAAAAATAAGGATGTTTAATAGAGCCACCATATTAAACCACATCATCTTAATTATTTTAGCAGTTAGATTTAAAACATACGGCTCTGATTTAACTAGGGATTAATAGTTACGTAACATTTTAATTTTATTTGACACTGTCCAATAGATCCATATAATATCTTCTCTTACGTAGACGTACGGATGTTTAATAGAGCCACCATATTAAACCACATTATCTTAATTATTTTAGCAGTTAGATTTAAAACATACGGCTCTGATTTAACTAGAGATTAATAGTTACGTAACATTTTAATTTTATTTGACACGGTCCAATAGATCCATATAATATCTTCTCTTACGTAGACGTAGGGCCGGGAAGCTGGCTCACAACTGATTGACAAAAAAAAGGAAAACCCAGAGCGGATTAGTATGTACTTACTTTAAAACTGAATCTGCAAATGAAAAGTGTATACGGGCCACCAGGGAAACGTGACAAGCCACCCATGTTGGACACACGGCCAGGAAGCTAGCTCAAAATTGATTGGCAACAAAAAAAATCAGAGCACATAACTACTATATTAAATGGGAACAAATATCTTTTTTACCATAATTTTGAGGGGATTTGGGAATTAATATGGTGGTGACACGTATGCTACTGGATGGTTTAATTCGTGCAGTGTTTCTTCCGTGTGCATGCTGGATGCCGTCTTAGAAATTTTTGTGGGCACTTTATTCTGTTCTGCAATGTATTTCTTCGTGGCCTGGGTGGGTGTAGCTGTTTCCCTACTCTGGTCCTCTGTGTCCATGTGCGGTGTCTGTGTGTTGCGGTCGGTTCGTGGCATCATCTATTGACACCTGTTTTAGCACCGCTGTTTCAAGTCCGATATTGTCTCCCCACTCATTCGTTTCCTCGCCCACAATCCCAATCCCGGTGGTGAAAGAGGGGCACTTTCCATCCAGTCCACCGCCAGTGATTTTGTGGTGCTCGGTGAGAGCGGTGGCGCCCACGGGCCACGGCAAAAAGGAGGTGGATATACGGGAGCGGCTGCCGGCGGAAGGAGATGAGCCAGTCGGTGGCCGGTGGCGGGAGGGGATGCAGCGGCTGACGACGTCGGCGAGGATGGGGATCCTCCACCAACACGGTCCGTGCTCCCCTCTGGCCAATGCGCACGGGAAGCCGCTGTCTCGGAGATCCTTGCCACCAGAACAGCGTCTCGAGGTCCTCGGGGCTAGAAGGTGAGTGGCTGGCGGCTGAGAGAGGGGGAGGCTGCGGAGGCGGGAAACCCTAGGCGGCGTGGTGCCTGAGCGTGCAAGGTTGTCATCCATAGCGCGTCTGCCCGTCTTCATCCACGGATCTGCCCCATGCCTCTGCTCGAGCTTCCTGTCCTGGTATGCTCCCCACCCTGATATCCCCTGATGCGGCGGGTGACGTCTTTTTTTAAAAGAGAAGGCTCGCTAGGAGCCCAGCTTTGAATTAACAAAGCCATCAACCGGCCAGGAATTACACAAACCGAACCGAACACACACCCACACACAACACCACACCACACAACACAACGGCCGAACGATACAAGGGCACACCCTGAAAGGCTTACAACTCAACACTACAAGCAAGCACCAAAGGGACTTGCAAAGTGAAGACTACAACTCTCCGGCACCGAGGGCAACGAGCAGCGAAGGCGCGACGAGGCACTGCCAACGAGCAGGATGGAGATTCATGAGCGAGGAAGGCCCCCTGAACTGCAAACACCAAGACACATTCCGGTTCCCACACCGAAGAGGGCCCCTACCCTCTCGCCTTGGCTCGAAGGCGTCGAACCATCGGACATGGGAAAAGCTCACCCGAGAGCTAGGGAAGTGCTGAACTTGAGCTCCGAGGCAGCCCCAGAACACGGCCACCAGGAAAGGGAGAGCACACCACACCGGCCAAACCGCCGCGGCCTAAGGACGCCCAGAGAGAAGCAGGAAAGCCACCAGGAGCAACTGCACGAGACCAAAGTTTCCGCCTTCAACCTCACCGAGCATCGCACTCCCCAGGCGACGCCTCCAAGGAGGATACGGCGTGCAGCACGGCGACGCCGCCCAATCTGACAGATTTTGGGCTTTCACCCGGGAGGTTGGTCGGGGTGGAGACAGGGGACCTCAGCCACGCCTCCAAGGAGGAAGAACGGCGTCCGCAGGCGCCGCCGCCGCTGGCCTGGGCCAGCCAACCTAGGGATTCCCCCGGTCCCGAGCCACACACCAGCTCCCTCCACGATCTAGAGCGAGCAGCAAGCCGCCGCAAAGCCGAAATCAGGGAGGAGAGAGAGAGAAGAGGGGAACAACCTCGATTTGTCGGGGAGGGGGCCCCCAAGCCGCAGCCGCCACCCGCCGCGGTCCAACCTCCCAAGAGGTCGCGGCCGACGGCCAGAGTCGCCCGCACCGACGCCTGCCGCGCGCCGCCTCGCCTGAAGGGCCGCCGCCCCGGTCCTGTAGTCCTCCCAGCGAAGCGGAGCGACGAGATCCTCGCCGCCACCGTCCTCAGCAGCCGCGCGGCTTTCCGGCGGTCACCTCAGGTGGCGGCAAGGGAGGGGGAAAGGTGGGAGGAGGGGCCTGGCGGCGCTAGGGTTTGGGCGCCGCCCGAGTCGCCCCAGCGGGAGCGACGCGGGGGCAGGGCGTTTGAGCGGGGGCCTTGTGGTGACGTCTTCGATGCTCGCGTTGCTGTTGTGCTTCCTAACATCTCGCGCGCTCAACAGGACAAGCACCGCCGCACCGGCCAATGCTGAGACGGGCGAGGATGCCGATCTCAGTTGGCCCGCCGCCAGCACTTCTTTTCTCCCACCACTCTTCTACGTATTCATCATTAGCAGTGCTCAAAATTACCAGCACCGTCAGCCGTGAACATGAGTACCACAGCTGCCGAACGTGAGTAGTTGCCGATCCACCGTTGTTCCATTGATTTTTTTTTTGCTTCATGTGATGTGTTCTTTTCCAATAGTGTGGACTTATTTTTTTTCCTAAATAGATCTACAGCCATGGTTTCAGAGCGATCTGTGACCATCGACCTTGCATACAATCTTCTGTCTTGAGCACAGCGGAAAGGATGAGCAGCAGATGCTGTCAGTTGTGTGGGAAGCAATACAGTATATTTAGTCGATCTGCAATTAATAGGTACGTCTTTTCCTTATTTATCTGATAGAAGTGTACGATCCTTCTTTGGATCCATGCCTTCATTGTGTCAGTCCATTGTATGAGGGTACTGGCCTGAACTTTACAGTGGTAAGTGAAGTCGGTGGACTAAATTAGCAGAATCATCATAGTTGTGTTTACTTCATGACCCACATCTTTTCATAGCTGTTAGTCTGTGGATTTCGACATGTGGGCTTCAAATTATTTCTCCATATTCATGCACAGTTTGTCTTAAATGGTACTCGATCATTCACCTGTACCTCTGAATAAATATGTTTTTACATACTCATCTGCATAGCATTATAACTGGTATCTAATTGTTCACCTGCAACATTGAATTGAATATTTCATTTTGTTTACAAACAATATGTTTATGTACTAGCTGATATTGTCATGGGTAAGAAATGTTTCTGTCATAAATTTGTATCTATTAGTAGGTAGACGAGTTACTTCTATCTGCCCTCAGATTATATAGTGCCATTAGCAGATGGAGACTTCAACTGAATAAAAATATTACGCAAGACAAACTATGTAGTTTTTTCACTGTGCTATGAATATTTCTAATAACTTGGTTTGTCTTCTACAGTAGGCATAGGTATCTCAGTGAGAAGAATTCTTATTTGAATAATAGTTGAAATGAAATTTGTTCACTGTGCCTCTAAGTATGTTTGTTTACTTTGTCCTCGTGGGCCATCCAGGTAGTATTAGCACTTCACAGTAACTCCTTAGGCGAATTATTCATTATAATTGTTATTTAACACATAAAAGCTCCGCTGTAGAAGAGAGAAAATGGTGTTGCTGGGATGTATTCTTCATTGGTGGAGATCAGTGCTGCTGGCGACGTCTTATACAGTGGTGGAGATCCGAATCATGCTTACATGTAGCACATGAAGCTGGCTCGCCAACCACGGAAGCAAGGAGGTCAACCATCAGTGGAGATATACATTGCAATCTATAGTTTCAAGTTTGTTGACTGCCATGCCCATGCTTCCAATATTTCTATGTTGTACATCCAATTAGAGCATCTCCAACAGGCGCGCTATATAGGCCGCGCGGCATAAAAACTTCCGATATAGCGCGCGCGGGAGGAAATGCGGCGCTCCAGCAGGCGCGGTATATGGCGCGGCGCTGTAAAATTTTTAGGGCGCGCGGCGTTTTGTACAAAAGGGAGCGGCATATCTGGCGCGTCGGCTACAGCGCGCGGCATCGCTCGTCCAAGCGCGAAACCCCAACGCAGAAACTTCCTCTTCCGCGTCGCTACTCCGGCGCCTAATCCGTGGTCTCCCGCGCGCCGCCGGCGATCCCGACGATGGACGACCTCTCCGGCAACCCGCCGACCCTCCCTACGCTGTCGCACCCTCCGCCGCCGCCAATTCCGCCGCGCCGCCGCAAACCCCAGCGCCGGCCGACGTCAACCCAACGGCCGCTGCGCGTGCGCTGTTCGCCCCGCCGCGCGTGGCACTGCACGCAGGCGCCGCCGCGGCGCAGATGGCCGCGCAGGCACCGCGCCGAGGAGGGGGAAGGTACCGGCGACCAAGCGGTCACACCTCGGCCCCGCCGCCGTCGCGCCGCCGAAGAAACCAAAGAAGCCCGCCGGCCTCCTCCTCCTCCTCCGCCGCCGACCCAGCCGACCCAGCCGTACCAGGCGCCTCCTCCTCCTCCTCCGCCTACCCAGCCGACCCAGCCGACGCCTCCGTCCGGCACCCGCGCGGGCGCACATATGGTGGATGAAGAAATGCCCGAGAGGTAAAAACACGAGTTTTTGTCGAATTCTAGTTTATTGATGCATACCTAGCCGTGTAGTAATGAATTTCATTGCAATGTAGAGTGGATGATGCGGCATTCATGGAAACAATGAATGTTGGATCCTCGTTCTTGCATGATGAAGCCGCCGATGGGGAGGAGGAATATGAGGATGTAGATGAGGAAGGAGAAGGGTTGATTGAACCTCGCCCTCCCGGCCGGTCCGCCAACTACACCATAGCGGAGGACAAGTTGCTTTGCAAGACGTGGTTGACAATTGGAATGGATCCAACAACCGGGACCGACCAAACAAGAGAAACATATTGGATGAGGATGACGGATTACTTCAACACAAACACAAGTGGGATCGAGCGAACCATGCGCTCACTTCGGTCCCGTTGGTCCGGTATCAACACCGATTGCCAAAAATGGGCGGGCGTGCAAGCCAACATCGATGTTCTCAATCCATGAATGCTAGTATTCCTCCTTCAACCCAAGATGACGAAGAGGAAGAAGAAGGTGTTGACTTGGAAAGTGCGGAAGTGTGATATGCATTTGTGATATGCATTGTGTTCCACTTTGTCCATTTGAACCATATGTGGTGTGTCATTGTTGAACTACGTCATTTTGTTGTGTCGTTGTTGGACTACGTGATGTTGTTGCACTTTGTGTGATTTGTTTCATGATTTATGTGTGTTTATTTGATCTTTGTGAATGCAAAATAGTGTAGAAATCTGTTTTCCGCGCCCGCGCCCGCTGTATTTTACCGCGCCTGGCGGAGCGCCATTTTTCCAGCCCGCGCACGCGCTGCATTTTACCGCGCCTGGCGGAGGAAAAATCGGCACCGCGCGCGCTATCGGTTTGCAGCGCGCCGAATCGGAGGTATAGGGCGCCGCTTGGAGATGCTCTTAGTTAATGATGGTTTATGCTTTTTTCTTCGGGGTGCATTTCGTGCCGCTGAGGTCATCTGGTCAAGGCTAACTCTGAATATTGTAATATGTCATGAGTTTGTCTTATTTGATTCTTCATCGGTACAATTATTGTAGCTAATTTGGCGAATGATATGTAGTTTGCTTCCAATCGTTGCATCTAAGAGATGAATTGACATTTTTCGCCCTCCAGTCTTGCATCAGATTCGCCATTACATACAAAGTTGATTCTTGACTGTTTCTGCAGTTGTGCAGCTATGTTGTGTTTCTGGAGTAATACGGATTGTACACTATATAATTGGAGCCAAATGTTATATACATTAGTGCTATTATCTAATACCCACTCTTATGTGTGAATACATCTTCCCTTTTCACAGAAACATAGTAGATCTATCCTTTGTGCCATGGTTTTAGCTGAGAATGTATAGACAGTGTACCTACTGTTGCGCTCAATTGTCGAAATGATGATAGTGTACTTATAGATCAACCATACTTTTCCCCCATTCAATAGTTGACAGTCTTGTGGCAAGGAACAAAGTTCATCATTCACCTTCTCCTAGGGAGAATGCTCTTCTCATCTTTATTTTTGGTACAACTGTTCAGAGATTTCTCCTTGACTAAACGGTCATTGGTAAGATGCATCTAGCAAAATCACTCTCTTATCGATTTGGGAATCACTGGAGCACCTCCCACTTCTTCCGTGTTTTATTTAGGGGAGGAGGCTTGTTTGCTGTAATCCACACACTTAAGGCTTTGTTTGGTGCAAGAGTATTTATGTGTGTTAAGGGGTGTTTTATGAAGAGTTTTTGGTGAAAATTCACCTTCATGAAATACTCTCCATATTTTTAGGGGCATCTCTATGACACTAGCGCGTGTGCAACAGCTGATTGGAGGATATTGTGAGGGCCGTCTGCATTTTCCCGTGTGAACACGGTGGGGTGAGTGCATGTGCTGGCCCCGCGTGATTGTGCATGTTTCCGTGTGAACACTGCGCTGGGCAGAGTAGCTGCACCCAGCTCTGGTAGCATGCGCGTGAATTCGCAGCATCGCCAAGTGTAAAAAACGCAAATGGTACCTCGCGTTTTAATCTCCTTTTGACCCGACGAGTTTTAGGGCCAATACTCAGTGTTACTCAATCCAATACTCTTTAGCCAAACAGCTAGTTTAGTAAATTTGAGAGCACTTATTTAATTACACTGGGAATATACACTTAAAAGTCGGCCAAAACTCCCTAGCCAAACGAGGCCTAACTATTAAGTTGCGTACAGTAACAGGTGGGACGGGGTTTGACCACTCAGACACGTGTTGGATTCATAAGGGGTGCGTAGCTACCCACGTGAGTACCAGGTTTCATCCGATAAATTATATAGTACGGTTAATTAAAATTGATCCAACCTCTATTTCTTGCTGAATAGTTCTTTAGGGAAAATGGAATGTTTGATATGAAACCTGATAACTTTTTAGTGCGTTGCAGGTCCTCAAAATTGTTAGCGAAGAGGAAACTTTGTGCTCTATTTGCCACACCATCCTTTGGAGATACAACTCTGAATTGATGAATTCAGAAGAAAATATTATCTGATCATATCTACATTGTGCAATGTAAGATCCCTTTTTACCAGTCCTAGAAACTTCAATAATTATACATAAATGTTTACCCTCTGCCAAAAAAACTCTTGATATTCTTTCTTTTCCATCCACAAATCTTACGCATGTGTTGTGTCATATAGCTGCATCCCGCATAAGCACTTACGATTTGCGACAAAAAGAAAAGGGTAATACTCATGCTAAATTGTGCGTAAGGTTCTGAGTAGTTTACAAAGCCCAAATAGTGGGTGTTATAATGAAAAGGCGGGTACACAATTCTATGAAATTAGCGGACATATATAGAAGTTATTATATTCAACATAGTTCAACTTAGTATCTCATGTGGTCGACTAGATGTGGCTTAGTCAATACTTTGAACTTTTTTTTTCTTGGGTAACGTGCTATTATTTTCAAGCCGGCGGTTACCTCAAGTGTGTTACTTTGTTTTTTTTGGGCATGTATCCTCCTTATAATAGTCTACTAATTAAATACTCTTTTGTTGAGGCTAAGGTGCAAGAAATCTGAGCTTTAGCATAGCAAGTTGAATTATTTGTCTTTTTGTTACTTAGATCTTTAGTAGGGATCTGCTATTCATTTCTTGCAATTCAATATTTGAAAGATCTCTATTTTATTGCCTCCTTGCTTAGAATAGACAAGTTCGGGCTGAAGATCAAGAAGAAGAAGCATCACATATCAGGCGTTCGACCGAGGAGTCGGTCCATACGGAACTCAGCATTGAAACCATACTTCCTATCAGAAGAAAGGTGAGTAGCTCCTTGACTGAATAGATATCAGCCACCTAGATGATGATAAAGCCGAGTCTTTCACATGGAGCTCACTGATGTCTACTACTGGCGCGCAGTTGACGTGGGAGGTAGGAATCTCTTGTGGTGTAGCTTTTCTTCGTTCCCCGGCAACGGCGCCAGAAAATAGCTTGATGTCTACGCACACTCCTTTTCCTGTAGACAGTGTTGGGCCTCCAAGAGCAGAGGTTTGTAGAACAGCAGCAAGTTTTCCCTTAAGTGGATCACCCAAGGTTTATCGAACTCAGGGAGGAAGAGGTCAAAGATATCCCTCTCAAGCAACCCTGCGATCACAATGCAAGAAGTCTCTTGTGTCCCCAACACACCCAATACACTTGTAAGATTTATAGGTGCACTAGTTCGGCCAAGAGATAGTAAAATGCAAGTAATATGGATGTATATGAGTAGTAGTAACGGCGCCAGAAAATAGCTTGCTGCTACAACTGGCGTGTGGTTGATGGTGGGAATATTGCAGGTAGTACAGATGCAGTAGAACAGTAAACAAGCGATGATTGCAGTATTTGGGAACAAGGCCTAGGGATCATACTTTCACTAGTGGACACTCTCAACATTGATCACATAATAAAACCACTCTACACTCTCTTGTTGGATGATGAACACCACTAATTGTGTAGGGCTACAAGAGCACCTCAATGCCGGAGTTAACAAGCTCCACAACATTCGATATTCATATTTAATTAACCTTAGAGTGCATGATAGACTAACGCAATTATACCAAGTACTAACATAGCATGCACACTGTCACCATCATACTATGAAAGGAGGAATAGATCACATCAATACTATCATAGTAATAGTTAACTTCATAATCTACAAGAGATCACAATCATAAACTACGCCAAGTACTACATGATGCACACACTGTCACCATTACATCATGGAGGAGGAATAGAGTACTTTAATAACATCACTAGAGTAGCACATAGATGAATAGTGATACAAAGCTCATATGAATCTCAATCATGTAAGGCAGCTCATGAGATCATTGTATTGAAGTACATAGGAGAGAGATGAACCACATAGCTACCGGTACAGCCCTTAGCCTCGAGGGAGAACTACTCCCTCCTCATGGGAGACAACAACGTTGGTGAAGATGGCGGTGGTGCCGATGGAGATGCCTTCCGGGGGCACTTCCCCGTCCTGGCAGCGTGCCGGAACAGAGACTCCTGTCCCCCAGATTTTGGCTTCGCGATGGCGGCGGCTGTGTAAGGTTTCTCATACCGTAGCTTATTCGTATCGAAGATTTAGGTCAGGGACCTTTAAATAGGCGAAGAAGCGGAGTCGGAAGGCTGACGGGGCCACCACACAGTAGGGCGGCGCGCCTGGCTCCTTGGGCGCGCCGCCCACACGTGTGGGCCCCCCTATGGCCCTCCTCTGGTCCCTCTCGGGTGTTCTGGAAGCTTCGCGGAATTATACTATGCTGGGCGTTGATTTCGTCCAATTCCGAGAATATATCCTTACTAGGATTTCTGAAACCAAAACAAAAACAGGAACTGGCACTTTGGCATCTCGTCAATAGGTTAGTTCCGGAAAACGCATAAAATCATCATAAAGTGTGAACAAAACATGTAGGTATTGTCATAAAACAAGCATAGAACATCAGAAATTATAGATACGTTGGAGACGTATCAGCATCCCTTAGTTCCTACTCGTCCCGAGTAGGTAAACGATAACAAAGATAATTGAAGTGACATGCCATCATAATCGTGATCAATACTATTGTAAGCACATGTAATGAATGCAGCGATCCAAAGCAATGGTAAAGATAATGGTTAAACAACTGAATCATATAGCAAAGACTTTTCATGAATAGTACTTTTAAGACAAGCATCAATAAGTTTTGCATAAGAGTTAACTCATAAAGCAATAAATTCATAGTAAAGGCATTGAAGCAACAAAAAGGAAGATTAAGTTTCAGCGGTTGCTTTCAACTTGTAACATGTATATCTCATGGATAGTTGTCAACATAAAGTAATATGATGAATGCAAATATGCAAGTATGTAAGAATCAATACACAGTTCACACAAGTGTTTGCTTCTAAGGTGGAAGGAAATAGGTAAACTGACTCAACATAAAAGTAAAAGAAAGGCCCTTCAAAGATGGAAGCATCGATTGCTATATTTGTGCTAGAGCTTTTTATTTTGAAAACAAGAAACAATTTTGTCAACGGTAGTAATAAATCATATGTGTTATGTAAATTATATCCTACAAGTTGCAAGCCTCATGCATAGATTACCAATAGTGCCCGCACCTTGTCCTAATTAGCTCGGATTACCTGGATTATCACCGCAATACATATGTTTTAACCAAGTATCACAAAGGGGTACCTCTATGCCGCCTGTACAAAGGTCTAAGGAGAAAGCTCGCATTGGATTTCTCGCTTTTGATTATTCTCGACTTAGACATCCATACCGGGACAACATAGACAACAGATAATGGACTCCTCTTTAATGCATAAGCATTCAACAACAAATAATATTCTCATAAGAGATTGAGGATTGTTGTCCAAAACTGAAACTTCCACCATGGATCATGGCTTTAGTTAGCGGCCCAATGTTCTTCTCTAACAGTATGCATGCTCAAACCATTCAACTCATGGTAAATCGCCCTTACTTCAGACAAGACGAACATGCATAGCAACTCACATGATATTCAACAAAGGGTAGTTGATGGCGTCCCCAAGAACATGGTTATCGCACAACAAGCAACTTAATAAGAAATAAGATACATAAGTACATATTCAATACCACAATAGTTTTTAGGCTATTTGTCCCATGAGCTATATATTGCAAAGACAAATAATAGAAATTTAAAGGTAGCACTCAAGCAATTTACTTTGGAATGGCGGAGAAATACCATGTAGTAGGTAGGTATGGTGGACACAAATGGCATAGTATTTGGCTCAAGGATTTGGATGCACGAGAAGTAATCCCTCTCAATACAAGGCTTAGGCTAGCAAGATTATTTGAAGCAAACACAAGTATGAACCGGTACAGCAAAACTCACATAAAAACATATTGCAAGCATTATAAGACTCTACACTGTCATCCTTGTTGCTCAAACCCTTACTATAAAATATCTAGACTTTAGAGAGACCAATCATGCAAACCAAATTTTGGCAAGCTCTATGTATTTCTTCACTAATAGGTGCAAAGTATATGATGCATGAGCTTAAACATGATCTATATGAGCACAAAAATTGCCAAGTATCAAGTTATTCAAGACATCATACCAATTACCACATGTAGCATTTTCTATTTCCAACCATATAACAATGAACGAACCAGTTTCAACCTTCGCCATGAACACTAAGAATAAAGATAAGAACACATGTGTTCATATGGACCAGCGGAGCGTGTCTCTCTCCCACACAAGGATGAACTTATTCAGAGAATGAAAATAACAAAAACGAAAATAAAAGCACACAGACGCTCCAAGTACAGCACATAAGATGTGACGGAATAAAAATATAGTTTCAATAGAGGAACCTGATAATTTGTCGATGAAGAAGGGAATGCCTTGGGCATCCCCAAGCTTAGATGCTTGAGTATTCTTGAAATATGCAGGGATGAACCACGGGGGCATCCCCAAGCTTAGAGCTTTCACTCTCCTTGATCATATTGTATCATCCTCTCTTGATCCTTGAAAACTTCCTCCACACCAAACTCAAAACAATCTCATTAGAGGGTTAGTGCATAATAAAAATTCAAATGTTCAGAGGTGACATAATCATTCTTAACACTTCTGTACATTGCACAAAGCTACTGAAAGTTAATGGAATAAATAAATCCATCAAGCATAGCAAAACAGGCAATGTGAAATAAAAGGCAGAATCTGTCAAAACAGAACAGTCCGTAAAGACGAATTTTTAAGAGGCACCAGACTCGCTCAAATGAAAATTCTCAAATTGAATGAAAGTTGCGTACATATCTGAGGATCACTCACGTAAATTGGCAGAATTTTCTGAGTTACCTACAGAGAATACAACCCAGATTCGTGACAGCAAGAAATCTGTTTCTGCGCAGTAATCCAAATCTAGTATGAACCTTACTATCAAAGACTTTACTTGGCACAACGATGAAATAAAATAAAGATAAGAAGAGGTTGCTACAGTAGTAACAACTTCCAAGACACAAATGTAAAACAAAAGTACTGTAGCAAAATAAATACATGGGTTATCTCCCAAGAAGTGCTTTCTTTATAGCCATTAAGATGTGCTCAGTAATTTTAATGATGCACTCGGAAGAAATAAGAGTTGAAGCAAAAGAGAGCATCAAAAAGCAAATTCAAAACAAATTTAAGCCTAACCCACTTCCTATGAAAAGGAATCTTGTAAATAAACAAGTCAATGAAGAACAAAGTGAATAGCATAGGAAGACAAAACAAGTGTAACTTCAAGATTCTCAACATAAAGAGGAGAAACTTAATATTATTAAGATGCATATAACCATGTTTCCCTCTCTCATAAAGATTTTCAGTAGCATCATGAACAAACTCAACAATATAACTATCAAATGAAACATTCTTATCATGAGTCTCATGCATAAAATTATTACTCTCCACATAAGCATAATCAATTTTAGTAGTAATAGTGGGAGCAAATTCAACAAAGTAACTATCATTATTATTCTCATCAAGTGTAGGAGGCATACTATAATCATAATAAAATTTACTCTCCATACTAGGTGGCACCAAAAGACCACTATCATTATAATCATCATAAATGGGAGGCAAAGTATCATCAAAGTAAATTTTCTCCTCAATGCTTGGGGGACTAAAAATATCATGCTCATCAAAACCAGCTTCCCAAAGCTTAGAATTTTCCATATCATTAGCAACAATGGTGTTCAAAGCGTTCATACTAATATGTTCCATAGGTTTTTTAATTTTCGCATCAAACCATCCATGTCTTAACTCAGGAAATAGATTAAAAAGCTCCATGTTGCTTTCCATTATGCCTAACTAGTGAAATAAAAACAAGAAACAAAAAGATGCAATTGCAGGATCTAAAAGAAATAGCTTCGAGCACTTACAACGGCACCAGAAAATAACTTAGTTACCTGGGACAGGAGTGTGAGTGTCTTTTACCTTTCCTCCCCGGCAACGGCGCCAGAAAATACTTGATGTCTACTACTGGCGCGCAGTTGACGTGGGAGATAGGAATCTCTTGTGGTGTAGCTTTTCTTCGTTCCCCGGCAACGGCGCCAGAAAATAGCTTGATGTCTACGCACACTCCTTTTCCTGTAGACAGTGTTGGGCCTCCAAGAGCAGAGGTTTGTAGAACAGCAGCAAGTTTTCCCTTAAGTGGATCACCCTAGGTTTATCGAACTCAGGGAGGAAGAGGTCAAAGATATCCTCTCAAGCAACCCTGAGATCACAATGCAAGAAGTCTCTTGTGTCCCCAACACACCCAATACACTTGTCAGATGTATAGGTGCACTAGTTCGGCGAAGAGATAGTAAAATGCAAGTAATATGGATGTATATGAGTAGTAGTAACGGCGCCAGAAAATAGCTTGCTGCTACAACTGGCGTGTGGTTGATGGTGGGAATATTGCAGGCAGTACAGATGCAGTAGAACAGTAAACAAGCGATGATTGCAGTATTTGGGAACAAGGCCTAAGGATCATACTTTCACTAGTGGACACTCTCAACATTGATCACATAATAAAACCACTCTACACTCTCTTGTTGGATGATGAACACCACTAATTGTGTAGGGCTACAAGGGCACCTCAATGCCGGAGTTAACAAGCTCCACAACATTCGATATTCATATTTAATTAACCTTAGAGTGCATGATAGACTAACGCAATTATACCAAGTACTAACATAGCATGCACACTATCACCATCATACTATGAAAGGAGGAATAGATCACATCAATACTATCATAGTAATAGTTAACTTCATAATCTACAAGAGATCACAATCATAAACTACGCTAAGTACTACATGATGCACACACTGTCACCATTACATCATGGAGGAGGAATAGAGTACTTTAATAACATCACTAGAGTAGCACATAGATGAATAGTGATACAAAGCTCATATGAATCTCAATCATGTAAGGCAGCTCATGAGATCATTGTATTGAAGTACATAGGAGAGAGATGAACCACATAGCTACCGGTACAGCCCTTAGCCTCGAGGGAGAACTACTCCCTCCTCATGGGAGACAGCATCGTTGATGAAGATGGCGGTGGTGGCGATGGAGAAGCCTTCCGGGGGCACTTACCCGTCCCGGCAGCGTGCCGGAACAGATACTCCTGTTCCTAGATCTTGGCTTCGCGATGGCGGCAGCTCTGGAAGGTTTCTCGTACCGTGGCTTATTCGTATCGAAGATTTAGGTCAGGGTCGGAAGGCTCACGGGGCCACCACACAGTAGGGCGGCGCGCCTGGCTCCTTGGCCGCGCCGCCCACACGTGTGAGCCCCCTGTGGCCCTCCTCTGGTCCCTCTCGGGTGTTCTGGAAGCTTCGTGGAATTATAATATGCTGGGCGTTGATTTCATCCAATTCCGAGAATATTTCCTTACAAGGATTTCTGAAACCAAAAACAGAAAAACAGGAACTGCACTTCGGCATCTCGTCAATAGGTTAGTTCCGGAAAACGCATAAAATCATCATAAAGTGTGAACAAAACATGTAGGTATTGTCATAAAACAAGCATGGAACATCAGAAATTATAGATACGTTGGAGACGTATCACTCACGGCCGCGATCCCCAACACGGTTAGCAAATGCATGGAAATCATCCTCCTTTCTTCTGACGAAGAAGTGACTTTGGCGAACACTGATTACCCTGTAGGTAGAAATAATCAAGAAGGTTGTCCAAGAATGGTGGTATATGTTTCTAGGCTCCGGTTTTACCAAGTGTATGTTATGCTCTGGATTTGTTGAAAGTTAAGGATATCATATTGTTTCGTTTATCTTCCATTATGTAATAAAATTTCCGATGAGATTGAACTCCAGCCAATCTGCATGTAATGCACCCATACATGTACCACATATCTACATGTTGCTCCACCAATGATTTATCTGACAATTGAGAACAAAATAATCCTGAAAGAGATGAAATGGCATTTAACCAAAACAATGGGACTACTCTGAAAAGGCAATTTTATGTTATCCAAATCACTCCACATTTTGGGCGCGGCGTGCTGCCGCGCCATGCTTTTGCTAGTATTAAATATGTAGCTTGAGAACTGATTGGCAAAAGAAATGCTGCAGTGTTGGACATGCGATTAAGAAGCTGGCTCAAAATTAATCGGCAACATAAAATATTTAAAGAAGATCAATATGTACAAGCATCAAAACTGATCGCAAATGAAAAAATCCCGTGCCAAACACGTACTATATAGACGTGTTCTATATGGACACAGAAAGAATCATCAAAAATGCGTGCCAAAGTTGAACTGTTTCACCCACATAGAGAAATTGTCAGTTTGTGTATCTGATCAGTGCACAACATGTATGATACTAGCTGAATTTGTTCGATAAACAAAAACTTAGATCAGACCATTAAAATAATAGCTGCGATCTGTTTAAATTTAGTTTTTTTAAATGCGTTTGTTGACTATTTGTTTCCATACGACAAAGGTGCGGCTTTCAAGCTTGTCCGTTCAACATCATAAGGGAAAACAAGAAATAACTAATTTATTTTCTTACAATGAGTCATGTTCAACATAAGGGAAGAAAATAATATTTTGCCAAAGAATGTAGATTGTACCGTTGTTGGCGTCCGAAACCCACCGGCGAGCTACGGCTGGCAACACGAAGAGCCGGGAACAACCTTAGGGCTGCGGCTGGCCCTGGTCCCTCCGAGCGACGGCCCGCAAAGCTCCTGGTACACACGTCCCGATGGTGCAAGGCGTGCCACTGATCTATACCTGATCAGGAAGGTGATGGATTTGCTTCGCTTAGTTTCCTGCATGGCATACACGTAAACATTAAATACGAGCCTCGATCGGCTCTCAGGTTGTCCCGTGAATCGGCTCAAGGAGCCGATCCACCCATGGTTCGTATGAGGTCTACGATCACATGGTGGTCCTGCTTGATCAATATGTAGCTAAAACGACCTATGACGATTTAGGGTTTTCACCACATAATCGGAACATCCTACTCGTGATTGAGTCTGGCAGCTACGCACGGTGATAATAAACCGACCTTAGACAAGGCCTAAAAACCAACATTAAGTTGATCCCCGGAACATCTTGTTTAGGGTTAGCAGACTACACCCTACGTACCACTGGATCATTCAACCCGTTTGTAAGACCTAACTATGCAGATATTAAACTAATCCTTGAAGAATCAAGGAGCAATCATAACATATCGGATCTACTAAACAATGATCAAGCAGGTGCCGCCCTTACACCTAAGAAAGGTGTAAGGACGGCTAGACGTCTAAGGGTTGCATGGACAGAAGCATGTAGCACGGTAGAACAATGCTAACCCTAACACATCTATGATAACTACGTTGCTCGCCATCAAAAGGGCTTCAGTACGAGCAACGCATGAACAACGAATAAATATCGCCTAGATCGCAAGATGCGATCTAGGCATGATGCTTACCCGGAAGAAACCCTCGAAACAAGGGGTCGGCGATGCGCCAAGATTGGTTTGTGGTGAACGTGATTGTTGTCTTTCTTGATAACCCTAGATACATATTTATAGTCCGTAGACTTTCTAACGTGGGAATAATCCCAACCGTGCACGAGCCAAATTCTAACTAACCGACACGTATCCTACTATATTTACAGATACAAGGGCAAACTGCCCAAACTTCGTGTATAAGGCCGGTTCACGTATTTCTTCCATGTATATTCTGCAAGCCTAATCTTGATCGCGGCCCACCTCTGACTCGGTCAAATTTTGGTGGTAACACATGCCCCCCTGGTTTTGGAATTGATAATTCCAAAATCACTCTGCTTTTTCTTCGTCGGGTCATGTCGTGGCAGAGCAAAACCGTCGCAGTATCCTTCGTCATGATTCCTTGCCTTCTCAACTTCTCGCGTGATTTGACCGTTGTTTTTTTTTTCTTTGGGCACCACCTCCTCGGAAACTGCTGTGGCATTGAATCTCCACTATATCCCCTTTATTTAACCGCCGAACAGTTCGCCACTTCATCCCCTTGCTCTGTTCTGGCCATCGGCACCCAAAAAACCCCAATCCAGAGCAATGTCTTCCTCCTCTTCCTCCTCCACCTCATCGGATCTCTCCTCCCAGTCCTTCTCCTCTTCGTCCTCCTCCAGCTCGTCGGTATTCTTCGACTCTTCCTCATCTCGTGAGCCGACGCCGGAGTGGGACCCGGTGGCTGCTCAGATGGCGGCGCACAACAAGCGCGCCCCAGAAGAGTGGGACCAGGAGGACCACGCCTCCTCCGTTTGGTCCGAGGACGACAAGTCCTTGACCAGCGGAGACGAAGAGCTCCAGTTCCTCGCCGATGGGGAACTGGAATCGGAGAGCGAGGATGACTCGTTCTCCTGGGACGGGTACACCTTCTCCGAGGAAGAGGAGGAGGAAGACGACGACACCGACTCCCTCGAGGATTACCCGCCGGCGAAGCGGTTCCGCGCCGGGTCAGATGATGATGACGACGACGACGACGACGACGACGTCGACGATGAAGATGACGAGGCCCCCCCTGGGGGCCTGATGACCCACAAGTATAGGGGATCGCGATAGTCTTCGAGGGTAGTATAACCCAAATTTATTGATTCGACACAAGGGGAGGTAAAGAATACTTATAAGCCTTAACAACTGAGTTGTCAATTCAGCTGCACCTGGAAAAGCACTAGCAACAGGGGTGATGTGAAAGTAGCAGTAATATGAGAGCAGTAGTAACAGTAACACAGCAGCAGTAATAGCAATATGAGAGCAATGGCACCAGAAGATAGTTGATACTACTTCCAATGACATGTAGAACAAGTATATAATGATGAAAGATGGACCGGGGTTCCCAGCGATCTACACTAGTGGTAACTCTCCAATAACAAGTGTTGGGTGAACAAATTACAGTTGGGCAATTGATAGGATTCAAAGCATTAAGATAGAACATCAAGATTATTAATTATGTAGGCATGTTTTCCAATATAGTCGTACGTGCTCGCAATGAGAAACTTGCACAACATCTTTTGTCCTACCAGCCGGTGGCAGCCGGGCCTCAAGGGAAACTATTGGATATTAAGGTACTCCTTTTAATAGAGTACCGGAGCAAAGCATTAACACTTGGTGAAAACATGTGATCCTCACATCACCGCCATCCCCTCCGGTTGTCCCGATTCTTGTCACTTCGGGGCCTTTGGTTCCGGACAGCGACATGTGCATACAACTTGTAGATACAATCTAAGCAATAAGTATAGAGCTCAAATCTAAGATCATGCCACTCGGGCCCTAGTGACAAGCATTAAGAATAACAAGATTGCAGCAACAATAACTTCACAAACTTTATAGATAGACTAATCATAATGTATCATCCATCGGATCCCAACAAACACAAAACCGATTACATCAGATGAATCTCAATCATGTAAGGCAGCTCATGAGATCATTGTATTGAAGTACATGGAGGAGAGAATACCAACTAGCTACAGCTAGAACCCGTAGTCCATGGGGGAACTACTCACGGAGCATGGCGGAGGCGGTGGCGTTGATGGAGATGGCTTGGGGCACTTCCCCGTCCCGGCAGGGTGCCGGAACAGAGTTCTGTCCCCCGATTTGGAGTTTCGCGACGGTGGCGGCGCCCCTGGAGTCTTTCTGGAGTTTCGTCAATTGGTACGGTGTTTTTAGGTCGAAAGGGATTTTATAGGCGAAGAGGCGGCGCAGGGGGCACTGGGGGCGCCTCACCCTAGGCCGGCGCGGCCCAGGCAGCCGCGCCGCCTTATGGTGTGGTGGCCCCTGGCCCCTCTCCGACTCTTCGGTGTTGGAGCCTTCCGGGAAAAATAGGAGGTTTGGCGTTGATTTCGTCCAATTCGAGAATATTGCCCGAACAGCCTTTGGAACCAAAAACAGAAAACAGAAACGGCACTGTGGCATCTCGTTAATAGGTTAGTTCCGGAAAATGCATGAAATCATCATAAAGTGCAAGCAAAACATGTAAGTATTGTCATAAAACAAGCATGGAACGACAGAAATTATGGATACGTCGGGGACGTATCGCATCCCCTGTTAGTTCTGCTCGTCCCGAGCAGGTAAACGATAAAAAGAATAATTTCTGTAGTGACATGCTACTTACACGACCTTGGTCATAATATTACAAAGCATATGAAATGAACGAAGTGACTCAAGGCAATGATCTATAGTTGCTAACAAGTAGATAACATATAGCAAAACTTTTCATAAAGAGTACTTTCAAGACAAGCATCAAAAGTCTTGCGCAAGAGTTAACTCATAAAGCAATAAATTCAAAGTAAAGGCATCGAAGCAACACAAAGGAAGATATAAGTTTCAGCAGTTGCTTTCAACTTTCAACATGCATATCTTATGGATAATTGTCAACATAAAGTAATATGATGAATGCAAATATGCAAGTATGTAAGAATCAATGCACAATTAACACAAGTGTTTGCTTCTAAGGTGGAAGGAAGTAGGTAAACCGACTCAACATAAAGTAAAAGAATGGCCCTTCGAGGAAGCATCGATTGCTATATTTGTGCTAGAGCTTTGATTTTGAAAACATAAAGAGAGCATAAAAGTAAAATTTTGAGAGGTGTTTGTTGTTGTCAACGAATGGTAGTGGGCACTCTAACCCTCTTGCCAGACAAACCTTCAAAGAGCGGCTCCCATTTTATTTTATTTTTGGGTGGCACTCCTTCCAACCTTTCTTTCACAAACCATGGCTAACCGAATCCTCGGGTGCCTGCCAACAATCTCATACCATGAAGGAGTGCCTTTTTATTTTAGTTTTATTATGATGATGACACTCCCCCAACCTTTGCTTACACAAGCCATGGCTAACCGAATCCTTCGGGTGCCGTCCATCAATCACAAACCATGGAGGAGTGTCTATTTAAGTTAATTAATTTGGGACTGGGAATCCCATTGCCAGCTCTTTTTGCAAAATTATTGGATAAGCGGATGTGCCACTACTCCATATGAGAGTCCGTCAAAAGTAAATGACAAGGTTGAAAGCTAAACACCACATACTTCCTCATGAGCTATGAAACATTAACACAAATTGAGAAGCATTTTGAATTGTTTAAAGGTAGCACTCAAGCAATTTACTTTGGAATGGCAGAAATACCACATAGTAGGTAGGTATGGTGGACACAATTGGCATAGTGGTTGGCTCAAGGATTTTGGATGCATGAGAAGTATTCCCTCTCGATACAAGGTTTAGGCTAGAAAGGTTGTTTGAAGCAAACACAAGTATGAACCGGTATAGCAAAACTTACATAAAAACATATCGCAAGCATTATAATACTCTACACTGTCTTCCTTGTTGCTCAAACACTTTTACCAGAAAATATGTAGACCTTAAGAGAGATCAATTATGCAAACCAATTTCAACAAGCTCTACGGTAGTTCTCCATTAATAGGTTTAAACTACATGAAAAAAAAACTTAATCATACTTGAGAGCTCAAAACAATTTCCAAGTGTCAAATTATCCAAGACATATGAGGCATTTTCTTTTCCCAACCAAATAAAGATAAATATTGTAGATTCCAACTTTTATTCATTGAACATTAAAAGTAAAACGAAGAACAAGTGTTCATATGAAGAAGCGGAGCGTGTGTCCCTCCCAAACAAGCATTGCTAGGATCTGAATTTATTTAAACACAAACAAAAATAAAAGCACACAGACGCTCCAAGTAAAGCACATATGATGTGACCGAATAAAAATATAGTTTCAGGGGAGGAACCTGATAAGTTGAGGCATCCCCAAGCTTAGATGCTTGAATCTCCTTAAAATATGCAGGGATGAACCACGGGGGCATCCCCAAGTTTAGACTTTTCACTCTTCTTGATCATATATCCTCCTCCTCTCTTGACCCTTGAAAACTTCCTTCACAACAAACTTCTCATAAACTTCATTAGAGGGGTTAGTACTCAAAAAATTTGAATCCACCTTGGTCCTGTAGTGGCACATTGCAATAACTCAATAAAACATTAGCTACAGCCCTCTACGTCTAGAAAACCTCGCTTAAAGTCCACAAGAGACAATGCAAAAAATAGAGACAGAATCTGCCAAAACAGAACAGCCAGTAAAGACGAATTTTAATAAAATACTTCCGTTGCTCAAATCAGAAAACTCAAAACTAATGAAAGTTGCGTAGATATCTGAGGAACACGCACGTAAATTGGCATATTTTTCTGATTTTTCTACAGGGAAAACAGCCCAGATTTGTGACAGATAGAAATCTGTTTCTGCGCAGAAATCCAAATCTAGTATCAACCTTCGATTAGAGGCTTTACTTGGCACAACAAAACACAAAACTAAGATAAGGAGAGGTTGCTACAGTAGTAAACAACTTCCAAGACACAAATATAAAATAAAGTACTGTAGCAAAATAACACATGGGTTATCTCCCAAGAAGTTGCTTTCTTTATAGCCATTAAGATGGGCTCAGCAGTTTTAATGATGCACTCGCAAGAAATAGTATTTGAAGCAAAAGAGAGCATCAAGAGGCAAATCCAAAACTCATTTAAGTCTAACATGCTTCCTATGCATAGGAATCTTGTAAATAACCAAGTTCATGAAGAGCAAAGTAACAAGCATAAGAAGATAAAACAAGTGTAGCTTCAAAAATTTCAGCACATAGAGAGGTGTATTAGTACCTTGAAAATTTCTACAACCATATTTTCCTCTCTCATAATAATTTTCAGTAGCTTCATGAACAAACTCAACAATATAACTATCACATGCAGCATGCTTTTCATGATTTCCAAACACATAATTTTTATCAAGTTCAAGAATAGTGGAATTAAAACTTTCAAACTTACTTTTATTAATAATATAACAAGGTAGTTGATCAATCTCAAGAGATATGGGACTCATAGAATAAGTCAAGGACTCTCCAATCCCATTTTCATTAGTAGTACAATTAATAGTATCAAGTAACATAGGACCATCATCTAGAGCTTTATCATAAACATTTGCCAAGCAAAATTCTTTAGTACCATGCATTTCGACATCAGGCACAAACAAAGCATTATCATAAGATTTATCAAAGTAGCATGGATTATCATAAATAACAGTAGCATAATTATTCTCACAAGTTTTACTCATAGGTAATATTTCAAGAGAATCCACAGGAACATAACATTCAACCTCTTTCGGTAAGCACGGAGGACAATCAAATAGTGTAAGAGATAAAGAGTTACTCTCATTAGAAGGTTGGCATGGGTAGCTAATCCATTCTTCCTCCTTTTGTTCGTCGCTCTCCTCTTCTTTTTCATCCAATGAGCTGGGTTCATCAATTTCCTCCTCTTTTTCATCCAATGAGCTTTCAGGTTCATCAATTTCTTCTTCCACCGGTTCCTGCAAATTGTGAGTGCATTCTTGTGCATTAATGTGTCTCTCTTTATAATCAATGATATAAGGATTATCACTGAAGCATTCTATGCAACAATTAAGGATAGAAGAGACATAATCTTTAAGGTCCTTACAAACAACACAAGTTTCATAATTCTCAACCATGAAGGATTCGATCTCAGAAGCTCCCATAAATACGACAAATTGTTCTACCTCTTCGAACCCATAATGAATATAGCAATTCCGATTATAGTTCTTAATTAAAAATTCCTCACTAAAGCCACATTGAAATTTAAGATGTTTAGTATCCTGTTGAGAGCAACAGTTTATATCATGGCGTCTAAGCAAGATTCTAGCCATTGTATTCAATTTTTCTATCATAGCACTCATTATTTTACCAGTTCTTGATTCTCTATAATTATTATAACATTCTATGAGCTCCAAGTAGGTTGTAGGTTCTCCCATAATAGCAGTTTTTAATTTTTCAGTTTTTCAAATTTTTATGGATTTTTGGATATATGAGAAAAATAAAACAAGACTGAAATAAACTAGACAAAAGTAAACTAAGCAAAGTAATACTAGACAGAAATAAACTAAGCACAAGTAAACTAGGAAAAAGTAAACTAAGCAAAGCAAAACAAAATAAAACAGAGAGAGAGGTAGAGTGTACTCCCCAGGTGAACTTATGAGTAGAGCTATGCCTCCCCGGCAACGGCGCCAGAAAACAGTCTTGATGACCCACAAGTATAGGGGATCGCGATAGTCTTCGAGGGTAGTATAACCCAAATTTATTGATTCGACACAAGGGGAGGTAAAGAATACTTATAAGCCTTAACAACCGAGTTGTCAATTCAGTGCACCTGGAAAAGCACTAGCAACGGGGTGATGTGAAAGTAGCCGATAATATGAGAGCAGTAGTAACAGTAACAAGCAGCAGTAATAGCAATATGAGAGCAATGGCACCGAAGATAGTTGATACTACTTCCAATGACATGTAGAACAAGTATATAATGATGAGAGATGGACCGGGGTTCCCATCTACACTAGTGGTAACTCTCCAATAACAAGTGTTGGGTGAACAAATTACAGTTGGGCAATTGATAGGATTCAAAGCATTAAGATAGAACATCAAGATTATTAATTATGTAGGCATGTTTTCCAAATATAGTCGTACGTGCTCGCAATGAGAAACTTGCACAACATCTTTTGTCCTACCAGCCGGTGGCAGCCGGGCCTCAAGGGAAACTACTGGATATTAAGGTACTCCTTTTAATAGAGTACCGGAGCAAAGCATTAACACTTGGTGAAAACATGTGATCCTCACATCACCGCCATCCCCTCCGGTTGTCCCGATTCTTGTCACTTCGGGGCCTTTGGTTCCGGACAGCGACATGTGCATACAACTTGTAGATACAATCTAAGCAATAAGTATAGAGCTCAAATCTAAGATCATGCTGATGTCTACGCCCCCTCCTTTTCCTGTAGACAGTGTTGGGCCTCCAAGAGCAGAGGTTTGTAGAACAGCAGCAAGTTTCCCTTAAGTGGATCACCCAAGGTTTATCGAACTCAGGGAGGAAGAGGTCAAAGATATCCCTCTCATGCAACCCTGCAACCACAAAGCAAGAAGTCTCTTGTGTCCCCAACACACCTAATAGGTGCACTAGTTCGGCGAAGAGATAGTGAAATACGGGTGGTATGAATATATATGAGCGTAGCAAGCAGTAACGCAGCAGTAGTAACGCAGTAAAAATAAACAAGTAGCGATAGCATATTTAGGAACAAGGCCTAGGGATTACACTTTCACTAGTGGACACTCTCAACATTGATCACATAACAGAATAGATAAATGCATACTCTACACTCTTGTTGGATGATGAACACATTGCGAGGATTACACGAACCCTCAATGCCGGAGTTAACAAGCTCCACAATTCAATGTTCATATGTAAATAACCTTAGAGTGTAAGAAAGGTCAATACGACTAAACCAAGTACTAACATAGCAAGCACACTATCACCTTCACACTATGTAGGAGGAATATATCATATCAATACTATCATAGCAATAGTTAACTTCATAATCTACAAGAGATCATAATCATAGCATAAACCAAGTACTAACACGGATGCACACACTGTCACCATTACACCGTGTAGGAGGAATAAAACTACTTTAATAACATTGCTAGAGTAGCACATAGATAAATTGTGATACAAACACATTGCAATCATAAAGAGATATAAATAAGCACTTCACTATGCCATTCATAACAGTGAATAAGTATTCTGTGAAATATAGCCTAAGAGACCCACACGGTGCACACACTGTCACCTTTACACACGTGGGACAAGGAGTCTCCGGAGATCACATAAGTAAAATTCACTTGACTAGCATAACGACATCTAGATTACAAGCATCATCAAATGAATCTCAATCATGTAAAGCAGCTCATGAGATTATTGTATTGAAGTACATAGGAGAGAGATGAACCACATAGCTACCGGTACAGCCCGAGCCTCGATGGAGAACTACTCCCTCCTCATGGGAGCAACAGCGTTGATGAAGATGGCGGTGGAGATGGCAGCGGTGTCGATGGAGAAGCCTTCGGGGCACTTCCCCGTTCCGGCGGCGTGTCGAACAGAGACTCCTGCCCCCAGATCTTGGCTTCACGATGGCGGCGGCTCTGGAAGGTTTCTGTGGGTTTCGTCGAACGTCATAGGGTTTTCGCGACGGAGGCTTTAAATAGGCGGAAGGGCAGCCTCGGAGGGGGCCTGGGGCCACCACACCATAGGGCGGCGGGCCCCCCCTCTGGCCGCGCCAGGGTGTGGGTGTGGGCCCCCAGGGCTTCCCTCTCTGGCGGCTCTCGGGTGTTCCGGATGCTTCCGGGCAAAATAGGAACCCGGGCGTTGATTTCGTCCGATTCCGAGAATATTTCGTTACTAGGATTTCTGAAACCAAAAACAGCGAAAACAGGAACTGGCACTTCGGCATCTTGTTAATAGGTTAGTTCCAAAATGCACGAATATGACATAAAGTGTGCATAAAACATGTAGATATCATCAATAATGTGGCATGGAACATAAGAAATTATCGATACGTCGGAGACGTATCAGCATCCCCAAGCTTAGTTCTGCTCGTCCGAGCAGGTAAAACGATAACAAAGATAATTTCTGGAGTGACATGCCATCATAACCTTGATCATACTATTGTAAAGCATATGTAGTGAATGCAGGGATCAAAACAATGTATATGACATGAGTAAACAAGTGAATCATATAGCAAAGACTTTTCATGAATAGTACTTCAAGACAAGCATCAATAAGTCTTGCATAAGAGTTAACTCATAAAGCAATAATTCAAAGTAAAGGCATTGAAGCAACACAAAGGAAGATTAAGTTTCAGCAGTTGCTTTCAACTTGTAACATGTATATCTCATGGATATTGTCAACATAGAGTAATATAATAAGTGCAATAAGCAAATATGTAGGAATCAATGCACAGTTCACACAAGTGTTTGCTTTTTGAGGTGGAGAGAAATAGGTGAACTGACTCAACAATGAAAGTAAAAGAATGGTCCTCCATAGAGGAAAAGCATCGATTGCTATATTTGTGCTAGAGCTTTGATTTTGAAAACATGAAACAATTTTGTCAACGGTAGTAATAAAGCATATGTATCATGTAAATTATATCTTACAAGTTGCAAGCCTCATGCATAGAATACTAATAGTGCCCGCACCTTGTCCTAATTAGCTTGGACTACCGGATCATCGCAATGCACATGTTTTAACCAAGTGTCACAAAGGGGTACCTCTATGCCGCCTGTACAAAGGTCTAAGGAGAAAGCTCGCATTGGATTTTCGCTATTGATTATTCTCAACTTAGACATCCATACCGGGACAACATAGACAACAGATAATGGACTCCTCTTTTATGCATAAGCATGTAACAACAATTAATAATTCTTCTCATATGAGATTGAGGATATTTGTCCAAAACTGAAACTTCCACCATGGATCATGGCTTTAGTTAGCGGCCCAATGTTCTTCTCTAACAATATGCATGCTTAACCATAAGGTGGTAGATCGCTCTTACTTCAGACAAGACGAACATGCATAGCAACTCACATGAAATTCAACAAAGAGTAGTTGATGGCGTCCCCAGGAACATGGTTATCGCACAACAAGCAACTTAATAAGAGATAAAGTGCATAATTACATATTCAATACCACAATAGTTTTTAAGCTATTTGTCCCATGAGCTATATATTGTAAAGGTGAAGAGTGGAAATTTAAAGGTAGAACTCAAGCAATTTACTTTGGAATGGCGTAGAAATACCATGTAGTAGGTAGGTATGGTGGACACAAATGGCATAGTGGTTGGCTCAAGTATTTGGATGCATGAGAAGTATTCCCTCTCGATACAAGGCTTAGGCTAGCAAGGTTGTTTGAAACAAACACAAGGATGAACCGGTGCAGCAAAACTCACATAAAAGACATATTGAAAACATTATAAGACTCTACACCGTCTTCCTTGTTGTTCAAACTCAATACTAGAAATTATCTAGACCTTAGAGAGACCAAATATGCAAACCAAATTTTAGCATGCTCTATGTATTTTTTCATTAATGGGTGCAAAGCATATGATGCAAGAGCTTAAACATGAGCACAACAATTGCCAAGTATCACATTACCCAAGACATTTATAGCAATTACTACATGTATCATTTTCCAATTCCAACCATATAACAATTTAACGAAGAAGAAACTTCGCCATGAATATTAAAAGCTAAGAACACATGTGTTCATATGCAACAGCGGAGCGTGTCTCTCTCCCACACAAGCATGATGTAATCCAATTTATTCAAACAAACAAAAATAAAAAACATACACGCTCCAAGCAAAGCACATAAGATGTGACCGAATAAAAATATAGTTTCAGAGAAGGAACCTGATAATTTGTCGATGAAGAAGGGGATGCCTTGGGCATCCCCAACCTTAGACGCTGAGTCTTCTTGATATATGCAGGGGTGAACCACCGGGGCATCCCCAAGCTTAGACTTTTCACTCTTCTTGATCACATTGTATCATCCTCCTCTCTCGACCCTTGAAAACTTCCTTCACACCAAACTTCTCATAAACTTCATTAGAGGGGTTAGTACATAATCAAAAACTCACATGTTCAGAGGTGACACAATCATTCTTAACACTTCTGGACATTGCTCAAAGCTACTGGAAGGTAATGGAACAAAGAAATCCACCCAACACAGCGAAAGAAGCAATGCGAAATAAAAGGCAGAATCTGTCAAAACAGAACAGTCCGTAAAGACGAATTTCTAATAAATACTTCCGTTGCTCAGATCAGAAAACTCAAAACTAATGAAAGTTGCGTACATATCTGAGGAACACGCACGTAAATTGGCATATTTTTCTGATTTTTCTACAGAGAAAACAGCCCAGATTCATGACAGATAGAAATCTGTTTCTGCGCAGAAATCCAAATCTAGTATCAACCTTCGATTAGAGACTTTACTTGGCACAACAAAACACAAAACTAAGATAAGGAGAGGTTGCTACAGTAGTAAACAACTTCCAAGACACAAAAATAAAACAAGGTACTGTAGCAAAATAAACACATGGGTTATCTCCCAAGAAGTTCTTTCTTTATAGCCATTAAGATGGGCTCAGCAGTTTTAATGATGCACTCGCAAGAAATAGTATTTGAAGCAAAAGAGAGCATCAAGAAGAAAATTCAAAACACATTTAAGTCTAACATGCTTCCTATGCATAGGAATCTTGTAAATAAACAAGTTCATGAAGAGCAAAGTAACAAGCATAGGAAGATAGAACAAGTGCAGCTTCAAAAATTTCAGCACATAGAGAGGTGTTTTAGTAACATGAAAATTTCTACAACCATATTTTCCTCTCTCATAATAACTTTCAGTAGCAACATGAGCAAACTCAATAATATAACTATCACATAAATCATTCTTATCATGAGTCTCATCCATAAAATTATTACTCTCCACATAGGCATAGTCAATTTTATTAGTTGTAGTGGGAGCAAATTCAACAAAGTAGCTATCATTATTATTCTCATCATCAAATATAGGAGGCAAAGTATCATCAAAGAAAATTTTCTCCTCAATGTTTGGGGGACTAAAAATATCATGCTCATCAAAGCCAGCTTCCCAAGCTTAGAATTTTCCATATCATTAGCAACAATGGTGTTCAAAGCGTTCATACTAATATCATTGCTACTAGCATGCAAATAAGATTCCATGGGTTTTTTAATTTTCGCATTAAACAATCCATGTTTTAAATCAGGAAATAGCATAAGAAGCTCATTCTTGTCCATTATGCCAAACAAGTGTAGACAAGAAACAAAAAGATGCAATTGCAGGATCTAAAGGAAATAGCTTCGAGTACTTACAACGGCGAAAATAGCTTAGTAGCCGAGATCCCGAGTGTGAGTACCTTTTACCTTTCCTCCCGGCAACGGCGCCGAAAATAGCTTGATGTCTACGCCCCCTCCTTTTCCTGTAGACAGTGTTGGGCCTCCAAGAGCAGAGGTTTGTAGAACAGCAGCAAGTTTCCCTTAAGTGGATCACCCAAGGTTTATCGAACTCGGGGAGGAAGAGGTCAAAGATATCCCTCTCATGCAATCCTGCAACCACAAAGCAAGAAGTCTCTTGTGTCCCCAACACACCTAATAGGTGCACTAGTTCGGCGAAGAGATAGTGAAATACAGGTGGTATGAATATATATGAGCAGTAGCAACGCAGCAGTAGTAACGCAGCAGTAGTAATGCAGCAGTAGTAAACAAGTAGCGATAGCTGTATTTAGGAACAAGGCCTAGGGATTACACTTTCACTAGTGGACACTCTCAACATTGATCACATAACAGAATAGATAAATGCATACTCTACACTCTTGTTGGATGATGAACACATTGCGTAGGATTACACGAACCCTCAATGCCGGAGTTAACAAGCTCCACAATTCAATGTTCATATGTAAATAACCTTAGAGTGTAAGAAAGATCAATACGACTAAACCAAGTACTAACATAGCAAGCACACTGTCACCTTCACACTATGTAGGAGGAATAGATCATATCAATACTATCATAGCAATAGTTAACTTCATAATCTACAAGAGATCATAATCATAGCATAAACCAAGTACTAACACGGATGCACACACTGTCACCATTACACCGTGTAGGAGGAATAAAACTACTTTAATAACATTGCTAGAGTAGCACATAGATAAATTGTGATACAAACACATTGCAATCATAAAGAGATATAAATAAGCACTTCACTATGCCATTCATAACAGTGAATAAGTATTCTGTGAAATATAGCCTAAGAGACCCACACGGTGCACACACTGTCACCTTTACACACGTGGGACAAGGAGTCTCCGGAGATCACATAAGTAAAATTCACTTGACTAGCATAACGACATCTAGATTACAAGCATCATCATATGAATCTCAATCATGTAAAGCAGCTCATGAGATTATTGTATTGAAGTACATAGGAGAGAGATGAACCACATAGCTACCGGTACAGCCCCAAGCCTCGATGGAGAACTACTCCCTCCTCATGGGAGCAGCAGCGGTGATGAAGATGGCGGTGGAGATGGCAGCGGTGTCGATGGAGAAGCCTTCCGGGGCACTTCCCCATTCCGGCGGCGTGCCGGAACAGAGACTCCTGTCCCCCAGATCTTGGCTTCACGATGGCGGCGGCTCTGGAAGGTTTCTGTGGGTTTCGTCGAACGTCATAGGGTTTTCGCGACGGAGGCTTTAAATAGGCGGAAGGGCAGCCTCGGAGGGGCCTGGGGCCACCACACCATAGGGCGGCGCGGCCCCTCCGGCCACGCCAGTGTGGTGTGGGGCCCCAGGGCTTCCTGGTGGCTCTCGGGTGTTCTGGATGCTTCCGGGCAAAATAGGAACCGGGCGTTGATTTCGTCCGATTCCGAGAATATTTCGTTACTAGGATTGCTGAAACCAAAAACAGCAGAAAACAGGAACTGGCACTTCGGCATCTTGTTAATAGGTTAGTTCCAGAAAATGCACGAATATGACATAAAGTGTGCATAAAACATGTAGATATCATCAATAATGTGGCACGGAACATAAGAAATTATCGATACGTCAGAGACGTATCACATGCCACTCGGGCCCTAGTGACAAGCATTAAGAATAACAAGATTGCAGCAACAATAACTTCACAAACTTTATAGATAGACTAATCATAATGTATCATCCATCGGATCCCAACAAACACAAAACCTATTACATCAGATGAATCTCAATCATGTAAGGCAGCTCATGAGATCATTGTATTGAAGTACATGGAGGAGAGAATACCAACTAGCTACTGCTAGAACCCGTAGTCCATGGGGGAACTACTCACGGAGCATGGCGGAGGTGGTGGCGTTGATGGAGATGGCTTCCGGGGGCACTTCCCGTCCGGCAGGTGCCGGAACGAGAGTTCTGTCCCCCGATTTGGAGTTTCGCGACGGTGGCGGCGCCCTGGAGTTTTCTCGGAGTTTCGTCAATTGGTACGGTGTTTTTAGGTCGAAAGGGATTTTATAGGTGAAGAGGCGGCGCGGGGCACTGGGGGCGCTCACCTAGGCCGGCGCGGGCCAGTGCCAGGCCGCGCCGCCTTATGGTGTGGTGGCCCTCTGGCCCCTCTCCGACTCTTCTTCGGTGTTCTGAGCCTTCCGGGAAAAATAGGAGGTTTGGCGTTGATTTCGTCCAATTCCAAGAATATTGCCCGAATAGCCTTTCTGGAACCAAAAAGCAGAAAACAGGAACTGGCACTGTGGCATCTCGTTAATAGGTTAGTTCCGGAAAATGCATGAAATCATCATAAAGTGCAAGCAAAACATGTAAGTATTGTCATAAAACAAGCATGGAACGACAGAAATTATGGATACGTCGGGGACATATCAGGGCCGCTGGAGCAGTGACGAGGAGCCCGCCGGCAGCAGCGCCGACGAGAGCTCCGACAACGACGAGGGCAGCAACGGCCCGTAGACTAGGATCCACTAGTATAGGCCTAGTAGTAGTAGATTGGCCAATAGGCCCTTCTTTTGTTCTTCCTTCCTTGAGCAATCGGCCCTTTCTCTGTAAGAAATCCTTTATTAATGAAGAAATATTCCCCAATTAATTTGGCTTCTTTGTCGATTTTGCCGATTGTCAAAACGAAGTTGCTGCACAAAGAGCCGATGGCAGAGCATCGGCTTATGCCATAAACATGCTTTAAGGCCATAACAGTTGCCTATCCACACGGTCAACAGATCCACTTTATGTCCACACCATCTCCCGATCTCAAACGCGCAGATTCATCAAATCCAACGGGAGAATCATCTCAGATGCCATGTACTCTGGCATGAAACCAATCTGTTAATCCGCTCCATTGAGTTTTGTTCCGTCTAGAGTCGATGGTAATGCATCGGCTTTTTCATTATTCTAAAGTCGATGTCCATGCATCGGCTGTACCGATATCTATATTTCTCAAGTCGATGTCTGCGCATCGGCTATGATTTGTACATAAATTTTTTTTTTTACTGGCCGATTTCATGAATCGGCCCCCATATTTCATTGTCCATCATCCCACATGCTTGGGAAATATTTCTTGAGGTGCTGACCATTGACAGCTGCTGGGAACTTGGCGCCGTCCAGCTGCTCCAGCATGTATGCATTACCCTTCAAAACCTGGACGACTTTGTATGGACCGTGCCAATTAGGAGACCATTTGCCATATGCTTTATCCTTGGTTCCTAATGGCAACACTGCTTCCCATACTAGATCACCAACTTGGAACTCCTTTGGTCTCACCTTCTTATTGTATGCACGAGCTACCCTGGCTTTGTTCTCTTTAATCTTTTCCAACGACCAAAGTCTAAGTTCCGTTGCATCCTCAATAGTGTCACTCATCAAAGCTGCATATTCTTCAGCTGTTAGATCATTCTGAAACGTGACACGTCTTGATCCAGCCGTAATTTCCCAAGGCAATACGGCTTCCTGCCCATAGACGAGCTGGTAAGGCGAAGTCTTTATGGCTCCATGGCATGACATGCGGTAGGCCCACAAAGCTTCTGACAGTGTTTCATGCCACACCCTAGGGTTCTCGTCAATCTTCCTCTTGATCAGCTTGATCAGGCTCTGATTAGACGCTTCAGCTTGCCCGTTGGCTTGAGCATAATATGGAGATGATCGGATCAGCTTAATCCCCATGTCATCGCAGAATTTTCTGAATTCTTTAGAAATAAAGACCGAACCTCCATCGGTCGTGATTGTTTGGGGAATCCCGAACCTATGAATGACGTGTTCTTTGACAAATTTGATAACATCTTCTGATTTTACCTTCTTCATAGGGACGGCCTCCACCCATTTGGTGAAGTAATCTGTAATGGCCAGGATCCACTCGTGGCCTTTGCTCGACGCAGGATGGATTTTGCCGATCATATCCATGCCCCATCCTCGGAATGGCCAAGGCTTGATGATGGGATTCATTGCTGATGCGGGTACCATCTGAATCTTCCCGAACATCTGACACGCTTGGCATCCCTTGTAGTACTTGAAGCAATCTTCAAGCATAGTGGGCCAATAAAACCCTGATCGTCTAATCAGCCACTTCATCTTATGAGCCGATTGGTGAGTTCCACAGGCGCCTTCGTGCACCTCATGTAAGAGCCGATTAGACTCAGTTGGTCCCAGGCACTTGAGTAGCAACCCTTCCAACGTCCTGTAGAACATGTCATCTCCTATAAGGACATATTTCATGGCCTTGTATCTTATCCGTTTAGGTGCCCCCCGAGCCGAATCCTTCAAGTAATTGAAGATATCGGCTCTCCAATCATCCTGTTCCAGGAACTGCACCTGAACTTCTGACCCATCTGGTATGTCCTTGTACCCTGACGCCATTTGCGCGAGATCATTGGCGTCGGTATTCTGAGATCTTGGGACCCAATTGAAATTGATGTACCGAAAATGTGTCATCAGCTCACGACATTCCATCCAATATGGGAAGAGCGACTCACTCTCGCACTTGTATTCATCCGTGAGCTGGGAAATCACCAACTTCGAGTCTCCAAAGAGCTCCACCGCTTCTGCCCCGGCTTCCAGCAGCAACTCCAGTCCCTTGCGTACTGCCTCATACTCAGCGACATTGTTTGTGCAAGGGGTAGATAATCTGATGGAGAAGGAGTATGTTGCCCCCCGAGGCGACACGAGCAGAATGCCGATGCCACAACCATCGTCACAAGCCGATCCATCGAAGAACATAGCCCATGCACGTATAGATAGTGCTGCTATATTAGTATTGATCCGTTCAGCTATGAGATCGGCCAACGCTTGTCCCTTGACTGCTTTTGCAGGCTGATACCGGAGATCAAACTCCGATAACGCAAACATCCACTTACCAAGTCGGCCTTTCAAAACAGGAGCCGACAGCATGTGCTTGACAACGTCTGACTTGCATATGACGATGATCTCTGCCGTCAAAAGGATGTGATGGAGCTTGGTGCAGGTGAAGAACAGGCAGAGGCATAACTTCTCGACCTCAGGATACCTTGTCTCTGCATCCAACATCCTCCTGCTGAGGTAGAACACAACCTTTTCAACGCCCTCGTAGAGTTGCACCACCACTGAAGCAATGGACGTGTCAGCTACTGATAGGTAGATGTAGAACGGCCTGTCCTGCTGAGGCGGAACTAGCACAGGCGGTGTTGTTAGATACCGCTTAATCTCATCAAACGCCTGCTGCTGTTCTGCCCCCCAGTGAAACTCGTCATCAGATTTAATCTTGACCAACGCCATGAACGGCTCAATTCGTCCTGAGAGATTAGAGATGAATCGCCGGACGAAATTGATCTTGCCGATCAGACGTTGGAGCTCCTTCTTCGTGGTAGGCGGCTGCATGGTACGTACTGCCTCCTGACTTTTCAGGCCGATCTCAATTCCTCGTTCATGAACAAGAAAACCTAGGAACTGACCGGCCGTCACACCAAAGGCACACTTCTTTGGATTCATTCTGAGTCCGAACTTCCGAGTTCGGTCTAGGATGCGTCGCAAATCATCCAAGTGTCCTTCCATGGAGACAGACTTGACCACCACGTCATCGATGTAGATTTCCACCAACTTGCCGATCAGATCATGAAAAATATAATTCATGGCTCGTTGGTACGTTGCACCGGCATTCTTCAAACCAAAAGTCATGACCACATATTCGAACAAGCCTACTGATCCTGGTACTCGGAATGCAGTCTTGTGTATATCTTCTGGGGCCATGAAAATCTGGTTGTAGCCGGCATTGCCATCCATGAAACTCAACACCTTGTGGCCAGCAGCTGCGTTGATCAATGTTTCTGCCACAGGCATTGGGTATTCATCCTTTGGAGTGGCTCTGTTGAGATCTCGGAAATCTATAGCCACACGCCATCGGCCGTCCTTTTTCTCCACAGGTACAATACTGGAGATCCATTCAGCATACCTGCATGGCCTGATGAACCCGGCGGCTAACATTTTCTCGATCTCTTTCTTGACTTCTTCGAGAATTTCGGCCTTCATCTGACGTGCTCGTTGTTGGAATGGCCGAAATCCTTTCTTGAGAGGGAGCCGATGCTCAATGATGCTCCTGTCTAACCCAGGCATCTCTGTGTAATCCCATGCAAAGCAATCTGGGTACTCTTTTAACAGAGCTATCATCTGGCTCCTGAGATGTGGATCTAACTTCTTGCTGATGAAGGTTGGTCGTGGCTTATCCCCAGGACCAATGTCGACTTCTTCTAGCTCATCAGCCGATGTAAACCCATACCCTAGCTTTCCGTCACCTGTTAGATCGACGCTGAACACAGGCAAAACGTATGGCAAGGATAATATGGGCCGATTGCTGGAATCGGCCCCCATCTTGATTGCATTGCTCAAAAGAGGTTTACATCTTGTTCGTGCTTCACTATGACTACGTGACATGCTTGAGACAAGATCATTACTTTTTATTTTTTGGGGCCGATCACAAGGATCGGCCTTCCCATGTACGTTCATAGACTTTGCTCTTGTTACACGGTCAGGCCAGTGGATAAGACCAGCCTCACCCCGTTTTTTGACACGTCGATGTACTCGCAGTCGTCCAAAGTGATGCCTGAGAGTGGCTCTTGGCCTTCCGTCTCCCAAACGTTCATGCCAGCCGTTGAAACCTCGGCTGTATCGTCTGCATGGACGACTTCTACTTCATCTCCATCCCACTGTATTAAGCATTGGTGCATCGTAGATGGAATGCAACAGTTGGCGTGGATCCAATCTCTCCCTAGCAGGACAGCGTAAGTGCTCTTGCTATCGACAATGAAGAACATCGTAGGGATGGTTTTCCTCCCGACTGTTAGATCCACGTTCAGAACACCTTGTGCATCAGATGCTTGGCCGTTGAAATTGCTCAATGTAACGTTGGTCTTGATCAGATCCGAGCTAGAGCGTCCCAACCGACGTAGCATGGAGTATGGCATGATGTTGACTGCCGCTCCGGTGTCCACCAGCATCCTATTGACAGGCTGCCCATTGATATAACCTCGTAAGTACAGGGCCTTCAGGTGTCTGTAGCTTCTTTCACGTGGCTTCTCAAAGATAACCGGCCGTGGGCCGCAGTCAAGTTGTGCCACGGTGCTTCGTCTAATCCTGGAGCACAAAACTCCGCTGGAAGGATGAACACCATGTTTGTACTAGCCGATGTCTCATCATCGGCTTTCCTTTGCTTGGGGTGCCACTCCATCTTTTGTGGTCGACCCTCTTCGTCCAGGGTTCGTTGAATTTTCGCGGCCAGATCGGGCCGCGCCTTCCTTAGCGTGTGCAGGTATAACCTTTCGACTTCCTCCAAGCCACGCAGTCGCTGAACCCTACGCTTTTGGGAACGGCTGAGTCCATCAGGGCACCACCTTGGCCGGTGGTACTTGTCCTCTTCTTCTTCGTAGTCATCTTCCAACTCCTCGAGGTCTTCTTCCCGAGAGGACTCAGTTTGCTTGTTCCTAAATGGGAGAGGTCCAAGATGTTTGAACACTGACACGTCTGTTGCACCCTTCTTCTTCTGTCCACATCCTGGGCAGTTGCCGATTGTAGGCAATCGGCTCATTCCTGAATCCCAGCAGTGCTTGAAGAAAGGACAGTCCCAGTGCTTGGCCACGTCGTCTTGTTCTCTTGACCTTTCCTTGGCACGGCGCTCATATCTCTCCTCATCGCGATCATGCCGACGATGTCTCCTGGCGTCCCTGCTAGCTAGACGATCCCTTTCATCGTCGCTGTTGTACCGCCGGCGCTGGTCGTACTGACTTACATATTTGTTGAGGAGATGATCAGAGAGAGGTCGTTGATATCGCACATTCCTCACTTCTCCCTCTGTGACGTAGCGTTTGCCATCGTGCCGGAGCCGATCGCGTGGAGCGGCTTCCTCTTTGTCCTTGCTACGAGAGCGGCTGCTCTCGCCTTTGTCCTTACCAGAGTGGTGCCCAGGCTCGACCATGTTAATGCTTAACGAGAAACCTGGCTGGCACCCTTCGGGGTAAGCGTACTCCACCGTGTTAACGGCGGGGAAGGGGTGTGTGTCGACTTTCATGGCGTACTGGTTGAAAATTAGACGTCCTTGTTCTATCGCCATTTGGATCTGCTGACGCCACACCCTGCAGTCGTTGGTGGTATGGGAGAACGTGTTATGCCATTTGCAGTATGGCTTTCCGTTCAGCTCCTGTACCGTGGGGATTTTGAGGCCTTCGGGTAACTTCAGCTGCTTCTCCTTAAGTAAGAGGTCGAAAATTTGCTCAGCTTTAGTTACGTCAAAGTCAAATCCTCTGGGAGGACCTTGTGGCTTAACCCACTTGCAGGACACGGGGTTGCCCCGAGTCCATTCAGCCACTGCTACCTCCTGATCTCCCGCAGACCCTTCATCTTCCTCTGTCTCAACCAGGACTACTGCACGCTTGAATTTGTCCTGGTACAGCTCTGGGTGGCGCTGTTCATATAATGACAGTTTCTGAACCATGTGCGCCAGTGAAGGGTAGTCTGCTTGGGAAGCCATATCCTTGATCGGTGATGCGAGACCTACCACCGCCAACTCGACTGCTTCCTTTTCAGTCAAACGAGCCGAATAACATCGGTTCCTTACGGTCCTGAAGCGCTGGATGTACTCTGACACTGTTTCCCCGCGCTTCTGTCGTACTTGGGCTATGCCAGCCTCGGAAGCCTCGAGTGATACTGCATGTGGAACTGTTCTTCCAACTGCTTCCAAGTCCGGATTGAGTCTGGTGGCAGTGATGTGTACCACCCAAAAGCCGATCCTGTGAGGGACTGTGCGAAGAACCTCACGCGTAGTGCGTCTGCAGCTGAGATCGTGCCCAGCTGCGCCAAATATCGGCTTACATGCTCGATTGAGCTGGAGCCATCTGACCCACTAAACTTGGAGAATTCAGGGAGCCGATATTTGGGTGGTAGTGGGATCAAATCGTAGTCGTTGGGGTACGACTTGGAATAGCCGATTGCCCTCCTTTTCGGCACCATGCCGAACTGGTCTCTCAAGATCGTGCTAATCTGATCCGCAGTGCTAGCTGCAGGAGTGGAGCTCTGAAGATTCGCTGGCGTGGCATACTTAGCTAGCCACGCCTGCTTCTCAAGATCTGAGCCAGCTGCAGGAGTTGAGCTCTGGACGTTCGTCGGAGTGGCGTACTTAGCTAGCCACGTCTGCTTCTCAAGATCTGATCCAGAGGCTCCTCCTGCTGTTCCAGAAGTCCCTGCTGTTGCAGCCTGGTTCATGAGTGCCCAGTTACTGCTGTCTGGCACGTATGTGCATGTATATCCGTGAGGGATCTCCTTGGGCGCCTCATACAAGAACTGGTAGTCGCTAGGATCTCCACCGATCTTGTAGACGATGAATGCCGGTGTACTCGGCACCTCTGGTGCTGCCAGCGCGAACGGCAGCGGTGGTCGGCTCTGGAGTGGCAGCTCTCCTTGGTGAGTCCCTAGAGTAGGTCCTGACGGAGAGTACTGATGCCTCAAGATTTCATGGAGCACCCGAAGGGCGACACGCTCCAAAGTGTTCACCAGGCTCTCAGAATGGCGGTGTAGCGAATGAGCTACCATGAAATTGATCTCCTGACGCAAGGACCTGGTGCGTTCTTCTGAAGGGGTGGACAAGTCCACTCCATCGAGCGCGCCTTCAGGTGTGAACCCTCTCCACCTGATGCCATGCGAGCGAGTCCTGTGGAAAGAGCCGATGAGGTCGGCCTCGAGGATAGCTTTGACGTCGTCATACTTCTTCTTGAGCTCCTCGGGCAGATCCTCGTACGTGACTGGAGTACCTTCCGCCATCTCAGATGTAGATGGCGACGCAGTTGATGTCGAAGACTGTCCCACCGGGCGTGCCAGAATGTGTTGGCGTCCGAAACCCACCGGCGAGCTACGGCTGGCAACACGAAGAGCCGGGAACAACCTTAGGGCTGCGGCTGGCCCTGGTCCCTCCGAGCGACGGCCCGCAAAGCTCCTGGTACACACGTCCCGATGCTGGTGCAAGGCGTGCCACCTGATCTATACCGATCAGGAAGGTGATGGATTTGCTTCGCTTAGTTTCCTGCATGGCATGCACGTAAACATTAAATACGAGCCTCGATCGGCTCTCAGGTTGTCATGTGAATCGGCTCACGGAGCCGATCCACCCATGGTTCGTATGAGGTCTACGATCACATGGTGGTCCTACTTGATCAATATGTAGCTAAAACGACCTACGACGATTTAGGGTTTTCACCACATAATCGGAACATCCTACTCGTGATTGAGCCTGGCAGCTACGCACGGTGATAATAAACCGACCCTAGACAAGGCCTAAAAACCAACATTAAGTTGATCCCCGGAACATCTTGTTTAGGGTTAGCAAACTACACCCTACGTACTACTGGATCATTCAACCCGTTTGTAAGGCCTAACTATGCAGATATTAAACTAATCCTTGAAGAATCAAGGAGCAATCATAACAGATCGGATCTACTAAACAATGATCAAGCAAGGTGCCGCCCTTACACCTAAGAAAGGTGTAAGGACGGCTAGACGTCTAAGGGTTGCATGGACAGAAGCATGTAGTACGGTAGAACAATGCTAACCGTAACACATCTATGATAACTACGTTGCTCGCCATCAAAAGGGCTTCAGTACGAGCAACGCATGAACAACGAATAAACGTATACTGCCTAGATCGCAAGATGCGATCTAGGCAGCATGATGCTTACCCGGAAGAAACCCTCGAAACAAGGGGTCGGCGATGCGCCAAGATTGGTTTGTGGTGAACGTGATTGTTGTCTTTCTTGATAACCCTAGATACATATTTATAGTCCGTAGACTTTCTAACGTGGGAATAATCCCAACCGTGCACGAGCCAAATTCTAACTAACCGACACGTATCCTACTATATTTACAGATACAAGGGCAAACTGCCCAAACTTCGTGTATAAGGCCGGTTCACGTATTTCTTCCATGTATATTCTGCAAGCCCAATCTTGATCGCGGCCCACCTCTCACTCGGTCAAATTCTGGTGATAACAACCGTAGGGACGTATCCATTCAACAATAATAAAATTAGGCAATATTAGGACGTATCCATTCAACAATAATAAAATTAGGCAATATTAGCTAGACGATGGTTACATGACCGATGTGATAAAATAAGCTTAAAACGAACTGATTCATATAGTATATATGTACTGTATGCATATTTTTATCGGCTGGTATTTCCAAAACTTCGCCGGAAATTAGTTTTACCGGCTACAACCGATATTTTTCTACTGGACTAAATTTTTATGTGTTAATATAATTTCCTCAAATTTAAATAGTTTTGAGAAATTTTGAAAGAATTTATAATTTTTTAATATATCAGGCAGAATACTTGCCAGTATTTCTGATATTGTGAAGACCGAAAAATAACGGTACCTAGCGATATTATTACCCTGCCGAAAAAAAACTTAACTGCCATAGAGTTTTTTCAGTCAGAGAAAAGCTACCACGAATTCAAAATATAATATTCAGAAGACAGGGTATGATCCATGTTGATCTACATATACATCTACCCGATGGATCTTACATCAAGTTTTTCAGAGTGGACATAATTTACCGATATTAAGTTATTAACATATTTTTCTCAAATATAAATAATTTAAGGTTAATTTTGGAAGAATTTATGATTTTTTTTTGAATATGTCAGGAAAAATACCGGTCGGTAATTTAGGTGCCTACCGGTAATTTTACACAACCAAGAAGAAAAGCCTTGACATTTTGTAGAATTTTTCAGTTGATAGGGTTCAAATACATGCCAAATTGGATCTCCCATCAAATGGATGGAAATTTGGTAGAATACGAACTACTAACATCTCCCCCTTGAATAAAAAAACTCTGTTCTCAAAGCTAGCTACATTGTGGTGGAAATGCAAAGGTCAATAAGCATATCATAAGTTGAATATATTGATCAATGAATATGCATGTTAGAGCAAACTGGTCAAAACAAATGGTTTTCTAATTTTAGCTATAACACATATAAGGAGATACAAATGGTTATACAACACTAATTTACGCTAGGATGCATATTAACCATACTCAGGGATAGGGATACCCAGACATATTCACATTCAAATGAGAATAAGAATTGCAATATATTAGGGAAAATATCAACGGATTACAACACAAATTACAATCATCAATTTCTCACATCTATCTCTACTAGTTCAACATAATAACGAGACTATCCATTCACGAAGCAGCGCGCCTAGATGAACCAATAAGAAAAATGAGTGCGGGAAAGACCACTCATTCGTATTCATCCACGAGGATAGCTTCTGGATACACTGCTTGTGCTATGGGACCAAGACGACGCACAAGGATTCTTACTACACGGGGGGACAACTCCCGAGTAGACTGCTCAATTGGCAGCCCAACGGCCAAAAGAGACCAACCATGGGCAAGCACAGCTATGCATGGACGAACACCACTCTCTTCGTATAATGCATCGTCTACAAGAGTTTGATGGTGCCATGAAAAATACAACTCGCTGTCTTCGTCCTCGGTCCATGTAGAATTTCTTGTACTTCATTGGTAACAAAAATCAAGTAAGTCACAACTTCTTTTACTCAAATTTTACATGAAGAAAAGGAGGGGGAAATCACATGTTTACCTCTTTTTAGGGTGCAATCGGAGGTGTCGGCGATCCATCTCCAGCTGCAGCTTCAACAGAGACTGGCCATGCATCCTCCAACTCCGACCAGAGATCCCGCACGCAGACCAAATCCGTCGTGGGCGGCGGGGGTGGCGGTGCCAACCACTAGTGGAAAACAGGCCTTTTGATCCGGGTGGTTAGGGCCTTTTGTCGCGGGCGGCCAGCCGCGACAAGCAAGGCGCGATAAAAGGGTGGCCTTTTATCCCGGGTCACTTACGACCCGCGACATAAGGTCCACCACGTGGCAGCCGCGGGGCGCGCAGGGCACAGGCCCTTTTGTCGCGGGCGGTATTACCACCCGCGACAAAAGGCCTTCTACGTGGCGCGCGCACAACGCTTCTGCTTTAGGGTTTGAGGGGTGCAGCACCCCTCCCCCCGCCACCGACCGCCTGTTATTTCATTTTTTTCGTTCGAAAATAAAAGTTGCATATATTTGTACGCTACTAGAAGTTGTACACATTCATTCATTATATATATATATAGATCGATCAAACAAATATTGGAAGCAGAAGTCGATTCCCCTTACACATATTCGTAGGTTCCCTACATATATACATGGAGCTCACGATCGACAAACGGTACTAACGACCGTCTATTTGGAGGTAGAACAACTATCTGGACTAAACAAGCCTTTGTTGTTTATTACTTCTCTAAGCAAAAGTCCCGCCACTTCCTCCGCGATTCCTAGTGCGTGTTCCTTTGGTTGGAGTCTGTCCCGCATGAAGTCGACCTATATACGAAAATGAGATGAGTATGACTATATCAGTCTTGATAACGAAATATTGATGATAATAAATAAAGTTGTGAATGTTATTGCTTACGTCGAATTTATTTTTGTTCTGCTTCTCAGTGGTTAACATGCGAATGGACTCGCAAACGTAGTATCCACATAGATTCGTCCCTTGTGGCTGCTGGGGGCACGCTACAGGAGTAAATGTTAGCTTCTTTGCAAAGGTAATGTCCTTATGAACATTCTTCAAAGCTTGCCAAGCCCTGCCAGGCAAAAGAATGATTGAATGAGTGGATAATTAATTGATATCTCACGAAAGATAAAGCGCGGCGATGAAGGAAATTACACTTGGAGCAACTTCTGCAAGTCCTGGAACCCGTCCAGGCCTCTACTCAGTGGGTCTCTTACTTCAACTATTCCCTTATCAGGTTGAATGTCTAGTAGAATCCAGTGGAAGCTGCACATGTTATGCATATATACGTCAGGAATTACACTTAACATCGAGTAAGAAAAATTGAATGTGCATAAAAGATCATTAAGACTCTCACTCGTAGTTGTAAGGAAACAATATTGAATCATAGAAATATTGCTGCCCCAAAAACCTTAGTAGGTTTCCCCCCGTTTCTTCGCGTTTATGCTTCACCGTTTCAACATGTATTTTATCTGGGTCAACAAACCCAACATTGATAATATTATTACTTTTGCACTCACTGATCTTCAGTCTGCAAAAGAGAACCCATAAGATATAATGAGTATATATATGCAATGAAAACGAACATGAACTGAATGAAAATGAACTTATATGTAGTTAACAACTTACAAGCAATAGCAACTCATGAGAGATTTGTCGAGGGCTTCTAGATTGAATAACTGCCAGAGTTCATTCATCTCAATATGGATCTCCTCCTTTCGGTAGTAATATTCCCATGGTATACTCGCCACGATGTACATTTTTTTCTCCTTGCATGCATCAAGGTACCACTGATGCAAATTCCGCATATGTGTTGGCAGTTTATGCAGCTGCTCTCTGCTGACCAAGTCTTCCCCGTAGACAAATTTAGGAGCTATATCAGCAGTGGGTAGTGCAGCATCTGCGGCACCAAACAATTCGTCCACGGTAACTCCACATTGAGCCGCTAGAGTTGCAGCTTCTTCCATATTGACACCACCACCATGTTCCTCGTACACCTTGGGAACATTAAACACTTTGAGTGGTGGGATCGATTGTTTGGGCTGAGCACCGAGGAGGGGAACTTCCTTTCTCTTTTTGCCTTTTGTCGTTTGCTTGGCCTTGAGGGGTGCACTTGTTGAACTTGACCTTTTCTCATCTGCACTTCTAGCTGATGATTTGCTCGTGCCAGCAATGTCCTTCTCCTTAGCCTTTTCATCCTTCTTTTGGTCAATTACCTTCGCAAGAGTGCGTGTATAGTCATCCTTCTTCTCGTGTAACTCATACTGCGATGGTGTGTTCAGAAAACTAGTAGCATATTCTATTTGCTTCTCTGTGTATGGCTCTGGCGCTGGAGGTTTTGGCTTATGGAAATGATCATAGTTGTGTTTCGCAACAGCGGCCGCATTTTCCTCGACAGTAAGATCCCAAGGACGGGGGGGAGGAACCTTTGGTACTTTTGGGAGGGGCGACCTCTTGGGGACAGGACTCTTGAAACGCTTCCGGCTGGGTGCATTCCGAGTCTTAGTGGGCGGAGGCGGCGGCGCTGGAGATGGAGATGGAGTACCGATGTCGTGGTCGACGTCGTACCCACGGGGTGATGGTGTCGACATGTGATCAGTAGGAGGAGGTGATGGTGGCCTGCGATCACCTGGAGGAGGTGATGGTGACCTGCTGGGACGACCGGTACTAGGTGCTACCCAGCCTGGCAGCCTGATGTTCTTCTTTTCCCAGAGAATGATTTCTCCCAGCACCTCTCTGAGTGTAAGCCCCCCATCACCTCCAGGGATATGGAGCTCCAATGTCTCCCACTGCGGGACAACTGAATCCACCCCGACACGAGCATAGCCAGCTGGAATCGGATTGCCATGCCATGTTGCCGGCTCACCTTCAGGTCCAAATGCCGGTAAGACATAGCCGACCGCCACCTTAACAGAAACCTTCCTGAACACCTCATGGAGATCACAAGGTGTTGTCTCCTTGATTCCATCCAAGGGGTCGCCAGGACCGGCATCTATCATCATCCGTGTAGGAGGGGCCTCCGAGTCGGCCACGCTGCTGTCTCGTCGCTGAGATATTTCAGCGGTATTATCTGGCGGGCGCTGTCCTTTTAGTTCATTTATCTCCCGCTGCTGCTGCTGAAGCTCCCGCTGCTGCTGGTCAAGTCGGCGTTGGAACTCGGCCATCCGGTCATTCTGCACCTCCAGCTGGCGTTGTTTAGCTCTCGCTCGGCTTCTATAAGTCTCCGCGTCGGCCGGAAACCCAAGCGACCACGGAACACTAGGGCCGAAGCCTCTTGTTCGTCCTCCCTTCTCAGGATTACCGAGGACAAGCGTCAGCAAGTCTTTCTCTCTATCGGGAGCAAACTTTAGTTTTCCCGCCTTTATATCTGTCGTCACTTCAATCCATTTTTGCCTGGGTACCCTAACCCTGGTGTCACTTTCAACAATGTTCCCTGTCTTCATGTCATACTCACAGCCATGCGCGAGGAACCAATTTCGAGCCCTTATGTCCCATCCTTCTCGCGTGGGTTCTGGAGTGATCCCGTTCAGCTCCATCTCAGCCTCTTGTGCATCCCACTTAGGCATGGCTCTTCCGTAGCCCCCTCGCCCCGTATGATGGTGATATTTCTTCTCGCTTGCATTCTTCTTGTTTTTCGCTGACAGGTTCACAGCCTCCTCTGATTCTTTGTACCTCACAAATTCTTCCCAGTTATGCTCCTGCTTCGCTAGGTAGTTCTCGAATAATGGAGGCTTCTTGTCTTTCTTATAATTTTTCCATAACCGGTTCTTATACGCCCGGAAAAGTTCCCCCATCTTCTTAAGAGCCCATTTCTTCACTAGCGCTCGCTGCTTAGCATTCTCAGACTCCGATCCCAAATCTGGCAAAGTGAAATGTGCCATGAGGTCTCTGAAAAGTGTGTCCTTGTACCTATCGGCAACCTGATTTTCGGACACATTCTTCGTCTTGTTCCATTCTCTGACAGTGATCGGGACACGATCTCTAACCACAACTCCGCACTGATTTTTGAACTTCACTCCGACATTCTCGGGTACCACCGGTTGGCCTTCCGGTGATATAACTTCAATTGTGAAGTGGTCTTTCTTGGTCAACTTCTTTGCCGGGCCTCGTTTCTCTATCTTATCTTCGGAGGCCTAAGAGAATACATATAGAATTGCATTAATGCCTCTATACTAATGCCTCAATACATATGTACATATAGAAATCCATTAATACCTCGTCACCGGAGCCGTCGGCTTCTCCGTCACCGGAGCCGTCGGCTTCTCCATCACCGGAGCCGTCGGGTTCTCCATGACCGGAGCCGTCGGGTTCTCCATCACCGGAGCCGCGGTCTTCTCCATCACCGGAGTCGGCTCGGTCGGCTTCTGTACCATCGCGGATTATGTCCGCGAATATGTCTTCCTGTTCCAAGTCCCGTTCGAATTGATCCATTGTTTCTGCAAAAGAATTAAATCGATAAGTAAATGTTCAAACACAAACCAAACCCTAACCCTAATCAAACACAAACCAAACCCTAACCCTAATCGGCGACACGTGTTTGCGAGAGGGAGAGGGTGTCGGCGACGCGTGTTTGCGAGAGGGAGAGGGTCTCGGCGGCGCGTGTTTGCGAGAGGGAGAGGGGTGTCGGCGCGTGTTTGCGAGAGGGAGAGGGTGTCGGCGGCGCGTGTTTGCGAGAGGGAGAGGGGTGTCGGCGCGTGTTTGCGAGAGGGAGATCGCGCGTGTTTGCGAGAGTGGGAGGGTGTCGGCGACGGGTTTTTGCGAGGGGGGAGGGAGTCGACGTCAGTTGTTTGCGAGAGGGGTCTCGGCGGGTGTTTGCGAGAGCGGTGTGTTTGCGAGAGGGGTGTGTCGGCGGGTGTTTGCGAGAGGGGTGTGTCGGCGGCGGTTACAACAAAATGTCACAGATACATCTTGATGTTCTATGTGTTTGCAAAGTCGTTTCACAAGACATTTGCTTGTCATTTTTACACATGACACAAAAAATGTTGGTTTCGCGCGGAACTTGGCATACACACATGGATTGTTGACATATACGCGTGAATTACTAAATTACTAACTAACTTAAAAACTAAATTATTAACTAACTAAATTACTAACTAACTTAAAAACTAACCAATTAAATACATAAAAACAAATTAACAAGAAAACTAATTAACTAACTTAATACATAAACTAAATTATTAACTAACTAAATTACTAACTAACTTAAAAACTAACCAATTAAATACATAAAAAACTAATTAACAAGAAAACTAAGAAATAAAAAAAGGGGCGAGCGCGCGTCGGCAGCTTGCGCGGTGGCTACTGTCGAGGCGCGACGCGGCAGAGGAGGTCGCGAGGAGGCGGTGGCGGCGGCAGGAGGTCGCGAGGAGGCGGCCGGCGCGCGGCGGGCGCGGGGCGGGAGGAGGCGGCGGCGCGCGGCGGCGGCGCGCAGAGGAGCTCTCGCGGAGGAGCTCGAGGAGGCCTACGGCGGCGACGGCGTGGCAGAGGAGATCGACGGCGGCGACGGCGCGGCAGATCGACGGCGGCACGGCAAAATCCGGCAGCCTGGCGGCGTGTTTTTCGCTAAGTGTTGGCCTCCGTGTGTCGCGGGTGGGGGCTCCGCCCGCGGGGTTAGGTATTTATACCTAACCCCTTTTGTCGCGGGTGGTGGCACGACCCGTGATAAAAGGCCCCTTTTATCGCGGGTCGTGCCACCACCCGCTAGTCCCTTTATCGCGGGCCGTGGCTCGACCCGCGACAAAAGGGGTGGGAGGAGCGGCCGATCCGCGTGAAGCGCATCCAACGGCTCCAGGCCGTTGGATTCAAACGGCCGGAGCCGTTGGATGCGCTTCACGCGGATCGGCCGCCAGTTTTTTTTTCCTGTTTTTTCTGTTTTTTGTTTTTCTGTTTTTTTTTAATAAAAACTATTATTTCAATAACTTTTAAATGGTAACTCAAAAAGAAAAGTTTTATATATGAAAATTGATCAGAAAAATCCAATGAACATGAATATGATATCCATATAACTATTTGCATCTCGCATCATATCCACTCGTGTCGCGTCCCCGTGCCACGTGTCGCCACCTCTTCCACGTGCCTCGCCCCGCCGACGCCGGCGTGCGACGTGTAGCCACCGCTGACACGTGCCTCGCCCCGCCGACGCCGGCGTGCGACGTGTAGCCACCGCTGACACGTGCCTCACCCCGCCGACGCCGGCGTGCGACGTGTAGCCACCGCTGACACGTGCCATGCCCCGCGTGCGCTATATAGAGCGACGAGTGCGGGCGCAACCACACGTCGCCACCGCCTCCGCTCATTCATCTCCGGGATGCCTCCATGTCGTCGAGGGGCGTCCGGTTTCCGTGGCGTTCGAGTGCATCCGAGCGGTAGGTTCACCGCCGAGATACGCGCCGGTGGCTTCCGCCTCACCCTCGGCACGTACAACACGCCGGAGGAGGCGGCGCGCGCTTACGACGCGGCGGCGTGGCGCTTTCGGCGGCCAGGGCACGACATGAACTTCCCGGATGTTGAATCGCTAGAGGAGGCGGAGTTCCTCGCGCCACCGCCGTGCCTCGTCACCGACGAGGACCGTCGCCGGCATCGCCAGGTGCAGCGCAGGATCGCCATCGCCGAGCGCGACGAGCAGTTGATGCGCCAGTGGAGGGCGCGGTCCCCCGACGCGTTCTTTGCTAACCTTAGGGCACAACGCAGGTCCAACAGGCGCCACCGTCGGGCCGTCGCCGCCTTCGAGCTCGAGAACTCGAATACAACTTGGACCGAAAACGACCCTCGGTGGGATGACCTTTGGACGGAGACAACCTCCGACGACGAGTAGAGACTAGACTAGTAATTTATCTATTTTATTGTAATTTCAATAAAGTCGTTGTCGGTTCTATTAGTTTAAATTTAGTTTATAAAGTCGTTGTCGGTTGTTTTTGTTCAATAAAGTGGTTGACACGAAATTTATTACGATTGAACTGAAATTAAAGTACAGAGCTCAACTGAAAAATAAGATACATGGCCAGATTCGAATGTTGGAGCCATTCAATCATAGTCGTGCCTAGTCCTATACACGTCGCCACTGTAGTCATCAAAGTCGCCGACGTCATCGTCGCTAGCATCGGGGTCGCGGTTGTCGAACCTCGGCGGATGACCACGCGTGGGCTGGGATTGAGGGTAGCGCAGGCGGGGGCCACGATAGGCCAGGACGCTCTGGAGAGTCCGGCCGCGCCACCACATCCGACGGCCGGCCTCGTTGAAGTTCGAAGGAGGCGGGCCGTCCTCCTCGTACCTGGCAACCGCCCTCTCACGCCGATTGATGAAGAAGCTGTCCCAAGTCGGGCTGTAGTCGGGATGCCACTGGGGATTCCTCCGCTGCTCAGGCGTGAGCTCGAAATAGTAGTGGTTCGTGATGGCCATCTCGCGTGGCACACCTACAGGGATAGGAGGGACCGGTACGCCTCCGACGCTCAGCAACCAGCCGGTCGGGACGCGGTAGCCGGGCGGGCAGGGGTAGTTCGAGGCGCAAAGCGCCTCCGCCTCCCGGGGTGTTAGACATACGATGGAAGCCATGGGAGAGAGTGATGAGGTTTGCAGATATGAGAGTCCAAGCCTACATATATATAGTGGAAAAATGGCGGGAATGCGGGAAGAAAATAGGCGGGAACGAAGTGGCGCGCGAAACTTTCATCCCGGGTGGAGGCTCAAACCGCGACAAAAGACTGGGGGAGGCTTATCTAGGAGGGCCTTTTGTCACGGTTGGTGGCTGCAACCGCGACTAAAGATGTCGGCAGGATAATAAGGATGTGTCGGTAACCTTTTGTCACGGTTGGTGGCTGCAACCGCGACTAAAGGTGTCGGCAGGATAAGGACGCGTGGGTGGACGCACTGCTCGATGAGATAAAGCATGTAGCGCACGACGGCCTGTCGAAGGAATAAGACAAAGTAGAAGCGGTGCCGTGCCTATAAAAGGAGCATCGATACGCCTTGCCAAGCAGATCAACAAGCCAAGCACAGTTTAATCTTCATTATTACATAAATGTAGAGATTGTCTTGGGAACTATATATGAAGAATACATTATTACATCGCCATCTAGTGTTGTGATCTTCTACGCCGTAGCCATGGAGAATCTTCATCATTTAGCAAGATGCTTGGGTCAATTTTCACCGTGAAGGGCGGAATTTCTTTAAACTTATTATAATCTTCTGACATGTCTGTCTTGTCATCCACTCCCACGATGTTTCTTTTTCCCGAAAGAACTATGTGGCGCTTTGGCTCCTCGATTGATGTATTCTTTTGTTGATTTCTTTTTCTTGATTTGCTAGACATGTCCTTCACGTAGAAAACTTGAGCCACCTCGCTGGCTAGGACAAAAGGCTCGTCCAGGTACGCAAGATTGTTGGGATCCACTGTTATCATACCGTACTTATCGTCAATATGTATAGCGCTGAGCTTCACCCATTTGCACCGAAACAAAGGGACCTTAAAAGTGGGACCATAGTCAAGTTCCCATATCTCCTCTATGTATCCATAATATGTGGTGGTCTGCCCATTCTCGTCTTTTGCATCGAAGCGGACACCACTGTTTTGGTTGGTGCTCTTTTTATCTTGGTCGATCGTGTAAAATGTATTCCCATTTATCTCGTACCCTTGGAATGTACATATGTTTGAAGATGGTAACCTGGCCAACAAGTACAGCTGCTCCACCGCAGATGGGTCATTAATGAGATGTCTTTGCAACCAACTGCCGAAGGTATTCATGTGTTGACTTGTAATCAAGGACTCGGGCTGGCCCGGGTTTATTTCTCGTAAAACATTCTTATGTTTCTCGATGTACGGAGCCACCAAGCTGGAATTGTATAGAACTGTGTAGTGCGCTTGATTGAAAGAAATCTTGTCCCTCCACACCGTTGCTTTCCTTCCTAGCGTGCCTTTTCCAGTCAGCCTCCCCTCATACCGAGATTCAGGAACACCAATCGGCTTAAGGTCAGGAAGAAAGTCAACACAAAACTCAATGACCTCCTCAGTTCCGTAGCCCTTTGAGATACTTCCTTCCGGCCTAGCTCGGTTATGAACATATTTCTTTAAGACTCCCATGAACCTCTCGAAGGGGAACATATTGTGTAGAAATACAGGACCGAGAATTCTAATCTCTTCAACTAGGTGAACGAGGAGGTGCGTCATAATATTGAAGAAGGATGGTGGGAACAACAACTCGAAGCTGACAAGACATTGGACCACATCTTCCTGTAATCCTGACAAAGTTTCTGGATCCATTACCTTCTGAGAAATTGCGTTGAGGAATGCACATATCTTCACAATGGCTAGTCGAACATTTTCTGGTAGAAGTCCCCTCAATGCAATCGGAAGCAATTGTGTCATAAGCACGTGACAGTCATGGGACTTCAGGTTCTGGAATTTTTTCTCCTTCATATTTACTATCCCCTTTATATTCGACGAGAAACCAGACGGAACCTTGATACTGAATAGGGCTTCAAAAAAGATCTCCTTCTCTTGTTTGGTAAGAGCATAGCTGGCAGGCCCTACAAACTGCCCTGGATGATTGCCGTTTCGTCCTTTATGAAGTTCCTGGTCCTCCCGTGCTTCTGTTGTATCTTTTGTCTTTCCATACACGCCCAGAAAACCTAGAATATTCACACAAAGATTCTTGGTCAGGTGCATCACGTCGATTGCAGAGCGGACTTCCAGGACTTTCCAATATTCTAGCTCCCAGAAAATAGATTTCTTCTTCCACATGGGCGCGTGTCCATCATCGTCTTTCGGAACAGGTCGACTGCCTGGACCCTTTCCAAAGATAACATTTAAATCCTTGACCATGTCAAATATATCAACACCACTACGGGGGACAGGCTTCGGACGGCGGTCTGCCTCGCCATCGAAATGCTTGCCTTTTTCTTTAAGGGATGCTTGCGCGGAAGGAAACGACGATTGAACGGGTACACAACTTTTCTGCTTTTTCCCAAATATTTACTTTCAGTCTCATCTAAACAGTGTGTGCATGCATTGTATCCTTTGTTCGTCTGTCCTGAAATGTTACTGAGAGCAGGCCAATCATTGATGGTTACGAATAGCAACGCTCGTAGGTCAAATTCTTGCTCCGTGTGCTCATCCCACACACGTACACCTGGTTTGGCCCACAACTCCAAAAGTTCATCGACTAATGGCCTTAGGTACACATCAATGTCGTTGCCCGGTTGCTTTGGGCCTTGGATAAGCACTGGCATCATAATGAACTTCCGCTTCATGCACAACCAAGGAGGAAGGTTGTAGATACATAGAGTCACGGGCCAGGTGCTGTGACTGCAGCTCTGCTCCCCAAAAGGATTCATGCCATCTGTACTTAGACCAAAGTATAAGTTCCTTGCCTCACCTGCAAAATCCGGGAAATCTCTCCCGATGTTTCTCCACTGCCGACCATCAGCGGGGTGCCTCAACATCGCGTCTTTCTTACGTTCTTCCATGTGCCATCGCAACAACTTGGCATGCTCTTTGTTTCTGAACAAACGTTTCAACCGTGGTATTATTGGAGCATACCACATCACCTTCGCAGGAACCCTCTTCCTGGGTGGCTCGCCCTCAACATCACCAGGGTCATCTTTTCTGATCTTATACCGCAATGCACCACATATCGGGCATTTATTCAAATTCTCGTACTTCTCACCGCGGTAGAGGATACAGTCATTAATGCATGCATGTATCTTCTGCACATCTAATCCTAGAGGGCAGACAAGCTTCTTTGCTTCATATGTACTGACGGGCAATTCATTATTTCTTGGAAATAGCTTCTTTAATATTATCATCAATTTCTCAAATCCAGAGTCAGTCACACCGACCTCTGCCTTCCATTTCAGCAATTCCAATATGCTACCCAGCTTTCTATGCCCATCTTCACAACCTGGGTACAACAATTTGTGGTGGTCCTCTAACATCTTGTCGAACTGCAACCTCTCCTTATCCGTGTCACAGTCTCTTCTTGCATCAGAAATGGCCCGACGAAGATCATCATCAACAGGATCATCTGATGCCTGTTCTTCACCTCCTTCTTCTTCATTGTCGTCCATTGCGGTATCAAAGCATTCAGAGAACATAGATCGATAATACTTCTCATCATTATCTTCTTCCTCATCGCCGTCTTCCATCATAACCCCTTCTTCTCCGTGCTTGGTCCAAACATTATAACTGGACATGAACCCAAACCGAAGCAGGTGGCTCTTAATATCTCTTGAGCAAGAGTAATCCTTCTCGTTCTTACATTTTAGACATGGACAGCACATAAAACCTTGCTTCGACTTGTTGGCCTCGGCCACAAGCAGGAAAGAATTCACGCCCTCTCTGAAAGCGGGAGCACATCGGTTACCGTACATCCATGGATGACTCATCTGCATCATAAGTACAATTATATATGTATCAGATGCAATCACCTTGCTAAAATTAGTATTGTACGGACTATGCATATATATATAGTCGAGAAAATAGTTGCTAACCTTTTTGGATCAAAAAGAGGAGAAATCTTATCAAATAAACCAAGTGGCATCCCTCTCACAAGCATTCCATCAAACACCTCTTGTGCACATGTAGAAAAAATGAGCTAGCATACACCTCCACCTTCACCACCAAGGAAAAAATGAGGTGGGGGGGTGGCTGGCTGCTTCTATATATAGGGCGGGGACATTTTGTCGCGGGCCGTATTACGACCCGCGACAAAAGGGGTGGCCACGTCGCTCCTACCCCTTTTGTCGCGGGTCGTAATCGGCCCGCGACAAAAGGCCGCGACAAAAGCCTCCGCGCGCTCCACATGGTTTCGGGGCGACGTGGCCAGCCATTTGTCGCGGGTGCAGGCGCGCCCGCGACAAAAGGCTCCCACGGAAGCCCTGTTTTCCACTAGTGAACCCCAGGCGCACACGAGAAGGGGGCGAGCCTCTACGCGACATCTGTGGGGGCCGGCCTCCGGGGAGCCCGGTGGCGGGTTGCCGTGGTCACTGGAGGTGACGCCGGCTTTGGGTGGCGACGAATCGAGCCCGACGGTGGTTGATTTGGGACAAATTGGGGCAATGGCCGGTGAAAACCCAATCTCCTCGTTGATTACGGCGATAGCGAGAAGCGGCAACATACGGAGAGGTGGGCTGGAGGGCAGCTCAGGGACTGGCTGGCGGAGTGGGGGTATGCGACACCGACGAGAATGGGTGTGGCGTGGGAGGAGGCGGAAGTTTTTCTCTAGAGTGGCACCCGACTCCTATATTTACTCCTCCCCTGTCGGTTTACTCCTCCGAGTCCTAAAAATTTTACTCATCTAATCGTTTAGGTAAAACATATTCAAGAGGGGAATAATACTAAATATTTTCATCTGATTGCAAATGGAAAAAACCGAAGGAAAAAAATATTTCAACTAGAACAAGAGGAAGGAACCATAGTGGGTGATGAAAATTTACAAGTTTATATCTCTGAATATTATAAGAAGTTGTTTGGAGAGCCAACTGCTTCTACCCTAACACTGAGTTAGGAGTATATACAGGATATTCCGCAATTAACCCAAGAGGAGAATAATATCCTTGTTGCTGAATTCACCGAGAAGGAAGTCAAGGATGCTATTTTTCAGATGGAGTTAAATAAATCTCCAGGACCTGATGGTTTTCCAGCTGAGTTCTACCAAACCTTTTGGGAAGTTATCAAGGGTGATTTAATGTCAATGTTCAATCAACTACATTCAGGGGAATTACAGTTGTTCAAATTGAACTTTGGTGTTATTACCCTATTGCCTAAAAAGGAGAATGCGGTTCAAATCCAGCAGTATAGATCAATCTGTCTTCTCAATATTTGTTTCAAAATATTCACGAAAGTTGCTATTATTATAGCTAATATTGTTGCTGAAACAGTTATTAGCCCTACACAGTCGGCATTCATGCCAGGACGACATATTCTTGAAGGAGTAGTTGTCTTACATGAAACCATTCATGAACTTCATTGGAAGAAATTGGATGGGGTGATATTTAAAATCGATTTTGAGAAAGCCTATGATAAAGTAAAATGGCCTTTTCTTCAACAAGTTATGCGCATGAAAGGTTTTGATCCCAAATGGTGTCAACTCATCGAACAATTTGTTAGGGGAGGAAGTGTAGGGATCAAGATCAATGATAATATTGGTCATTATTTTCAAACAAGGAAGGTCTTCGACAGGGTGACCCGCTGTCACCTATGTTGTTTAACATTATTGCAGATATGTTGGCTATCCTAATAGCAAGAGCGAAGGAGGATGGTCAGATAGGAAGCCTTATCCCTCATTTAGTTGACGGAGGAATTTCTATATTGCAATATGCCGATGACACGATACTTTTCATGGAACATGACTTTGAGAAGGCTGTAAATATGAAACTAATATTGTGTTTCTTTGAAGAATTGTCAGGACTGAAAATTAACTTTCACAAGAGTGAGATTTTCTATTTTGGTAAGGCCAAAGAGGAAGATGAGCAGTATAAACAACTATTTGGTTGTGATTCTGGTTCTTTGCCTTTCAGATATTTGGGTATCCTGATCCATTATAGAAAGTTAAATAACTCTGAATGGAATCCTATGGAAGGTAGATTTGAGAGAAAACTAGGGTGTTGGGCTGGAAAATTGTTATCATATGGGGATCGCCTTGTATTGATTAACTCTGTTCTTACAAGTTTACCAATGTTTATGCTATCCTTCTTTGATTTACCTAAATGCGTGAGGAAGAGAGATTATATTTTTTCCGATCATGTTTCTTTTGGCAATGTGATGAAAATAAAAAAAATAGGTTAACTAAGTGGAACCTGATTTGCAGACCTAAGGGCCAAAGTGGTCTTGGAATTGAAGTCCTTGAGATTAAATTTTTTTGCCTACTTATTAAATGGTTATTTAAGCTTGTTTCTGAAGAAGGGCTATTGCAACAACTATTAAAAAACAAGTACCTTTCGCAGAAAACCTTGGCTGAAGTTGAAAGTAAGCCTACTGATTCACCCTTCTAGAAAGGACTAATGAAAGTTAAAGGGGTTTTTTTTAGTAGAGTTAAATTTAAGGTAGGCTCCGGAGAAGGAGTGCGTTTTTGGGAAGATAGATGGTTAGGTGATCAGACCCTTGCATCTCAGTATCCCTAGTTATATAACATAGTCAATCGTAAGCATGATACGGTGGCAAATGTTATGAGTTCAACTCCGTTAAATATTGGTTTTCGGAGAAGGCTGATTGGTGATAAATGGGATCAATGGGTACATCTATGCCAAAGATTAATGGAGATAAATTTAAATGATGATCAAGATAAGTTTGTTTGGGACCTAACATCTTCATGGAAATTTACTGTTAAATCTATGTATGGTGACATGTTAAATGGACATACAAGATATATTCGTAAATATCTTTGGAAAATAACAATTCCACTGAAAATTAAATTTTTTAATCTAGCAAAGTCCTCTTGACCCGTGATAATCTAGCAAAAAGGAATTGGAATGGAAATACAAAATGCTCTTTCTGTGATGCCGATGAATCAGTTGAACAATTGTTTATTTCTTGTCCTTTTGCTAGGCTTATTTGGCAGGTGGTTTTTGCTGCATATAATATTTCTCCTCCATCCAATGTCACAAATATGTTTGGAAATTGGCTTAATGGAACTGACAAAACTGATAAAGTTAGGATTCACATTGGTGTCTCGGCTTTATGTTGGTCAATTTGGAATTGCAGAAATGATATTGTTTTTAATAGAAAGGACTCTAATAATTTCTTGCAGGTTATCCACACTATGGTTCATTGGATCCAGCTTTGGCGTTTCTTGCTTCCGGAGGTGTTGGCGTCCGAAACCCACCAGCGAGCAACGGCTGGCAACACGAAGAGCCGGGAACAACCTAGGGCTGCGGCTGGCCTGGTCCCTCCGAGCGACGGCCCGCAAAGCTCCTGGTACGCACGTCCCGATGCTGGTGCAAGGGCGTGCCACCTGATCTATACCTGATCAGGAAGGTGATGGATTTGCTTCGCTTAGTTTCGTGCATGGCATACACGTAAACATTAAATACGAGCCTCGATCGGCTCTCAGGTTGTCCTGTGAATCGGCTCAAGGAGCCGATCCACCCATGGCTCGTATGAGGTCTACGATCACATGGTGGTCCTGCTTGATCGATATATAGCTAAAACGACCTACGACGATTTAGGGTTTTCACCGCATAATCGGAACATCCTACGCGTGATTGAGCCTGGCAGCCACGCACGGTGATAATAAACCAACCCTAGACAAGGCCTAAAAACCAACATGAAGTTGATCCCCGGAACATCTTATCTAGGGCTAGCAAACTACACCCTACGTGCTACTGGATCCTTCAACCCGTTTGCAAGGCCTAACTATGCAGATATTAAACTAATCCTTGAAGAACAAGGAGCAATCATAACGGATCGGATCTACCAAATAATGATCAAGCAAGGTGCCGCCCTTACACCTAAGCTAGGTGTAAGGGCGGCTAGATGTCTAGGGTTTGCATGGACGAAAGCATGTGACATGATGAAACAATGCTAACCCTAACACATCTATGATAACTACGTTGCTCGCCATCAACAAGGCTTCAGCACGAGCAACGCATGAACAACGAATAAACGTATACTGCCTAGATCGCAAGATGCGATCTAGGCAGCATGATGCTTACCCGGAAGAAACCCTCGAAACAAAGGGGGTGGCGATGCGCCTAGATTGGTTTGTGATGAACGTGATTGTTGTCTTTCTCAATAACCCTAGATACATATTTATAGTCCGTAGACTTCCTAACGTGGGAATAATCCCAACCGTGCACGAGCCAAATTCTAACTAACCGACACGTATCCTACTATATTTACAGATACAAGGGCAAACTAGCCCAAACTTCGTGTACAAGGCCGCTTCATGTATATCTTCCATGTATATTCTTCAAGCCCAATCCTGATCGCGGCCCACCTCTAATCCAGTCAAATTCTGGTGATAACACATGCCCCCTGGTTTTGGAATTGATAATTCCAAAATCACTCTGCTTTTTCTTCGTCGGGTCATGTCGTGGCAGAGCAGAACCGTCGCAGTATTCTTCATCATGATGCCTTGCCTTCTCAACTTCTCTGCAAGATTTGATAGCATTAGCATCACTTCCTCGGAAACTGTAATGGCATTAAATTTCCACTATGCTCCCCTTATTTAACTGTGCCGAACGATTCGCCTCTTCATCCCCTTGCTCTGTTCTAGCCATCGGCACCAAAAAACCCTCTTTCCCTGTAGCAATGTCTTCCTCTTCCTCCGTCTCATCAGGCCTCTCTTTCCAATCTTCTTCCTCGAGTGAGCCAGAGTGGGACTTCGACTTCGTGCCAGATGGCCCACCCGAGGCCCTCGTCGGGTCAGATGGTGACTTGCCCCTGACCGATGGGGAGGACGACCTCCAGTTCCTCATCGAAGGGGAGCTGGAGAGCGAGAGCGAGGACGACCTCCACTCCTGGGCGAACCCCACCTCCTCCGACAAGGAGGAAGAAGAAGAAGAAGAGGAGGAAGAGGAGGAACAAGAGGAAGAAGAGGAGGATGATTCCTCCTCCTCCGCTGGATATCCGCCGGCGAAGCGCTTCCGCGCTTGGGCGGACAGCGAAGACGATGATGATGACGAGGAGGGGCTCCGGCCGAGGGCTGGGGCAGCAGCGACGAGGAACTCTCCGGAAGCAGCGCCGGCGGCAGCTACGATGCCGACGACGAGGCCAGCGAGGATTAGTAGTGTAGGATTAGTAGTTCCTGAGCAATCGGCTCTTCTTTTGTTCCTCCTTTCTTGAGCAATCGGCTCTTCATTGTAAGAATCCCCTTTTATTAATGAAGAAGTGTTCCCAATCAATTTTTTGCCGATAGTCAAAGTCAAACAACCCCCAAAAGAGCCGATGGCATCGCATCGGCCTCTACCATAAAACGCGAGTAAGGCCAACCCAGTTGCCCCTCCAAACGGTAACCTGCGACCTCCGTCTGAGAAAGCAAACTCAGATCCCCAAATCGCCGCCCGAGCAGTTCCAACTCACGGCCACCCGCATCTCAGATCTCGACCGCGCCGCCCCAACTCCACAGCGCATCCAATGGCGGAATCATCCAATGCCAACGCCATGGTCTCCGGTCTGAAGGTAATCCTTAACCGCCTCTCGCCATTCGAATCAACGTTAGGATTAACAGCAAACACCTGAATTAATGTCCTATTCCGTTATTAATTTTAGGTTTCAGACATCCTGCTGCCACATCCTTCTCTCGCAAATTCTATGTGTCTTGGTCCCCGTTCTTCCGAGAGTCCCGCTCTCTTAATCTCATGCGAGGCTAACAGAATCCCCTTCGTGAACCAGAACTTAGATCTGTCTTCCTGGGCCGACTGCCTGCGAGCCTGGCCTAATCCTCCTGAGGGTTGGGTGGCATGGTACAATAGAGTGTCAAAAACCCATTATGCCACCTGGGAAACTATAGGGATAGCCGATGCCTTGTCATTATCATTGTCTCCCCTTGAAAAGAATGAAAATATTCTGAAAACCATCGGCTACTTCTGGTCTGATGCACTGAACTGCTTCATGTTTGGCCACGGCCCTATGACACCAACTCTGCTGGACGTGGCCATGATCACAGGCCTAGACAATGCATCCCCAAGCCCCTCTGCGTTTAAGCTGCCAAAGGTTCCTTTCACCCTTTCCTCTAAAAAAGAGTGTACCAGCTGGGGTGCCTACCTCAATCGTTATATGAAAACCAAAGGCCCTGTGATAGAGAGAGAACACACAGCCTTCCTGAACTTCTGGTTGGAGCACTTCATATTCTGTGGCCCATCACTCGCCCCAACCAAGAATTACCTTTCCCTGGCCTATGAACTTGCCAAAGGCACTCAACTTGGCCTTGGCAAACTGTTTCTTGGAGAGGTCTATCGATCTCTTCAACTGATGTCTGTCAAACTGTTCTCTCAAAAGACAGTTAAAACCGGAGGCCCCTGGTGGTTTATTCAGTTATGGGCTCAGTTGTACTTTCAGAACCAGATCCCAGACTTCCCACCTTTGGCCACCTGCACCTTCCCAGATGCTAATGGAAAGGAGATCCGATGCACCAGCTATGGCCAAGCTTTGTATGGTCTCCCAGGCAGCAGGCTGATCCCTAAGGAAGCAGCAGGGTGGTTCAAGATTTTCTTCCAAGGCTTGGACAACCCCCTGTTCTTTCCTTATACTGAATCGGAGAACTTTGAGAACCCAGTCTCCTTCCGGTTGGACAACTTTGCCGATGACGCTAGCACCCGGCACTTGTACTCTATCATGATTCGTCCTTGCTTTCTCCCAGTTGGCATGAGTACCTCAAACCGGATCATCAAGCCTGGTTATGAGTCTTACCAACCGGTAGTAGTAGCCCGGCAGCTTGGTCTTGGGCAGGTGCCCCCACACTTCTTTCTCCACCACCTGACAGCAAGCAGAGCTGAACTGCCTGACATCCTTACTGGCCAAAGGTGCTATACCTTCTTTGACGCTCTGGCCATTCCAATTCCCCACAACCTCCGTTTCACCACCACTACCGATGGTTTCGAGACTTGGTGGTCCATGTGGAAGACCCATGCCTTCAGAAGAGCTCTAGGACCGTTGCTGAGACAACTTGATGCCGAATATGACGTTCCTGCAGACCAGGTACCATTACTTATAAATTTCTTGCAATGGCTCATGATAATTGTCTGTAACCTGGCTCTATCTCTTGGCAGCAACAAGATGGCTGATACGTCTCCGACGTATCGATAATTTCTTATGTTCCATGCCACATTATTGATGATATCTACATGTTTTATGCATACTTTATGTCATTATTATGCGTTTTCCGGAACTAACCTATTGACGAGATGCCGAAAGGTTTCTGTTGCTGTTTTTGGTTCCAGAAAGGCTGTTCGGGCAATATTCTCGGAATTGGACGAAATCAACGCCAAACCTCCTATTTTTCCCGGAAGGCTCCAGAACACCGAAGGAGAGTCGGAGAGGGGCCAGGGGGCCACCACACCATAAGGCGGCGCGGCTGGCCCGCCGGCCTAGGGTGAGGCCACCCTGTCAGCCCTCCCGCGCCGCCTCTTCGCCTATATAACCCCTTTCGACCTAAAAACGCAGTACCAATTGACGAAACTCCGAAAGACTAGGGCGCGCCACCGTCGCAAACTCCAATTCGGGGGACATAACTCTGTTCCGGCACCCTGCCGGACGGGAATTGCCCCCGAGTCATCTCCACCGCCGTCTCCACCGCCATCTTCACCGCCATCGCTGTCTCCATGATGAGGAGGGAGTAATTCACCCCCGAGGCTGAGGGCTCCGCTGTAGCTATGTGGTTAATCTCTCTCCCATGTACCTCAATACAATAATCTCATGAGCTGCTTTACATGATTGAGATTTATATGAGTTTTGTATCACAATTCATCTATGTGCTACTCTAGTGATGTTATTAAAGTAGTCTATTCCTCCTCCATGATGTAATGTTGGCAGTGTGTGCATCATGAAGTACTTGGTTTATGCTATGATTGTGATCTCTTGTAGATTATGAAGTTAACTATTGCTATGATGGTATTGATGCGATCTATTCCTCCTTTCATAGTGTGAAGGTTACGGTGTGCATGCTATGTTAGTACTTGGTTTGGTTGTGTTGATCTATCTTGCACTCTAAGGTTATTTAAATATGAACATTGAATTGTGGAGCTTGTTAACTCCGGCATTGAGGGTTCGTGTAATCCTACGCAATGGTGTTCATCATCCAACAAGAGTGTAGATTATGCATTTATCTATTCTGTTATGTGATCAATGTTGAGAGTGTCCACTAGTGAAAGTATGATCCCTAGGCCTTGTTCCTAAATACTGCTATCGCTGCTTGTTTACTGTTTTACTGTTTCTACTTCCTGCTATATCACCATCCATCACTACGCGCCAGCAAGCACTTTTCTGGCACCGTTGCTACTGCTCATATATATTCATACCACCTGTATTTCACTATCTCTTCCGAACTAGTGCACCTATTAGGTGTGTTGGGGACACAAGAGACTTCTTGCTTTGTGGTTGCGGGGTTGCTTGAGAGGGATATCTTTGACCTCTTCCTCCCTGAGATCGATAAACCTTGGGTGATCCACTTAAGGGAAACTTGTGCTGTTCTACAAACCCGCTCTTGGAGGCCCAACACTGTCTACAAGAATAGAACCTCCCGTAGACATCAAGCTATTTTCTGGCGCCGTTGCCGGGGAGGAAAGGTAAAAGGCACTCATACTCCGATTCCGGGTAACAGTACTTTTCTGGCGCCATTGTGTTTGTGCTCGAAGCTATTTCATTTAGATCCTGCAATTGCAACTTTTTGTTTCTTGTTTACACTAGTTAGGCATAATGGAATATAACTATGAGCTTCTTAATTTATTTCCTAAGCTAAGACATGAATTGTGTGATGCGAAAATTAAAGAACCTATGGAACCTCATTTGCATGCTAGTAGCAATATTATTGGTATGAACGCAATCACTGCTAATGCTATGAATAAGTCTAAGCTTGGGGAAGCTAGTTTCTGTGATCTTTTTGGCTTCCCATCTTTAGGGGAGAAAATTTGTTCTGATAATGCTTTATCTCCCATATGCGATAACTCTAATAATGCTTGTGATACTTTAAATCCACCAACTGCAAGTACTTCTTTCAAGATACCCATGAAAATTATTGAACGTGTTATGGATAACCGCTATAAAGGGGATGGAACTGTCCATCCTGGAGATCATTTACAGTTTTTGCATGAATTATGCAGGTTATTCAAGTGTGCAGGTATCTCTATGGATGAAGTGAAGAAGAAGCTATTCTCTTTCTCGCTGTCTGGTAAAGCGGCGCATTGGTATAAATTGTTGGAGAATAGTCATTCTCTTGGTTGGGAGGAAATTGCATCTCTCTTTTATTCTAAATTTTATCCTCCTCATGAAGTGCATATTGATAGGAATTATATTTATAACTTTTATCCTCGTGATGGAGAGAGTATTTCTCAAGCGTGGGGGAGATTGAAGTCACTAATGCTCAAATGTCCCATTCATGAGCTCCCCCGTAATGTTATTGTTAACAATTTTTATGCGAGACTTTCAGGACAACAGAAGGACTATCTGGATGCCTGTTTGGAGGGATCTTTCACAAGCAAGAAGGTTGAAGCTAGGTGGGATCTTCTTGATCGGATTGAGGACAACGTTGAAGGATGGGAGAACGACAAAGGTAAAGAGTCAGGTATAAATTATGATTATGAATGCATTGAAACTTTTATGGATACCGATAAATTTCGAAATATGAGTGCTACTTATGGTCTTGACTCTCAAGTTGCTGCAAATCTTTATAAAGCCTTTGCTTCTCATTTTGAATTTCCTAAAAAGAATTTTGATAAGTATCATGAACCTTTTAAAGAGGCTTGCATGAAGAATGAAATTGTTGTTAATTATTGCAATAAGCATGCTCAAACTCCTAAGAATGCTATTTCCTATAAGCATGTTAATTTTTGTGGAATACATAGACCTTGTGGAATTAATCAAATCAAAGATGAATATTGTATCCATCATGCTAATGAAAAAACTAGAAAGTGGTTTAGGGCTCTAGATGATCTTGGTAAAAAAGTTTGTGCCCTCTATCCTTTTATTTGTGAAGTTTGCCATGAAGTGGGTCATTTTAATTTTCAATGCTCCTCCAATGATAATTTGAACCCAATGAGTGCTGCAAATTTGTATTGTGATGATGAAATTACTCCTAATCAGCATGATGAACTTACTTTATTTTTGGGGTGTGAAGAACTGTCGAGAAAAATCTCTTTGTTACATATGAGTGATCTTGATATTGATGATGTCCTGCATGGGTGTTTTTCTTATTGCATTGATAATAGCCATACAAATACTTACATACAAAATATTTTAGAAGATGACACCTTGCCAAAATATGATAGGACCGCTGTGTGTTTTCAACTAATTAATGAAAAGGAGGGATCCTCCCAAGTTTCTTCTATTGTTTCTGAAAGTAAATCAGGTTATGCGGACAAGCCACCCTTCAAGCCTCTTCCTCCTAAAGAAGGGAATGAGGAGAAGGAAGAGAAGAAGAAGAAGAAGAAGAAGAACGAAGAAGAAGAAGAAGAAGAAGAAGAAGAAGGAGAATAAAAAGAAAGAGGTAACGGCGTATCCTCGCGTGAATGAGATAACGCTAGGTAACCGTAAGTATGTTGCTCCTAATAATTATTGTGATAATGAATCTGAATACGATGATCTTCCTATGCCCTTTACATACATTAGTGATCATGATTTGAATGGGCACATTACTTTTGATATTGCAAATCTCTGGGAAACTAATTCTGAAAATGATGATGATAATAATTGCCATAGTGTCAGTGCTATCCATGCTTCCTCCCATAATGATATAGAAAGATCTAAGCTTGGGGAAGAGGTGTTTGAAAATCCTTTTGCTACTGGTCATTATGTTCTTGATACATCTCCTTCTAATAACAATGATGGTATGGTCATAGATAAACCGACTGTGAAAGATAACTATTCTATTTCTTATGATGACACTGTGCCTCCGATCTTTGATGATTATTATAAAGAATGTTATGATATAGGTTATAACTATTCTTATGAAACTTGTCATAGCCATGATTGGATTACCAAAAACAATTCCCTTAATATGCAACTTGTTTACCATGTTCAAATTCTTGATAATAATCTTGCTCCAATTACTATTAATGAGAAGAACTTTTCTTATGCCAAAATTAATGATACTTCTATGCATATGAACCATGATAAGAATGTTTTAAGTGATGGGTATATTGTGGATTTCATCAATGATGCTACTGAAAGTTATTATGAGAGAGGGAAATATAGTTATATGCATCTTAATAATATTAAGTTTCCCCTCTTTATGTTGAGAATCTTGAAGTTACTCGTGTTTTATCCTCTTATGCTTGTCACTTTGTTCTTCATGAATTCATTTGTGTACAAGATTCCTCTGCATAGGAAGCATGTTAGGCTTAAATATGTTTTGAATTTGCCTCTTGAAGCTCTCTTTTGCTTCAAATACTATTTCTTGCGAGTGCATCATTAAAACTGCTGAGCCCATCTTAATGGCTATAAAGAAAGAACTTCTTGGGAGATAACCCATGTGTTATTTTGCTACAGTACTTTGTTTAATATTTGTGTCTTGGAAGTTGTTTACTACTGTAGCAACCTCTCCTTATCTTAGTTTTGTGTTTTGTTGTGCCAAGTAAAGTCGTTGATAGCAAGGTTCATACTAGATTTGGTTTACTGCGCAGAAACAGATTTCTTTGCTGTCACGAATCTGGGCAAAATTCTCTGTAGGTAACTCAGAAAATTATGCCAATTTACGTGAGTGATCCTCAGATATGTATGCAACTTTCATTCAATTTGAGCATTTTCATTTGAGCAAGTCTGGTGCCTCAATAAAATTCGTCTTTACGGACTGTTCTGTTTTGACAGATTCTGCCTTTTATTTCGCATTGCTTCTTTTGCTATGTGGGATGGATTTCTTTGTTCCATTGACTTCCAGTAGCTTTGAGCAATATCCAGAAGTGTTAAGAATGATTGTGTCACCTCTGAACATGTGAAATTTTTATTATGCACTAACCCTCTAATGAGTTGTTTTGAGTTTGGTGTGAAGGAAGTTTTCAAGGGTCAAGAGAGGAGGATGATACAATGTGATCAAGAAGAGTGAAAAGTCTAAGCTTGGGGATGCCCCGGTGGTTCATCCCTGCATATTTCAAGAAGACTCAAGCATCTAAGCTTGGGGATGCCCAAGGCATCCCCTTCTTCATCGACAAATTATCAGGTTCCTTCTCTTGAAACTATATTTTTATTCGGTCACATCTTATGTACTTTACTTGGAGCGTCTGTTTGTTTGTTTCTATTTTTGTTTTTGTTTGAATAAATGCTTGTGTGGGAGAGAGACACGCTCCGCTGGTTCATATGAACACATGTGTTCTTAGCTTTTAATTTTCATGGCGAAGGTTGAAACTGCTTCGTTAATTATTATATGGTTGGAAACGGAAAATGCTACATGTAGTAATTGGTAGAATGTCTTGGATAATGTGATACTTGGCAATTGTTGTGCTCATGTTTAAGCTCTTGCATCATATACTTTGCACCTATTAATGAAGAAATACACATAGAGCATGCTAAAATTTTGTTTGCATATTTGGTCTCTCTAAGGTCTAGATAATTTCTAGTATTGAGTTTGAACAACAAGGAAGACGGTGTAGAGTCTTATAATGTTTACAATATGTCTTTTATGTGAGTTTTGCTGCACCGGTTCATCCTTGTGTTTGTTTCAAATAGCCTTGCTAGCCTAAACCTTGTATCGAGAGGGAATACTTCTCATGCATCCAAATACTTGAGCCAACCACTATGCCATTTGTGTCCACCATACTTACCTACTACATGGTATTTCTCCGCCATTCCAAAGTAAATTGCTTGAGTTCTACCTTTAAATTTCCATTCTTCACCTTTACAATATATAGCTCATGGGACAAATAGCCTAAAAACTATTATGGTATTGAATATGTACTTATGCACTTTATCTCTTATTAAGTTGCTTGTTGTGCGATAACCATGTTCCTGGGGACGCCATCAACTACTCTTTGTTGAATATCATGTGAGTTGCTATGCATGTTCGTCTTGTCTGAAGTAAGGGCGATCTACCACCTTATGGTTAGAGCATGCATATTGTTAGAGAAGAACATTCGGCTAACTAAAGCCATGATCCATGGTGGAAGTTTCAGTTTTGGACATATATCCTCAATCTCATATGAGAAAATTAATTGTTGCTACATGCTTATGCATAAAAGAGGAGTCCATTATCTGTTGTCTATGTTGTCCCGGTATGGATGTCTAAGTTGAGAATAACCAATAGCGAGAAATCCAATGCGAGCTTTCTCCTTAGACCTTTGTACAGGCGGCATAGAGGTACCCCTTTGTGACACTTGGTTAAAACATGTGCATTGCAATAATCCCGGTAGTCCAAGCTAATTAGGACAAGGTGCGGGCACTATTAGTATACTATGCATGAGGCTTGCAACTTGTAAGATATAATTTACATGATACATATGCTTTATTACTACCGTTGACAAAATTGTTTCTTGTTTTCAAAATCAAAGCTCTAGCACAAATATAGCAATCGATGCTTTCCTCTTTGAAGGACCATTCTTTTACTTTTATGTTGAGTCAGTTCACCTATTTCCCTCCATCTCAAGAAGCAAACACTTGTGTGAACTGTGCATTGATTCCTACATACTTGCATATTGCACTTGTTATATTACTTTGCATTGACAACTATCCATGAGATATACATGTTACAAGTTGAAAGCAACCGCTGAAACTTAATCTTCCATTGTGTTGCTTCAATGTCTCTACTGTGAATTTATTGCTTTATGAGTTAACTCTTATGCAAGACTTATTGATGCTTGTCTTGAAGTACTATTCATGAAAAGTCTTTGCTTTATGATTCATTTTTTTACTCATGTCATTTACCATTGTCTTGGATTGCTGCATTCATTACATATGCTTACAATAGTATGATCAAGTTTATGATGGCATGTCACTCCAGAAATTATCTTTGTTATCGTTTACCTGCTCGGGACGAGCAGAAACTAAGCTTGGGGATGCTGATACGTCTCCGACGTATCGATAATTTCTTATGTTCCATGCCACATTATTGATGATATCTACATGTTTTATGCATACTTTATGTCATTATTATGCGTTTTCCGGAACTAACCTATTGACGAGATGCCGAAAGGCCAGTTGCTGTCTGTTGTTTTTGGTTCAGAAAGGCTGTTCGGGCAATATTCTCGGAATTGGACGAAATCAACGCCAAACCTCCTATTTTTCCCGGAAGGCTCCAGAACACCGAAGGAGAGTCGGAGAGGGGCGGGGGCCACCACACCATAAGGCGGCGCGGCCGACCCTGGCCGCGCCGGCCTAGGGTTGCCACCCTGTCAGCCCTCTGCGCCGCCTCTTCGCCTATATAACCCCTTTCGACCTAAAAACGCAGTACCAATTGACGAAACTCCAGAAAGACTCCGGGCGCCGCCATCGCGAAACTCAATTCGGGGACGAACTCTCTGGCACCTGCCGGACGGGAATTGCCCCGGAGTCATCTCCACCGCCGTCTCCACCTGTGTCTCCATGATGAGGAGGGAGTAATTCCCCGAGGCTGAGGGCTCCGCTGTAGCTATGTGGTTAATCTCTCTCCCATGTACCTCAATACAATAATCTCATGAGCTGCTTTACATGATTGAGATTTATATGAGTTTTGTATCACAATTCATCTATGTGCTACTCTAGTGATGTTATTAAAGTAGTCTATTCCTCCTCCATGATGTAATGTTGGCAGTGTGTGCATCATGAAGTACTTGGTTTATGCTATGATTGTGATCTCTTGTAGATTATGAAGTTAACTATTACTATGATGGTATTGATGCGATCTATTCCTCCTTTCATAGTGTGAAGGTTACGGTGTGCATGCTATGTTAGTACTTGGTTTGGTTGTGTTGATCTATCTTGCACTCTAAGGTTATTTAAATATGAACATTGAATTGTGGAGCTTGTTAACTCTGGCATTGAGGGTTCGTGTAATCCTACGCAATGGTGTTCATCATCCAACAAGAGTGTAGAGTATGCATTTATCTATTCTGTTATGTGATCAATGTTGAGAGTGTCCACTAGTGAAAGTATGATCCCTAGGCCTTGTTAAATGCTATCGCTGCTTGTTTACTGTTTTACTGCGTTTCTACTGCCTGCTATATCACCATCCATCACTACGCGCCAGCAAGCACTTTTCTGGCACCGTTGCTACTGCTCATATATATTCATACCACCTGTATTTCACTATCTCTTCGCCGAACTAGTGCACCTATTAGGTGTGTTGGGGACACAAGAGACTTCTTGCTTTGTGGTTGCAGGGTTGCTTGAGAGGGATATCTTTGACCTCCTCCCTGAGATCGATAAACCTTGGGTGATCCACTTAAGGGAAACTTGCTGCTGTTCTACAAACCTCTGCTCTTGGAGGCCCAACACTGTCTACAAGAATAGAAGCTCCCGTAGACATCAATGGCCCAGAGCCCATGCAAGCCGATGGCTCCCCCTTCAAATTCCTTCCACCAGCCCCGGTGGTTCTCTTCTGCCAGAGCTCGCCACCCCTGAAGAAGGTCATACTGGAGAGACAGCCGATTTCACCCAAATCGGCTCCCAAGAGTAAAGCATCCTCGGGGCCGGTTGCCCCCCGAGCCTCAATCCAGGCGAGGAAGGCGGTGAGGAAAGTAGCTGCCAGAAAGACCCTGAAGCGCAAAGCTCCTGCCCAAGAAAGCTTGCACGTAAGCTGACTCGTGCCTTGGCTAAATTTATCTGTCCTCCCAGTCTTTTGCAACATGCTTGTACTTCTTTTTACAGACTTCCACCGAAGAAAACTCCAGCGGGGAGGCACAGTCCAGCCAAAGGGACTCGAGCCCGGGCAACTCCGGGAGATCCACCACACAGAGCCAGACGGACTCGCCAGCGTCGGCTTCCAAGAAAAGGTCAACTCCCGAGCCTGCTGCCTTTCAAGCTCCGATCAGAACAGGGTCACGCGTGAAGCGTCGATGCGTCAAGAGGGCTCGCAAAGACCCACGAGCTTCTCCATCAAGCCAGGAGGTTTCAAATGTAATTACCTCCCTAGTTTATATTTCATGCTAACCCATTGCCACTCGGATCGGCTAATCACTTCCTTTTGTAGACCAATGATACCTCTAGCGGAGACGTCGAAGAGGTACTGATGCCGTCCGCCACGCTAGACCTAGCCACCTCGACGATCGTGGCTGACCAAGTGGCTAACCTAGCCAAGTCCACGGAAAAGCCGATTATCACAACATCGGCTGCTCCTCCTACCTTGGGAGAGGTACACTCCACTCCCTTGGCTCTATCCCTTTTCTTTGTTGTATACTAATACCACTCTTGTTCGTCTTGTCAGGGTTGTGATCTTTCAAGCTTGCTGACGTTCGATCCTGAATCCATCGAACCAGCTACTTCCAAGGCAGGTGAAGAGCCAAGTCCTAGCACGGTCCATGGTCCACTCCAGCGTCTCAAGGCTTTGCTCTCCTCCTCAGTTGAGACCCTGGTTGAAAACCCCGAGGAAGTCAAAGGTATCCTCGAAGACATCCAGCCCCATCTCCCGGTGACACTGCAGGTGAAGCTTTGGCCAGCTGTGACTCTATCGGTCTTCAGGTCAAGGGTGCAATTGGCTCGTCAAAGAATTATCCTTCGTCATGCCCAGCTACCGTTGAGGGCCGATATTGCAGACAAGTGTCAACGGCTCAACGAGAAAAAGGCTGCTTTAGACGCCAAAACTGACACTTCTGCCAATAGTGCCGAACTCGAGACCCTGCATAAGGAACTGGAAAACCTTGAAGAGAGGGTCAGGGTGACCAAGCAGCTTATCCAAGACAAGGAAGCCCTTATTGCCCGCTGTCAAGAGGAAGCAAAGGGCCTCACAGCCGATCTGAAGACCGATCTGGCTGAAATTCGTGCCCTGAGCAGTCAGCTGGTGACGGGCAAGGACGAGGACGACGAGGCCGAGATCGCCGAGGTGGATCGTATCCGTGCTGACGCCCTTCACGCCCTCAACGTGTTTCTTCAGTAAAGCCTCTCTGTGTAAACTGACAAATGTTTTGCTGAACTTGTACCTCTAAAGTCGATGACTGTGCATCGGCTTTTTATTCTGAAGTCGAATTTTTGTTTTTTTACTGGCCGATTTTTCTATCGGCCCCTCACATTTCACTGCCCATGTATCGCACATGTTCCTCTAATTAGGTGCCCCCCGAGCCGAATCTGTCAGGTTACTGCAGATATCGGCTGCAGTTATCCAAAGAACTATACCTGAACATCGGCTCTGCAGACATGACCAATGCCGATTTCTTCGAGCTCACAAGCCGATGTAAACCCATACCCTAGTTTTCCGTCACCTGTTAGATCGACACTGAACACAGGGAAAACGTGTGGTAAGGATAATATGGGCCGATTGCTGGAATCGGCCCCCATTTTGATTGCATTGCTCAATGAAGGTTTACATCGTGTTCGTGCCTTACTATGACTACGTGACATGCTTGAGACAAGATCATCACTTTTTATTTTTTGGGGCCGATCACAAGGATCGGCCTTGCCACGTACGTCCATAGCTTTTGCTCTTGTTACACGGTCAGGCCGGTGGATAAGACCAGCCTCACCCCGTTTTTTGTCACGTCGATGCGCTCGCAGTCGTCCAAAGTGATGCCTGAGAGTGGCTCTTGGCCTGCCGTCTCCCAAACGTTCATGCCAGCCGTTGAAATCTCGGCTGAGTCATCTGCGTGGACGACCTCTACTTCATCTCCATCCCACTGAATTAGACATTGGTGCATCGTGGATGGAATGCAACAGTTGGCGTGGATCCAATCTCTCCCTAGCAGGACAGCATACGTGCTCTTGCTATCGACGATGAAGAATGTTGTAGGGATGGTTTTCCTCCCTACGGCCAGATCCACGTTCAGAACACCTTGTGCTTCAGATGCTTGGCCGTTGAAATCGCTCAGTGTAACGTTGGTCTTGATGAGATCCGAGCTAGAGCGTCCCAACCGACGTAGCATGGAGTATGGCATGATGTTGACTGCCGCTCCGGTGTCCACCAGCATCTTGTTGACAGGCTGCCCATTGATGTAACCTCGTAAGTACAGGGCCTTCAGGTGCCTGTAGCTTCTTTCTCGTGGCTTCTCGAAGATAACTGGCCGTGGGCCGCAGTCAAGTTGTGCCACAGGTGCTTCGTCTAATCCTGGAGCACAAAACTCCGCTGGAAGGATAAACACCATGTTTGTACCAGCCGATGTCTCATCATCGGCTTTCCTTTGCTTGGGGCGCCACTCCATCTTTTGTGGTCGACCCTCTTCATCCAGGGTTCGTTGAATTTTCGCGGCGAGATCGGGCCGCGCCTTCCTCAACGTGTGCAGGTATAACCTTTCGGCTTCCTCCAAGCCACGTAGTCGCTGAACCCTACGCTTTTGGGAACGGCTGAGTCCATCAGGGCACCACCTTGGCCGGTGGTACTTATCTTCTTCATCGTCGTCTTCCAACTCCTCGAGATCTTCCACCCGAGAGGACTCAGCTTGCTTGTTCCGAGATGGGAGAGGTCCTAGACGCTTGAACACTGACACGTCTCCTGTGCTCTTCTTCTTCTGTCTACATTCTGGGCAGTTGCCGATTGTAGGCAATCGGCTCATTCCTGAATCCCAGCAGTGTTTGAAGAAGGGACAGTCCCAGTGCTTGTCCACGTCGTCTTGCTCTCTTGACTTGTTCTTGGCATGGCGCTCATATCTCTCCTCGTCACGATCATGCCGACGATGTCTCCTGGCGTCCCTGCTAGCCAGATGATCTCTTTCGTCACCGTCGTCGTGTCGTCGGCGTTGGTCGTACTGACTCACATATTTGTTGAGGAGATGATCAGAGAGAGGTCGTTGATATCGCACATTCTTCACTTCTCCCTCTGTGATGTAGCTTGCCATCGTGTCGGAGCCGATCGCGCGGAACGGCTTCTTCCTAGTCCTTGCTACGAGAGCGGTTGCCCTCGTCTCTGTCCTTACCAGAGTGGTGCCCAGTCCCTACCATGCTAATGCTGAATGAGAAACCTGGCTGGCACCTCCCAGGGTAAGTGCACTCCACCATGTTAATGGCGGGAAAGGGGTGTGTGTCGACTTTCATGGCGTACTGGTTAAAGATTAGACGCCCTTGCTCTATCGCCATTTGGATCTGCTGACGCCACACCCTGCAGCCGTTGGTGGTATGGGTGAACGTGTTATGCCATTTGCAGTATGGCTTTCCATTCAACTCCTGTGCCGTGGGGGTTTTGAGGCCTTCGGGTAACTTTAGCTGCTTCTCCTTGAGTAAGAGGTCGAAAATTTGCTCAGCTTTGGTCACGTCGAAGTCAAACCCTCTTGGAGGTCCTTGTGGCTTGACCCACTTGCAGGACACGGGGCTTGCCCCCCGAGTCCATTCAGCCACTGCTACCTCTTGATCTCCCGCAGAGCCTTCATCTTCATCCGCCTCAACCAGGACTACCGCACGCTTGAATTTGTCCTGGTACAAGTCCGGGTGGCGCTGTTCATATAATGACAGTTTCTGAACCATATGCGCCGAAGGGTAGTCTGCTTGGGAAGCCATATCCTTGATCGGCGATGCGAGACCCACTACCGCCAACTCGACCGTTTTTTCACAAACGAGCCGAATAGCATCGGTTAACGGTCTGAAGCGCTGGATGTACTCGACACTGTTTCTCCGCGCTTCTGACGTACTTGTGCTAGATCGGCAATGCCAGCCTCGGAAGCCTCTGAATGATACTGCATGTGGAACTGTTCTTCCAACTGCTTCCAAGTCCGGATTGAGTCTGGTGGCAGCGACGTGTACCACCCGAAAGCCGATCATGTGAGGGACTGTGCGAAGAACCTCACACGTAGTTCATCTGATGCTGAGATCGTGCCCAGCTGCGCCAAATATCGGCTCACATGCTCGATTGAACTGGAGCCATCTGACCCACTAAACTTGGAGAATTCAGGAGCCGATATTTGGGTGGTAGTGGGATCAAATCGTACTCGTTGGGGTACGGCTTGGAATAGCCGATTGCCCTCCTTTTCGGCACCATGCCGAACTGGTCTCTCAAGATTGTACTGATCTGATCCGCGGTGCTGGCTGCAGGAGTCGAGCTCTGAAGATTCGCTGGAGTGGCGTACTTAGCCAGCCACGCTTGCTTCTCAAGCTCTGAGCTAGCTGCAGGAGTTGAGCCTTTGTAACACCCCAAATTTCAATAAAAAGAAAGTTAGAGAATTCCAGAAAGCAAAATTTCAAACCAACAAAAACTTTTCTATTTGCATATAGTACCATGCATAGAACTTGTGCATTTGAGTGATATGCCATGATGATTGTTATTACTTGTATTTGATATGCTCTAAAACCCTAGTGTGATCATATGAAGATCACCAACCCAATAAATCAAAGAGGAAGAAATTCCATAAAATACAAAACCCTAAAAACCCTCACATATGCCCTATGGCATTTTTATAAATTTTGACCCTAGACCTATTTGGTCTTCACCATTAGTTGAGTAATGTTATTAAACACTTACTACAACTTTTGGAATCAAAGATTCACATTTCAAATGAAATTCAAACACAAATCCAACTCACATATGATAATGGTCAATTTGGACAATTCTAGTCTGATCACCACTTAGAGCCCTTGCCATTCAAATTTCCCAAACCAACTCTTGCTAACTCTTTGCACCATTTCAAAGTCAACATCAAGGTGAACAAATTTGGTGAAGAGCACCATGCCAAATTCATCTTTGATCATGAGCAAGGCTCATCCAAAGTTCCAACTTTCTCACATATGCAACATTCTACACTTAGCCATTTTGGCCAATTCTTGAATTCTAATTTTTCCACCACCACCTCAAAACCTCTCTGGTCATTTACAACTTATATCAACACTCACTTTTCAAAAACTTTCACCTTTTGAATTATGTCAAATTTGGTTATTTTTGCATTTTCCAAATTCGGGCACTATTTGCAATAGTTGCAAATAGTGAATCTACCTAACCTAAACTACCCTAACCTATCACATTGTGTCCCCTGGTCCCCTTAAACCTATTTGGATGCATAGTGAGGCTAAGGGAGAGAGAGATCAAGCTAGGGCATGGCCATGCCGGCCATGTCCCCGAGCCGTCGACCTCCCCCTCTCATCCTTGCACCCCTGCCCTGGCCACCTCGCCACCGTGCGCCACCACATCCCCTAGCATGCCCTAGCACCGCCATGGTCGAAGGAACGGCGACCAGACGCCGGACGACGCGCGCCAGCACACGCCCTGGACGCCGCTCACGTCGCACGCATGCACGACGCGGACACGCCCAGTACACGCGCCGCGCCACCACCTCGCTCACTCCCTAGCCCTGCTCTCGACGAGTTGAGCTTTCACTCGACACCTGGAAGCCGCCAGACACGGCCAAGACCACGACCCCTGCCCGCCGGCGCCGGAGACGACGACCTGCTTCCGTGAACGCCGCGGCAGACGCGGAAGCAAGGCGACCAAACCAGGCCCTCCCCGACCACGCTGTCGCCACCATTCGCCTCGCTTGGACACGTAGAGCATCCCTGCACACTCGCCTAGCTCGATAGCTCGCCGGAGACGCCGCGCCCATGTCGCCCGCATCACTGCCCCGCAACCCTCAAGCAATGCTATAAAAGGAGCACTCCCCTCGTCGATCTGAGCACACCAGCACCTTCCCCTCTTCTCACTCGACCACCTGAGCCACTCCACTGCCTCGATTAGCCACCGCCGCCGCCCAATTGAAGCCTCACTGCCCGTGATCGCCGCCCAATTGAGAAATTAAATCTTAAGAAGCTTTCAATGAGAGGAAATTATTTCTCAAGAACCCTATGGAAACTATCATTTACATATGAAATGCAAGAAGTGAATTCTATTTAAACCCCACAACCCATGCACCCTAGTTAATTTATTTGTGTGCATAGAGTAGTTGGTGTGTTATATGTGATGTATGGAATAGCTATTGAATTAGTGAGTAATTATACTCGTATTCAAATTTAGACGGTAGCACCGGAGAGTACGCCGAAGAAGAAGGTTGCTACCAAGAGGAGGAGGAGGAACAGTTTGAGAACTACCAAGGCAAGCTAATATTCTTGCAAAGTGCAAAGCCCCTTGGGGCAAGGCACCATGATTCTTATCTTATCTTACATAAGCCCATCCCAAGTTTACTTTACAAGCTTTACTTGTTTTCTAAATGAGTTACTTTTATAGTTAACTTTGGTCAAAGTACAAGTTGGTTACTAGAGTAATGAGTTAGTCTCTTCCAAGCAAAGCAAGGTAGCACCCCTCATGAATTAGAGCTAGTGCTAATGAAATAAAACTTGACTACTCTAGATGGGAACAGTGTGAATTTTGAAATGAATTTGAAACCTTGGAATGATGATGCATTCCATTGAATGATTTTTGAAGGTGAATGTGAACAAGAGAAGATGGTGATTTTTGATAAACAATGATGTTGGTTTGAATGCGATACCTTTCCAATTATTAAGTACCCCCACAATACCTGATTATGGGTAGGGCTTAACTGGAAGTTTATGCGTCTTAGTATGGGTTCCCTCTGAACACACGTCATAGGGGTTACGCTTGAGGCTGCCTCCGTTGTTGAGAAATGATGTGAAATTGAGGTGAATTGTACGGCCAAGCCCTGTGTTCCCGGTTGACTGGTCTTCACTGGGAGGCCAAGCTCATGGGGAGAGGTGCTCATACTAGAACTCGTAAGTGAAAGGTTATGGTTGATGATCCGCGTACTGTGTTATGATGATTCGGGGTAATCCCGACGGATGAAATCAAATGTTGTGGCACAAGTGTGCAACCTCTGCAGAGTGTAAACCTATTCGAATAGCCGCGTCCACGGTTACGGACGGTTGGAAAGGCCATACAGTTTCCGATGTCATATCTTTGAAAATGATGTTGAAAGGTGATGGTGAAATGACTTGTGGTGAATTGAATTGAAATCACCATTTGAATGGTGGGAATGACACTAATGTTCCCACTTGAGTTAGTTAGCACTTGAATAAGCTTTTCTCAAACTTTGTGAACTAAAACTAGCTTTATGCAAATAAACTAGAGCTTAGCAAACCATACTAGAATGTCTAGCACTTACTTTAGTATTAGTTTGCGAGTACTTAAAGTACTCACGGCTTTGTCCCTGGCTATTCAAATGGCCAGAGTATGAAGATGAACAAGGAGATGACCAGCAGGACGCCTACGACAACTAGGAGTCTTCCGACGTCAAGCGTTGGCCTGTGGACTAGAGAGTCCTTGTATCTTACGCTTCCGCTATGTTGAACTATGAACTTGTGTTTGTTCGTTGATCAATAGATCAACTATTCATGTAATATGGATCATGTGATTCCAAATTTGTAAGACTTATGGTTTGTAATGAATGATGACCGTGATACTTAACTATTATGCCTCGCAACAACAATATTCCTGGGATTGCGATGTATGACATAATAGGCATTCGGACTTAAAAATCCGGGTGTTGACAAGTTGGTATCAGAGCCATTGTTTGACCTTAGAAGACCTTAGTTAGAATGGGCGTTCTGAAAAACTTAACTTTGAAATCAAATGAAAGAAAATATTTGTGAAAAGTTCCTACACTCTTGTCTTTGAGACTTTGCCAAAATTTGATGAATCATGTTCTATCTTATATGAATCAACTTAAAATTTTGCCACACTTTGCACTCTCTAACTTACTCATCCAATTCTCTTTCAGATGGAGCCGAATGAACCCATCAACACCAAGTTTTACCAGCTTGGGAACGGAGGAAGCTTGATCTTCGAGCACGACCTCAACGCCGTCTCTGACTTCCTTGGGCGCCCACACCCCGAGTTTCACGGGGTTCAGCTGGACGACACGCCCGGAGGAGAGTTGCAGTGGGTGATCACTGCTGTAACACCCCAAATTTCCAAATAAAGAGAAAATGAATTTCCTTTTTTCCAAAAATGAGGACCAACAAAAACTTTTCTTACATAGAGTGCTATGTTGAGTGCTCCTACCTATTACTTGTATTCTTGCCATGATGAGTGTTATTATACTTGTGTGATACACCCTAAAACCCTAGAGTGATCAAGTGAAGATCACAAACCAAATAAAGTTAAAAGAGAAAGAAGTCAAATAAGAAAAACCTTAAACCCTAACTTTCTCAACAATCTTTTGGATTCTTTTTTGAGAAACCTAAAATAAAGAAAAAGCCATATGTGGGCCTATAGCCTTAATATGTAAATCTTGAACCCTACCTTTTCTTATTTTGCAAAATGGTGGTGAACCATTGTAAAGCTTACTCAAACCCTAAACCTCATCCCTCTTGTCATCAATCTTTGTGAAATAAAAGGGAAAAATCTTATTTAAGAAAGAGGCATATATGCCTATGGCTATTTTGTAAAACTTTACCTTAGGCCTTTCTACCTTACTTAGAGAATTGGAAAACCTTCTTAAACCTTATCTAGTACTTTTCCCACACAATCCAAAGTGGAACAAAAGATTTTGAAAAGAAAGTAATAATGCCATAGAGGCATATGAGAGCAAAATATCAAATTTGTGAAATTGAGGATCTTGACCCTAAGACTTGAAATTGAATGGTTGGATCCCTCCTATATACCATTTCAACTCTCAACAACATCAATTGGGTCAAGCCTAGCCCAATTAAAAATCAAATGCCACATATGCATAGAGGCATAGGTGACACATAGCCATTTTCACCAATTCTTGTTCTATGCACTTATACCTTAACCAAATGGTGTGAAACCATCTCTGAACCTCATCTAACCCTAAATTGACCCTCAACCTTGCTCAAGTAAAGCAAGGGGAGCACCTTACAAGAATAAGAAGAATTGACATGTCCCCTCTCTTGTGTTTTGGCCAATTTTTACAAATCTTTGAGCTAGACCTTTGGAATAGTTTCAATGGTTTGAAAATGTTTCTAAACTAATAAGAATCACATTAGAGTCAAGACAAGTCCAAATCAAATGGAGAGAAATCCAATAGTGGGATAATTCCATTTTTCCCTCACATACACATAGGGCCAATTTATCAAACCTTGACCTAGGCACCAACCTTGTCTCAAAATGGTTGGACCCTTTTTCCCAACTCAATCTAACACCAAACAAACCTCACCCTTGTCAAAAGGAAGCAAAGAGGAATAAAAAATAAAAGTTAGAATTTCACAAAACCCTCACATATGGCTTATGCCATTTTTATAAATTTTGACCCTAGACCATTTTGGCCTTCACCATTAGTTGTATAATGTTACTAAACATTTATCACAACTATTGGAATCCAAGAAACACAATTCAAATGTTTTTCAAACTCAATTGGGGATCACATGTGATAATGGTCAAATCTGCCATTTATATTCTGGTCCCTACTTTGAGCCTCTCTATTTCAAGTTTTTCAAACTAAACTTTCCCAACTCTTTGCATGTCATCCAAGAGCACATCAAGGAGAGCAACTTTGGTAAAGACCCCCTGGCCAAAATCATCTTTGATCAATAGCTAGGTTCATCCAAAGTTGAGACTTTTTATTATGGGGAACAATCTCACTTTGTCACTTTTTGCTTTTCTTTGAATTTCAAAATTTCACCACCACACATGTTTGGCTCTGGTCTTTTGCAACTCATTCAAATACCCCATTCTCAAATTTTCGAATCAATTGAATCAAACCAAATTTGGTGAGTTACATCAAAATTCAATTATGGAACAATACCACACTATTTGAAATAGTGTCCTAGCCAACCCTACCCTGCCCCAAATCTCTCCACCCTGTTCCCTTGCCCCCTCTCTGCCTCACCACCCACAGAAACCCTAAGGGAGCAAGCCTAGCTTGCATGTACATGGCCATGCCAATGGCATGCCGGCCATGCCGTGCTCCCCCTCTCCTCCTTCCTCCATTCATCTGGCCCTGGCATCCCTGAGCACCACCTCACCCCTCTACAACGCCTAGCACCGGCCACGTCGACGGAGACGCCGTGAACTCGCCGGAAAACGCGCGCCCAAAACCTCCCTGGATGCCGCTCGCGTCGCGCGTGCATGCCCGTGGACACGCTCTGGACACGCGCCGCCTCGCTAGCTCAAGCCTCCCCCGGACCCCCTGGCTACGCGTTGAGCATCACCGCCGCACCCTGAACCCGCCTGACACGGTCCCGTGTCCTCGCGCCGCCTGTCGCCGTCGACACCGTCGCCGTTTTCCCGCGGACGCCGCCGCAGACCTGGACGCAATGCGCGCCAACCAGACCGTCCCCCACCTCGCCATCACGCGCGCTAGCTCCACCTAGTCGTCGCCTACCCGACGCGCATCATAGCTTGCCCCTTCGCTCCCTGGAACGACCTCGTCGTCGTCAACCTTCCGCCGCACCCGCAGCGCCTCGACCCCCTATAAAAGGAAGCGTCCTCTGGACAAAATCCTCACCCCCTCTGCTTCCCCTCTTCCTCCTGAGCACCTCAACTCCTTCCCCGCCTCGATTAGCCACCGGAGCTGCTCAATTTAGTCGCCGGAGCCGCGGAGGGCCTGAGATCATCGCCGACGAATTGGAGCACCATCGGCGACGCCACCGGTACCAGCGCACTCGCCGTCGTCTACAACGTCGACCTGCATCAACGCCGCCGCTCGCCGGAGCCCCAGCTCGCCGTCGACCCTCGTGCCTCGCCGCGCCAGCAAGCCCCTCCCCTCGACGGAGACGACGAACCTCGGCCGCACGATCTTCCTCTAATCCTACGGCCCGCACCATCCCGTACCGATTCGGGTGAGTGAACCCACTGACGATGTGGACCTGTTGTCAGCTGGCCCGCTGCGCGCTGGACGCACTGCTGGGCCGGCCCAACTCTGCCCCCGGGCGTTTTTAAATCCTTGAGCCCGTTTATTTTCCCGCCGGCCCATTTTTCAAATCTGGTTAAATGAATTTAGTATAAATTTGAATACTGACCCTGTTTTCAAAATTCAATAGAATCTGTTTGGCTTATCCAAATTTGATGATTTTTATACCATTGGAAAGCTAGTGAAATTCTCTATCAAATGCCACTGGGCCCATCTCAAAATTGTTTGTAGAATTAATGTAGCAAAATAAACAAGACAGGGACTTTTCTGCCTTAGATTAATTCCTAAAAATCAACCAAAATAGCTATTGAGTTGATTCCAACTCCAATAGCTCACATTTGACTTGCACTAATTGTTTTTGCAATAAAATGGTGTGGTCACTTTACATGATCATGCCCTAGTTTAAGTAGTGGATAATATGGCTAGTTTAACTAGTGGATATTGTCCAAAACTATTAAGTAATTCATATGAAGTCTTATGCTTCATTTAAATCTTGTCTCAAATGAATTCATGTGATGTTTGGACCCCTGGCCAAACTCACTTATAGGAATTATTTCGAGATTTAAATCATTTGTAGTGTTATTAAATGGTATGAGGTACTTTACCTCATTTAAATCAATTTCTCAAATGATGGTGAATGGTTGACTTGAGTCAACATGATTTCATGTATAATTGTTTGAGAAATTAAAACTTAAGAAGATTACAAAGAGAGAAAAGTATCTCTCAAACACTAGCAGGAAACTATCACTTACATATGTAAGGAGAGGAAATTATTCTTCCTCAAGCAACACAACCAATGCACCCTAATTGTAGTAATTGTGTGAATAGAATAATTGGTGTAAATACAAGTAATGTTAGAATAACCAAAGAATTGTTGAGGATGTGAAACCACCTCAATGGTAGTTGTTAACCTAGTTGCAACTATGTGTTAAATCATATGAGAGGTTTCCCTCTCATTTAAATCTTGGTCTCAAGTATTTCAACATGAGGTGGTGACCATGGTCTATATAAACCTCATATTGAGTTATTTGGTGACATTAAATCACTACCATGTTAGTATTAAATTGTATGAGGTATGGAACCTCATTTAAATCATTTTCTTACATGATGAGTATGAAGAGGTTGACTTTGGTCAACCTAGGTCATATATTGTTCATGAAAGAAATTAAATCTTAATAAGATAATGGGAGGAAATTATTTCTCTAAGTATTTAAAAGTAACACCTAAGTTAGTATGAGAGGAAATTATTTTTCTTAAATAAGAAGAACACCTCCACCCACTTAATAGTAGTGTGTGATGCTTGTTTAAGTTGTGTAAAACTTGTGTGTGCTTAGGGTAGTATGTAAATTTGGTATGATGATTGTATACCCCGTATTCGTATTTTAGACGCTAGTACCGGAGACCATCAGGAAGAGGAGGACTTCTACAAAGAGAAAGGAGAAGAGAACTTGGACCCTCACTTCAACCAAGGCAAGCTATTACCAATGAAAGCTTTACTCTTGCAAGCTAACACTGATAGAAACTATCCTATCGCAAGCTACTACCCATGCCAGCTAGTATTCTTGCAAAGTGCAAAGCCCCTTGGGGCAAGGCGCCATGTTTCATACCTTTTCTTATATGAACCCATCCCAAGTTTTTACCTTACAAAGTTTTACTCGTTTTCTAAATGAGTTACTTTTACAGTTAACTTTGGTCAAAGTACAAGTTGGTTACCAGAGTAATAAAGTTAGTCTCCCCAAGCATAGCAAGATAATACTCTTGCAAAATGCAAAGCTCACTATGAGCAAGGCATTACCTTATTTACTTGATGCTTATGATCTTATCTTCCAGCTTTACCTTAACAGCTTTATTTACTTTTGTTTTATCAAAGTACTTTGTGATTTATGATTCACTTGGTTAGTATTGGATTAGTACAAGAGTATCCAAGTTAGCCTAGAAGCAAAACAAAATACTTAGCACCCCTCATGCATAGATGCTAGTGCTGATTTTAAAAAGGGACTACTCCATTTGCGGAATAGTGGGATTTGAAATGACTTTGAAAACCTTGGAATGATGAGTCATTCTATTGAGAGATTTTGAAGGTGAATATGACTGTGAAGGACTTGGTGAATTTTACAAAAACTGATGGTTGGGTTCGGATGCGATACCATTCCAATTTTACTGTACCCCCACAATACCGAATCTGGGTAGGCTTAACCGGAAGTTTGTGTGTCTTAGTATGGGTTCCCTCTAAACAAGCGTCATCGGGGTTATGCCGAAAGCTGCCTCTACCCCAAAAGAAACGATACGATATGATGCGAAATGAGGTGAATGTCCGGCCCAAGCCCTGTGCAGTTCCCAGACAGTTGGTGCTTCACCGGGAGGCCAAGCTCATGGGGAGAGATGCCTATACTAGGGTATGTAAATGAAAGGTTATGATTGGTAGTTCGCGTACTGCGTACGATAAATCAGGGCCAGTTACCCCTGACGAGCTATTGCAATTGTTGTGGCACAAGTGTACAACCTCTGCAGAGTTAAACCTATTCGAATAGCCGCGTCCTCGGTTGGACAGTTGGAAAGGCCATACTGTTCCGTCATCAGAACTTTTCTCAAAAACTATAGATGGTGAATGGTGACTTGTGAATTTGAATTTGAAAGGTGATTCTGACTTGGAATCACAACAGAGTTGTGGGAATGACACTAATGTTCCCACTTGAGCTAGTTAGCACAAGAAGAGTTGTTTACAAAAATGTTTGTAAAACAAAATTAGCTTTACGCAAAATAGACTAGAGCTTAGCACCCCTTACTAGAATTGTTAGCCCTTACATTAGTATTAGTTTGCGAGTACTTTAAAGTACTCACGGCTGTCCCCTGGCTATTCAAATGGCCGACTATGAAGAGGAGCAGAACTATCAAGATGACGACCAGCAGACGCCCACGACAACTAGGGAATCTTCTGACGTCGACGTTGGCCTGTGGACTAGCGAGTCCCTTCTACTTTACGTCCGTATGGAACTATGAACTTTGTGTATGTCGATCAATAGATCAACGATTGGTGTAATACGGATCATGTGATCTCCGTTTGTAAGACGACTATGGTATATAATGGATGATGACTTATGATATTCAGCTGTTATGTCTCGCAACAACAATATTCCTGGGATTGCGATGTATGGCATAACAGGCACCTGGACTTAAAAATCCGGGTGTTGACAAGTTGGTATCGAGCCATTGTTTGACCTTAGGAGACCCTAGTTAGAATGGACGTCTGAAAAACTTAGTTTCAAAAACCAATGAAATGAATATTTGAGAAAACTTGTTCTGACTCTTATCCTTGAGATCCTCTGCAAAATGAGAAATCTATATTCTACTTTCTTTGCAAGCCTACATAAAATTTTGCGCACTTGACTACTTCTCTAATTTACTCCTCCTCTCTGTTCACAGATGACGTACCAATGGGAATCCTATCAGCTTGGTTCCGGAGGCGACCAAAGGTTCGAGAAGGAGTTGAAGCAACTCGTGGACTATCTAGGACACCCGTATCCCAAGTTCTTCGGAATACCACTTAAAGCTAAGCCAGGAGAACCACCTCAGTGGGACGTTTCTACTGATCTACGAAGGAAGCTTGATGCCCCGGTATGGGAAACCATCTGGATTTCTGTAACGGGAGACACTTGGAAGGAAGGACTAGTCAAAGCTATGCAAGAAGCAATTTCCCGTCTGTGTGGACAAAATGAGGACAAGATCAAGAACACTCGTTTCATCTACTACCCAAGACATGACTCCATGGGAAGACCGATGACCATGCCCCCACCACAACCAAAGATGAACCCCTATGAAGCACCTCAGGACTTGCAGTACAAAACCCGCAGGGATTTGGACAACGCTCTCACCTCTCGCCAAGCACCTCACCCGTGAAGAATAAGAATCCACCCGAAGAGTAGTATCACCCCAGCACTTAAGTAGGTGTGAGTTGTATCAGATCCCCTTGTATCGTAGAGCGAATGAATGGTTCTTCAAACCAACGGTGTGCTAGATTTGTAATGTGTGATGTTTGGTATGAATGAAAAAGTGTTGCTGGTTTTTACCCCCTCAACACTACTCAAGTGTTCAAGTTGTGAACTTTTTGAACTTTATCTCAAACAAACCATAGAAATTTCCCTCTTATCTTATCATCTACTTCAATGTTCAGATGGCCCCTCCTACCCGCAACAACTCCCGTGCCCAGGCCAACCAGATGCACGTTGAGCACGCCAAGATGACTGACACCATCAACATCCTTGCAATGGAGCGCAAGGCACTTCGCCATCAGCACGCCAAGAAGGACTACCTCATTGCTCGCCTCCGCGTGAAGATAGCATCACTGGAGCAGCTCATCCCAATACCCCACCATGCCCCCAGAGGCAAGTCCAATGTGACTTGCTATGAATGTGGTGTTACGGGTCATTACTCTACAAGTGCCCGATGAAAGCCGCCAACAATGCCCCAAGGACTGGAAGCAATGCTGTACCCATTGCCCAAAAGGACAAATCAACGGTAACCTGCTACGAATGTGGAACTGTGGGTCATTACTCCAATGAATGCCCCAAGAAGCTTGCCAAGATCGCCGCCAACCCCGCTGCACCTGCACAGCAGCAGCGCCGTATCGCAACTAGAAGAAAGTTTGCTCCAAACTACCCGAACAACCGCAACGGCCGCTACTACAACATAACGGCCACCGAAGCGCAAGAAGCACCTCAGAATATGCCAAGTATGTTCCCTGCTAAATCCTATCACCCAATCTCTCTTAGGAACCTAACTCTTCTTAAAATCTCGGGACGAGATTTGTTTAAGGGGGGAGGGTTTGTAACACCCCAAATTTCCAAATAAAGAGAAAATGAATTTCCTTTTTTCCAAAAATGAGGACCAACAAAAACTTTTCTTACATAGAGTGCTATGCTGAGTGCTCCTACCTATTACTTGTATTCTTGCCATGATTAGTGTTATTATACTTGTGTGATACACCCTAAAACCCTAGAGTGATCAAGTGAAGATCACAAACCAAATAAAGTTAAAAGAGAAAGAAGTCAAATAAGAAAAACCTTAAACCCTAACTTTCTCAACAATCTTTTGGATTCTTTTTTTTGAGAAACCTAAAATAAAGGAAAAAGCCATATGTGGGCCTATAGCCTTAATATGTAAATCTTGAACCCTACCTTTCCTTATTTTGCAAAATGGTGGTGAACCATTGTAAAGCTTACTCAAACCCTAAACCTCATCCCTCTTGTCATCAATCTTTGTGAAATAAAAGGGAAAAATCTTATTTAAGAAAGAGGCATATATGCCTATGGCTATTTTGTAAAACTTTACCTTAGGCCTTTCTACCTTACTTAGAGAATTGGAAAACCTTCTTAAACCTTATCTAGTACTTTTCCCACACAATCCAAAGTGGAACAAAAGATTTTGAAAAGAAAGTAATAATGCCATAGAGGCATATGAGAGCAAAATATCAAATTTGTGAAATTGAGGATCTTGACCCTAAGACTTGAAATTGAATGGTTGGATCCCTCCTATATACCATTTCAACTCTCAACAACATCAATTGGGTCAAGCCTAGCCCAATTAAAAATCAAATGCCACATATGCATAGAGGCATAGGTGACACATAGCCATTTTCACCAATTCTTGTTCTATGCACTTCTACCTTAACCAAATGGTGTGAAACCATCTCTGAACCTCATCTAACCCTAAATTGACCCTCAACCTTGCTCAAGTAAAGCAAGGGGAGCACCTTACAAGAATAAGAAGAATTGACATGTCCCCTCTCTTGTGTTTTGGCCAATTTTTACAAATCTTTGAGCTAGACCTTTGGAATAGTTTCAATGGTTTGAAAATGTTTCTAAACTAATAAGAATCACATTAGAGTCAAGACAAGTCCAAATCAAATGGAGAGAAATCCAATAGTGGGATAATTCCATTTTTCCCTCACATACACATAGGGCCAATTTATCAAACCTTGACCTAGGCACCAACCTTGTCTCAAAATGGTTGGACCCTTTTTCCCAACTCAATCTAACACCAAACAAACCTCACCCTTGTCAAAAGGAAGCAAAGAGGAATAAAAAAATAAAAGTTAGAATTTCACAAAACCCTCACATATGGCTTATGCCATTTTTATAAATTTTGACCCTAGACCATTTTGGCCTTCACCATTAGTTGTATAATGTTACTAAACATTTATCACAACTATTGGAATCCAAGAAACACAATTCAAATGTTTTTCAAACTCAATTGGGGATCACATGTGATAATGGTCAAATCTGCCATTTATATTCTGGTCCCTACTTTGAGCCTCTCTATTTCAAGTTTTTCAAACTAAACTTTCCCAACTCTTTGCATGTCATCCAAGAGCACATCAAGGAGAGCAACTTTGGTAAAGACCCCCTGGCCAAAATCATCTTTGATCAATAGCTAGGTTCATCCAAAGTTGAGACTTTTTATTATGGGGAACAATCTCACTTTGTCACTTTTTGCTTTTCTTTGAATTTCAAAATTTCACCACCACACATGTTTGGCTCTGGTCTTTTGCAACTCAGTCACATACCCCATTCTCAAATTTTCGAATCAATTGAATCAAACCAAATGTGGTGAGTTACATCAAAATTCAATTATGGAACAATACCACACTATTTGAAATAGTGTCCTAGCCAACCCTACCCTGCCCCAAATCTCTCCACCCTGTTCCCTTGCCCCCTCTCTGCCTCACCACCCACAGAAACCCTAAGGGAGCAAGCCTAGCTTGCATGTACATGGCCATGCCAATGGCATGCCGGCCATGCCGTGCTCCCCCTCTCCTCCTTCCTCCATTCATCTGGCCCTGGCATCCCTGAGCACCACCTCACCCCTCTACAACGCCTAGCACCGGCCACGTCGACGGAGACGCCGTGAACTCGCCGGAAAACGCGCGCCCAAAACCTCCCTGGATGCCGCTCGCGTCGCGCGTGCATGCCCGTGGACACGCTCTGGACACGCGCCGCCTCGCTAGCTCAAGCCTCCCCCGGACCCCCTGGCTACGCGTTGAGCATCACCGCCGCACCCTGAACCCGCCTGACACGGTCCCGTGTCCTCGCGCCGCCTGTCGCCGTCGACACGTTTTCCCGCGAACGCCGCCGCAGACCTGGACGCAATGCGCGCCAACCAGACCGTCCCCCACCTCGCCATCACGCGCGCTAGCTCCACCTAGCCGTCGCTACCCGACGCGCATCATAGCTTGCCCCTTCGCTCCCTGGAACGACCTCGTCGTCGTCAACCTTCCGCCGCACCCGCAGCGCCTCGACCCCCTATAAAAGGAAGCGTCCTCTGGACAAAATCCTCACCCCCTCTGCTTCCCCTCTTCCTCCTGAGCACCTCAACTCCTTCCCCGCCTCGATTAGCCACCGGAGCTGCTCAATTTAGTCGCCGGAGCCGCGGAGGGCCTGAGATCATCGCCGACGAATTGGAGCACCATCGGCGACGCCACCGGTACCAGCGCACTCGCCGTCGTCTACAACGTCGACCTGCATCAACGCCGCCGCTCGCCGGAGTCCCAGCTCGCCGTCGACCCCCGTGCCTCACCGCGCCAGCAAGCCCCTCCCCTCGACGGAGACGACGAACCTCGGCCGCACGATCTTCCTCTAATCCTACGGCCCGCACCATCCCGTACCGATTCGGGTGAGTGAACTCACTGACATGTGGACCTCCCCCTGTCAGCTGGCCCGCTGCGCGCTGGACGCACTGCTGGGCCGGCCCAACTCTGCCCCCGGGCGTTTTTAAATCCTTGAGCCCGTTTATTTTCCCGCCGGCCCATTTTTCAAATCTGGTTAAATGAATTTAGTATAAATTTGAATACTGACCCTGTTTTCAAAATTCAATAGAATCTGTTTGGCTTATCCAAATTTGATGATTTTTATACCATTGGAAAGCTAGTGAAATTCTCTATCAAATGCCACTGGGCCCATCTCAAAATTGTTTGTAGAATTAATGTAGCAAAATAAACAAGACAGGGACTTTTCTGCCTTAGATTAATTCCTAAAAATCAACCAAAATAGCTATTGAGTTGATTCCAACTCCAATAGCTCACATTTGACTTGCACTAATTGTTTTTGCAATAAAATGGTGTGGTCACTTTACATGATCATGCCCTAGTTTAAGTAGTGGATAATATGGCTAGTTTAACTAGTGGATATTGTCCAAAACTATTAAGTAATTCATATGAAGTCTTATGCTTCATTTAAATCTTGTCACAAATGAATTCATGTGATGTTTGGACCCCTGGCCAAACTCACTTATAGGAATTATTTCGAGATTTAAATCATTTGTAGTGTTATTAAATGGTATGAGGTACTTTACCTCATTTAAATCAATTTCTCAAATGATGGTGAATGGTTGACTTGAGTCAACATGATTTCATGTATAATTGTTTGAGAAATTAAAACTTAAGAAGATTACAAAGAGAGAAAAGTATCTCTCAAACACTAGCAGGAAACTATCACTTACATATGTAAGGAGAGGAAATTATTCTTCCTCAAGCAACACAACCAATGCACCCTAATTGTAGTAATTGTGTGAATAGAATAATTGGTGTAAATACAAGTAATGTTAGAATAACCAAAGAATTGTTGAGGATGTGAAACCACCTCAATGGTAGTTGTTAACCTAGTTGCAACTATGTGTTAAATCATATGAGAGGTTTCCCTCTCATTTAAATCTTGGTCTCAAGTATTTCAACATGAGGTGGTGACCATGGTCTATATAAACCTCATATTGAGTTATTTGGTGACATTAAATCACTACCATGTTAGTATTAAATTGTATGAGGTATGGAACCTCATTTAAATCATTTTCTTACATGATGAGTATGAAGAGGTTGACTTTGGTCAACCTAGGTCATATATTGTTCATGAAAGAAATTAAATCTTAATAAGATAATGGGAGGAAATTATTTCTCTAAGTATTTAAAAGTAACACCTAAGTTAGTATGAGAGGAAATTATTTTTCTTAAATAAGAAGAACACCTCCACCCACTTAATAGTAGTGTGTGATGCTTGTTTAAGTTGTGTAAAACTTGTGTGTGCTTAGGGTAGTATGTAAATTTGGTATGATGATTGTATACCCCGTATTCGTATTTTAGACGCTAGTACCGGAGACCATCAGGAAGAGGAGGACTTCTACAAAGAGAAAGGAGAAGAGAACTTGGACCCTCACTTCAACCAAGGCAAGCTATTACCAATGAAAGCTTTACTCTTGCAAGCTAACACTGATAGAAACTATCCTATCGCAAGCTACTACCCATGCCAGCTAGTATTCTTGCAAAGTGCAAAGCCCCTTGGGGCAAGGTGCCATGTTTCATACCTTTTCTTATATGAACCCATCCCAAGTTTTTACCTTACAAAGTTTTACTCGTTTTCTAAATGAGTTACTTTTACAGTTAACTTTGGTCAAAGTACAAGTTGGTTACCAGAGTAATAAAGTTAGTCTCCCCAAGCATAGCAAGATAATACTCTTGCAAAATGCAAAGCTCACTATGAGCAAGGCATTACCTTATTTACTTGATGCTTATGATCTTATCTTCCAGCTTTACCTTAACAGCTTTATTTACTTTTGTTTTATCAAAGTACTTTGTGATTTATGATTCACTTGGTTAGTATTGGATTAGTACAAGAGTATCCAAGTTAGCCTAGAAGCAAAACAAAATACTTAGCACCCCTCATGCATAGATGCTAGTGCTGATTTTAAAAAGGGACTACTCCATTTGCGGAATAGTGGGATTTGAAATGACTTTGAAAACCTTGGAATGATGAGTCATTCTATTGAGAGATTTTGAAGGTGAATATGACTGGTGAAGGACTTGGTGAATTTTACAAAAACACTGATGGTTGGGTTCGGATGCGATACCATTCCAATTTTACCGTACCCCCACAATACCCGAACTGGGTAGGGCTTAACTGGAAGTTTGTGTGTCTTAGTATGGGTTCCCTCTAAACAAGCGTCATCGGGGTTATGCCGAAAGCTGCCTCTACCCCAAAAGAAACGATACGATATGATGCGAAATGAGGTGAATGTCCGGCCCAAGCCTGTGCAGTTCCCAGCTGTCTTGTCTTCACCGGGAGGCCAAGCTCATGGGGAGAGATGCCTATACTAGGGTATGTAAATGAAAGGTTATGATTGGTAGTTCGCACGCGTACGATAAATCAGGGGCAGTTACCCCTGACGAGCTATTGCAATTGTTGTGGCACAAGTGTACAACCTCTGCAGAGTTAAACCTATTCGAATAGCCGCGTCCTCGGTTATGGACAGTTGGAAAGGCCATACTGTTCCGTCATCAGAACTTTTCTCAAAAACTATAGATGGTGAATGGTGACTTGTGAATTTGAATTTGAAAGGTGATTCTGACTTGGAATCACAACAGAGTTGTGGGAATGACACTAATGTTCCCACTTGAGCTAGTTAGCACAAGAAGAGTTGTTTACCAAAAATGTTTGTAAAACAAAATTAGCTTTACGCAAAATAGACTAGAGCTTAGCACCCCTTACTAGAATTGTTAGCCCTTACATTAGTATTAGTTTGCGAGTACTTTAAAGTACTCACGGCTGTGTCCCTGGCTATTCAAATGGCCAGACTATGAAGAGGAGCAGAACTATCAAGATGATGACCAGCAGGACGCCCACGACAACTAGGGAATCTTCTGACGTCAGACGTTGGCCTGTGGACTAGCGAGTCCCTTCTACTTTACGCTTCCGTTATGGAACTATGAACTTTGTGTATGTTGATCAATAGATCAACGATTGGTGTAATATGGATCATGTGATCTCCGTTTGTAAGACGACTATGGTATGTAATGGATGATGACTTATGATATTCAGCTGTTATGTCTCGCAACAACAATATTCCTGGGATTGCGATGTATGGCATAACAGGCACCTGGACTTAAAAATCCGGGTGTTGACAACTGCCGACTTGAGGGGCAAGATGGAGCCTCCCACTTCGGAGAGGATCCTCTTCTCCTTCCGCGAGAGCAACTGGCTCGACGGACTCGCACGTGGCCTTCAGGAGGCACTTGCGCGCCTCTGTGACGAACGTGGTGCGCATCCTCGCCTCTCGCTACGCCCACCTTGTGAGGCGTGATGCTGCGGGAGTGCCCATGGAGCTGCAGCCGCACCCGGAGTTGAGGCACCATGCTGAGCACCTGGACTTCATGCTCTTCAGACTCAGAGGGACCTCGACGCCACTCGCGCTTACGCGAACCAGACCCATGCTCACATCACCGAGCAGGGTGAGGCGATCAAGCTACTCAACAACGACCGCAAGAGCCTTCGCCAACAGCGTGCCAAGAAGGACGCTACGATTCGTCGCCTTCGCGCCCGGATCGCGTCACTTGAGGCCACTGTCAAGGCCCAGGAGGATCAGATTCGTCAGCTGGAGGATGACGATGGAGGCATCGACATTCAGGGAGGAGACGCCTTCCTGAGCGACGACAACGACTTTGAGGAGGATGAGAACACCGAGGAGGAGGACTACGAGTTCCTGGAGGCAGGACCCGACGACTACGTCCCGATCGATGTCGATGATGAGGAGTAGTTGCACTAGTTCACTTATAGTAGGTGTGAGTTGTATCCCGTCCTTTGTATCGTAGCATGAGAATGGTTCTTAAAACCATTGGAGTATGTGTGTAGTTTGTACTATGTGTTGCATGAATGAATGAATGTTATGTTTGTCATAAAAAGATTACAAGTTTTCAAATTGTTTTCAAACTTAACCAAAATGAACCATAGAATGTTCCCTCTTATCTCATAATCTTCTACATCTTCAGATGGCCCCTCCGAATCGCACCAACGACGCGATGCTGCAACTGCTGCAAACCATGCTTGCAGACCGGGAAACCGAAAGAGCCGAACGCCAAGCCAACCTCATCGCCTTGCAGAACATCGCCAACCAAGGCCATGGAAATCATGACCACCCCGGATCCAAGCTCAAGAACTTCCAAAACACCAACCCTCCGGTGTTTAGCAAGACCGAGGAGCCCCTCGATGCCGACGATTGGCTCCAGACTATGGAGAACAATCTGGAGGTAGCCGGAGTGGAAGCCAACGAGAAAGTCTTGTTCGCCACTCACTATCTCGCTGGACCAGCCCGCGCTTGGTGGACAAGCACCCGTGCCATGAACGGAGGTCAATTCATGACTTGGGAGGATTTCAAACTCAAGTTCAGCAAGTACCATGTACCCCCGGGTCTTATCAAGAAGATGAGGGATGAATTCCGTGAGCTGAAACAAGGTCGCATGACGGTGGTTGAATACCGGACAAGTTTCTCACCTTGTCGAGGTATGCCCCTGATGAGACCGACACCGCTAAAAAGAGGAAGGAGAGATTCCTGAACGGACTGCATGATGAGATGTAGACTGTCCTCGTCAACATCCCCTTCGCCGACCTTGAAGCCCTTGTCGACTCCGCCATCCAGATGGAGGGCAAGTTAAACCAAGCCAATGAGAACCGCAAGCGCCGCATGGCGAATCAGAGTGGATGAAGCCACCCCCAAAAGTTTCGCCCTAGCTCAAGCGGAGGTTTCACTCCGAGAAACAACAAGCCACAGATGCAGAACTCTCACCCCGGTTATCAGAACCGGAGTGAAGGAAACTCCAAGCCAGGAGGCTACAACAACAACTACAACAACTACTACTACTACAATCGCGCTCCACCCCGAGCCCCTAACAACAACACCAACACCAACACCGCTCCCAGAACCGGAAGCAATGCCGTTCCCGTTGCGAACAAGCAGGACAAGACCACTATCACTTGTTATGAGTGTGGTGTAGTGGGGCACTACTCCAACGAGTGTCCCAAGCGTCTGCCAAGCTCGCCGGCAACACCGCTGCACTGCTCAGCAACAACGCCGTGTCTCCACCTGCAAGAAGTTCGCCCCAACAACCCCAACAACCGCAATGGCCGCTCTACCACATGAACGCTGAAGAAGCCCGGGAAGCACCGGATGTTGTCTTGGGTATGTTTTATGTCAACCACATCCTGCCCAGTGTTGTTTGATTCCGGAGCATCTCATTCTTTTGTCACCGAAGACTTTGCATCAACAAGTAAAATTCAACCTCTCAGTTTGAAGCATGTTATGATAGTTCAAATCCCCGGATCAACCACCAAAGCTAGAAAATTTTGCAAAAATGTGCCAATCAAAATCCATGATGTAGATTTCTTTGCAAATCTAATCATACTTGGAACCAAAGGTTTGGAAGTTGTCCTAGGAATGGACTGGATGTCCAAGCACAACGGATTGATAGACTGTGCCAAGAAAGCCATAACCATGACTAGCAGCACCGGTATCGTAGTTGAGCACGTCTCTGAAAAACTACCCAGAAAGTTCACCTACAACCAAAGTGTATCCAAGCCAACTCTGGATCAAATCAGGGTCGTTTGTCGCTACCCTGATGTGTTTCCAGATGATCTACCCGGTATGCCCCGGATAGGGATATCGAGTTTATCATCGAGTTAATTCCCGGAACTGGACCCATAGCCCAGAGAGCCTACAGCATGAACGCAACCGAGCTCGTGGAACTGAAAAAGCAAATAGATGACATGTTGGCCAAAGGTTTGATTAGACCAAGTGCATCCCCCTGGAGATCCCCCATCTTGTTTGTCGACAAGAAAGATGGTGCAAATTGTTTATGCACGGACTATCGTAAGCTTAACGATGTCACCATCAAAAACAAATACCCCCTACCCAAGATCGAAGACTTGTTTGACCAACTCACCGGATCCCGAGTTTTCTCCAAGATAGATCTTAGAACTGGATACCACCAACTGAAGATCCGAGCCACCGACATTCCAAAGACTGCCTTTACCACCAGATATGGGTTGTATGAGTACAACGTCATGTCGTTTGGATTAACCAATGCCCCCGCTTATTTCATGAATCTCATGAATAAGATCTTCATGAACTTTTTGGACAAGTTTGTCGTTGTATTCATCGATGACATCTCGTCTACTCCAAGTCCGAAGAGGAACATGAACAGCATTTGGAGATTGTCCTAGAAACCCTTAGACATCACAAGTTGTATGCCAAGTTTAGCAAATGTGAGTTTTGGCTGGAAGAAGTTGGATTCCCGGGACACATCTTGTCTGCAGGAGGAATTGCCGTAGATCCCGCCAAAATCAAAACTGTTATGGAATGGCAAGCCCCAACCACCCAAACCGAGGTCCGCGCTTTTCTTGGATTAGCCGGATATTACCGCAGATTTGTAGAAGGCTTTTCGAGTATCGCTCGACCAATGACCCAATTGCTGAAAAAGGACAGAAAGTTTGAGTGGACCGACAAATGCGAAGAGAGCTTTCAACAGCTCAAAAGTAGACTGACAACAGCCCCAATCCTGATCATGCCAGATATCGCAAAACCCTTTGACGTATATTGCGACGCCTCCAAGACTGGACTTGGATGCGTGCTTATGCAAGAAGGCAAGGTTGTATCCTACCTTTCAAGACAACTCAAGCAACATGAACAGAACTACCCAACCCATGACCTCGAGCTTGCAGCCGTGGTCTTAGCCTTGAAAGTTTGGCGTCATTACCTCATGGGTAATCGATGCGAGATCTACTCCGACCACAAAAGCCTCAAATATATATTCACTCAGAAGGAGCTAAACATGAGACAACGCCGATGGATCGAATTGATCAAGGATTACGACATGGAGATTCACTACCACCCCGGCAAGGCCAATGTGGTAGCGGATGCTTTGAGTCGACTGCCGTGCCAGTTGAACTCCATGCTCGCAACCGAACAGCCCAGCTTACACCAAGAGTTTGAACAGTTCAGACTTGAACTTGTGAGTGAAGGATTCCTAGCCAGCATAGAACTGCAACCCACCTTGGTGAGCCAAATCAAGGAAGCCCAGAAGGACAACGCTAGCATTGACGGAATCAAGAAACAGATAGCCGCAGGAAAAGCCCCGGATTCACCGTAGACGAAGCCGGAGTTCTTTGGTACAAAGAACGTCTCTGCGTACCATCGGACTCTGACTTGAAACAAGTCATCCTGCAAGAAGCCCATGACACCCTTTATTCAATCCACCCCGGAGGTACCAAGATGTACCAGGACCTGAAAGAACAATTTTGGTGGCACGGAATGAAGAGAGAGATCGGTAGCTATATCGCTAAGTGTGACATCTGTCAGAGAGTCAAGGCAGAACACCAACGACCCGCCGGACTGTTACAACCCCTTCAGATTCCGGAATGGAAATGGGACTCCGTAGGAATTGACTTTATCACCGGACTGCCCAAATCCAGCAAAGGCAATGATTCCATATGGGTAGTTGTCGATAGATTGACCAAAGTCGCCCATTTCATCGCCGTCAAAACTACTTACCAAGGCCCCAAGTTAGCTGAACTTTACATCTCCAGAATAGTCGCCCTGCACGGAACCCCCAAATCGATAGTGTCGGATAGAGGATCACCACCTCAAGGTTCTGGCAGAAAGTGCATGAAGGACTAGGCACTCGCCTAAATTTCAGCACCGCCTATCACCCTCAGACCGACGGACAGACGGAGAGAGTAAACCAGATACTGGAAGACATGCTTAGAGCATGCGTACTGGAATACGGATCCAAGTGGGAAGACTGCCTACGCAGAATTCTCCTACAACAATAGCTATCAAGCCAGCCTACAGATGGCCCCCTTTGAAGCCTTGTACGGAAGGAAGTGCCGTACCCCCCTAAACTGGTCAGAAGTCGGAGAGAGCCAAGTTTTTGGCCCAGATGTCCTTCGTGAAGCCAAAGAGAAAGTCCACAAGATCCGCGAGTACCTCAAGATGGCGCAATCGAGACAGAAGAGCTACGCCGACAAGAGACGTCGGGAGATGACCTTTGAGATCGGAGACTTCGTCTATCTCAAAGTATCCCCCTTGAAAGGAATGCAAAGGTTCCAACTGAAAGGAAAGCTTGCACCCCGCTATGTCGGACCTTTCAAAGTCCTCAGCCGCCGAGGTGAAGTATCTTATCAACTGGAGTTGCCTGAAGAAATGTCGGCTGTGCACGACGTGTTTCACATCTCACTTCTCCGGAAGTGCCTTGAAGTCCCGGAGAAGACCGAAGTGTTCAAGAACATCGATCACCGATCGGTAGATATCAATAAGGATCTGACTTACCGCGAAGTGCCGATTCGCATCCTGGAAGAAGCTTACCGAACCACCCGCACCCAAAGCATCAAGTTTCTGAAGATCCAATGGAGCAATCATACCGAGGATGAAGCCACATGGGAACGCGAAGACTTCATGAAGAAGGAGTACCCAGATCTCTTTAGTACCTAACTTTCTTTTCGATCTCGGGACGAGATCTTTTGTAAGGGGGAAGGGTTTGTAACACCCCAAATTTCAATAAAAAGAAAGTTAGAGAATTCCAGAAAAGCAAAATTTCAAACCAACAAAAACTTTTCTATTTGCATATAGTACCATGCATAGGACTTGTGCATTTGAGTGATATGCCATGATGATTGTTATTACTTGTATTTGATATGCTCTAAAACCCTAGTGTGATCATATGAAGATCACCAACCCAATAAATCAAAGAGGAAGAAATTCCATAAAATACAAAACCCTAAAACCCTCACATATGCCCTATGGCATTTTTATAAATTTTGACCCTAGACCTATTTGGTCTTCACCATTAGTTGAGTAATGTTATTAAACACTTACTACAACTTTTGGAATCAAAGAATCACATTTCAAATGAAATTCAAACACAAATCCAACTCACATATGATAATGGTCAATTTGGACAATTCTAGTCTGATCACCACTTAGAGCCCTTGCCATTCAAATTTCCCAAACCAACTCTTGCTAACTCTTTGCACCATTTCAAAGTCAACATCAAGGTGAACAAATTTGGTGAAGAGAACCATGCCAAATTCATCTTTGATCATGAGCAAGGCTCATCCAAAGTTCCAACTTTCTCACATATGCAACATTCTACACTTAGCCATTTTGGCCAATTCTTGAATTCTAATGTTTCCACCACCACCTCAAAACCTCTCTGGTCATTTACAACTTATATCAACACTCACTTTTCAAAAACTTTCACCTTTTGAATTATGTCAAATTTGGTTATTTTTGCATTTTCCAAATTCGGGCACTATTTGCAATAGTTGCAAATAGTGAATCTACCTAACCTAAACTACCCTAACCTATCACATTGTGTCCCCTGGTCCCCTTAAACCTATTTGGATGCATAGTGAGGCTAAGGGAGAGAGAGATCAAGCTAGGGCATGGCCATGCCGGCCATGTCCCCGAGCCGTCGACCTCCCCCTCTCATCCTTGCACCCCTGCCCTGGCCACCTCGCCACCGTGCGCCACCACATCCCCTAGCATGCCCTAGCACCGCCATGGTCGAAGGAACGGCGACCAGACGCCGGACGACGCGCGCCCACATGCCCTGGACGCCGCTCACGTCGCACGCATGCACGACGCGGACACGCCCAGTACACGCGCCGCGCCACCGCCTCGCTCACTCCTGGCCTGCGCTCGACGAGTTGAGCTTGCACTCGACACCTGGAAGCCGCAGACACGCGACCACGACCCTGCCCGCCGGCGCCGGAGACGACGACCTGCTCGTGAACGCGCGGAAGACGCGGAAGCAAGGCGACCAAACCAGGCCCTCCCCGACCACGCCTGCCGCCACCATTCGCCTCGCTGGACACGTAGAGCATCCTGCACACTCGCCAGCTCGATAGCTCGCCGGAGACGCCGCGCCCATGTCGCCCGCATCACCCCGCAACCCTCAAGCAATGCTATAAAAGGAGCACCCTCGTCGAGCACACCAGCACCTTCCCCTCTTCTCACTCGACCACCTGAGCCACTCCACTGCCTCGATTAGCCGCCGCTGCCCAAAGCCTCACTGCCGTGATCGCCGAAGCTAGCCGTCGATTGAGCCGCCCCGAGACGAGCCGCCGGTACCAGGAGAACCGCCGTCGTCCACATCTACCTCGAGCATACGCCATCCCTTCTGGAGCCACTTGTAAGCCCTCCACCCCTACCTGAGCCGCCGGTGAACCCTCTCGTCGGAGACGACGATGAACCACGGCCCTCCGATCCCCTTCTAATCCAACGCCTCCCATTGATCGGTACCGCTTCGGCGTTTAAAAGTCGCTGACATGCGGGACCCTCGTCAGGCAGCCCGCGCGGCCGGACCGTGGCTGGGCTGGCCTTGGGCCGTTTTTAAACCTTTGAGCCCAACTAGCTTTTCCCGCCGGCCCTTTTATTCAAACTGGATTTAATTAATTCAAATGATTTTGAATACTGCTGCCACTTTGAAATTCAATAGAATTAACTTGGCTAAACCAAATTTGATGAACTTTATATGGTTGGAAAGCTAGAGAAATTATCTATCAAATGCCACTGGTCCCATGGCCAGATTCTTTGTAGAATTAATGTTATAAAAATAACAAGACAGGGACTTTTCCCTATTCAAATAATTCTTAAAAATCAACCAAAATAGATATTAAGTTAATTCCAACTCTAATAGCTCACATTTGACTTACACTAATTGTTTATGCAATAAAATGGTGTGGTCACTTTGCATGATCATGCCCTAGTTTAATTAATGGATATTATGGCTAGTTTAACTAGTTGATATTGTCCAAAACTATTAAGGTAAATTATGTGAAGTCTTATACTTCATTTAAACTTGTCCCACATGAATTCATGGGATGTTTGGACCCCTGGTCCCAAACTCTCTTATATGAATTACTTGAGATTTAAATCAAATGTAGTGTTGTTTAAATAGTATGAGGTGATCTACCTCATTTAAATCATTATCACAAATGATGATGATGAACATTTGACTTAGGTCAATATGAGTTCATACATGATTCTTTGAGAAATTAAATCTTAAGAAGCTTTCAATGAGAGGAAATTATTTCTCAAGAACCCTATGGAAACTATCATTTACATATGAAATGCAAGAAGTGAATTCTATTTAAACCCCACAACCCATGCACCCTAGTTAATTTATTTGTGTGCATAGAGTAGTTGGTGTGTTATATGTGATGTATGGAATAGCTATTGAATTAGTGAGTAATTATACTCGTATTCAAATTTAGACGGTAGCACCGGAGAGTACGCCGAAGAAGAAGGTTGCTACCAAGAGGAGGAGGAGGAACAGTTTGAGAACTACCAAGGCAAGCTAATATTCTTGCAAAGTGCAAAGCCCCTTGGGGCAAGGCACCATGATTCTTATCTTATCTTACATAAGCCCATCCCAAGTTTACTTTACAAGCTTTACTTGTTTTCTAAATGAGTTACTTTTATAGTTAACTTTGGTCAAAGTACAAGTTGGTTACTAGAGTAATGAGTTAGTCTCTTCCAAGCAAAGCAAGGTAGCACCCCTCATGAATTAGAGCTAGTGCTAATGAAATAAAACTTGACTACTCTAGATGGGAACAATGTGAATTTTGAAATGAATTTGAAACCTTGGAATGATGATGCATTCCATTGAATGATTTTGAAGGTGAATGTGAACAAGAGAAGATGGTGATTTTTGATAAACAATGATGTTGGTTTGAATGCGATACCTTTCCAATTATTAAGTACCCCCACAATACCTGATTATGGGTAGGGCTTAGCTGGAAGTTTATGCGTCTTAGTATGGGTTCCCTCTGAACACACGTCATAGGGGTTACGCTTGAGGCTGCCTCCGTTGTTGAGAAATGATGTGAAATTGAGGTGAACTGTACGGCCAAGCCCTGTGCAGTTCCCAGGTTGACAGTTGGTCTTCACTGGGAGGCCAAGCTCATGGGGAGAGGTGCTCATACTAGAACTCATAAGTGAAAGGTTATGGTTGATGATCCGCGCTGTGTTACGATGATTCGGTAATCCCGACGGATGAAATCAAATGTTGTGGCACAAGTGTGCAACCTCTGCAGAGTGTAAACCTATTCGAATAGCCGCGTCCACTTATAACGGTTGGAAAGGCCATACAGTTTCCGATGTCATATCTTTGAAAATGATGTTGAAAGGTGATGGTGAAATGACTTGTGGTGAATTGAATTGAAATCACCATTTGAATGGTGGGAATGACACTAATGTTCCCACTTGAGTTAGTTAGCACTTGAATAAGCTTTTCTCAAACTTTGTGAACTAAAACTAGCTTTATGCAAATAAACTAGAGCTTAGCAAACCATACTAGAATGTCTAGCACTTACTTTAGTATTAGTTTGCGAGTACTTAAAGTACTCACGGATTTGTCCCTGGCTATTCAAATGGCTAGAGTATGAAGATGAACAAGGAGATGACCAGCAGGACGCCTACGACAACTAGGAGTCTTCCGACGTCAAGCGTTGGCCTGTGGACTAGAGAGTCCTTGTATCTTACGCTTCTATGTTGAACTATGAACTTGTGTTTGTTCGTTGATCAATAGATCAACTATTCGTGTAATATGGATCATGTGATTCCAAATTTGTAAGACTTATGGTTTGTAATGAATGATGACTGTGATACTTAACTATTATGCCTCGCAACAACAATATTCCTGGGATTGCGATGTATGACATAATAGGCATTCGGACTTAAAAATCCGGGTGTTGACAGCCTTGGAGGTTTGTTGGCGTGGCATACTTAGTTAGCCACGTCTGTTTCTCACGATCTGAGCCAGCTGCAGGAGTTGAGTTCTGGAGGCTCGTCGGAGTGGCGTACTTAGCTAGCCACGTCTGCTTCTCAAGTTCTGATCCGCTCCTCCCGCTGTCCCGAAGTCCCTGCTGTTGTAGTCTGGTTCGTGGGTGCCCAGCTGCGAGTCCGGCACGTATGTGCACGTGTATCCGTGAGGGATCTCCTTAGGCGCCTCATACAAGAACTGGTAATCACTAGGGTCACCACCGATCTTGTGGATGACGAATGCCGGTGAGCTCGGCACTTCTGGTGCTGCCAACGCGAACGGCAGCGGTGGTCGGGACTGGAGTGGTATCTCTCCTTGGTGCGTCCCTAGAGCAGGTCCTGACGGAGAGTACTGATGCTTCATGATTTCCTGGATCACCCGAAGGGCGACGCGCTCCAAAGTGTTCACCAGGTTCACCGAATGGCGGTGTAGCGAATGAGCTACCATGAAATTAATCTCCTGAAGCAGAGATCTGGTGCGTTCTTCTGAAGGGGTAGACAGGTCCACTCCATCGAGCGCGCCTTCAGGCGAGAACCCTTTCCACCTGATGCCGTGTGAGCGGGTCCTCTGGAAAGAGCCGATGAGGTCGGCTTCGAGGATAGCTTTGACCTCGTCATACTTCTTCTTGAGCTCTCAGTCAGATCCTCGTACGTGACTGGAGTGCCTTCCGCCATCTCAGATGTAGATGGCGATGCGCTTGATATCGAAGACCTCCACCGGCGTGCCGAATGTGTTGGCGTCGAAACCCACCGCGAGCAACGGCCGGCAACACGAAGAGCCGGGAACAACCTAGGGCTGCGGCTGGCCCTGGTCCCTCCGAGCGACGGCCCGCAAAGCTCCGGTACGCACGTCCCGATGCTGGTGCAGGGCGTGCCACTGATCTATACCCGATCGGGGAAGGTGATGGATTTGCTTCGCTTAGTTTCCTGCATGGCATACACGTAAACATTAAATACGAGCCTCGATCGGCTCTCAGGTTGTCCTGTGAATCGGCTCAAGGAGCCGATCCACCCATGGCTCGTATGAGGTCTACGATCACATGGTGGTCCTGCTTGATCGATATATAGCTAAAACGACCTACGACGATTTAGGGTTTTCACCGCATAATCGGAACATCCTACGCGTGATTGAGCCTGGCAGCCACGCACGGTGATAATAAACCAACCCTAGACAAGGCCTAAAACCCAACATGAAGTTGATCCCTGGAACATCTTATCTAGGGCTAGCAAACTACACCCTACGTGCTACTGGATCCTTCAACCCGTTTGCAAGGCCTAACTATGCAGATATTAAACTAATCCTTGAAGAACAAGGAGCAATCATAACGGATCGGATCTACCAAATAATGATCAAGCAAGGTGCCGCCCTTACACCTAAGATAGGTGTAAGGGCGGCTAGACGTCTAAGGGTTGCATGGACGAAAGCATGTGACACGATGAAACAATGCTAACCCTAACACATCTATGATAACTACGTTGCTCGCCATCAACAAGGCTTCAGGACGAGCAACGCATGAACAACGAATAACGTATACTGCCTAGATCGCAAGATGCGATCTAGCCAGCATGATGCTTACCCGGAAGAAACCCTCGAAACAAAGGGGTGGCGATGCGCCTAGATTGGTTTGTGATGAACGTGATTGTTGTCTTTCTCAATAACCCTAGATACATATTTATAGTCCGTAGACTTCCTAACGTGGGAATAATCCCAACCGTGCACGAGCCAAATTCTAACTAACCGACACGTATCCTACTATGTTTACAGATACAAGGGCAAACTAGCCCAAACTTCGTGTACAAGGCCGCTTCATGTATATCTTCCATGTATATTCTTCAAGCCCAATCCTGATCGCGGCCCACCTTTAATCCAGTCAAATTCTGGTGATAACAGGAGGACCAGCGGGAGTGCATGGTTTCTGGATGCAACCACCTTCAAATGGTTGCCCGGGATATTTTCTACCAGGCTACTTGACAGCCTATTAAGAGATTACATGATGCCTAGTTTGCTTAGCAATTTTCTCTTTTTTGGTGGTTGATTTTTGTATCAATCCTCATTGATCCCTGAATTGTAAACTTTGAATATTCAGTTTATTAATAAAAGGCTGTGTGCATCAACCGATGCAGAGGCCGGGGCTCACCCCATTTCGAAAAAAAAACCGTTTAGGAGTTCGGTTAGGTGCATGTTTCTCAAATTTTCAGTCCTCTAAGCACTTATTGGGAATCGGTTAGAGATGCCCTAACAGCCGCACCTTGAAGAACGGCTACTAAACGATCTTGTCTACCCCAGCAAAACATTAGCCGATTCTCCGAGCTAATAAATAGCCCCTTGGTTCCTTCTTTGTGCGTCAGAGAACTAGTTAACCACAATAAAGGTTTCTCCCGTCTTTTTTTCCAACAGTAGCCATACCATCAGTCCCCACACACTTAAGATTACAAAACCACCGAAAACGAACACGCAAAATACCAGCAGGGGTTCCATGACTCCCTTGTGCTCGAAACAATAGAAAATAACGCTTGCCATCATGAAGAGAGTGAAGTCGCATGAAAATCACAAAACCAACAAATAACTAGATTCCCAACCTTTGCAAAAAAAAAACTAGATTCCCAAAAGAGAGTTGAAGTAAGAACCACACAAAAAAATATAATTGAAAAACAACATCTAAAAAAGTTCTATAGGATCAATACCATGTTCTGTGTTAGTGAATGACTTCATCGGTACATGGTCTAATGGGGTGGCCCCGTTAAGGCTAGTCTAGTACTTCAGGATCAGTGATATAGATTTTATTTTTATTACAGGATGTTTTACCCAACAAATTATTCTTGGTTTTGGAGGACAATCGGTGAAACCGGATAGATACCATCTGAGGGTTCCTGGACGAACGTTTGCACCCCGTGGTTTGGAGTGGTTTGGGATAGAAAGATCAACCTTGGTGTCAACCAAATGAAACAATTCTCGACTAGGCTGGTCCATTATTGGTCCCTATCATGGACGATGGCCATGTATAAGGGGATTTTCTCCATCAGTCAGTGCATGTGATCAACAAGAATTGTGATACGAACGCTGTCTTGTGGAACCACGGAATGAGTCTATGTTTTCCACCCTTCATACCTACTAGCGATGGACGGAGTGTGTGTGTGTGTGGCTTTAAAGGATGAGTGACGATCTAGGCAGTGGTAGGCAGGATGCGCGTCGTTCAATCGACACAAGTCAGGAGCATGTGTGTCCTGGCTGTGTGTTGCCGACACCTGTTTAAGGAGGGCATGCTTTAGATTTTCCAGTTTTTCTCAGCACTTTTGTTTTATTTTCGTTGGCACTTTTGATTTTATTTTTGTTTAATGCAACCAAGGGAGTTCAAAAAAAAAAAACTTCACTTTTAGGTGGGTGTTCTGTCGCTCCTATATATTTTCACCTACTATTTTTTTTAAACGGAGGCAAAACGCCCCAATATATATCTTCACCTATAACAACCAGTAAAGCTCTACCGTTCCATTCGCTCACAAGGAAAACTCTCACGTACCTACCTATTAATCCTTTGACACTTCCTGCTGTGAAATAGGTGGCAAATACCCAAGCATAATATAGAGAGAAACGAATGGAGAGCGTGTAGGGATAGGAGACAGCAGAAAAGAAGCACATGTTGGTAAGCGACTTTGCCGAGCTAATGCTCCTCAGCGAGCAGGATTCGCTCGGAAGGGGGCGAGTGGCTATCATCCATAAACTAGATCACATCACCAGGCAGTGGCTATCACGTCGAGCTGAGGAGCTAGCAACTTGTATCCATTGCGTTATTTCTCATGGAGGCCAACCACTAGCTTCTTAGTGCCTTACAAAGTGGAACTACTCAGCGACCCTGTGCCAAAACAAATACAAGTACAGTACAATAAAGTCGCAACGCTATTTGGCAACATTGCGATGTAGCCATGCCTTCCAACTCCCGGTGGGAATGTGGGATTGGACCATTATCTATGTCCTATTATAATTTCTAATTGTGGTTCTATTCTACAAATTTCAGAGCTAGGTAACTCAGGATAGAGCCATGCTCTAAAAGATCCTTACTGACAAGAGATTGCAGCGGCCGCAGGAGGCACAACAGCAGGAGCCAATCCATTTGCAGTGGCGTGTGCGACTTCGGTTAGATGGATTCAAGCTGCTTCACTTCACCCTAGTTCTGTAGCAGTTACTCTATAAGGTTACATAACTCCACCGAATCAAACTACGAATTTCATGATCAGACTATTGATTGCATGATAGAAACATAAGATGATAAGACCTTGTTCTGTTAATCTCCTACCCAGGTGGATTAGAGTGGATTGGAGTGTATTGGGATGCATTTTGAATTGCAAGGAACTTAAACCACCTAAATCCATGTCAAGGCCCTTTGTAACCGTCTTGGTTTATGTGGTTTCTTCGGTGTCTATAGTGAAGGAATGAGTGGAGGACTAGCACTTTTTTTTGGCATGAAAGTATTTATGTGGTGATCAAGGATTCAAGCCCAAGGTTTATTGATGCTTTTAAACAGTAGGCCTAAGCCCCGCGTTAAATTAATAACGCCGACAACGGCAAATACAAACGAGCTTACACACAACTTAGAGGCAACCGGCAACACAAGCACACAGAAGATAAACACAAGAGCACAGCTTGAGGCACCAATGCCACAGCCCGGCACTACAGACTAAAAAACTATGGGGCAGACATCAAAGGAGGAAGCAGCTAGCAACGCGCCATCGTCCGCTTCAGCCGACACATCAGAGCCCGTACTCCGCCGTCTTCACCTCCGGAAGGGACCCCATGTCCCTCGCTCTGGATCGAAGAGCGCCGACCCGTCCGGAGGCGAAGGAGTTCACCCTAGAACACCGGGAGCACCGGAAGCATGCTGCCAGGAAGAACCCACTAGCACTAGAGACGCTGCAGGAGCTCCACCAACCGATCACCACCACCAAAGCTTCAATCACCATACCAGGCCACAGTTGCTGGACGAAGACACACCAAAGCCGAAACGACCGGGGTCGCCACGGCCCCCTCCGGCGAATTGCTCAACCACCATCCCTTTAGTCCCCAAGATGGCGCCTCCAAGAAGGTGAACGACATCGCAACGCCGCCGTCATCCGAAAGGGGAACCAGGGCTTTCACCCAAGACAGGGAGGGGTAGTGAAGGACGATACCTCGACGAGGCCTTCAAGAAGGAGCACGGCGCCCGCAGCGCCGTCACCGTCGTGGCCACCACCGCTGGCCAAGGGTTTCCCCCGGTACCTGCCCGCACCGAACCAGCCCACCTTGCACCTGGACCGACGGAGATCGCCCAGCACCAGATCAGGCAGGGGAGGAGCAAATCGGGCCAAAAGAGGCTTCGAGCTTCAGATCTGGGACCAGGGCCGGCGGCTCAGCCCGGCCCCCTGACCTCCGGCCACCACCTCCTCGCCGCCCGCACGGCCGAGGGAGGGGGAGGGCACGCACCACGGACGCCACCCGCCGCCGAATCGACGCCGTCCACCCAGCCCGGGGCCGCCGCCCCGGCGTTCCGAAGCCCTCCGCGCGAGGCAGAGCGGCGAGATCCCCGCCGCCACCTTCCTCGGTGCCGCACGGGCTTGCCCGGCAGCCCCTCTGGTGGCGGCGAGGCTAGGGGAGGAAGGGGGAGGGGGGAGGCGGCGCTAGGGTTTCGCCCCCGGTGTCGCCCCCAGCGGAGCGACACGGGAGGCAGGGGGGAGGTTTGGTGCGATGCACTTCGCCTGCCTTCTCTGGCCAGGTTTATTGATGCTCATATTCGGCTAGGGCCGGGGCAGCCATTGTTTCATGTGACGGTGGTAATGCGGGATGCATGCCGGTCCATCGACACAAGTCAGGAGTGCGTGTGCGTCTCCTGGCTGTGTGCTGCGGACACCTGTTTAAGGAGGGCATACTTTTTGATTTTCTTGTTTTTGTCTGTTCTTCTGCTTTCCTTTTGGGATGTAATCTGCTGGCAGGGTCTTCTAGCCCTACTTGTGTTCGATGCAATCAAGTGAGTTAAAAGAAACTTCACTCTAAAGTAGGTGTACTCTTTCCCTACATATACGACATAATCTTCACCTATAACAAGCAACAAAGATCTACATATCGTTCAATTCACTCACAAGGAAAACTCTCACCTCCCAACTTTATCTTCCATGCTGCGAAATAGGTGCATAAGACATGCCAATATAGAGCAACGAACAGAGAGTATGTAGGGATAGGAGACACCAGAAAAGAAGCACGCACTGGTAAACGGTTTTGCAGAGCTTGCCTACGGAACTTCCTACGAATGATCAAGGCACGTCCTGGAGTGGCGACGCTAGCCTTGCAGGGCAAAGACCAAAATAGCATATTAGCACCTCGTCTTTTCCGGTTAGTCATCGGGATTCGCGCTAACGGAAGCAAGTCATCTGTCATGTCTCGTTCCATAACTAGATCATATCACCAGGCAGTGGCCACCGCAAGGAGGATCAGCAGCAGCTGCCAGCCGAGCAGCAGTGGCTTGTGCAGGGGCGTCAGTTTCTCCATGTCTGGCGGATGCTGATGGATTCAAATTGGTTCACTTCATCTCATTGGCTGTAGCAGTCACTCTATACTATATTTTAGAGGACCTCCAACGAATCAAACTGCGTGATTCCTCTGTCCAGACCGGACGGAGGGAGTAGAATTTTTTGAAGAAACTACGGACTGTTGTTATGTTGTATGATAGAATCACAAGGGGAAAACTACCCATTGTATGATAGGTACTAGAAACTATGCTCCTATTAGGAAATTGCTAATAACTAACAACCACAGCTTGTACAACCAGTACTAGGACGATCTTGCATTGATTTGCTGCCCCAGCATAACATTAGCCAACTCTCGGACCTACTAAAATGCCTCTTGATTAACTGTACATCAGAGAGCTAGTTAGCCACAATAAACATTGTTTGCTCCCCCTTTCTTTTTTGAAGAGTAGCTGTACAGCCAAGCCTCCCACACAGTTCGAATTACAAAACCACCAAAAGCGAATATGCAGAATACCACCAGAGGCTCCATGACTCCATTGTGCTGGAAACTGCTACCTAGAAACTAACGCTTCACATTGTGAAGAATGATGTTGCACAAAATCGTAAGACTCTTCTGGTTCGCGAGGCCAAACTTGTTCCAACCTCCCCTGAGCATTCGTGTGTTGCCAATCCTCAGAAGCATCTTGACTTCTCAGGTCCTGCTCCTCTCTGCCCTCATGAGTGTCACAGCCTAATGTCGGTTGGGAGATACGTAGCAGCATACTTCTTGCAGATGGCCTGTTTCCAGACATAACATGTTGCATTAGGACAAAAGGTTAGCTGAAATTAACCATACCAGGTTCAAGATAATACAGTGAACAGGACTACACCCTATCTCAAACGTGTGTCCAGAAAAGATTTGGACTTACTACAGCATAGACATTGTTGACACCAAGACTGCTCTTGTTCATTACTGATGTAACTGGGAACTTGGACTGAAGGGAGCAACATTCTTCTCCTGCTCCCTAGTCATACATACATGCAGTTGGTGATAATATGTAGAAAGGATTTGAGGGACCTCCAGATTCATCAGATTAAAGAGATCATGAAGTGCTTTAAGACCATGGTTGTATCCTGAATAAGGAACAACTCCCACTGAAACTATTTAACACGAATCAGAAAGAGAGAGCTTAATGAAATGCACCAAGTTGTTTCAGTATACCAAGGGCGTCTTGATATGCCATTATATGCTTCCTTCTTAACATGGATTGTCAGAACCGTCAAGGCGTCAATGGTGGAAATGTAAGCTCTAAATGCAAACATATTATTCAGAAAGCAATGTTAATGCAGAGCCAGAGACAATCAAAATGTAACCTGAATCCTCGGATGAGTATTTTGTAGCTGTCTTTGTGTCCTCAGTGTCTTCTCCGGTACAAAATCTTAACAGTGAAAACGACAATAATAAAATCTAATATAGTGTATTCTGAGCATATAATTCAGAACGTAATGTTGATGCAGGAAGAGAATAAAATGTAACCTGAATCCAGAGGAGTATTTTGTGGCTGCCTTTGCATCCTCAGTGTCCTCTTCTGTACAAAATGTCAACAGTGAAAACGATGACAATATAATCTTATGTGATATAAACTGTATTGTGAACACATAATCCAGAAAGTAACACTAACGGGGGAAGAGAATTAAAATGCAACCTGGATCCTCAGGTGAGTATTTATGACTGTCTTCGCTATTTTTCTAGGATGGCTTGAGTTGCCCCTTTCATATGTAGGAAATCTTTTGCTTCCCCATGACCAAAGGAGCTATTCAAAATATCAACATAATCCACACCTCTTTGTTGAGCATTACAAGTAACTTTGATGCCAGAATAGGAAACCATTTTTTCACAATAATCAGAATCAAGGACCAGAGAACAACAATGACTCCTTTTCTATGTGATGTGCATTTATAAATACCTCCCGCCCACAGCGGAGGACTGTTTTATTCTTATGCTTGGAAACTTCATGGTTCTTCAGATCTGTCCTCCGAAATGATCTATGAATTTGTTTTGTACGATCTGTAGAAAAAAATAGGGAAACATGTATTGATATAAACACAACAATTTCATAGATTCCTACAATAATGACCAGAAAAAAAATAAGATAATGCAATGTAAAAACTATATTCTATAGACTAGTCATGAAATGAATTAACAAATGAAACTTCAAAACATAATTAAGATTGAATATTACCAGTGCACGATTAACCTAGAAATTAGAACACACAATGTTAATCATCATCCTGAGCTTTGAAGTTCTTTCACTACAATGTTTCAGACCTACATAATTAACTGCTTCTTTGGAATCCTAGAGTTTAACTAGAGACTTTGCTAGCAATAATGTTCTGAATGTATTAACTTCTGTGTGTTTGTTTAACACGGACAGAGGTACAATCAAGTTCATCCAACTAGTAATAAACTACCCATAACAAATCCAACCAATCCTGCTCAGTTTAGACACTCAGTGGCCATGTGCCTACGGAAACACTTCATCGTTTCATCCAAATGGAATACACATCTCTTGCACAAGATATCTTCATTTGGGATGCTAGTCCAGCCATGTCAGCTGAAATTTGTACCTAATGTAAGTTGCACATCTAAAAAGCAACTCTAAACATTAGCACAAGGGTAATCTCTCCTTCCCAGAGAGTACATATTGTTCTCCAGTTATGCGAGAGTAACTACAATACATTTTACTTTTCGCCCATTTTCTACCGGCTGTGTTCTTGTTTCTTCTACCTTCAAAAAAAAATATGCGCAGAGTCTTTCTACTGAAAACTGTACATGTAGCACAGCAAAGATGCAATCTTGCCACCCTACACTATGTTTCTGCAGCAAGGAAGAAAAAGTGCAAAAATAGCAGCACTGCCCAGTAAATGGTGAAACAAAGCAAAGCAAGTAACTATGTTCTTATACGCTGATATCCAGCAACTTAGATTGTAACATTGAAGTGAACAGATGCACCTGATCTGTCCTTTCCTTGTTGCAAGTAGGATGTAGTGGAGAGAAGACAACTTACCTTTGCAAAAAAAAATCGATGAGCTAAAATAGCCATTCTGAGGACTCTCAAAGGTACTGATACATATATATGTCAATTAAATGTATCACTTTGAAGTGGAAAGTTCAATTTCTAGAGGATTTCAGTCTTTGGCAGGCATGGATTCATGATCTGCATGCAGTGGCTCGACCTCATTCTCAGATGTTATTGTTTTTCGGCAATTTCGTATCATGTTTAACTTCCTCACTGCATTTTGCAACCTCCATTCAGGACTTTGATCCTTATATGAAGAAACAAAGCCCCTATCTTCTATATCATTGAGTAGTTTCTCTCCCTCCAGAATTCTGCCTGATACATAGATGGCTCCAGCTATTGTGGTGTATGTTGTAAGGTTCGGTCGAAGTTGCTTAGATTTCATCTCTTCATAAAGATCTAATGCATCAGAAACACACTGATTCTTGCACAGACCTGTGATTAGAACATTATAGGTGACAACATCAATCTTCAATCCATACAACTCCATTGACCTTTTGAGGTCCAGAGCATCCACAATCTTGCCTTCTTTACACAGACCATGCATTAGTGTAGTGAAAGTAGCAATGGTTGGCACCAATCCTGCACGTATCATGCTACAGAAAACTATGATACCCTCTTCAACCTTTCCACATTTACTAAGACCTCTAACAATTGAGCTTTCAGCAACTTCAGCTGGCACAACACCAAGAGCTGCCAGTTCCTCTTTAAGCCTGAATGCTCCATTGATGTCCCCAATCCTGCATTTTGCATTGATTAACGCAATATAGTGTGTATGATTTGGTTCAAGTCCACTTTCAACCATGTCGCGTAAAATATCACAACTCTGCTGCAACCAGTTTTTCCTGATTAATCCATTTATCATGGCACTGTATGCTCTGCTGCTAGGTGACATATATAACCGCTTCATACAGTTGAAAACCTGTAAAGCATTAGGCATCCTAGATTTTTCACTACATGCAGTTATGAGTAAGTCAAAATCTAACTTATCAGGATAAATGCCTTCTAAGACCATCTTTTCCAAGAACTTGACTGCAATTTCAATCATACCCTGTTTGGAAAGTCCAAGCATAAGCAAACGATATGTCACATTGTTTGGCCTAATCCCATTCCTTATCATATCTTTGTAGAGATAAATAGATCTTGATAAATGTCCAATCTTGATGTGCCCATGCATAAAAATATTATAACTAGCCGAGTTTGGAGAAACCTCATTACGATGCATTTCACAAATCATCATATCTACTTTATGTATCATTCCTGCCTTTAGGTACCCATTTATCATTGAGTTGTAGGCAATACAATCAGCATACATGCCTTCCTTGCATCTGATCTCCTGGAACAGGTAGGAAGCAACCTTAAGTTGGCCTTCCTTGATCAAACCATTCAACAAACATGTATATGTAACAATATCTGGGACAAACCCTTTCTGCAACATCATCTGCAACAAGATGACCGCGGGTACAATTTTACCTTTTCTGCAAAAACCACTAAGAAGAATCGTGTAGGTATGGATGTCAGGTAGAAAGTTACTTGTAACCATTTTGTCACATAACTCCAGAGCTTCATCTAGTGTCCCATCTTTGCAGATCCCTAGAAGTAATGCATTAAAGGTTTTCTGATCAATGGCAGAAGGTATGTCAATAAGGCAGGCCATGAACTCCTTTGCTTGTACCAAGTGGCCTCCCTTGCATAATCCTCTAAGCAAATTCCTATATGTGTAAACATTTGGAGAACAACCATATCTACCCATATCATCATACACCGAGAATGCCTCATGCATGTTACCCTTGGTGCAGTAGTAGTCTATTATACAGTTGAAAGAGGCGACATCAAATGATATCTGCATCCTAGACATGTATTGTTTGAATTGCTCAGCCTGTGCAATCATTCCTTTTCCATACAACGAGCATAACAAAGTATTATGGATGAATGAATTGGCAGTTAGGCCCCTTCGATAGATGTCCACGAAATACTTCAGTGCTTCTCTGACATATCCAGCCTTACAACTATAGCAAACTAGAGTTGTATAAAGCACCTCATTAGGCAAAACTCCAGTTTTTTGCATTCTTGGCAAAATCTCTTTTGTTTCATCCAGCTTACCCATCTTGCACATACCATTAATCAATGCTGAGTAAGTAATAACATCTGGATTAATCCCATCAACAAGCATGCACTTTAATATTTGTTTGGCCTTAGAAACCACTCCTAGCTGACAGAAACCATCAATCAGAATAGTATACATAGTCCTATTGATTGTTGTACCACTTGCTTTCAGAACTTCAATAAGATTCATTGCATGTCCCAGCATGGAAGCTTTGCAATAACCATTCAGCATTGCACTGTAAGTTAATTCACTTGGTTTTACACCAGCAACTTGCATTTCACATAGAACTCTTAAAGCTTCATTAGTGGTCCCATTTCGGCAATACCCATCAATCAAGGTAGTATAAGTAGCTAGACTTGGTTTCAGGCTCTGTTTCAGCATTTCGCTGAAGATATAGATAGCAAGTTTCATCTTACCTTCATCAAAGAAACCTTTGATCAAAGTATTATATGTACATTCATCAGGTGATAAGTTATCTTCCCTCATTCTTTTGAGCAAAAGGTAGGCACGTGCACTCCTCTTCATTCTACATAACTTATCTATCATGATGTTATAAGTATATACATCTCGCTCTACACAATTATTTTCCATATCTTCTAAGACACACATGGCAGCCTTGAACCTTCCCTTCTTAACATACCAGTAAAGTATTGTATTATAAGTAACCACATTTGCTAAGGAGCAACTCTTCATATTTTGTAGCATAAGATTTGCACTTTTAAGGTCACCCTCAAGGCACAGAGAATTCAGCACAATATTGCAAGTGATGGCATCCAAAGGGAACTTCCTGGCCAGACTTTCTTTTAAGAAGAACCACACATGTTTTGATTCCCCAACTTCCACAAGAGCATTAAGGACAGCATTGCAAGAACGAGCTGAAGCCTTAAATCCGCATGCATCCATCAATAAAATCGCCTGACTTGCATCAACAACTTTCTTTTCCTTCAGATATGTGTTGACAAGAAGGTCAAAAACAATGGGACTGGAATCACAACGCGAGATGGTTCGCAAAAGAGCGCTCAATATAGCACTGCAAGAGAAGCCTCCTACAGCAAGATGCTTCAACACTGATATTGCTTGTGGATGCATTTGAGCTTGGATGAGGATATGAGCAGTCATGCAGTAAATATGGGTAATTCGCTCTAAGCCTGATTGTTGCACAATAGAACCCAGTATCTTCAAGGCTAGTTTTCCATGAACCCTGTCAAGCTTCCCAAATTTGTACGCCATGTGATTCAAGGTCTCCCAGTGATGCATAGTTAGGACATTGATTATGCTACTCTCAACTCCGTGAGCTGAAAGAGATAGCCAAAATCAATAGAGCGGAATCGATGCAACATCGAAAGGGCCAAAACTACCGCAGTGTCAAATACCACTAGACTACTAGTATTGCACATGAGAAGCAACCAACAACAGTCAAACAGGTTAAACATGCAAAGAATTAGCTAGAGCCAACAAATATGTATTGAGTTGTACTTACGGCAGTGTAGCTCATTTTGCTAAATGAAATCTAATCAGTACAGTGAGTTATAGGTAAGCTGCAGGGCTTCAATGGCTAGGACTGGGAATTTAAACCATACCAAGATAGAACATTTCTTGTGCGGTTGTGCATAAAAATGCAATTATTTTTCATTTATTCTCATTTTCATGTTGCTAGCCAAAGGTGCACGGATGACACTGGGTTTCTGTCATGATTCACTGGGCAAAAAGGCTATGCTGACTGCTGACAAACTGGTACGCCTAGTATATAACTAACTTAATCAGGAGAATACGAAACTGATAAATGACCCGTAACAGAGTAATAGACATTGCCACAAGCAACTTATGAGCATTAATTGGTTAACTAGACCTGTTATCACAAAATACATTTTTTCAGGCAGTTCAATCAGCACATGCTTAAACACAAACTTGCAAACTAATTACTGGATGAAATAATGGAATCGGGATAACATGTATGAGCCCATTTGCCCACTACGTCCACAATACTATAGTGAGACCAAATCCCCCAGGTCTTAACAACACGGGAGCTCTGCAGAACAACCAGCAAGTGCACCTAACAGGCATTTCCACAAGCAGGTTCAGTGCGCTCCAGTAACCAGGTTCACTCTGGGATGTTCGTTCGCACCGGGATTAATTGGATTGCTTGAGAAGGTTTTACCTGTGGTGGCGGCGCCAATCCTGGTGTGCGCGGTCTGCCTGGAGCGGGAGGGGAGGCGGGAAGAGTAGAGCGCGTGGTTGGCCGCCACCTTGGAGTCGAGGATCCTGCGGCGGTAGGACGAGGACGCCAGAGACGACGACATGGTTAAGTGCTCGGTAGGCGCGCGGGGCGGCGCGCAACGCTGAGGACGAGCAGCTAGCTAGGCGGCGTAGCCGGTGTGGGAGGAGCAAGAAAAGCTGGGCTGGTTCGTCCTTGAACCTGAGCCTAGGCGGCGCAATTGGGGGCTGGCGGAGCCGGCGAGGGAGATGGGATGATTGTGGTGTGCGGACGCCGGACGGGCGTGGCCAGCGGCGAGGAGGGACTGTAGCAGAGAGATCAAGAGGCGGCGGTGGTGTGTCGGGAGGTTAGGGACGTACGGGACATCAACTCACGGGAGAATTAGCCATGTAGTACAAGCTGACTTGGTTTAGTCATGTTGCTACTGCTACTTTCATCTAGAAGTGGCGGTGCACTATCGCCGAGCTGCGAATTGTGTGGCGATTGGGGTGCAGGACCTGAATGATGAACTCGTGTCAGTATACTCTTTGGCAGCACCGTCGATCAGTGGAAGGAGTTTTGGTGAGGCCGGAAAGCGGCAAGATGCTGTTGTTCAAGGGCAAGGAGAATCGGAAGAGCTTGGCGACGACGCGTTCATCGATGAATCATGGCGATAAAGAGATTTGGATGCAAAACAGTCCAATAATGGTAACTACATATCAAATGATTCTCCGCATGTCTTTGTTCACAAGCACATGTCTCGTAGCCGTCGGAACCAAACAGTAGCTTAGTCATGACATATACAATGTAATTTCTGATCGTAAGCATCAACGCTATATAAAACTAATCCATACAGTGTTGAAATAGAGAATACACGGGTTTAACCGAATGATGCATAGTAGCAGGGTTTACGGGGAAAGGGAATACAGGGAATTGGGGTGGTGGACCGGGGACCACCCAAATCCCAGGCGTGTCAAATCCCTGCAGGGGTTGCTCCCCATAGAACCGAACGAGGCCTAATGATTTTTTCTTTTTGTTAGTGGGTAGAGTTTTTTTTTTTGCGAAACAGAGAACGCTCACACATACGTGCGCACACATGAACACACGCATGTCCTACCCCTATGAGCATCTTCAAAAGACTGCGTTGAAGAAACTGATCTGGTGGGTCTTGAGATTGATGAAGTCACCACAAACACCTCACTATCGACGGAAACGTCGAATATTCCGCCTTTATAAGACACCAAATTGTCAAATCTAGTATTTAAACTTTGGTGGGCTAGAAATGCCCCTCCTAACCATCCAACCACATGTTGATTCTTTTATTAATAGGTGGAGTTGATAATCCTTCGCAGGCTTAAATTATGCTTAAATTCTTTCCAGCCTCTTGCTTTCCTACGTGATACGGTCCATTTTGTTCCAAAAATTGACTGTAGCGGAAATTTTTTTTCCGCTTTTGCTTCATTGATTCACCTAAAATAAACAATATATAATAAGACCAGCTGATGCGAAACTTGCTGGAGACCTTATGAGAGACCTCGTCAGAGACTTTGTAGTAAAAACTTTACACTACTAAAGCCGTCGGACACTTGGAAAATCAGAAAACTACCGCATGTGATTATTCGGTGTTTCCACTCTGCAAAGTTTATTCCACGCGGTAGAATTTCTGGCATGTAATATTGGTGCAGATGGATTTCTAGAGGGGTAGGGGACACAACTTTCTGGTGCTGGATGAAGTTAGGCTGGTACTACACGTGTCCGTGGCTAAATACTGAGTGTGTGTGAGCGATCCCGGGATCTGCAACGAGAAGTTCTAGACGATAGTGTCGAATGACCAATTCTTGCAGACATCCGAACATGAAAAAAAACTCTTCGTCTAGTTCCGGATGTCATTCAAGCCTAGGAACCTGAACTCCTGATATTTTAGCTTCCCATCCGAAGAACATGTTCAGAGCAATGATAGTGAAATTTTTTATCTTTTCCTTTGTCTTTGCGAAATTTACTGTTAGCTGAGAACTTTACGTTCGTTGTATGCTAGTACCTTTTAGATCATGGCAGTAGGTGCACAGTACATTTTATTGGCCGAAGCCTATTTATTATTTTTCTCGTGACCATTGGCAGGGAGCATGCGGTTTTATTCATATGGTCAATTTAATCCTCTTGTGTATTCCTGGCTCTAGTGTTTTTGAAGCATCCAAGTTAAAGTCAGTGCGGTTTGGTACCATCTTGTAAATCTTAACTTTTCAATGCAACAGTAAAAAACAATCTGAATTCATTCCACCTAAAAACCAGATCTGGCCTTACCAACAAGATCCTTAGTGTGGCAAGCAAGTATGTGAACATAGATCATCCTATTTCAAGACAACAGTTTGTGGTACAACAAGAAAAAACAAGAAAAATAAACCATCCGAACAAGAAGTTACCAAAAACTAAAAAAATCACCGTGCATGCGCTAAACAAGCAACCAAAACTCGTCGCAATACCACACAGATCTAAGCACATTGAAGCCTATGAACTTGGATTCGAGCCTTACATCCATTGTTGTCCTTGCCGAGTAGCTTGAACTCGGGAAAAAACGTGTTCGGGTCGATGTCGTTGAAGACCTCGATTTCCTCCTCTTCTGTCGATGTCGCGGTGGTTTTTGATTTGCTGGCGGCAGTACAACCACCGGTGGCGAGAGGGGAGAGAAGGGAGAGGGAGAGGGCGGGTGAGAAAGGCGGAGAGTGAGAGGTCGGGAGAGGGTGGTGAGGGGATTTATGGCGCGCTTTTTCGATTCGTCGCGGCCTCTTCCGCTCTTTTCGACGCGTGCATGTTTTTTCCCACATTGCCCTTTGGATGCGGAAGAATGGTGGAATCGAGTGTGCCTCGCATGCTTACTTTTGCGTACATTTGTATGCTTAAATAAACATGCTATACATGAATTTTTTTTCGAGTGGTCTACCAAACGCACGAATTTTGGTACAGCTCAAGCGAGAAAGGACTTCGCAAGCAACCAACCACGCGCTCCTAATCTTCAAGCAGGCCACGGAAGCAGAGAAGGCTGATGGACACGGTGCAAGTGACAAGTACTGGGGCAGCACTAATGATGTACATATACTTATGTGTACGTACTGGGTTTCTACAGGAAATCACTCTGCTGGCAACCTCCGTAGGGGTCCAGTGCACCGCTGATTTCGGACAACACAACATCGGCTTCACTGCGTGGACTCACTCGTGCTCGTAAGCGACGAGCAGCGCCGCGGTCTCGTGGGAGTACACAACTCGCGGACTGACCCAACATGCTGCTGGAGTGAGAAGTTCATCGCCACACTAGGAGAGGAAACAAGTCACCATCCAATACATGAAGGGCTGATCTATGAATTCCCAAGGCCTCCCAAGCCCATGACCGGGCCGGGCTGCTAATATTTTTATCTCACGTTCAAAGGTCAGGTTCAAAACATGGGAATGAATTTCTTCTCTCTTCATTCGCGCATTTTCCGGAAGGAATCGTTGTATGATGTGTTTTTATACCAGATACGGGGGATGCTCACCAAGTTTTATTGGATGAACGCTACTTATTAATTGTCTCGTGGCAGTTGGCAGGCAGCATGTGGTTGCACTGAAGGTCAATTTAATTAGAGAACTTACCCTATTCTCCCTAAACATGCACCGGAGAGTACCACATGCTATTGAAGTTCTGTTGCTCGTGTTTATGAAGCTTCAATGTTAATTCCGCTGCTCAAGTTTATAAACCCCTTTTTTTCAACCACGCAGGAAAGTTGCATGTAATTTTTTACTACAGAAAAGAGAGGCCATGTCAGCCAAAATACTGTTGAATGTAGATGAGCTGCAAGCCAATAAGGCAGCCCATATAGTCTACAATTCCCGAAATCTCAGGGCCCATGACGTTGGTAGCTTGGGACAGCCTTGGGGGACAAAGTTTAGTCCCACATTGCTAGTTGGGAGAGAGTTGGAATGTTATATAAGGGCTGCTGTTCTAGTCATTTCAAGTGAGTGATAATAGAAGGAGCCCTCGCGCACTCCTCCTCCTCCGCCCGCCCCGCCTCGCCTCATCACGCACGCACGTCGCGTTTCGTGACTCGAGTTCGAGTTCGAGACACACTCAAGGAAGCCTAAATTTTTGCTTGGTGCACCAAGAAATATACAGTTCTCAGAACTCTCTCGCGAAGTTCCTTTTGCTGCGCTACTCTCTAGTCTTCCCCATCCTGGCGACTGCGTGCACAGCCGTCCGGGAGAGCAGGCCTCCGAAACTCCGTCTGTTGAGATCCTGCACCGGAAGACGGGCGATAAGGTTTTTGGGGAGCGTCTCGGTGCGACTGCTCGCCATTGTTTGTCTTCTTTGACGGTTCGGCTGCTTCATCGACAGATCCGACTGCACCATGTGCGACATCAACAATACCCATGGTGGTGGTGGTGCTGCTGCTAGTGCGACCTTCCCGGTCGCGATGTACGTGCTTTTCCTCTGCACTGCTACTTGTTCCATGTTCAGATCTGATGCATGTGCTTAGTCTGATGTGTGTGGTTAAGTATGCTTGTGCATCTGTAATGTTGCTTTCGGTAATTAAACTCACATGGAAATTGCCTAATAATCTAACAATCCAAAAACCTTATATGCTTAGGCAATTTTCACCGACTGGTTTGCTGCTGCGCTTAAACCGAGCCCGTTTACGGGTTCTCATTTCAAGAGATGGCAGAATAAGATCCTCTTGTGGCTCACTTCTATGGGCGTGCACCGAGTTGCGGAAGGTACTCCCAGAGGTCCGCTTACTCCTGAAGAGGATAAAGCGTTCGGGGATGCCACCGTAATCTTTGTGGGTGTCGTCCTAAGTGTGCTTGGAGACAAGTTGGTTGATGCTTATCTGCACATCCAAAATGGGAAGGAACTGTGGGATGCACTGGACGCTAAGTTTGGTGTTGCCGATGCCGGAGGTGAACTGTATGCTATGGAGCAGTTCAATGACTATAGAATGGTTGAGAACCGATCTGTAGTAGAACAAGCTCATGAGATACAGATCATGGCAAAGGAACTTGAGCTCCTCAAGTGTGTGCTACCGGACAAGTTTGTCGCGGGATGCATTGTCGCTAAGCTTCCCCCTTCATGGAGGAACTTTGCCACTTCCCTGAAACATCAGAGGCATGAGTTTTCTGTTGAGAATATCATGGGCTCTCTGGATGTTGAGGAGAAGGCGAGGGAAAAAGACAAACACACTGGAGGAACCGAGGGACGTTCTGCTGCCAATATGGTGCAGAAAAATGCCCACAAGTACAAGGGAAAGAACAAGGGAGTCTCCCAGACTACTAACTTCAAGAAGAAGGGGAAAACGGAGAAGAAAGATCCTTGCTGGGTATGTGGCGAGACATGCCATTGGGCTAATCGTTGTCCACAACGCAAAGGAAAGAAATGTCAAGCTGGACAGAACTCAAATTCTATCAGCATGGTCATTGGCAACACAGAGGAAGGAACTACAGGGTATGGTAATATATTACCTACTGTTCTTTCGGTGTTTCAGCCCACAGAATGGTGGGTTGATACAGGTGCCAATGTTCATGTGTGTGCTGACATCTCCATGTTTACCTCTTATCAGGCCCGAGGTTCCTCAGTAATGATGGGGAATGGGTTACATGCTACTGTTCGTGGTGTTGGCACGGTAGATCTGAAGTTTACTTCGGGAAAGATCGTGCAACTGAAGAACGTGCTGCATGTCCCTTCTATCAAGAAGAATCTCGTTAGTGGCTCCCGTCTTATGAAAGATGGGTTTAAGTTGGTGTTTGAGTCCAATAAAGTTGTATTGTCTAAGTATGGAACTTTTGTTGGAAAGGGCTATGAATGTGAGGGAATGTTTCGCTTCTCTCTAGAAGACTTCTGTGATAATGTTGTGAACCATGTAAGCACTAGTGTTAATGAAACTAATGTTTGGCATTCACGACTTTGTCATGTTAATTTCGGTTGTATGACGCAGCTTGCTGATATGAGTTTAATTCCGAAATTCACCTTTGTCAAAGGCTCTAAGTGTCATGCTTGTGTGCAAGCAAAGCAACCTCGCAAGCCTCACAAGCCTGCGAAGGAAAGAAACTTGGCACCACTAGAGCTCATACATTCAGATCTATGTGAGATGAATGGTGAGTTGACAAGAGGTGGAAAGAAATATTTCATGACTTTGATTGATGATTCCACTAGGTACTGTTATGTGTATCTCCTGAAAACTAAAGATGAGGCTCTTGATTTCTTTAAAATCTATAAGGCTGAAGTTGAGAATCAACTTGAAAGAAAGATAAAAAGGGTTCGGTCCGATCATGGTGGAGAGTAATTTTCTAATGAGTTCAATTTATTCTGTGCGGAACATGGTATAATCCATGAGAGGACGCCTCCCAATTCCCCACAATCCAATGGGATTGCGGAAAGGAAAAAACCGTACTCTAACAGATTTGGTTAACGCCATGTTAGATGTTTCGGGTTTATCCAAGGAATGGTGGGAGGAGGCTATATTGACTTCGTGTCATGTCCTAAACCGTGTTCCAACCAAGAATAAAGAGATTACCCCTTATGAGGAATGGGAAAAGAAAAGACCAACACTCTCCTACCTACGAACTTGGGGCTGTTTGGCTAAAGTGAATTTGCCAATCACCAAAAAGTGAAAGCTTGGACCAAAAACCGTGGACTGTGTCTTTCTTGGCTATGCTTCCCATAGCATTGCTTATAGATTTCTTGTGGTGAAATCTGGAGTGGACGACATGAATGTTGGCACCATCTTTGAATCAAGAGATGCTACATTCTTTGAGGATATATTTCCTATGAGAGATATGCATGGCATGTCTAGTTGGGAATCTGATCCAATACATGAAACTCCTATGGAGTCTGATGAGGAATCTGATGATGAGAGTTCAGATTCTGATGAAGATGACAATGAAGCTCCCACAAGGAGTAAGAGACAAAGGACTGCGAAGTCTTTTGGTAATGATTTCATTGTGTATCTTGTGGATGATACTCCCACTACCATTTCAGAAGCTCTCGCATCTCCTGATGCAGACTACTGGAAGGAAGCGGTTCAAAGCGAGATGGATTCCATCTTGGCTAATGGAACATGGGAGTTAACTGAGCGTCCTTATGGGTGCAAACCTGTAGGATGTAAATGGATATTTAAGAAGAAGCTTCGAGCTGATGGTACTATTGAAAAGTACAAAGCTCGGCTTGTAGCCAAAGGCTATACCCAAAAGGAAGGTGAAGATTTCTTCGATACCTACTCACCTATGGCGAGATTGACCACCATTCGAGTACTACTGTCATTAGCTGCCTCACACAGTCTTCTCGTTCATCAAATGGACGTTAAGACGGCTTTCCTAAATGGAGAGTTGGACGAGGAAATTTACATGGAACGGCCTGATGGTCTCGTACTGCAAGGTCAAGAAAGAAAGGTGTGTAAGTTAAAGAAATTTTTGTATGGTCTTAAACAAGCACCCAAACAATGGCATGAGAAGTTTGAAAGAACGTTGACATCTGTGGGCTTTGTTGTCAATGAAGCCGACAAATGTGTGTACTATCGCCATGGTGGGGGTGAGGGAGTTGTCCTATGCTTGTATGTGGATGACATACTAATTTTTGGGACAAGTCTCAAAGTGATTGAGGAGGTAAAAACCTTCTTATCTCAGTGTTTCGAGATGAAAGATCTTGGAGAAGCTGATGTTATATTGAACATCAAGTTATTGAGAGATGGGAATAATGGGATTACACTTGTGCAATCTCATTATGTTGAGAAGGTGTTGAGAAGATTTGGCTATGCTGATTGCAAATCTTCTCTCACACCTTATGATCCTAGTGTCTTGCTTCGAAAGAATGAAAAGGCAACTAGAGATCAATTGAGATACTCTCAAATCATTGGTTCACTCATGTATTTAGCTTGCGCTACGAGGCCTGATATCTCGTTTGATGTATGCAAACTTAGCCGGTTTGTGGCCAACCCGGGAGATGATCATTGGCATGCTCTTGAGAGAGTGATGCGCTATCTAAAGGGAACCATGAGTTATGGAATTCATTATACCGGGTATCCAAGAGGACTTGAAGGGTATAGTGATTCCAATTGGATTTCTGATGCTAAAATGAAGGCCACAAGTGGATATGTTTTCACTCTTGGTGGTGGCGCTGTTTCCTGGAAGTCTTGCAAGCAGACCATCTTAACGAGGTCAACTATGGAAGCAGAACTCACAACATTAGATACAGCTACTGTCGAAGCGGAATGGCTTCGTGAGCTCTTGATGGACTTGCCTATGGTTGAAAAACCAATACCGGCCATCCTCATGAACTGTGATAATCAAACTGTGATTATCAAAGTGAAAAGTTCTAAGGATAACATGAAAAGTTCCAAACATATCAAGAGGAGATTGAAGTCTGTCAGAAAACTGAAGAACTCCGGAGTGATAGCATTGGATTATGTCTAAAGTGCTAAAAATCTGGCAGATCCTTTCACAAAAGGACTATCAAGAAACATGATAGACCTTGCATCGAGGGAGATGGGTTTGAGACCCACTTGAGTTGCCGAGGGGGTAACCCAACCTATGTGATCGGAAATTCCGTGAACTAGGACCTGGGAAAACAAACCGGAGTAACTGAGTTGAGAGAAAATTTAATACTCCCACTCCGCTGCAGATGCAATTCTCTCATAGCTACTGTAAGGCAGGTTGACAATATCTTAATGTGTTCTGAGCGGCTCTTGATGAGCGAAGACGCTGTCCTACAGGGCGATCTTTGAAGAACACACCTATATGAGTGACACTACTGGTCATAGTGTGGGAGATTTGGGTGAATCTCTAGTAAGCTCATGAAAGGCCGAGGAGTATGACTTATAAGCTCCACCCGAGGGGAAGGCTATGGTAGCCTAGTACCGTGCCGGCATTGAGCGAAACTTGCTGCACAAAGACTGACAATTCAAGGCATAGTCCATTGTTCGGTTGTAGTCAAGCGTAGCACCTTGCCTAAGTGGAAGTTCAACTTAACAGTCTCCACCAAGAGCAGGTTTGTAGAACAGTGAAGTTTCCCTTAAGTGAATCACCCAAGGTTTATCGAACTCAGGGAGGTAGAGGTCAAAGATATCCCTCTCAAGCAATCCTGCAATTAAGATACACATCTCTTGTGTCCCCAACACACCTAATACACTTGTCAGATATATAGGTGCACTAGTTCGGCAAAGAGATAGTAAAATGCAAGTGATATGGATGAATATGAGTGGTAATAACAATCTGAAATAAATATGGCAGCAAGTAAACATGCAATAGAACAGTAAATAAATAGTGATTCGATATTTGAAAACAAGGCCTAGGGATCATACTTTCACTAGTGGACACTCTCAACAATGATCACATAATTAAATAAAACTACTCTTAAACACTCTCTTGTTGGATAACAAACACCATTCATTGTGTAGGGCAATAAAAGCACACCTCAAGCCGGAGTAAACAAGCTCCACAACGTCCGGAGTTCGTATTAAAGTAACCTCTAGAGTGCATAATAGACCATTGCAATTTAGACCGAGTACTAACATAGCATACACACTGTCACCAATAGCTATGAAAGGGGGAATAGATCACATCAATACTATCATAGTAATAGTTAACTTCATAATCTACAAGAGATTACAATCATAACCTACGCCAAGTACTACATGATGCACACACTGTCAACTTTACATCATGGAGGAGGAATAGACTACTTTAATAACATCACTAGAGTAGCACATAGATTAATAGTGATACAAAGCTCATGATCACATAAAGATCACACCATGGGAGAGAGATGAACCACATAGCTACCGGTAGAGCCCTCAGCCTCGGGAGAACTACCCTCCTCATCATGGGAGACAACAATGGCGATGAAGATGGCGGTGGTGTCGATGGAGATGACTCCGGGGGCAATTCCCCGTCCCGGCGGCGTGCCGGAACAGAGACTTTTGTCCCCCGAAACTTGTCTTCGCGATGGCGGCGGCTACGGAACTCTTCGTGGAATATCGTCGATTGTTTTAGGGTTTTCACTTCTGGAAGAATATATAGGCGGAAGGGCGGCGTCGGAGGAGTCCCGAGGGGCCCACCCCACATGGCGGCACGGCCAGGGGTGGGGCCGCGCCCCCTATGGTGTGGCCGCCTCGTGGCCCCTCTTCGTCTCCTCTTCGGTGTTCTGGAAGACTCCGTGGAAAATAAGACCGTGGGCTTTTGTTTCGTCCAATTCGAGAATATTTCTGTGTAGGATTTCTGAAACCAAAAAGCAGACAAACGGCGCTTCGGCATCTTGTTAATAGGTTAGTGCCAGAAAATGCTTAAAAATGATATAAAGTGTATATAAAACATGTGAGTATTGTCATAAAACTAGCATGGAACATAAGAAATTATAGATAAGTTTGAGACGTATCAAGCATCCCCAAGCTTAGTTCCTACTCGAGTAGGTAAACAATAAAAAGGATAATTTCTGAAGTGACATGCTACCAACATAATCTTGATCAATACTATTGTAAAGCATATGAGATGAATGAAGTGACTTAAAGCAATAGTCTATAGTTTACTAACAAATAGATAATGACTAAACAACTGAATCATATTGCAAAGACTTTTCATGAATAGTACTTTCAAGACAAGCATCAAAAAGTCTTGCATAAGAGTGAACTCATAAAGCAATAGATTCTTAATAGAAGGTTTTGAAGCAACACAAAGGAAGATTTAAGTTTCAGCTGTTGCTTTCAACTTTCAACATGTATATCTCATGGATAATTGTCAACACAAAGTAATATGATGAGTGCAAATAAGCAAGTATGTAAGAATCAATGCACACAGTTGACACAAGTGTTTGCTTCTAAGATAGAAAGAAGTAGGTAAACTGACTCAACATAAAGTAAAAGAAAGGCCCTTCGCAGAGGGAAGCAGGGATTACTCATGCGCTAGAGCTTTTTATTTTGAAAACATGGAAACAATTTTGTCAACGGTAGTAATAATTCATATGTGTTATGCATAAAACCTCCTATAAGTTGCAAGCCTCATGCATCGAATACTAATAGTGCCCGCTCCTTGTCCTAATTAGCTCGGATTTCCATGGATTATCATTGCATTACATATGTTTCAACCAAGTGTCACAAAGGGGTACCTCTATGCCACCTGTACAAAGGTCCAAGGAGATAGATCACATTTGATCTCTCAATTTTGATAGATCTCAACTTGATGACATCCATACCGGGACAACATAGAAAACAGATAATGGAATCCTCTTTTATGCTTTAAACATTCAACAACAGATAATATTCTCATTAGAGATTTGAGGATTAATGTCCAAGCTGAAACTTCCACCATGATACATGGCTTTGGTTGGCGGCCCAAAGTTCTTCTCTAACAATATGCATACTCAAACCATTTAACTCATGGCAAATCTCCCTTACTTCAGACAAGACGAACATGCATAGCAACTCACATGATATTCAATAAAGGTGTGACAGGTTGATGGCGTCCCTGATGCGCGTGGTTGACGTGTTGTCTTTCCGTTCGACACGCGTCCGTTGGGAACCCCAAGAGGAAGGTGTGATGCGCACAGCGGCAAGTTTCCCTCAGTAAGAAACAAAGGTTTATCGAACCAGTAGGAGTCAAGAAGCACGTTGAAGGTTGATGGCGGCGAGATGTAGTGCGGCGCAACACCAGGGATTCCGGCGCCAACGTGGAACCTGCAAAACACAAACCAAGTACTTTGTCCCAACGAAACAGCGAGGTTGTCAATCTCACCGGCTTGCTGTAACAAAGGATTAGATGTATAGTGTGGATGATGATTGTTTGCAGAAAACAGTAGAACAATTGCAGTAGATTGTATTTCAGTATAGAGAATTGGACCGGGGTCCACAGTTCACTAGAGGTGTCTCTCCCATAAGATAAACGCATGTTGGGTGAACAAATTACGGTTGGGCAATTGACAAATAGAGAGGGCATGACCATGCACATACATATTATGATGAGTATAGTGATATTTAATTGGGCATTACGACAAAGTACATAGACCGCTATCCAGCATGCATCTATGCCTAAAAAGTCCACCTTCAGGTTATCATCCGAACCCCCTCCAGTATTAAGTTGCTAACAACAGACAATTGCATTAAGTATTGCGCGTAATGTAATCAATAACTACATCCTCGGACATAGCATCAATGTTTTATCCCTAGTGGCAACAGCACATCCATAACCTTAGAGGTTCTTGTCACTCCTCCAGATTCACGGAGACATGAACCCACTATCGAGCATAAATACTCCCTCTTGGAGTTACTAGCATCAACTTGGCCAGAGCATCTACTAATAACGGAGAGCATGCAAGATCATAAACAACACATAGATATAAATTGATAATCAACATAACATGGTATTCTCTATTCATCGGATCCCAACAAACACAACATATAGAATTACAGATAGATGATCTTGATCATGTTCGGCAGCTCACAAGACCCAACAATTAAGCACAATGAGGAGAAGACAACCATCTAGCTACTGCTATGGACCCATAGTCCGGGGGTAGACTACTCACACATCACTCCGGAGGCGACCATGGCGGCGTAGAGTCCTCGGGAGATGATTCCCCTCTCGGCAGGGTGCGGAGGCGATCTCCTGAATCCCCCGAGATGGGATTGGCGGCGGCGGCGTCTCTGGAAGGTTTTCCGTATCGTGGCTCTCGGTACTGGGGGTTTCGCGATGAAGGCTATTTGTAGGCGGAAGGGTAGGTCAGGGGGCGTCGCGAGGGGCCCAGGAGACAGGTCGGCGCGGCCAAGGGTGGGGCCGCGCCGCCTACCCTCTGGCCACCTCGTGGCCCCACTTCGTTGACTCTTCGGTCTTGGAAGCTTCGTGGCAAAATAGGACCCGGGCGTTGATTTCGTCCAATTCGAGAATATTTCCTTACTAGGATTTCTGAAACCAGAAAACAGGAACTGGCACTTCGGCATCTTGTTAATAGGTTAGTTCGAGAAAATGCACGAATATGACATAAAGTGTGCATAAAACATGTAGATATCATCAATAATGTGGCATGGAACATAAGAAATTATCGATACGTCGGAGACGTATCAGCATCCCCAAGCTTAGTTTCTGCTCGTCCCGAGCAGGTAAACGATAAACAAAGATAATTTCTGGAGTGACATGTCATCATAACCTTGATCATACTATTGTAAGCATATGTAATGAATGCAGCAATCAAAACAATGTAAATGACATGAGTAAACAAATGAATCATATAGCAAAGACTTTTCATGAATAGTACTTCAAGACAAGCATCAATAAGTCTTGCATAAGTGTTAACTCATAAAGCAATAATTCAAAGTAGAGGTATTGAAGCAACACAAAGGAAGATGAAGTTTCAGCGGTTGCTTTCAACTCATAACATGTATATCTCATGGATATTGTCAACATAGAGTAATATAACAAGTGCAATATGCAAATATGTAGGAATTAAGGCACAGTTCACACAAGTGTTTGCTTCTTGAGGTGGAGAGAAATAGGTGAACTGACTCAACAATAGAAGTAAAAGAATGGTCCTTCAAAGAGGAAAGCATCAATTGCTATATTTGTGCTAGAGCTTTGATTTTGAAAACAAGAAACAATTTTGTCAACGGTAGTAATAAAGCATATGTGTTATTTAAATTATATCTTACAAGTTGCAAGCCTCATGCATAGTATACTAATAGTGCCCGCACCTTGTCCTAATTAGCTTGGATTACCTGGATTATCGCAATGCACATGTTTTAACCAAGTGTCACAAAGGGGTACCTCTATGCCGCCTGTACAAAGGTCTAAGGAGAAAGCTCGCATTGGATTTCTCGCTATTGATTATTCTCAACTTAGACATCCATACCGGGACAACATAGACAACAGATAATGGACTCCTCTTTTATGCATAAGCATGTAGCAACAATTAATTTTCTCATATGAGATTGAGGATATATGTCCAAAACTAAAACTTCCACCATGGATCATGGCTTTAGTTAGCGGCCCAATGTTCTTCTCTAACAATATGCACGCTCTAACCATAAAGGTGGTAAATCTCCCTTACTTCAGACAAGACGAACATGCATAGCAACTCACATGATATTCAACAAAGAGTAGTTGATGGCGTCCCCAGGAACATGGTTATCGCACAACAAGCAACTTAATAAGAGATAAAGTGCATAAGTACATATTCAATACCACAATAGTTTTTAGGCTATTTGTCCCATGAGCTATATATTGTAAAGGTGAAGAATGGAAGTTTTAAAGGTAGCACTCAAGCAATTTACTTTGGAATGGCGGAGAAATACCATGTAGTAGGTAGGTATGGTGGACACAAATGGCATAGTGGTTGGCTCAAGTATTTGGATGCATGAGAAGTAATCCCTCTCGATACAAGGTTTAGGCTAGCAAGGCTATTTGAAACAAACACAAGGATGAAGCGGTGCAGCAAAACTCACATAAAAGACATATTGAAAACATTATAAGACTCTACACCGTCTTCCTTGTTGTTCAAACTCAATACTAGAAATTATCTAGACTCTAGAGAGACCAAATATGCAAACCAAATTTTAGCATGCTCTATGTATTTCTTCATTAATGGGTACAAAGTATATGATGCAAGAGCTTAATCATGAGCACAACAATTGCCAAGTATCACATTATCCAAGACATTCTAGCAAATTACTACATGTATCATTTTCCAATTCCAACCATATAACAATTTAACGAAGAAGAAACTTCGCCATGAATACTATGAGTAGAGCCTAAGGACATACTTGTCCATATGCTACAGCGGAGCGTGTCTCTCTCCCACACAAAGAATGCTAGGATCCATTTTATTCAAACAAAACAAAAAACAAAAACAAACCGACGCTCCAAGCAAAGCACATAAGATGTGACGGAATAAAAATATAGTTTCAGGGGAGGAACCTGATAATGTTGTCGATGAAGAAGGGATGCCTTGGGCATCCCCAAGCTTAGACGCTTGAGTCTTCTTGATATATGCAGGGGTGGACCACCGGGGCATCCCCAAGCTTAGAGCTTTCACTCTCCTTGATCATGTTGTATCATCTCCCTCTCTTGATCCTTGAAAACTTCCTCCACACCAAACTCAAAACAACTCATTAGAGGGTTAGTGCACAATCAAAATATACATGTTCAGAGGTGACATAATCATTCTTAACACTTCTGGATATTTCACAAAGCTACTGAAAGTCAATGGAATCGAAATATCCATCGAACATAACAAAACAGGCAATGCGAAATAAAAGGCAGAATCTGTCAAAACAGAACAGTTCGTAATGACGAATTTTATTGAGGCACCAGACTTGCTGAAATGTAAATGCTCAAATTTAATGAAAGTTGCGTACATATCTGAGGATCACTCTCGTAAATTGGCATAATTTTCTGAGTTACCTACAGAGAATTTTGCCCAGATTTGTGACAGCAAAGAAATCTGTTTCTGCGCAGTAATCCAAATCTAGCATGAACCTTACTATCAACGACTTTACTTGGCACAAAAAAACACAAAACTAAGATAAGGAGAGGTTGCTACAGTAGTAAACAACTTCCAAGACTCAAAATAAAAACAAAGTACTGTAGTAAAAACATGGGTTGTCTCCCATAAGCGCTTTTCTTTAACGCCTTTCAGCTAGGCGCAGAAAGTGTGTATCAAGTATTATCAAGAGACGAAGTGTCAACATCATAATTTGTTCTAATAATAGAATCAAAAGGTAACTTCATTCTCTTTCTAGGGAAGTGTTCCATACCTTTCTTGAGAGGAAATTGATATTTAATATTACCTTCCTTCATATCAATGATAGCACCAACGGTTCGAAGAAAAGGTCTTCCCAATATAATGGGACAAGATGCATTGCATTCAATATCCAAGACAACAAAATCAACGGGGACAAGGTTATTGTTAACGGTAATGCGAACATTATCAACTTTCCCCAAAGGTTTCTTTGTAGAATGATCAGCAAGATTAACATCCAAATAAAAAATTTTCAATGGTGGCAAGTCAAGCATATTATAGATTTTCTTAGGCATAACAGAAATACTTGCACCAAGATCACATAAAGCATTACAATCAAAATCATTGACCTTCATCTTAATTATGGGCTCCCAACCATCCTCTAGCTTCCTAGGAATAGAAGCTTCGCGTTCTAATTTTTCTTCTCTAGCTTTTATGAGAGCATTTGTAATATGTTTCGTGAAAGCCAAATTTATAGCACTAGCATTAGGACTCTTAGCAAGTTTTTGTAAGAACTTTATAACTTCAGAGATGTGGCAATCATCAAAATTTAAACCATTATAATCTAAAGCAATGGGATCATCATCCCCAATGTTGGAAAAAATTTCAGCAGTTTTATCACGGCAGTTTCAGCAGTTTTAGCAGTTTCAGGCAGTTTCTCGCGCTTTGCATTAGAAGTGGAAACATTGCTAACACCAATTCTTTTATTAGTAATAGTAGGAGGTGCAGCAACTTGTGTAGCATTAGCATTACTAGTGGTGGTAATAGTCCAAACTTTAGCTATATTATCTTCTTTTTCATTTTCTTCTCTTTCCCACCTAGCACGCAATTCGGCCATCAATCTTATATTCTCATTAATTCTAACTTGGATGGCATTTGCTGTAGTAGTAATTTTATTATGATAATTTTCATTAGGCATAACTTTCGATTTCAAAAGATCAACATCAGCAACAAGACTATCGACTTTAGAAGCAAGTATATCAATTTTCCCAAGCTTTTCTTCAACAGATTTGTTAAAAGCAGTTTGTGTACTAATAAATTCTTTAAGTATGGCTTCAAGTCCAGGGGTGAATTCCTATTATTGTTGTAAGAATTCCCATAAGAATTACCATAGCCGTTGCCATTATTATAAGGATATGGCCTATAGTTGTTACTAGAATTGTTCCGGTAAGCATTGTTGTTGAAATTATTATTTTTAATGAAGTTTACATCAACATGTTCTTCTTGAGCAACCAATGAAGCTAACGGAACATTATTAGGATCAACATTAGTCCTATCATTCACAAGCATAGACATAATAGCATCAATCTTATCACTCAAGGAAGAGGTTTCTTCGACAGAATTTACCTTCTTACCTTGTGGAGCTCTTTCCGTGTGCCATTCAGAGTAATTGATCATCATATTATCAAGAAGCTTTGTTGCTTCACCAAGAGTGATGGACATAAAGGTACCTCCAGCAGCTGAATCAATAGGTTCCGCGAAGAAAAATTCAGTCCTGCATAAAAGGTTTGGATGATCATCCAAGTAGTCAGTCCATGGGTTGGGCAATTTTTAACCAAAGATTTCATTCTTTTCCATGCTTGTGCAACATGCTCAGTATCCAATTGTTTAAAATTCATTATTTTAGCAGGGATAATATCTACCAATAAAAGCATCCTTGCATTTAGTCCATGAATCAATACTATTCTTAGGCAGAGATAGCAACCAATCTTTAGCTCTTCCTCTTAGTGAGAAAGGGAACAATTTTAATTTTATAATGTCACCATCTACATCTTTATACTTTTGCATTTCACAAAGTTCAACAAAATTATTGAGATGGGCAGCAGCATCATCAGAACTAACACCAGAAAATTGCTCTCGCATAACAAGATTTAGTAAAGCAGGTTTAATTTCAAAGAATTCTGCTGTAGTAGCAGGTGGAGCAATAGGTGTGCATAAGAAATCATTATTATTTGTGGTTGTGAAGTCACACAACTTAGTATTTTCAGGAGTACCCATTTTAGCAATAGTAAATAAAACAAACTAGATAAAGTAAATGCAAGTAACTAATTTTTTTTGTGTTTTTGATATAGCAAACAAGATAGCAAATAAAGTAAAACTAGCAACTAATTTTTTTGTATTTTGATTTAGTGCAGCAAACAAAGTAGTAAATAAAACTAAGCAAGACAAAAACAAAGTAAAGAGATTGGGATGTGGAGACTCCCCTTGCAGCGTGTCTTGATCTCCCCGGCAACGGCGCCAGAAATTTTGCTTGATGCGCGTGGTTGACGTGTTGTCTTTCCGTTCGACACGCGTCCGTTGGGAACCCCAAGAGGAAGGTGTGATGCGCACAGCGGCAAGTTTCCCTCAGTAAAAAACCAAGGTTTATCGAACCAGTAGGACTCAAGAAGCACGTTGAAGGTTGATGGCGGCGAGATGTAGTGCGGCGCAACACCAGGGATTGCGCCAACGTGGAACCTGCACAACACAAACCAAGTACTTTGTCCCAACGAAACAGCGAGGTTGTCAATCTCACCGGCTTGCTGTAACAAAGGATTAGATGTATAGTGTGGATGATGATTGTTTGCAGAAAACAGTAGAACAATTGCAGTAGATTGTATTTCAGTATAGAGAATTGGACCGGGGTCCACAGTTCACTAGAGGTGTCTCTCCCATAAGATAAACAGCATGTTAGGTGAACAAATTACAGTTGGGCAATTGACAAATAGAGAGGGCATGACCATGCACATACATATTATGATGAGTATAGTGAGATTTAATTGGGCATTACGACAAAGTACATAGACCGCTATCTAGCATGCATCTATGCCTAAAAAGTCCACCTTCAGGTTATCATCCGAACCCCCTCCAGTATTAAGTTGCTAACAACAGACAATTTCATTAAGTATTGCGCGTAATGTAATCAATAACTACATCCTCGGACATAGCATCAATGTTTTATCCCTAGTGGCAACAGCACATCCATAACCTTAGAGGTTCTTGTCACTCCTCCAGATTCACGGAGACATGAACCCACTATCGAGCATAAATACTCCCTCTTGGAGTTACTAGCATCAACTTGGCCAGAGCATCTACTAATAACGGAGAGCATGCAAGATCATAAACAACACATAGATATAAATTGATAATCAACATAACATGGTATTCTCTATTCATCGGATCCCAACAAACACAACATATAGAATTACAGATAGATGATCTTGATCATGTTCGGCAGCTCACAAGACCCAACAATTAAGCACAATGAGGAGAAGACAACCATCTAGCTACTGCTATGGACCCATAGTCCAGGGGTAGACTACTCACACATCACTCCGGCGACCATGGCGGCGTAGAGTCCTCGGGAGATGATTCCCCTCTCCGACAGGGTGCCGGAGGCGATCTCCTGAATCCCCGAGATGGGATTGGCGGCGGCGTCTGGAAGGGTTTCCGTATCGTGGCTCTCGGTGCGGGGGTTTCGTGACGAAGGCTATTTGTAGGCGGAAGGATAGGTCGGGGGCGTCGCGAGGGCCCGGGAGACGGTCGGCGCGGCCAAGGGTGGGGCCGCGCCGCCTACCCTCCTGGCCACCTCGTGGCCACTTCGTTGACTCTTCGGTCTTTTGGAAGCTTCGTGGCAAAATAGGACCCGGCGTTGATTTCGTCCAATCCGAGAATATTTCCTTACTAGGATTTCTGAAACCAAAAACAGCAACAAGCACTTGGCATCTTGTTAATAGGTTAGTTCCAGAAAATGCACGAATATGACATAAAGTGTGCATAAAACATGTAGATATCATCAATAATGTGGCATGGAACATAAGAAATTATCGATACGTCGGAGACGTATCAGTCCCCAGAAATATGGTTACCGCTCAACAAGCAACTTATAAGAACTAAGATACATAAGCGACATATTCATTACTACAATAGTTTTTAGGCTACTTTCCCATGAGCTATGTATTGCAAAGAAAATAAATGAATTTTTTTAAAGGTAGCACGCAAGCAATTTACTTTGGAATTGCAGAAAAATACCACATAGTAGGTAGTTATGGTGGACACAACTGGCATAGGTTTTGGCTCAAGGTTTTGGATACACGAGAAGCATTTCCTCTCAGTACAAGGCTTTGGCTAGCAAGGTTGTTTGAAGCAAACACAAGTATGAACCGGTACAACAAAACTTACATAAGAACATATTGCAAGCATTATAAGACTCTACACTGTCTTCCTTGTTGTTCAAACACTTTTACCAGAAAATATCTAGAATTTAGAGAGACCAATCATGCAAACCAAATTTCAACAAGCTCTACAGTAATTCTCCACTAATAGGTGCAAACTACATGATGCAAGAGCTTAAACATGATCTATTTGAGAGCTCAAAACAATTGCCAAGTATCAAATTATTCAAGTCCATATACCAATTACCACATGAAGCATTTTCTGTTTCCAACCAAGCAATGAACGAAGCGGTTTTCAACCTTCGCCATGAACATTAAAGTAAAGCTAAGAACACCAGTGTTTATATGAACAAGCGGAGCGTGTCTTTCTCCCACACAAGGAATGCTAGGATCCAAATTTATTCAAACAAAAACAAAAATAAAAACATACAGACGCTTCAAGTAAAGCACATAAGATGTGACGGAATAAAAATATAGTTTCACTAGAGGTGACCTGATAAGTTGTCGATGAAGAAGGGGATGCCTTGGGCATCCCCAAGCTTAGACGCTTGAGTCTTCTTGAAATATGCAGGGATGAACCACGGGGGCATCCCCAAGCTTAGACTTTTCACTCTTCTTGATCACATTATATCATCCTCCTCTCTTGATCCTTGAAAACTTCCTTCACACCAGACTCAAAACAATCTCATTAGAGGGTTAGTGCATAATCAAAAACTCACATGTTCAGAGAGGACACAATCATTCTCAACACTTTTGGACATTACCCAAGGTTACTGAAATTTAATGGAGCAAAGAAATCCACTCAAACACAGTAAAAGAGGCAATGCGAAATAAAAGGCAGAATCTGTCAAAACAGAACTGTCCGTAAATACGAATTTTTACAAGGCACTTAACATGCTCAGATGAAGAAGCTCAAATTGAATGAAAGTTGCGTACATATCTGAGGATTACTCATGAATTTTTGCAGATTTTTTAGACTCTCTTACAGAGAGATTAACTCAAATTCGTGACAGCTAAAAATCTGTTTCTGCGCAGAAATCCAAATCTAGTATCAACTCTCTATCAAAAACTTTACTTGGCACAACAATGCAATAAAATAAAGATAAGAAGAGGTTGCTACAGTAGTAACAACTTCCAAGACACAACAAAACAGTAGCAAAATAAAAACATGGGTTATCTCCCAAGAAGTGCTTTCTTTATAGCCATTAAGATGGGCTCAGTAATTTTAATGATGCTCACATAAGGATGAGAGTTGAAGCAAAGAGAGCATCAAAAAGCAAGTATGAAACACTTTTAAGTCTAACCCACTTCCTATGAAAAGGAATCTTGTACACAAATAAATTCATGAAGAACAAAGTGACAAGCATAGGAAGATAAAACACGAGTAACTTCAAAATTTTAGCATGTAGAGAGGTGTTTTAGTACCATGAAAATTTCTACAACCATATTTTCCTCTCTCATAATAATTTCCAGTAGCATCATGAACAAACTCAACAATATAACTATCACATAAAGTATTCTTATCATGAGTCTCATGCATAAAATAATTACTACTCCCAACATAAGCATAGTCATTCTTATTAATTGTAGTGGGAGCAAATTCAACAAAGTAGCTATCATTATTATTCTCATCACCATAATCATCATATATAGGAGGCATATTGTAATCATAATTAATTTTCTCCTCAATAGTAGGTGGACTGAAAATATGATAGTCATCATTGTAATCATCATATATAGGAGGTAAAGTATCATCAAAGTAAATTTTCTCCTCCATTCTTGGGGGACTAAAAATATCATGCTCATCAAAACCAGCTTCCCCAAGCTTAGAATTTTCCATAGCATTAGCAACAATGGTGTTCAAAGCATTCATACTAATAACATTGCCATTAGCATGCATATAAAGTTCCATAGGTTTTTTAATTTTCTCTTCAAACACCTCATGTCCTAACTCAAGATAAATACTATAAAGATCTCTAATATTTTTGTTGTTTTCCATTAAGCCTAATGATACGTCCAATTTGCATCACTATTTTATATCATAATTTGCTGTTATTCATTGATATATTTCATATTGGGACACAATACTTATGTTATTTTATCTATTTTGCATGTTTCATCATTATTGGAGGATCGAACACCGGAGCCAGGATTCTGCTGGAAAAAGCACCGTCAGAACGCAATATTTCGGAAGATCAACTGTGGAAGGAAATTATACCAAAAATCCTATTTTTCAAGATGACGAAGGAAGCCAGAAGGAGGAGCCAGGAGGAGCCAGGGTGGGCCCACACCCTAGGGCGGCGCGGCCCAGGCCCTGGCCGCGCCGCCATGTGGTGTGAGGGGCCCACGACCCCTTTCGCCTCCTTTTCTTCGCCAAACCCTTCGTCCCGAAGACCTAAGCCACAGAGGGTTCCTCACGAAGAGTTACAGCCGCCTCTGCGGGGCGGAGAACACCAGAGAGAAAAGAGCTCTCCGGCGGGCAGGAATCCGCCGGGGAAATTCCCTCCGGGAGGGGGAAATCGACGCCATCGTCACCGACATCGAGCTGGACATCATCACCATCACCATCATCATCATCTCCACCATCATCACCGCCGTCATCACCGCTGGACACCGTCACCGCCGTAGCAATTTGGGTTTGATCTTGATTGTTTGATAGGGGAAACTCTCCCGGTATCGATCTATACTTGTTGTTGATGCTATTGAGTGAAACCATTGAACCAAGTTTATGTTCAGATTGTTATTCATCATCATATCACCTCTGATCATGTTCCATATGATGTCTCGTGAGTAGTTCGTTTAGTTCTTGAGGACATGGGTGAAGTCTAAATGTTAGTAGTGAACTATGGTTGAGTAATATTCAATGGTGTGATATTTAAGTTGTGGTGTTATTCTTCTAGTGGTGTCATGTGAACGTCGACTACATGACACTTCACCATTTATGGGCCTAGGGGAATGCATCTTGTATTCGTTTGCTAATTGCGGGGTTGCCGGAGTGACAGAAACCTAAACCCCCGTTGGTATATCGATGCAGGAGGGATCGCAGGATCTCGAGTTTAAGGCTGTGGTTAGATTTATTCTTAATTACTTTCTTGTAGTTGCGGATGCTTGCAAGGGGTATAATCACAAGTATGTATTTAGTCCTAGGAAGGGCGGTACATTAGCATAGGTTCACCCACACAACACTTATCACAACAATGAAGATTATTTAGCCGTATGTAGCGAAAGCACTAGACTAAAATCCCATGTGTCCTCAAGAACGTTTGGTCATTATAAGTAAACAAACCGGCTTGTCCTTTGTGCTAAAAAGGATTGGGCCACTCGCTGCAATTATTACTCTCGCACTTTACATACTCGTACTTTATTCAACTGTTAAATCAAAACCCCCCGAATACTTGTTTGTGAGCATTTACAGTGAATCCTTCAACGAAACTGCTTGTCAACACCTTCTGCTCCTCGTTGGGATCGACATTCTTACTTATCGAAGATACTACGATACACCCTATACTTGTGGGTCATCAAGACTATTTTCTGGCGCCGTTGCCGGGGAGTGAAGCGCTATTGGTAAGTGGAATTGGTAAGGAAAACCTTTACTGTTGTGCTGATTTTATTTCTGCCTGCTGCCATAAGTCATTATGGAGAGCTCTTCTCTTCAATTTCTATTTGGGAAATCTACTACTACTGCAACGGTAGTAGATGAGGCGCCAGGTGAGGAAGTGATACCATATAAAATACCTATGAAAATTATTGAACGTGTTATGGATAACCGCTATGAAGGGGATGGAACTGTCCACCCCGGTGATCATTTACTGTTTTTGCATGAATTATGCGGGTTATTCAAATGTGCAGGTATTGCTATGGATGAAGTGAGGAAGAAATTATTCTCTTTATCGCTGTCCGGTAAGGCGGCGCATTGGTATAAATTACTGGATAATGGGGATTCTCTTGAATGGAATGATATTGTGCCCCGGTTTTATTCTAAGTTCTATCCTCCAAGTGAAATTCACAAGGATCGGAATCGCATATATAATTTTTGGCCTCATGATGGAGAAAGTATTGCCCAAGCTTGGGGAGATTGAAGTCTTTAATGCTCAAATGCCCCATTCATGAGCTTCCTGGTAATGTTATTATTGATAATTTCTATGCAAGACTTTCTTTTCAAGACAAGACCTTGCTGGATACTTCTTGTTCTGGATCATTTACACGCAACAAAGAAGAGTTTAAAAGGGACCTTCTTGATCGAATCCAAGAAAATACTGAAGGTTGGGAGAACGACAAGGATAGAGAATCAGGTATAATTTATGATTATAAATGCATTGAAGCTTTTATGGATACTGATTTATTTCGTAATATGAGTGCTACATATGGTCTTGATTCCCAAGTTGCTGCAAATCTTTATAAAGCTTTTGCCTCTCATTATGAATTGCCTAAGAGGAATTTTGATAAGTATCATGAACCATATAAAGATAAAATTGATTCATCTATTAATAAGTGTGTTGTAATTGAAACTGCTGATCGTGTTATTCCTGAAGCTTATATTGAAAAAACTCCTTTCCCTGCTAAAATGAAAGAGTACTCTGTTATAAATAGTGCGGTTCATAAAAGTGAAAAGAAACCTAGAGAACCTGAAGAACAAATAAAAATTGAACCTGCTGTTGCAATAGTTAAAGATCTTGTGACTGAAAATGTTGAGGATGGTCATATTATTTTCTGTGAAGATGCTTCTAATATTGTTTCGCATCCTAATAAACCCAAACAAGCTAGTGTTCCTATGCTATCTGTTAGAATTGGTGATCATTGCTATTATGGATTATGTGATATTGGTGCAAGTGTTAGTGCTATTCCTTATGAGCTTTACACGGAGATTATGCACGAAATTGATTCTTGTGAACTTGAAGATATTGATGTGGTTATTCAGCTGGCTAATAGAGAAACTATTTCACCAATTGGTATTGTCCGAGATGTGGAAGTTTTATGCGGTAAGATTAAATATCCTGCTGACTTTTTGGTACTTGGTTCTGCTGCTAGTGATTATTGTCCTATCATTTTTGGTAGACCTTTTCTAAATACTTGTGGAGCTATTATAGATTGCAAGAAAGAGAAAATTTTGACTAAATTTGCTGGTGAATCTTATGAGTTTAACTTCTCTAAATTTACTAAAACTCCTTATAAAGCTGATTTGCCTAGTAATGATTTTAAAATGGAGCAGTGTGCATCTATTGTTCTTGTTCCTAACAATCCTTTGCAGCAACATTTGGAGGATAGTGAGAGTGAAATTTTTAGGAAAGAAAGAGATGAGCTTGAGGAAATTTTTCTTCGCCAACCTATTCTCAAGCATGATTTACCGGTGGAAGATTTGGGTACAACACCGCCACCAAAGGAAGATCCTGTTTTTGATTTAAAGCCTTTACCTGATAATCTTAAATATGCTCATATTGATGATAAGAAGATATATCCTGTTATTATTAGTTCTAAGCTTACAGAGTTTGAAGAAGAAAGGTTATTGGAAATATTGAAGAAGCATCGAGGCGCTATTGGCTATACTCTTGATGATTTGAAGGGGATTTCTCCATCTATTTGCCAACATGCTATTAATATGGAAGATGATGCAAAGCCTGTTGTTGAACCTCGTCGTCTAATTCCGAAGATGAAGGAAGTGGTAAGGAATGAGGTATTACGACTTCTTGAAGCTGGTATTATATATCCTATTGCTGATAGTAGATGGGTTAGTCCTGTGCATTGCGTTCCCAAGAAAGGAGGTATGACTGTTGTGCCTAATGATAATGATGAGCTCATCCCTCAAAGAGTAGTTGTAGGGTATAGAATGTGCATTGATTTTCGAAAAGTTAATAAGGTTACTAAGAAAGATCATTACCCTTTACCATTTATTGATCAAATGCTAGAAAGATTGTCTAAAAATACTCATTTTTGCTTTCTTGATGGTTATTCTGGGTTTTCACAAATTGCTGTTAAAGCTAAAGATCAAGAGAAAACCACCTTTACTTGTCCCTATGGAACTTATGCTTATAGACGTATGCCTTTTGGTTTATGTAATGCTCCTGCTACTTTTCAAAGATGCATGTCTGCTATTTTTCATGGTTTTTGTGAAAGTATTGTAGAGGTATTCATGGATGATTTTTCTGTTTATGGGAATTCTTTTGATAGTTGCTTGAAACCTTGATAAAGTTTTGCAGAGATGTGAAGAAACTAACCTTGTTCTTAATTGGGAGAAATGCCACTTTATGGTTAATGAAGGAATTGTATTGGGACATAAAATTTCTGAGAGAGGTATTGAAGTTGATAGAGCTAAAGTTGAAGCAATTGAGAAGATGCCCTATCCGAGGGATGTTAAAGGTATTCGTAGTGTTCTTGGTCATGCTGGGTTTTATAGGAGGTTTATTAAAGATTTCTCCAAGATTTCAAAGCCTCTTACTAATCTTCTTCAAAAAGATGTACCATTTGTTTTTGATGATGATTGTAAGGAAGCTTTTGAAACTCTTAAGAAAGCCTTAACAACTGCTCCTATAGTTGAACCTCCTGATTGGAATTTACCATTTGAAATTATGTGTGATGCTAGTGATTTTGCTGTAGGCGCTGTTCTTGGACAGCGAGTAGATAAAAAACTGAATGTTATTCATTATGCTAGTAAAACTCTTGATGCTGCTCAAAGAAATTATGCTACTGAAAAAGAACTATTGGCTGTAGTCTTTGCTTGTGATAAATTCAGACCTTATATTGTTGATTCAAAAGTTACTATTCATACTGATCATGCTGCAATTAGATATCTTATGACAAAGAAAGATGCTAAGCCGAGACTTATTAGATGGGTACTTCTGTTGCAAGAATTTGATTTACATATTGTAGATAGGAAAGGTGATAATCCTGTTGCTGATAATTTGTCTAGATTGGAAAATATTGCTTATGATCCTGTTCCTGTTAATGATAGTTTTCCAAATGAACAATTGGCTGTAATAAAGGTGAGCTCGCGAGACAGTCCTTGGTATGCTGATTATGCTAACTTTATTGTTTCCAAGTACTTGCCTCCAACCTTTTCAGCTCAGCAAAGGAGGAAATTCTTTTATGACTTGAGGCACTATTTTTGGGATGACCCACACTTATATAAAGAAGGAGTGGATGGTATTATGCGAAGATGTGTTCCGAATATGAACAACAAGAGATATTGAGTAAATGTCATGGTAGTGCTTATGGAGGACATCACGCCGGAGAAAGAACCGCGCAAAAGGTCCTACAATCAGGTTTTTATTGGCCAACTCTCTTCAAGGATGCGAGAAAGTTTATTTTATCTTGTGATGAATGCCAAAGGGTTGGTAATATCTCCAGACGCAATGAAATGCCAATGAATTATACTCTTGTTATTGAACCGTTTGATTGTTGGGGATTTGACTTCATGGGACCTTTTCCGTCTTCAGAAGGTAACACTCACATACTTGTTGCTGTTGATTATGTTACTAAATGGGTGGAAGCCATACCTACAAAAAGTGCTGATGGTGAGACCTCTTTAAGAATGCTTTTGGATATTATTTTTCCTAGATTTGGAGTGCCTAGATATATTATGACTGATGGAGGTTCTCATTTTATTCATGGAGGTTTTAGAAAAACTCTTGCTAGGTATGGTATTAATCATAGAATTGCTTCCGCTTATCATCCTCAAACTAGTGGTCAAGTAGAATTATCAAATAGAGAGATTAAATCTATTTTGGGAAAGACCGTTAATAAAACTAGAAAGAATTGGGCTAGTAAATTGAAGGATGCACTATGGGCTTATAGAACTGCTTATAAAAATCCCATGGGAATGTCACCTTATAAAATGGTTTATGGGAAAGCTTGTCATTTACCTTTAGAACTAGAGCACAAAGCTTATTGGGCTGTTAGAGAATTAAATAAAGATCCTAAACTTGCCGGTGATAAGAGGTTGCTACAATTAAGTTCTCTAGATGAATGGAGAAGTGAAGCTTATGAAAATGCTAAACTCTTTAAAGAAAAAGTTAAAAAATGGCATGATAGGAGGATCATCAAAAGAGAGTTTAATATTGGGGATAAAGTCCTATTGTATCGGTCTCGTCTCAGATTCTTTGCAGGGAAATTACTCTCGAAATGGGAAGGACCATATGTTGTCGAGGAGGTGTATCGCTCAGGAGCAATCAAGATTAGCTCTCTCCAAGGCAATGCTACGCAAGTGGTGAATGGACAAAGACTCAAGCATTATATCTCGGGTGATTCTTATAATGTTGATGTTGATATTATTCAAGTGGAAACACCGGAAGCTTTCATCAAAGGACAAATTGACAGTCCGCCAGAACTCGACTTTGAATAGTACTGGTAATGAAAAGTACGCAATTTACTTTCCGAACAATATTTTGCTGTTTTTGGAAAATATGAGAAATTACGAGTTCGAAATGGAGTGGAAAAGGACGCACGAGGCGCCACCATAGGCCGCGGCCAAGCCTGGGCGCCGACCTATGGTTTGGCCGTCGCCCCTTTCCGACTCTGGTTCGATCTGGTACTTTCCTTATGTCGCGAAAATTTTTGCTATATAATCCCCGGACCCCTGGAGGTCCGTATATCGTGTTTCGACGTGTTTTGTTTCGAGCTGTTTCTGCCAGGATCTGTTTTTAGTCTAGAAGCACCATGGCCTCCAACAACAAGGGCAAGGGGCTTTCGGAGGAAGAAGTGAAGGAGGTGCCATCAAGACAAGAGCAGCAAGCCGGAGGGAGCAAGCAAATCTTGGTGGGATCTGTTGACACTCGACGTTCTTTTTCTCATAACCTGCAGGGACCTTTACCACCCGCTCTTAGCCTCGACTCCTTCCCCATGATGGAAGAAGTTCTACGGGTTACCGATGAGTTTTGTGATCAATATCGGGCTCTAAGAAGAGAAGTGGAGATACTCCAGGAGGAGAATTGCCGTCTCCGAAGAATGATTGAATACCACTCGATTCGCGTCACAAGGTCATCATCGCCAACTTCGGATAACAATGAATCTCTTCGAATCTTAGTGCAGAATTGTCAAGCTGAGAAACTGAAGTTGAAGGAGCTCATTAAGAAGCGCGGGAGGAGTTCATCACCACCATCGCCGAAGGAGTAATTCATCATCGGTATTGGCATCCCCTTGGTTTGTTCCAAGCTTGGGGGAGTGCCGCGGTATCACATTATCACTACCTTTTACTTTTATTGTCAAGTAGTGTCATATCATGAATAGGGAAGTTATCGTATAAGATGGGTTGCGTTTGGAAGTATCTCTCCTTTAGTTGTCTATGTATCCCTTGGTGTGAGTTATCGATATGGAATATTAATGAGAAGTCTTATCATTTACATATTGCACATCTTATTTTAGTTTGCAATCTCTATGATTCATCTTGTTGTTAGTATTGGTATCACTTTGGGAGCATTGAATAAATCTATTTGGTTTTGGCAAACTTAGCATTGGTCATTAGCAACAACACTTTGAGATTTAAATATAAAAGAGAAATACATGTAGATGTTTCATTGTCTTTCTTGTTAGCTCATAGCTCATTATTCTGAAGTTAAAATTGTTTGTGCTTACAAGGAAGATGCATGATTGTTTCTATCATATGTATATTTGTTTGTTTCCCTCGACTCTTATGCTTGCTAATTAACCTTGCTAGCCAAAGACCTGTACTGAGAGGGAATACTTCTCGTGCATCCAAACCTTCAACCAAACCTATGTTATTTGTGTCCACCATACCTACCTATTACATGGTATTTTCTGCCATTCCAAGTAAATACTTCATGTGCTACCTTTAAACAATTCAAAACTTAGTATCCCTTATTGTGTCAATGTTTCATAGCTCATGAGGAAGTATGTGGTGTTTTATCTTTCAATCTTGTTGGGCAACTTCCACCAATGGACTAGTGGCTTCATCCGCTTATCCAATAATTTTGCAAAAAGAGCTGGCAATGGGATTCCCAGTCCCAAATTAATTAAACTAAATAGACACTCCTCCATGGTATGTGATTGATGGACGGCACCCGAAGGATTCGGTTAGCCATGGCTTGTGTAAGCAAAGGTTGGGGGGAGTGTCATCATCATCATAAAGCTAAAATAAAAAGGCACTCCTTCATGGTATGAGATTGTTGGGCACCCGAGGATTCGGTTAGCCATGGTTTGTGAAAGAAAGGTTGGAAGGAGTGCCACACAAAATGAAAATATTATGGGAGCCGCTCTTAGGAGGTTGTCTGGCAAGGGAGTTAGAGTACCCGCTACCAGTCGTTGACAACAACAAACACCTCTCAAAATGTTACTTTTATTATCTCTATATGATTTCAAAACTGAAAGAGCTCTAGCACATGATTTAATCCCTGCTTCCCTCTGCGAAGGGCCTGTCTTTTACTTTATGTTGAGTCAGTAAGCCTATTTCCCTCCATCTCAAGCAAGCATTTGAGTAGTTGTGATCAAACCATTATATTGTGATTTGCTACATCATGTCTTTTATTCTTCCTTGTTTAGTACAAGTTTTATCTGAATGAATATAGCTTTGCAAGTTATCAATGATTATGAAGAGACCATTATGATTGAGTATGCAAGTTGTGCATTATAAACTTTAACATGAGAGCGCTGCTCAATAAGATAAATATAATCTATTAATTGTTCTCTGACCAAGAACGAAGTTTGCCATCATCAATTATGATTTCTCATGCACCTTTACTTGTGATTACCTTATACTTGTTTCAATATGAGTTATAAGAGGTTGTTTACTATAATGTCCTGTGTGAATGAATATGATGCTTCTTGTCCGTATTCTATTTATCGACTCTTCACTCCATAAACATGTGGTCATGTCTATTGAGTTCAGTTTCGCTTGGGGACGAGCGAAGTCTAAGCTTGGGGGGAGTTGATACGTCCAATTTGCATCACTATTTTATATCATAATTTGCTGTTATTCATTGATATATTTCATATTGGGACACAATACTTATGTTATTTTATCTATTTTGCATGTTTCATCATTATTGGAGGATCGAACACCGGAGCCAGGATTCTGCTGGAAAAAGCACCGTCAGAACGCAATATTTCGGAAGATCAACTGTGGAAGGAAATTATACCAAAAATCCTATTTTTCAAGATGACGAAGGAAGCCAGAAGGAGGAGCCAGGAGGAGCCAGGGTGGGCCCACACCCTAGGGCGGCGCGGCCCAGGCCCTGGCCGCGCCGCCATGTGGTGTGAGGGGCCCACGACCCCTTTCGCCTCCTTTTCTTCGCCAAACCCTTCGTCCCGAAGACCTAAGCCAGAGAGGGTTCCTCACGAAGAGTTACCGCCTCTGCGGGGCGGAGAACAGAGAGAAAAGAGCTCTCCGGCGGGCAGGAATCCGCCGGGAAATTCCCGGAGGGGGAAATCGACGCCATCGTCACCGACATCGAGCTGGACATCATCACCATCACCATCATCATCATCTCCACCATCATCACCGCCGTCATCACCGCTGGACACCGTCACCGCCGTAGCAATTTGGGTTTGATCTTGATTGTTTGATAGGGGAAACTCTCCCGGTATCGATCTATACTTGTTGTTGATGCTATTGAGTGAAACCATTGAACCAAGTTTATGTTCAGATTGTTATTCATCATCATATCACCTCTGATCATGTTCCATATGATGTCTCGTGAGTAGTTCGTTTAGTTCTTGAGGACATGGGTGAAGTCTAAATGTTAGTAGTGAACTATGGTTGAGTAATATTCAATGGTGTGATATTTAAGTTGTGGTGTTATTCTTCTAGTGGTGTCATGTGAACGTCGACTACATGACACTTCACCATTTATGGGCCTAGGGGAATGCATCTTGTATTCGTTTGCTAATTGCGGGGTTGCCGGAGTGACAGAAACCTAAACCCCCGTTGGTATATCGATGCAGGAGGGATCGCAGGATCTCAGAGTTTAAGGCTGTGGTTAGATTTATTCTTAATTACTTTCTTGTAGTTGCGGATGCTTGCAAGGGGTATAATCACAAGTATGTATTTAGTCCTAGGAAGGGCGGTACATTAGCATAGGTTCACCCACATAACACTTATCACAACAATGAAGATTATTTAGCCGTATGTAGCGAAAGCACTAGACTAAAATCCCATGTGTCCTCAAGAACGTTTGGTCATTATAAGTAAACAAACCGGCTTGTCCTTTGTGCTAAAAGGATTGGGCCACTCGCTGCAATTATTACTCTCGCACTTTACATACTCGTACTTTATTCAACTGTTAAATCAAAACCCCCTGAATACTTGTTTGTGAGCATTTACAGTGAATCCTTCATCGAAACTGCTTGTCAACACCTTCTGCTCCTCGTTGGGATCGACATTCTTACTTATCGAAGATACTACGATACACCCCCTATACTTGTGGGTCATCACCTAACTAGTGAAAATAAAAATAAGAAACAAAAATATATAATTGCAGAATCTAAAGGAAATAGCTTCGAGCACTCACACACCGGCAACAATGCTAGGAAATAGCTTAGTAGTCGGAGGATGTGAATACCTTTTACCTTACCTCCCCGGCAACGGCGCGAGAAAATAGCTTGATGTCTACGCACGCTTCTATTCCTGTAGACAGTGTTGGGCCTCCAAGAGCAGAGGTTTGTAGAACAGCAGCAAGTTTCTCTTAAGTGAATCACCCAAGGTTTATCGAACTCAGGGAGATAGAGGTCAAAGATATCCCTCTCAAGCAATCCTGCAATTAAGATACAAGAAGTCTCTTGTGTCCCCAACACACCTAATACACTTGTCAGATGTATAGGTGCACTAGTTCGACGAAGAGATAGTAAAATGCAAGTGATATGGATGAATATGAGTGGTAATAACAATCTGAAATAAATATGGTAGCAAGTAAACATGCAGTAGAATAGTAAATAAACAGTGATTCGATATTTGGAAACAAGGCCTAGGGATCATACTTTCACTAGTGGACACTCTCAACAATGATCACATAATTAAATAAAGCTACTCTTAAACACTCTCTTGTTGGATAACAAACACCATTCATTATGTAGGGCTATAAAAGCACACCTCAAGCCGGAGTAAACAAGCTCCACAACGACCGGAGTTCGTATTAAAGTAACCTCTAGAGTGCATAATAGACCGTTGCAATTTAGACCGAGTACTAACATAGCATACACACTGTCACCAATAGCTATGAAAGGGGGAATATATCACATCAATACTATCATAGTAATAGTTAACTTCATAATCTACAAGAGATTACAATCATATCCTACGCCAAGTACTACATGATGCACACACTGTCAACTTTATATCATGCAGGAGGAATAGACTACTTTAATAACATCACTAGAGTAGCACATAGATTAATAGTGATACAAAGCTCATGATCACATAAAGATCACACCATGGGAGAGAGATGAACCACATAGCTACCGGTAGAGCCCTCAGCCTCGGGGGAGAACTACTCCCTCCTCATTATGGGAGAAAACAATGGCGATGAAGATGGCGGTGGTGTCGTTGGAGATGACTCCGGGGGAAATTCCCCATCCCGGCGGCATGCCGGAACACAGACTTCTATCCCCCGAAACTTGTCTTCGCGATGGCGGCGGCTACGGAACTCTTCGTGGAATATCGTTGATTGTTTTAGGGTTTTCACTTCTGGAAGAATATATAGGCGGAAGGGCGGCGTCGGAGGAGTCTCGAGGGGCCCACCCCACATGGCGGCGTAGCCAGGGGTGGGGCCGCGCCCCCCTATTGTGTGGCCGCCTCGTGGCCCCTCTTCGTCTCCTCTTCGGTGTTCTGGAAGACTCCATGGAAAATAAGACCGTGGGCTTTTGTTTCGTCCAATTCCGAGAATATTTCCTGTGTAGGATTTCTGAAACCAAAAACAGGAACTGGCGCTTCGGCATCTTGTTAATAGGTTAGTGACGGAAAATGCATAAAATGATATAAAGTGTATATAAAACATGTGAGTATTGTCATAAAACTAGCATGGAACATAAGAAATTATAGATACGTTTGAAACGTATCACGTAGCACCTTGCCTAAGTGGAAGTTCAACTTCACAGTCTCCACCGAAGTGCAGGTATATTAAACAGTGAATGGAACTAATGTGTCATCTGATGTGCATATGAGATCTGGTGGGGGATTGTTGAATGTAGATGAGCTGCAGCCCAGTAAGGCAGCCCATATAGTCTACAATTCCTGAAATCTCAAGGCCCATCACGTTGGCAGCTTGGGACAGCCTTGGGGGACAAAGTTTAGTCCCACATTGGTAGTTGGGAGAGAGTTGGAGTGGTATATAAGGGCTGATGTTCTAGTCATTCCAAGTGAGTGAGAATAGAAGGAGCCCTCGCGCACTCCGCCTCCTCCGCCCGCCCCGCCTCACCTCGCCTCGTCACGCACGCACGTCGCGTTTCGTGACTCGAGTTCGAGACACACTCAAGGAAGCCTAAATTTTTGTTTGGTGCACCAACTGTGTTGGGTACGTGTCGACCTGCATGTGCATGCTCGCCGCGTGTCCCTGGCTTCCTACGCGTGTCAACGCGGTCGGGTCGGGTCGGCTTCCCAGGCTATACAAGGAGACAGATCAGATCTAGAGAAATATATAGTTCTCAGAATTCTCTAGTTCGTCTCTCTCGCGAAGTTCCTTTTGCTGCGCTACTCTCTAGTCTTCCTCATCCCGGCGACTGCGTGCACAGCCGTCCGGGAGAGCAGGCCTCCGAAACTCCATCCGTCGAGATCCTGCACGGCCGGGAGACGGGCGATAAGTTTTTGGGGAGCGTCTCGGCGCGACTGCTCGCCGTTGTTCGTTTTCTTCGACGGTTCGGCTGCTTCATCGACAGATCCGACTACACCATGGGCGACATCAACAATACCCATGGTGATGGTGGTGCTGCTGCTGGTGCGACCTTCCCGGTCGCGATGTACATGTTTTTCCTCTCCTACCTTCCACTGCTACCTGTTCAATGTTCAGATCTGATGCGTGTGCTTAGTCTGATGTGTGTGGTTAACTATGCTTGTGCATCTGTAATGTTGCTTTCGGTAATTAAAATCACACAAAAATTGCCTAATAATCTAACAAGTACTAGGCAGATTTCAACAAAGAGAGGGGATGAGTAGTGTAGAGTCGAACGACAAAAAACTACAAACATAAGGGAACTCTCCCTGACGACCGCTACCAATCTAGATAGCTACCTGAAACCAGGATCGAATAAGCCAATAACCTACAAATATGCAGATGATAACAGGAAACAGCCCCTACTAGCGACCGCCCACTGCCGAGCCTCCAATTTAATCTTGTCGATGCTATGCTGAATGGGTTTATAATTATTTTTAAACACTATTCCATTCTTCTCCTCCCAAATGCTGCAGGCCACTAGCATAACACGGGAGTTAAATTGTCTCTGCTGCGCAATCGTAAATATTTTAGATTGTCTCCACCAAATGCGTAGATTCTCATCTAAGGCTGGCACAACCTCATGAAAGCCTGCTCAACCCATGATCGAGCACCAAATGATGCAAATGAACGAAAAACACACACACACGGGTGTTTTGCATCCTCCTCTGCTGATTTGCAGTATATGATGGGCACAGAGTCTCACTCGTCCTCCCTATGCACGGTGGAAACATTGAAACTCGAGATACACACACATGATTAGGTGAGGCAAAGCGACGAACGGCTTCAGAGCACACACACGTGTACACCAAGAACAGAGTATGAGCACACGGTGATAATCCAGCCCCCCTACACACTTGGGATGGTCTTCCTTTGCTATTTCTCATAGTCACAACTCCTCCAGCAGCTTGCTGTGGAGTGGAGGTATACAACCTTGCCGGCAAGCGACATACACCAAGTCGTACGAGTCACCTCGCAGCTCCTGTTTACAACGGCACTGCTGACCCATCCATTGTCTGCTGACTAAAATGCATTCCAAGCGATGGAGTCACAATGTCCAGGACATGGCCTACCTAGATGACCTCTGGGCTAGTTTACAAATAACACAAACGAAAGAAAAAAAGCTTAACTGATAGTGGACAAGGTTAAAAACTAACACACATGTCACTTTCTGGTAAACACCTCTTTGCCAATAGATTAGCAGCTCTAATCCTCCCGTGTAAGAATAACCAATCAGCAAGTTTACGCTGGAGTGGAGCCCATGAGCACCAGACCACCATTGCTGTATCACAAGAAGTAGAAGTTCGAAAGTGTGCTTCATAGACCGACTTTTGACGGGAACTGAAGCTCCTTTAGGATCCCAAGGCCAAGTTCAAGAGTCCTCCACGTCCGGGAACAAAACCAATACAGGCAATATATCATTTATGTAGAAAGGTATCTTGTCCTACTACAACAAGTTCTACCACGACAAGATTTGTCCGGTGAGGGAGGAGCAGTGTTGGGGCAGTGACAGAGGCGTGTCTTCGGCTCGCTCTAGCGCTTGTAGTTGTCGTCGGGTGGTCCAACGAACTATTTATAATTTTTATTTTTTTAGAATTTCTTGTAGTACCATTGAAGATTATGAATAGATTCAGATCTAGATGTATCTACACACATTTTATGCAGATACGTCTGAATCTGCGATAAGAATTATGTAACGGAGGGAGTAGATGCTTGCCCGAATGGTGACTCATGCATTATCCCGATCGGTGGATCATGCATGTTATCATGATTCCTTCGTTTGGTGCTGCGCAACCATCCTAGAGTGGGAGGGGATCAGAGGAGCCCACAGGAATCGAGCGCCTGGATGCCAGAGATGACAACATGCATGGTTAAGTGCTCGGCATGCATTGGGCAGGCGTAGCCAAAGGAGTTTGATGGGGTTGGCGGTGGCTTCGGGACACAGAGCAGGCGGGGAAGGTGAACAATGTAGGCACGTTGTGGCAGAGAGGAACGGCTTCAGAGTCGACTCTTTTTCTCTATTTATTGTTTTTATTATGGAGATCTCCTTAGTCGACTCGTGTAGTAGTGATTCCCTTAGTTTGATCAAAATATCTAACAAGAGGAAGGCCTTATCAAATATCTAAATTGATTTTCTATCAAGAAAACAAAAATTATATAGGATACACACAAAAAACTATGCTCGAAAGCGGAGAGCTCATCTTTAGATTAATAAAACCCCGCAAAAAAATTATTCACGCAAACAACTAAAAAAATAGCATACCCAAACAATATATACATTATTTATTAATTATTTATACTATTCTAAGAACCTCATTCTACTGGTAGCCTGTCACAAAGGAGTTATGCTATATGCTATGCCAAGCATGATCTACTGCTCCACAAGAATCACGCACGTGGAAGACCACGGATCTGACAATGCTTCATTGGTTCGGTTCCTATTTTCTCCATGTTACAAATCCTTATTATTTTGATAGTTTCGATATGTTGGAACTAGGTGGAGTGTGACGACATTAAGTTAGAATTTAGGGGATTTAAGATAAAAACGATTTGGTGAGCAAGATGTCTTGCCAAATAGGCGTGGGCATGGAGCGGGAACCTCGTGCAGAACAAGAAGAGGGCGGGCGGGTGAGCGAGGACCGTGCCAGCATTGGAGGTAAGCTTAAGAGACATCCATCTCTCTGAATATTATGTGGTGCAATGCATGCGACTCTGTTTTCGTGCTATGCCTTCTGCTCTTTCACACACACAGCAATACTGGAATGACATAAAAGAAAACAAATGCTAGTTAGTGGTTTAATTCTCTTGTAGCATGCTAAGTGTGCTCTAGAAAAGAAGGAAAATGATGGAGAAATACCAGCAGCTCATTTTCTACTTAAGAGTCATTATGGATAAATGTTAGTTAGTGGTTTAATTCTCTTGGTATGGGTAGCTACAGTTCAGATTTTCAATGTTGGACTGAAGGTGACGAGTATATCTCTAGCTAGCTAGCAACATCATGCAACACACTTGTATAGGATAAGTGATTACTTCATCAGGAATTACTGCATAAGATCATATTTACATGTATTTTTCTTTTGATATTAAGAATAGTTATGATGTTGCTGACATTTAGATCATGTTACACTTGAAAGTACTCCTGGAGTATACAACTTGTAATTTCCTGTCTTGATTAAGTAACATGCTTTTCCTGTGAATGCACAAAGTTCAAGTGGCTTAATACATCTAGCAGAACGATCACCTTTCAGTTAGCTTTGAGTTTTAGAAAATACAAAAACAGTACGGTTTGTATTCCATATGTATTCACAAGCTGGTTTGACCGACAGCTAATAATAAATATTGGAAAACATGAGATGCTAAATAAATGCAGTTGTGGTAGAGTGGAAGCATTTCAGATCCTGTCTTAATCTCTTGCGTGTATGCTTGAAAGTTGAACGTTAGAACACATGATCTTAATCACTTGTCCTACTCAAAATTGTTCTATTTTATTTTGGGGAAGGGAAAATGGTTTCTTTGAATACATACACTTGTGCTATGATTATTGTTACAGTAAAATAGTCATGGAGTATAATTATGTCCTTGCAGATATCTTGGGAGTATCATGGAACCAACATTAGTTGCTGGTGTTTGTCAAAGGACAGTTCACTGAAGATGAGTGGGCTGAGGAATAACATATGCCGAAAATGACAATGACCAATAGGTAACTGCCTCACTTATGTCAATTAATCTGTTGATTTCTCCAGCGCTTATATTGTTTGCACAAAAATAATCCATCACTTGTTCTGCTATAAGAACAAATGACACTAATTTTTCTAGGGCTAGAGATGGTTTAAGTGCAATACTGAATTAATTAACCATAACACTGGTTTCAGGATATTAGTGCATTAATTTTTGATGTAGTGTTTCCAGTAGTGTAATGGACCTGATATCTTTAACACATAGCACTTTGATATCCATTTTTGACTGTATTTATTGTTTACAGTCGGAAAATTGCAAATACAGTACATAAATGGATACTGAAGTTGACATTAATGTGATTTTCAACTTGATGTGTTTTTCCTCTTCAGGGATGATTCCTTCCTCTTCAGGTGGAGATAAGTTGAGATCTGGCCTGATGTGCTGCTGAGCGAGGAAGAAGGTGTTGTGCTGGGCGCGCGTGGACCTGGAGGTGTTGGCTGACCCTCTGTGGGTGGGTGCTGGCCGGCGCTCGCCGGGGGACACTTAAGCTGGAGGAGCCAATCGATACTGAATCTCCTCTGATTCACTACCCTGGACTAGGGATCTACGACAACGTACCGGCGAGGTCAGGACCGGTTTCTGTGTTTGAGCATGATGTGCTTATTCACCTGGACAAGGCTGTGGACCACAGCGTCCGGTCGGTACCTCTACCGATTGCTCGGGATTCTCTGATTATCGTGGTCTGTCTGGGTAGACATGGGGAATGGCAATAAGGGGAGTTGGGAGGCTGCTGCTATATAAGGCAAAACAGACCACGAAGTAGCGCGCAGTGGGCGGTGTGCACAGGAAAGGTTGGTTGAAGCTATCCTAAGAGGATAAAATGAAATGTGCGATTTGAACAACTTGTAGTACCCGTGACTATCCATTCTGGTGACGTGATTGATTTGTCACTTTCGCAGTACTGTGTGTTTTCATTGACCGTGAGTCGGTCTACTTCCAAATATAATGGGTGCACGCTATGTAAGGTGCCGGTATGAACAGAGGTAGAGGTACTGCTCATCTTCTCCTACCTCTGGCGCTGTGGAAAGATGAGTAAAATGCTAAGCTCGATAAAGAAAACATGGGTCATTCTTCTAACCTGCCAATTAAAATAAGAAGATATATTAAGTGTAATATATGGCTACGTACTTGACGAGAAAAAAAAGGAACTGTCTATTTGTTATACTTGTATAGACCAAGAAGGATTAGAGATGTTAGCTATGTGTAATGGGAGCTTGCTGTGTGTGTAATGGCTGTCATATGTGGGAAGGTTGGTAAAACACGGTTTGAACAAACAACAATGCGGGTCCGTATTACAACAAGCTTGCTTTGGAAAGTGGCAACGTGAACACCACTTTGAATCCAAGTGTGGGGTCAGGGTACTGGGTCCATGTAATAGGTCCCACTATTTAAATTCGGAATGTAGGGTCTGGGGTGTGGGTCCCACAATTTAAATTTAAAAGTAGGGCCTTGCGATACTATGCATCCGGGTCCACTTTTTTTGAATTCAAAAAATGGTCCCACCAGACTTGAGTGATAGTTAGATGCTAATATGAATCGTTAACAAAAATCTGAGGATAACAAGAAAGGACTAAAAGTGACACGTGTCAAGCATTCAGGGCGTGCTCACGTATACACAGGGTCACCAGACTTCTTTGGCTCTAAAGAAATATACTCCCGGTCATAATCTTGGCTGGATTCTAAGAGCAAGAACAATAGTATAGCCGACAGCCGGCTATAATAATTTGCCACATCATCTATAATCAATTTATAGCTAGCATGCACAATAGTAAACTATAAAAGTGTTGTACTTTTACAATGCATTGTCCACTTTTAGTCTTACATAGTACCTAGGAGCATGTGCTAGAGCTGGCTATTAGATAAGAGCAAGTACAATAAGTCCTAGTCAGCTGGCTATAAGGATTATAATAATATATTGTTGTCTAGTTGGAGGAGAGAGAGGAGGAGAGAGAAGAGGAGTGGGCTCTTATGCAAGAGTCAGCTCTAGCACGTGCTCCTAGGCACTATGTGAGAGTGAATGGTGGGCCATGCACTAATAAAGTAATACAATTTTATAGCCCACTATTGTATATATTGGCTCTAAAATGACTACAGATGACATGACATTTGACTTATAGCCAACGGTTGGCTCTACTATTAAACTTGCTCGACTATCCACAATGAGAGTATCATAGGTAGTATCATGCATTCCATGCATGCAAAATTCTGATGTGGCAGTGCAATTAAGGATGAGAGAGAGGTTACTAGTATCATAGATAGATACTGTATCATAGCACGTACTACTAGAAAAATTAATGTCAAGTAAATCTTGTACATATATTTGCATTGAGATTCTACAAATCAATTAATATATAGAGACTATGAAACTAGCATATGATACCATGTATTGTGGAGATAGTAACATGTAGTAGTATCATACGCATGATACTTCTATATGATACTATGCATTGTGACTAGTCTAAGAGCCCACTTTTCTTCTCTCTCCTCCAACTAGGCAAACTGATAATATTTTATCTTTTGTAGCCAGCTAACTATACCTTATTGTACTTGCTCTAATACAAGCGAGAGGTGGCCAGGTTCCACACGTGGTTGAAACTGGAATTGCCGTATTTCTTCGTCTGTCGTATGCTTAAACCCCTGACAACTATGGTGGACGCAGTGGCCGGGACAGGAGGACGTCGTAGTCTAGTGGGCTTAGCTCGGCGACATACCAGATGAGTTCCAACTACTGATCTATGAGGAGCATACAAGAAAATAATGTGCATACTCCTTAATAATAGCGCTGGATTTTTTACGTCCCCATGGGTCAGAAGGAGTATGAACTAGCTGACCGGCCCAACATGGTGCTGGAGTGAGAAGCTCAACACGACACTCGAGAAGGAACTAGTCGCCTCAAAGAGTGTGACCGGCTTATCTTTATATTCCTGAGGCCTGCCAAGCCCACAACCTGCGTTGCTAATATTTTTATCTCATGGCCAATGCTCAGGTTCTAAACGTTCTAAACATCGCCGCCAAAGCCCTCTCCAAGGTGTTGCGAGGAGTTCAACGGCAACGCCTGTTTTGACTCTCACCTTCAGTGTCAGTTTGCCTTGCTGCGCTTGGAGCTCGCTCAGTTGGTTGCTAACCGCGTCGAGGAGGCGTCTCGCCCCCTTCGTGAAAAGGTGGCAAGTCTCAAGCTGTTGTTGGCATAAGTTGGTGTTTCTTTGGAGCCGACGGAGGCGTGCTCTTCCGGGGGGGCAGGAGCTTGCCACCGTGGAGGCCCCGTTTCCGCTTAGCTCAGTGGAGCAGAAGTCAGCGGTGGTTGAGATCACACCATAGCTACATGAGTTGTGTGGGGACTCATCTGTGGTGCCCGAGCTCTTGAAGTTGGGTGGTGGTAAGGTTATGCCTCCTTCCGTTAATGAAGTGAGGCATGTGTGGTTCCTTTTGGTGTTGGAGTTGTTAAGTCAAGTTTGCTGGCAACGGTGCCCGGAGGTGTTGTTGCTAGAGAGGTTTGCGATTTTCTCGCCACCTTAGCTGCTACCTACCCTGGATCCGCAGTAGACTGATGGGTGCCTTCAATATCATGGCATGTCTTTGTCGGCGTAGTGTTGGTGTGTCGTGGTTGGAGTTCGTTCGTGTAGGCTCGTCGTCCTTTCTGTTGGCTAGTGTGGGTGCGCCCTGTTGTTTCGGGTCGTTGTTACGGTTGGTTGTAAGTGTGGACGCGGTTTGCAAACTCATGTTGTAGGTTTTCGCTCGGTTTTCTCCTAAAAACTGAGCACTCTCTTCTTAATTAATGGATGAGGCAAAGCTTTTGCCTCCATTCCAAAAAAAAAAAACATGGCACTGAATTTTTTCTCCCTTCCATCCTCTAATTTCTAGATGGCAAGACCTATTATGTGACAGCGTCATGTTTGTTGTATATATTTGTATATATGCTGGTTTCTATATATACCACACACATGGTGAATGTTCACCATGTTTTATTGGATGACGAAGGCTATTTATTAATTGTCTCGTGGCCGTTGGAAGGGAACATGTGGTTCCACTGAACGAAAATGACCTAATCTAAAGAATAACCATTGGAAAGGGGTAAAATTAATTATCTAGTAGCGAAGTTCTGGTACTCGAGTTTAGGCTAGCCATAGTGCTAGTATCATAAGTAGTATCATATACATTGGTCCCATAAAACTGCTATGTGGAAGCTAATTAAAGAGGAGGGAGAAGATTATAATAACATAGGTGGATACTGTATCATAGCGCATGTCACGAGAAAAAGTTAATGCCAAACAAATATTAACCACAATTTTGCATTGAGATGCTACAAATCATTAAATATAACAAGATTATGATACCACTTCATGATACTACCCACTATAGAGATGGTATCATATAAAAGTATCATATGCATGATACTAATACATGATACTACCCACTATGACCAGCCTTATCAAGCTTCAATAGTCACTGGTTAGTAGTATGAGCTTGTTAATGCGATGACATCCACAGCGAACAACAGCCCCACAATAACCGCTCCTTTTCCCAATCTTTTAGGCCGATTTAAACTGAGACGAGGGGCATTAATTGTCTCGCACCACATATTACATGTCATATGTGTGCGCTAGCTATCTGGGAATCTATGCGGTTTCCTGCGGTGTCCCGTCGAATCCGCTGGAAACTGACCGGATTTGAACTAGGGGTACACTTTTCATCGCTCAATAAATTTCGGGAAAAATGTTTTTAGATCTATGACACATCACTTTATGTGCTAATTTTTATCCGTTTAGCGCGATGGTGAAGGGGTGCACCAGCGCGCCCGGTACGGCCATACCGCATCTCCGCGGGGCCCGTTTTGGCCAAATGACAATTTAAACGTAGTCGGAAAATCCCACGGAGTCGCATGGCATCATTTTATGTGCCCTAGTAACCACTCCAAAAGCCGGAATTAGGATACGGTAATTATTTTGGAAAACCCTTCACAAACAGGGCTATCATGTCCGGAGTTCTATGGCTTTTAGGGCAAATGAGTAGGAAACGGCCTGTGACACCTCATAGTTTGTCGGAACGAGGCCATATTTGGCACGTTGATACGTCTCCAACGTATCTATAATTTCTTATGTTCCATGCTAGTTTTATGACAATACCTATCACACTTTATAATGTTTTTATGCATTTTGTGGGACTAACCTATTAACAAGATGCCACAGTGCCAGTTCCTGTTTTCTGCTGTTTTTGATTTCAGAAAAGTTGTTTTACAAATATTCTCGGAATTGGACGAAACAAAAGCCCACGACCCTATTTTCCACGGAGTGTTCCAGAAGATCGAAGAGGAATCGAGGAAGGCCAGCAGAAGGCCCTCCCCATATGGCGGCGCGGGGGGCCCCACTGCCGCGCCGTGACGTGGTGAGGGAGCCCCTGGGTCCCCCGACGCTGCCCCTTCGCCTATTTATTCCTTCATCCCCGAAAACCCTAGTACCGAGAGCCAAAAATACCAGAACAGTTCCAGAGACGCCGCCGCCGTCAACCCTAACTCGGGGGTTCGGAAGATCTCCTCCGGCTGCCGGAGGGGGATCATCACCGGAGGGCTCTACATCACCATGACCGCCTCCGGACTGATGCGTGAGTAGTTCATCCTTGGACTACAGGTCCATAGCAGTAACTAGATGGTTGTCTTCTCCTATTGTGCCATCATGTTTAGATCTTGTGAGCTGCCTATCATGATCAAGATCATCTATTTGTAATGCTACATGTTGTGTTTGTTGGGATCCGATGAATATGGAACACTATGTCAAGTTGATTATTGATCTATCATATATGTGTTGTTTATGATCTTGCATGCTCTCCGTTGCTAGTAGAGGCTGGCCAAGTTGATACTTGCAACTTCAAGAGGGAGTATTTATGCTAGATAGTGGGTTCATGTCTCCATTGAATCTGGGGGAGTGACATCAACCCCTAAGGTTGTGGATGTGCTGTTGCCACTAGGGATAAAACATCAATGTTTTGTCTAAGGATATTTGTATTATTTACATTACGCACAGTACTTAATGCAATTGTCTGTTGCTTTCAACTTAATACTGGAAGGGTGCGGATGCTAACCCGAAGGTGGACTTTTTAGGCATAGATGCATGCTGGATGGCGGTCTATGTTATTTGTCGTAATGCCCTAAGTAAATCTCATAGCAGTCATCATGATATGTATGTGCATTGTTATTCCCTCTCTATTTGTCAATTGCCCAACTGTAATTTGTTTACCCAACATGTTATTTATCTTATTGGAGAGACACCACTAGTGAACTGTGGACCCCGGTCCATTCTTTTACATCTGAAATACAACCTACGCAATCATTGTTCTCTTTTGTTTTCTGCAAGCAAACATCATTTTCCACACCATACGTTTAATCCTTTTGTTTTCAGCAAGCCGGTGAGATTGACAGCCTCACTGTTAAGTTGGGGCAAAGTAGTTTGATTGTGTTGTGCAGGTTCCACGTTGGCACCGGAATCCCTGGTGTTGCGCCGCACAACACTCCTTCACCAACAACCTTCACGTGATCTTCATCTCCTACTGTTTCGATAACCTTGGTTTCTTACTGAGGGAAAACTCGATGATGTACTCATCATACCTTCCTCTTGGGGTTCCCAACGGACATGTGCTTTACCGTCACAAGCACACGTCTGTGGTCCCTGATGCACGTGGTTGACGTATTGTCTTTTCGTTCGACACGCGTCCGTTGGGAACCCCAAGAGGAAGGTGTGATGCTGTGGCAAGTTTCCCTCAGAAACCAAGGTTTATCGAACCGAGGAGTCAAGCAGCACGTTGAAGGTTGATGGCGCGAGATGTAGTGCGGCGCAACACCGGGATTCGGCGCCAACGTGGAACCTGCACAACACAAACCAAGTACTTTGCCCAAACGAAACAGCGAGGTTGTCAATCTCACCGGCTTGCTGTAACAAAGGATTAGATGTATAGTGTGGAAGATGATTGTTTGCGAAAACAGTAGAACGTATTGCGGTAGATGTATTTCAGTATAAAGATTGGACCGGGGTCCACGATTCACTAGAGTGTCTCTCCCATAAGATAAACAGCATGTTGGGTGAATAAATTACAGTTGGGCAATTGACAAATAAAGAGGGCATGACCATGCACATACATATTATGATGAGTATAGTGAGATTTAATTGGGCATTACGACAAAGTACATAGACCGCTATCAGCATGCATCTATGCCTAAAAAGTCCACCTTGAGTTATCATCCGAACCCCTCCGATATTAAGTTGCTAACAACAGACAATTGCATTAAGTATTGCGCGTAATGTAATCTGTAACTACATCCTCGAACATAGCACCAATGTTTTATCCCTAGTGGCAACAGCACATCCATAATCTTAGAGATTTCTGTCACTTCCCGATTCACGGAGACATGAACCCACTATCGAGCATAAATACCCCCTCTTGGAGTTAATAGCAAAAACTTGGCCAGAGCCTCTACTAATAACGGAGAGCATGCAAGATCATAAAAAACACATAGATATAAATTGATAATCAACATAACATGGTATTCTCTATTCATCGGATCCCAACAAACACAACATATAGAATTACAGATAGATGATCTTGATCATGTTCGGCAGCTCACAAGACCCGACAATTAAGCACAATGAGGAGAAGACAACAATCTAGCTACTGCTATGGACTCATAGTCCAGGGGTAGGCTACTCACACATCACTCCGGAGGCGACCATGGCGGCGTAGAGTCCTCGGGAGATGATTCCCTCTCCGGCGGGTGCCGGACGATCTCCTGAATCCCCGAGATGGGATTGGCGGCGGCGGCGTCTGGAAGGTTTTCCGTATCGTGGCTCTCGATGGGGGTTTCGCGACGAAGGCTTTAAGTAGGCGGAAGGGTAGGTCGGGCGGCGAGGGGCCCGGGAGACGGGCGGCGCGGCCAAGGGTGGGCCGCGCCGCCTCCTCCTGGCCACCTCGTGGCCCCACTCCGTTGACTCTTCGGTCTTCTGGAAGCTTCGTGGTAAAATAGGACCCTGGGCGTTGATTTCGTCCAATTCGAGAATATTTCCTTACTAGGATTTCTGAAACCAAAAACGCAGAAAACATCAAGCTTCGGCATCTTGTTAATAGGTTAGTTCAGAAAATGCACAAATATGACATGAAGTGTGCATAAAACATGTAGATATCATCAATAATGTGGCATGGAACATAAGAAATTATCGATACGTCGGAGACGTATCAGTCCCTGGGATGGGAAGCAAGGCCCCGGGAGAGGATTTCCAATCCGACCCATGGGCGATGGATTTTTCATTTTCGGGTTTGTTTCTGTGAAGCAGCTACGTGGGGCGCATTTTAGTATTGCGCGAGACCTCCGCGTAGTAGTAGGACACCGCCTCAGCACCACATATCACATGCCATATGTGCGCGCTAGGTATCTGGGAATCTCCGCGTCTTCATGCGGTGTCCCGCCGAATCCGCTTGAAACTGACCGGATTTTAACTAGGGGTACACTTTCCGTCTCTCAATAAATTCCGCAAAAATGTTTTTAGGTCTATAACACATCACTTTATATGCTAGTTTTTGTCCGTTTAGAGTGTTGGCGAACGGTGCACTAGCGCGCCCGGTACGGCCATTTCACATCTCACGAGGGGGCCGTTTTTGCCAGATGGCAAACTGGACATCATATTTGGATTCCTCTAATTTTTAGGTTCAAATGATGATATGGATGTTATAATTAGATTCCTCTCATTTTTCAGATCGATTTATACATATTATTTGTGTAATTTCGATTTTCCGATTTAAAGATATTAATTGTTCCATATTAAATAGAAAAAGACCAAAATAAAATAATTTTATTATTATTTGAATTCAATATTATTATTACTTATATATTCATTGTTTTTTACTTATGTAATTGTTTGGAATTCAAAAATAAAGAAGTGTAACATCACGGTCCAAGGGTTAATAGGGTTGATATGCTATTATTATCAGCAAGGTGTCAATTCTTTAATGGAAACTCATCCGAATGGAACCAAGAAGTTAAGCGTGCTGAGGCTGGAGTAGTGTGAGGATGGGTGACCGACTGGGAAGTTTAACCATGATTGTAATTTGGCCTAAGATTAAGTGTACTTGGAGTTAAAAGTGTCTTGGGTGAAAGATAAACAAGTAAAAAAAGATAAAAAAGAACAAAAGAACAAAATGGTGTAAAATAAATTAAAATTTGAAAAAACTTAAAACTATATGCTGAGGGTTTCGCCGTCGGCATAGACAAAAATGATTTTTTTTTAAAAGTTTGGAATTTTTTTTTGAAAATGGAAATTTGATTTTTTTTAATTTGTATGCCGACGATTTTGCCGTCGGCTTAGGGCTACGCCGACGGCAATAGTGACTCTGCCAAGGGAGGTAGTCGCCGAGGAGATATGCCGAGGGTGGCCCTCGGCGTAGCCTATGCCGACGGTCAAAAGAGGCTACGCTGAGGGTTCCCGGCCCTCGGCATATCGGCCCATTCATGTAGTGATCGTGGTGAGAATTCAAATACAAGCTAGAGGAGGTAGGGTTGACACAATTAGGCCTAGTTTGGCAACAAAGTATTATGAAAAGTGAAGTATTACAAACCATAGTATTTTATCCATCTTGGCAATACTCCAGTTTCAGGAAAAAACAGGTTTAGAGTTATCTTTTATATACTTCAAAAATAGCATGCTTTGAGAGATAACTAACCATTAATACTATAGTTTTTAGTTTTTAGTCACAGCTAAACACATCAAATTATTTAAAACTGTGGTACTGTAGGAAACTATAGTTTTTTTGAAATAATTTAAAAATACTTTGCTACCAAGCACAACCTTAAAATTGGAACCGATGTATTCTTTCCTCATGTTCTCATGTATGTTCCCACGTTTCCGTGATGCTTTTTTTTGAACAGTACCGGGTCCGGAAGACCCCAGGGGAGTTTATAGATAAACACGTGGCAGGTACAGAATTATAAGGAGGCCCCTTACAACACTTGCTCCTAATAAACCTATTATTTGAAGATAAGGCCTCCTTTTTTTTCCAGAAAACACCCTGTAAGAAGTTTGGAAAACTCAATCGAGGACATCGGGCTCTCCACCACCAGAACGCCGGCGACCTTGAGGCTTTGCAGCCGAGATCAGAGAGTAGTCTGCTCGCGAGCTCTTCTCCGGCGATTGGATCCAGCCACCAGTTACAACAAGGACATCGGGGACGCACCACTTGATTTCCTGGGCACGAAGAGCTCCGGCGACGGATCCATAGGCCTCCGCTGTGGAGGTCGAGATCAGGCCGCTAGAACGGCCAAAGATCTCGGCGACGACGACGGACACCGCGTGATGTGCGCAAGGACTCCCATGGCACCTCCTCTGTTTGGTCGCCAGACCAACCGCCGCATGCTCTTCTCCCTCGCCACCGGGGCCGCTCGACAGGAGCATCGATAGTGGTTGGCCTCCATCGAAGAAGAGGCGGAGACGCTTATTGGAGGGAGGCCTCACAGCTGCGGAGAGCTTCCCCATCTCCCACCTCAGGAGCATAGGGAAGGACCTCACCTGCGATTTCCTGGCACCGCGTCTAAGCGCCAGGGAAGAAACTGACCCCCGCCTGATTCTAGAATCCATTTAGCTAGCCACTGGCTTCCTCTTCTCCTCGCCTCCATGGCCGGCCAGAGGAGGAGACAAGTGAAGCAAAGCACAACGGATCAAGAAGTAGCAGCAGAGGATCTTATTTGCGGAGATCCCTATGATGGAGCAGCTCGCCTTCTCCGGCCGCCGGAGCTTGACGAGGCAGGACCACCAAACCAGGATGCACCAGATCTGATCCCAGAGATCTCGTGCGCTACTCCAAACTACCGGCAAGCCGCCGAGAGACCTAAAACTAAGGTTATCTACAGCTCCGGCGCCTCCCCTTTGTCATCTCCGGCCGGCAGCGCCGCCGGAGAGGGCTTGGGGTCAGCCCAGCCTCACCTGGAGGGCTCTCAACTAGGAGGGGGGGGTGAGACCGGTTGGAGAAGAGGAGCAATTCTCCAGTACCTGGACCGTTTCCATGAGGCTACGAGTCACTGATCGTTTTAGCTTGATCTTTTTTCTTTTGCTGTTGTGTGTATCCTCAACGTTTAGACTATAGTTCTTGATATTATGGTATTGCATAAGTTGTGTATAACTGATATCATCTTGGTATTAATATTGTTTATTTATCGAAAAAATGATCACAAACCCCGACAGCGATGGAAAATATGTGTTGTTCCAGATCAGTCGGTTCAGCGCCTCCGCGAACCCTCTTGCGTGTTCGACCTCGCTACGACGCTACCCCATGGCTTGTCATCCGACGGAAAGAGCCATCGGCTGCTGATGAGTACGGCACATGTCCAGAAACTCCGTGGTGGACGATCAGAACCGGATGACGCCACAGTCCAGTAGTCCCGGATGCCACTTCATCCACTTTTGGTGGGTGGATTCCCTCGTGCTTGCAAGCGACGCGCAGCCCCGCAGCGGTGGTACTTATGAGCTCGCTGATCGACCCAACATGGTGCATGAGTGAACGGCTCAATACGACACTGGAGAAGGAACAAGTGGTCTTGAAGTGCGCGAATGGCTCATCTTTGAATTCCCGAGACCTCCCAAGCTCACGACCTGCGCTGGTAATATTTTCACGTCATGTCCAATGGTTAGGTTCAAAACATGGGGGTAAAATTCTTCTCCCTTCCAAATTCCTTCCTCTATTTTACAGATGGCTAGACCTATTATGTGACAACAATCATGTTCGTTGTATATACGATGCTTTCTATATATGCCACACGCATGGTGAATGCTCGCCATGCTTTATTGGATTTGGATGATGAAGCTAGGCTATTTATTAGTTGTCTCGTGGCCGTTGGAAGGGACGTGTGGTTCCACTGCACTAAAATGACGAAAATGAACTAATCTAAAAAATAACGGTTGGTAGGGGTCAGTTTAATTATCTAGTAGTGAAGTGCTGCTGCTCGAGTTTATCTCAAGCTTCAGTGTTATTCACTGTGGTTAATAGTATGAGCTTATAAATCTTAGGATGCTGATGAATTTCGTTTTTGGCATTCCAAATTACTACTCACGAGCGTGTAATTCTTCCCCTTCCGGAATAGCCAAGATTAAAACGTTGAAAAATGGTTGAAGTCGTTAAAGGAAATGGGAAGATATCCTTGCTAAACACCAAGGAAAAAAATAGCAGGCTATTTGATTTAGCGGACACCTCGTCCAGAAGCTATTGAAGCTATAGCGGAGCTATAGCGGAAGCTAAACCATTTAGCGGTTTTCTCTATAAAAGGAATATATTTCATAGAAACAAAAAATTGCAGCATACATATCATGAAAAATAATATTTGTCTTTGTCTTCAGGATTATTGCATTGCTTATAATGTGCTATGGATCTAAACTAGATATGCCAATTCTATCTACAATCCTTATTTCTAAAAAAATTACATGGGATGGAATGAAATGGAATTGAATAGGCAGGGAAGTATGTAACAGGAAGGAAAGACGTAGCAGTTCTAGTGTTTGAACAAACAATCAAGCTTCTATATACAAATTATTTTTGGCGATTATAGTGTCTGACAGCTGAAACAATTCACCGTCGAACAAAGAGTAAATGAAAAAGGAATATAAACGGTCATCTCGATTCATCCCGTGACTCCCAAGCCAAGGCGTCGTGTCCTGGGCTCAGCAGCCCGACGAAAACATGTATTGAGCTTCAAATTTTAGTGTCATGGGACAATTATGTTAGGGGCGCTCTAGCTCCTCTAACGGCTACACTATTTAGCGGTAATTAGCGGCGCTTTAGCAGACGTAGCGCCTATAGCGGAAGAAATAGGCTTAGCGTCGCGGAAGGATGTCTGAGAAGCTATAGCCAGCTATTTTTTTCCTTGCTAAACACATGTCCCGGGCGGAGAAATCCTTCAGAACCAACACTCGGACCATAGTAGATGGATCGATACACTAGTAGAAAACGGGTTTTTAGTCCCGGTTCAGAACGTTCTTTAGTCCTGGTCTTTCAACCGGGAAATGTGGAACCGGGACTAAAATCTGGACTAAAGGTCCTCCACGTGACCACAGTAGAACGCTTGAGCCGGAGGACCTTTAGTCCGAGTTGGTACACCAATCGGACTAAAGGACACCCTTGAAAAACGCGGACCTAGTACTACTTACATGCTTCCTTGAAAAACGCAGCTCCGGTTTCCATTCACCGTGAACCGCCTTGATGAACTTTTTCCAAATCCTGCCCGGCAAAGAAAATGAATAAATGAGTTATTAATTACTTGATTTTACGAAAGAGGCCGATATAGTGCTTGCGACACACGGCACCGAGTGAATAATGAGGAGATGAGAACCTAGCTGGAGACGAGGAGGGAGAGCGGACTTGGGTATTGACGGCGATGGGGGTATTTTCTCGTGAGAGATGTCATTGAAGGCCTTCAAGTCCCAGCAACAAGGACAATGATGGCGAGCTTTGATTGGGGAGCTCTTGCTAGGGATTTGGCGAGAAGAGATGAATGAGGGGATGAGGGCATGTCTGGCGTTGAGGAGGGTGAGCGGACTTCGGTAGTGGCGGTGACGAGGACATTTGCTCGTGAGAGATGCCATGGAAGGTTTTCATGTCCCAGAAACAAGGACAACAACGATGAGCTTCGATTTGGGAGCGCGAACTAGGGATTTGGCGAGAAGATGAATAGGGAATGGATTGGCCTAGTTTGAGTTGAAACAATGGAGAGATGAAAAAATGGGAACATTTTAAAGAGCCAACGAAGCAGTCTACCTGGCAGCCACGTTGGCAACGAAACAACGGGTAACCTCACAGCGCGGACCCAAAACACCTACCATTACAGAGATATTTGTGTTCAAATCATTTTCAAACATTTTTTGAGTGCTACACAAATTTCAGCCAAGAAATACCCCCTAGGTTCTGTGAGCGTTGGGCAAAGAACGCGGGATCCGCAAAGTAAAAAATCCCGCTAGAGCATGATTGGTTGCTCGTACGGGTTTTTCCCTCTCGTGCAACTTAGCCCACTTGCAACCGTATGCGTGAATATTTGTCTTAGGCTAGCTTTTGCATTATGATTGGTTGCTAACAGTTCTAGTTGGCATCGGCATGAGAAACGAAAGACCGTTCGATTGGTAGACGATGTTAGAGTAGGAAGAAACTAAACATGTTGTTTGGTTATATGCAAAACTTGGGATGTGATAACCTTTTCCCCAACTGGTGAGGTTACCATCCCTTTGTGCATTACTAAGGGGCAACAAGATATGCTACTTGAGGACATACAATCAAACATAGTTCAACACTGAAGTGAATAGTTTAGGACAGAGGATAAAAACATAGTTTAGGACGACATACATACGATAATCAGACACAATTTCACTCATCGATCATGGCAAGGGCTGGATTATGCTGTGGGCATTTCATCACGACCTCCATCATGTTGTACTTGAAGATGTTGACCTTGAAGACGTCACCCCTGAACATTTTGAAGGTTATGAAGTGGTTGATCTAGATCTCATGAGGAATGGCAAATCCAACGCAGCCTTTGTAACGACCCGGAAAAACCCCATATTAGATTTTACGTTGTTGCTTGTTTTTCCGCGTCGTTCCATAATCATGCATGCATCATATCCATTTTTTGAAAAAATAAAATTATTTTATTACAAGTTTATTTATATTACCAAAATTATTCTCTCCTTTTCATCCCAAAACTAAATCTATATTTTTCTAGTATTTTTCTGGTATAAAAACTATTTTAAAATGTTTTAAAAGCAACCAGAAAATCTACACTACTTAAAAAAAGGAAGGTGTTCCCTATTCTGCCAACATTTCACTACGACTAATTCTTTCGTCGTCCCCTCATCGGCACGCGCCTACCTGGGCCGCGACAACATGGGCTGTCATCAGACCGTTCGTTGTTCGCTTCGCCGCGCGTCGCTCCTAATCCCCTCACCTTGCACGCATATGCTTCCACCATCCTCACGTGTGGCCGCCGCCGGCCTCTCATCCCGCACAAATAGAATGAGCGTCCCTTGGCCACCGCCGCTCCGTCGGAGATGGCAGTCCCCATGGCAGACGGCTCCTCGCAGGAATTCATGGCCGCCACCGCAGCTTCGCCGGAGACGGCGTTCAGTTCTAGCTTTTTTGAGGGATAACTTAATTTCTCGTGTGCTCTGTTTCTATATCGATCCAATCGAGTCTTTAGTGATCCGGTTAAGTCTTCGACCGAGCAAGCCGGATGGGGAGAAAGCGCACAGATGCCTCTTTGGCAGCGCCACTCGATGCCCGCAAGCGCCGCCGGCCGGAGCAAGCAAGCGGCGGTTGGGCATCTCTTGCCACCGACATAGTCGGCCTCGTCGTTGGCCGACTCCTCGACGACAGCGACATCGCGGGCTACATCTTCTTCCACGCCGTCTGCTCGGCCTGACGTTCCTGCACGCCCCCTTCCGCCTGGAGACATCAGGCCAGGCGATCGATCGATCCCGATGCACGATGCACGTAGGGAGGCTATAGGTAGGTGTGCTGCTCGACAGGCGGCGTCTCCTCCAATTAGTCCGGCGTCGCTCAGCGCCCCAACCCTCAGGAATCAGCCATTCAGGTCGCCAGTTCCATCTTCTCTAGGTACGCCTGTGGTCGCTGCCTTTTAATTCTCGGTAGAATCAACTCGTCCAGCTGGTATTTCCTAGATTGTTGTCTATTCTTTAGCGAAAATTGTTGCTACCGATCTTTTAGATGAAAGTACGAAACCCAAAGAAAGTTCTGGCTAGAATTTATGCTTGATAATTTATATACTACCTCTATTCACTAAGAAAGGATGTCGCATTTTTGACTAAATTCCGACGTATCTAGACACTCTTATTGCATAACTACATCCAAATGTAGACAAATCTTGGACATCTTTTTATGAACGGAGGGAGTATGTATGGTGTATCATTTTATTTGTCAAATTATTAAGTCCCATATAAAAAAAATATTTTTTTCAAACGAGCAGATATAATGGATAGATTTCTCAAAAAAGGGAGCATCAGATGTCCGAGAGGAGCTGAATTACAAAGAAGAGATTCAGTATCCTTGAGTACTATATTTTCAGTCATTCTACTACTTTCCACTTAAAATTAAGTATACTTTTTTTATCTTGTAGGTTATTGAGTTGCATTTGATGATTTAGTTTAGAATTTGGAAATGGAAGATATATTTTCAAAGTAACGGGCTCATCAATATTGTAGGCCTTTTGATTTTTAAATACCAGTTTTTTTTGTATGTTCTTCAAGTATGCAATATTATATATGTTGTAAGCTATAAATCATATTTATATATAATATATTGTTGCTCAATTTTTTTGTTATACTTAGTTGTGCATCAGGGTCACTCGAGCTCCAGCTCTGCCCCTGACCGCACACACACTTTTTTTGATATTGCGATTCATACAAGCTAAATCTTCTAATCAATGGTGGGCCAATAATGAACTTTTTTGCATATGTATTAAGACGCTCGGCCTGATTTCGAAATTGTCCAGAGTTTATATGTTGTTTTCATTGCAAAATGATGGGATATGCAGAATACAGACAACTCATTTTCTGGTATATATTACCAAGTTCATGCCTGCTGGTGGTCTGCTTTGTTGGAATTTTGGCCCATATTGGATCAACACAATAAATATTCCAGAAATTCCTAATAAATCCTAGAGGCCCACATGGCCCATTCATGCATGGCAGGGGTGGGACAAAAGTTTAGTCCCACATTGCTAGTTGAAGAAGAGTTGGAGCAGCTTATAAGGGGAGCTCTTCATACCTTTTGTAAGAGAGAAATAATAGGAGGAAATAGGAGCTGACCACACGCGCGCTCCTCCTCCGACGACGCCGCCGCTCGCTCGCCTCGTCACGACACGTCGCGCCGCGGTTTGCGGGAATGCCTCGAGCCGAGAGCCTCTCTCTCTTTCTTTTTGCCACTCATGAACGGGTATATGAACAGACGCTAGAAACTGAAACGTTTTTCAGTGGGTTTTGAATACGAAGGCTGTTCAGCTTCGGCTGCTGCCTGTTCGGTTCACCTCCCTGGCCCTTCGTTTCATCTCCTCGCGTGGCCTGTTCAGCTCCTCTCTCTGTGCCTATAAAAGAGGTCGCTCCTCTCCAGAGATACACTACGAGACACAACACCATATGCGCCTACCACTCGGTTCCAGAGCTTTGCGCCGCCGCTCAAGACTTCTCCATCCCGTCTATCGGCGTGCACCGCTGGACGGGACAGCAGGCCTCCGGAACCCCGTCTCTTGTGATCCTGTACGGGAGAGAGGCGATAAGGTTTTTGGGGAGCGTTCTACCGCGACTGCTGGCTTCAACATCGACACGGAGGCCGACGACTACTTCCCCAACGACGACTTCTTCCCCGACATCAGCAACCTCTTCAGCGACATGGCTCTCAACAGCGACAACGGCAACGCTGGTTCCTCTTCTGGACCGTATGTGTTCTTGCTTTCCTTTTATGAGATCATTATCCTCTTTCTTCTCCTAGCAACAAGTTCAGTTTCATTGTCAGCAAACATATTGCTCTTCTCAATCAGTTTAGACATGTTTCTCCTTTACTCTATGGTGATTTGCATGACTAGTTTAATATCAACCTTTTTAGTCATGTTTTATCCAATGTTTTATTTGATTAAATCATGGGGAAAATTGCTAATATATTCAACAATCCAAAAACCTTATTGGCATTATTCCCCGGTTAGCTTTGCTTCATCTCTTAAGCCTCCTCCTTTCGAGGGCGTGAATTACAAGAGGTGGCGTGCGAGAGCTATTCTCTGGCTTACAACCATGAGATGCTTTGACGCCACTAAGGGCAAGCCTGAAGGAGAGCTTACTCCCCTCGAGGAGAAAGCTTTTGAGGATGCCGACACCCTTCTGAGGGGTGCTATCATCAGCGTTCTTGGCGAGAACATTGTTGACTCGTATTTGTCCATCTCTACGGGCAAGGATATGTGGGACGCAATCGAGGCCAAGTTTGGGGTCTCGGATGCGGGCAGTGAACTGTATGTCATGGAACAATTTTATGACTTCAAGATGACTAATGAGCGCTCCATCATTGAGCAGGCTCATGAGATACAGTCCATTGCTAAGGAACTTGAGCAGTTCACTTGTGTGTTGCCGGACAAGTTTATTGCCGGAGGTATCATTGCCAAGCTTCCTCCTTCATGGAGGAATTTTGCTACTTCTCTGAAGCACAAAAGACAAGAGTTCTCCACTACGGATCTCATTGGGTCTCTTGACGTGGAAGAAAAGGCAAGGGCAAAAGACACACGTGCTCAAGGTGTTGAGGGAGGTTCTAGTGCCAACTTGGTACAGAAGAAGAACTTCCAATCCTACAAGTCCAAGAACAAGAACAAGTATGATGGCAAAGGAAAATTTGATGGGAAGAACAAGGCCTCACAGTCTACCAATTTCAAAAGGAAGACCGATAAGAAGAAAGGAGTATGCCACGTCTGTGGTGATCCTGATCATTGGGCTCCCAATTGCCCAAACCGCTTTGACAAGCGTCAGCAAGGAAAGGGCGGCAAGACTGCCAATGTTGTCAT